>OU862923.1:8178769-9378769 GCA_917880885.1 Limnephilus marmoratus
CACGTTTGGGATTACCCATTAGGCCGGCAGGTGCTGCCGTGCTATGTTTATAAGCTTTACAAGTTTCACATTTAGAGATGTAATTGCGAATTTGCTTAAAGAGACCAGGCCAGTAATACTTCAAGGTGATCTTTTTATACGTCTTGAAATTTCCTGGGTGTATGGAGTCGGGAGCACTATGATTGTCAATGATTATTTGTTCTCTACCTTCGAGGGGAACGACAAGTTTCCACGAGTAATCTTCGAGGATGGATAGTGGTGCCTTGCAATTACGGTATAATTGTCCTTCTTTTATGATAAAGTTAGGAAACTTTTGTTGGTTATTTTTACAACCTTCGAAGATTTTCAAGTACCATTCATCTTTTGTAGATGGAGGGGGGGCAATTGTGTCAACATTTAATGAAGCTAGTTCAATTCTTGAAAGGGCGTCGGGAACAATATTGTCCGCGCCTTTACGGTGAACAACATCAAAATTGTATTGAGACAAACGGGAGGACCAGCGAGCGAGCCTACCGGAGGGATTACTTAAAGAGATCAACCATTTCAAACTACTATGGTCTGTGACTACAGTAAATTTGCTACCGTCTATGTAACCGCGGAAATGGTGAACAGAATCCAATACAGCCAATAACTCTTTTTCGGTAATTCCGTAGTTTTTCTCGTGTTTGTTTAGTGTGCGGGAAAAATACGCTACAGGGTGTTCGCCATCTGGGAATTCTTGAGTAAGAACTCCACCGATTCCTACATTGGATGCGTCCGTGTGGAGGGTAAAAGAGAGTGCAAAATCCGGGCAATTCAGAACGGGAGCTTTTTGAAGGGCATCTTTTAAAGTTGTAAACGCTTCTTCAGCTTCGACAGACCATCGGAAATTGCTGACACCTTTACGGATGCCGGTAATTTTATTTAAGGGGGCTGCAATAGTGGAAAAGTCTTTGATGAATCTCCTGTAGTAACCTGCGAGTCCAAGGAAACCTTTGACTTCCTTCGCGTTCTTGGGACGGGGAAAATTTGCCATGGCTTCCACCTTAGCAGGGTCTGTTCTTAGGCCTTTTTCGTCGACAATGAATCCCAAATAACGTAGACGGGACTTACAGAATTCAGACTTCTTCAAGTTGATGGTTAAACCAGCGAACTTGAGTTGTTGGAAAACTTTTTCCAGCATTAATAGGTGTTTTTCAAAGGTATCGCTGACGATGATGAGGTCGTCAAGGTAACAAAACAGGCTGTTATCGACTTCAGGACCGAAAAGTTTGTCCATCAGTCTTTGTAACTCGGCGGGGCTATTCTTTAGACCAAAGGGTAATCTTTTAAAATGGAACATTCCCCTACCAGGTACAACGAAAGCAGTTTTTTCGCACGATTCTGCGTCCAAGGGTATTTGCCAAAACGCTTTGCTGAGATCGACAGAAGAGATGAACTTGGCGTTACGCAGCTTGTCTAAGGTTGCGTGAACGTGAGGTAAGGGATACGCATCAGCTTCCGTGCAAGAGTTTAAACGTCTACTGTCGAGACAGAAACGTGCAGAGCCGTCTTTTTTAGAAACCAAAAGAGTTGGGTTGGTCCATGCACTTCTGCTGGGAACCACCACACCCATTTTTAACATTTCGTCAAGTTCATTTTCTAAAAGTTTAAGTTTTTGGGGGGCTAAGTTGTAATAACGTTGCTTTATGGGTGGGCCATTGGTTTTGATATGGTGCTCAACCAAATCTGTCAAACCTAATCCGCATTTTTCGAAGGATATTGATTCGAATTTATTGACCATTTCCTTTAGTTGGAGAGCCTGGTCCGTGCTTAAATTTTCGTGAGGTATTATTGTGCGGATCTCACTAATTTGAGCGGCAGTGGAGGTTTCGCCAAGAGTATTAAATACTTGGGGAGCAACATTGAATGCCTTCCAGAAGTCAACGCCAAGGATGAAATTCTGGGATATAGAGGGCACTATTAGAAAGTTGATTGTAACTATTTTATTGTTACAATTGATTGGCAGGGCCAGGGCACCGATGACCGGCTGAGAAACATTATCTGCAGTCGTCAGGTGTGTCGATTGGGGCGAAATTCTAAAATCACTGTTAACAAAAGGCAGGTGAGCATTGTTGCCAAGACAGCTGACAGATGCCCCACTATCGAGTAATCCGGAAAAGGTCACATTGTTAACAGAGAAAGAAGCATAGGGTCTCCCATCTTTAGCTTGTTTGCAACAAACCGAAGAAACATTTAAGGTCTGGTTAAAATACTTAATGTGTGCTAACCAATCAGTCCATTCTTTAGACCTTGGTTCAGAATGGGTGCCTGAGAGGTTATTATTTAGTTTTTTGGCCTCTTCATGTAGAAATTTGGTGGGGGCTTGGAGAGATCCACCTGAGGTCTGACATCGCTTGGGTTTTGTAACCTTTCCATGTCGTGTCTTGATTTCTTGAAAATATTGCGCAGTTCGTCGCGTGGAGGAGAGCGGTCCCTAGAGTGATGTCTCTTGGAAGTTCGGGGTTCCTTGGATTCCAGAAACTTCGCTTGCTTGAAACAAGTAGTGGCCAGATGGCCTACTTTTTTGCAAAAAGAGCATACTTTTTTGTTGTCGAATTCTGGTTTTAAACCAGACGAACGGCTTGGCACAACTACATTATTAGACACATTCTTTATGTTCTTCCTATCCTGGTATGATTCCAGAAGGAGACAGACCTCGTTTAACTGGGCCAGGGATGCAATTTTCTGCGAGGTGATGATGTTCTCGTATTTGCTTAAAAGGCCATCAGTTATGACTGGTAATAGTTCAGCTTCCGAAACGGGATGTGAAAGCTTGATGTTAATGGATTCCGCCCTTTCTATGAATGTTGCTACAGGTTCATTTACCAGCTGTTTAATAGATAGTAAAGATAATTTGATCCTGTGCTGGGCTTCTGTTTTTCCGAAGCTCGAGATTAGGGCAGATCTGAGTTTATTCCAATCTTTGCATTTAGTTTTTTGGATGCGGTGCCAGGGTATCAATTCTGGGGAGATGAGTTCTATGAAGTTTTTTCGTAGAATCTCGAATGGGATATTTTTGATTGTAGCCGTTTCTTCGATACGGTCGATGAAATCCAGCACATCGGAGACGCCATTATATTTGACTTTCCAAGAGGATAAATCGTAAGTTTTATCTTGTGTCAAGGTGGGTGCGATGTCCTGTTTTATCATTACTTGCGGCATAGGTTCTTTGTTAGGAACAAGATTATCCAAAACTTGCATAGCCAAGCGTGAATTATTTTCGCTTGATGGGGCGAGGTTTATTTTCTTAATATACTTTTTGTTAAATAAAAGTGCATAAGCCTTTAATGTAGATTTAGATTTGCTAGATGGCGAGAGTCCTCTATCCTTTAAAGCAGTTTGTAAGTGAGTTTTGGATAAACTGAGCACGTTGGGAATGATACCCAAATTGGATGATGCCATAGCTTGATTGTTTTCCATTGTGAGTTTCCCGGGAGGTGAAAAAATTTTGCCAGGGATTTCCTTTAGCAAACGCAAAATTAATTTTGTGAGGCACTTTTCACTTGGTAACCACTGGTTGACACTTCTAACATAGTTATAGAAAACTGTATTCCATACTACAATTTGGTATACATGACACCAGAATTCATGGTCAAGGTGGAAAAAAAAATTGGCGTGGACTGACCTTAGGGGAAACACTTTTTTATTTTTCACAAAGCACTTTTGGAAATTCGGTGAAATTCACAAGTATTAAACTGATTTTTCAAAAAATTGGCCAGGACTGGCCTTTAGAAAACGGCTTTTTAAATTTTCACAAAGCACTTTGCACTGAGAGGGGCACTAAAATTCACAAAAGGCACTCTTCTGGCAAATAGGAACAAACTTCCGGATGAAAATAATTGAATATGGGATTTGATACGTCAACCACATTGAAATTGTTTTATTTATTCATGGAACCAATCATTGATTTTATTATATTATTTCACTTTCCTTTATGTAGGGAAAAAAACACAATTCACTTTACACTTATGCTGAAAAAAAACGGTACCTATAATGTAGAATAGGAAAAAAAGTCATTATTTTGTCCATTTAGTGTAATATAAATTGTACTAATTTAATAGACACAAGTGGGCCAATTGGTATATTGTGCAAAACAACAAAAAAAACGTCAGTCCGAAATTTTTGATTAAAGGAATTCGCACAATAAACTGGGATTCCAGCATCAAGTTTGTAATAATCATTTCCGTTGCTAGCCGGTTTAGTTATAAAAGGGCGTTCTGATTAAAAAAGTGCTGCATAGCAACAGATAATCATTTGTTCCGACGGGTTTTTTCGTTGGAATTTGGCGCGGGAACAGTTGCGCGCGCAGTCCGGAGACTAGGTATTTGCTGCGTTAATATTTGCCGTTTGCATAGGCGCGAAAGCTGTTGCGGACCGGTGTTTGTGGCGCGTGCGCAGTCAGATTCGCGGTTTAAATTTTGGGCGACCTTCTACTTGCTTCTAAAATGGCTACCTTTAAAATGCGGCGTGATTCTACCCATATGTTTCTGTGGTTTTTTCACAGAAATTCCTGTACACTGGATGTAGAATAACAAGTTATAATTAATGTTCACAAAACAATTCCTGTGCAGGGAGAATTTCGACCAGTTGCATCCAGCAAAACGATCGGGACAGAGGGAGAAAAGAAAGAGAAAAAAAAATTCCGAGGCCCCACGCTGTGGCGACAGTTGTTATGGGCAGAACGCATAACTGCTCTACAATATGTCCCCAGGCCAGCTCACGGTAGAGACAAAAGTACCCTCTATCTCAGAGGGCAGGTCGCACGAATGCGTCGGGATCTCTCTCTCTCTCTCCTTCTCTCTCCCACAATCGTCCGGGAATACTCACTGGGGAAAGGCTCCTGCCGAGGCAGATTAACAACAGGATGTAATTAATAGACTCATGTATTGTAAATTCAAACACAGTACAAGGGTTATTACAGCACAATTCAATTCAAGTGATGCATGTTACACAAACCTAGCTATCGAGTTTATATCTCATGATCCCTGTCAACGAAACTTTCTGAGTGGTGGCTTTACGCGAGAGTTCAAACAGTCTATCGTTACGGACACATTAAAGAGGGTAAATCAGAGGACAGCTTACATGGTGATTGAAGAATCCTTCGGCTCTCGGGTTCAGCAGGGCTCATCCCGAGTCTAGGACAGGTCCCGAAGTTCACAGGCATGGTAGAACACCAGCGCTAACACTCGTATGTACTTTAATTACATCGCAGATGTTACTGCGTTTAATTTGATCGGGCTAGTTAGCCGCGAACTGTATAGTTCGCGGAGGAGTGTCACGTGCGCCTGAGACGGCTTGTACTACTCGACTGGTGGCGGCGCGGCGGAGCGTGCCGGAATGCCGAGGGGAGAGGAGGTAGGTAACAGGAAACAGCGGGGAGCAACGAGTTGTTGCCCGCAGCGGTTTGTTTAGGGACTCGCGTTGGCGCTCCCTGTTGCTCTAAAAACGTACCATAACAAAGTATATTAGTGTATCATCGGCAAATAGTCGTACTTTGCATTTTGAAAATATTTTCACCATGTCATTAATATAGAGTATGAACAATAGAGGTCCAAGGACCGACCCTTGCGGTACTCCTAATTTATTTTCCATTGGTTTCGAAAACTGATTATTAATTTTGGTTATCTGTTTTCTATCTTTCAAATACTCTTCTATTAATTTAATGGCTACAGATGAAAAACCAATATCTTTAAGCTTTTTTATCAGTATTTCTCGATCTATAGTTTCGAATGCCCTTTTAATGCTACTGCACACTTCGAAAAATCAACTAAATGAACGAATTCTTTCCGTATTCAAACTATATTGTTAACTAATGCTACTGCACGCCTTCGAAATATCAACTAAATGAACGAATTCTTTCCGTATTCAAACTATATTGTTAACTAATGCTACTGCACGCCTTCGAAAAATCGAGTGAATTTCGTATTCAAACTAGGACCATATCTCCTAATATTTCAATATCTTTGAATTAAGGAGAGGAAGTTCCGGGAATAAAAAAGGAATAAATGTAGGAATCTGGGGGTCAATGTGTCCAGGAGTGACGGACGTATGAATCATCCATCCCGCTGCGGTCCAAGGCGATGGGTCGAGAGAGTCCGGCTGGAGAGGTCTAGAGTAAGTAAGTCCATCAACCAGTCTCTCAGGCACGCCACGCAGTAGTTGGTAAAATATTCGAGGCCAAGACCTAGGCAAAGCTCACGCTATGAAACCCGCAACTGCCCGAAAGTAGCAAACCACTTAGGATGTCCTACGGCAGGGGTAATGGTTATCAAATAAATGTTTCACGTGGCGGCGGTATCCATAACCGCCTCTCAAAATATAATAACAATAAGTCGGCGTAAGCAAGACAAAAGGTTGTTTCTCAATATAATGATCACCACTGTCGGAAATGTAGGTATATAAAAAAAATCGATGGCCTATTTCTACATGGACATTGAACGCATCTCCAAAACCACAAATTCTTAAAAAAGGCGTTTGATTTTTTTTTTATTTATCATAATGTAAATGGCTCAAGTTAAGCAAACTGACTTTTAGCGCAGATTTTTAGAATTATAAATTATTTTGTTGGTTCCTCCTTCATCATCAAGTGGAATAAAATAAATGTTAAAGTTCTTTTTTTACTACACTGTTCTTCCAAAAATAAATAAAAATATTTTAATATTTACCAAAATGTTAAATTTTAATCTAAATTATAACCGTGCTTTGGGAGGCGGGTATGGGTACGGGAAAGGTGAGGTTTTTTTTACATTAGCTCCACTCAGGAGGCACCGAGGAAAACAATTTCCCTAGGGGCCTATCTTTGAGGATGCTGTGTGGAGGGTTTTTTAAGGGAAAGGAAAGAGGGACAAAGGGGAGGAAAGGGACAATTTGGGAGGCGGGTATGGGTACCGCCGCCCCGCGAACCTTTATTGGATAACCAACACCTCTGCCATAGGTCACCCCAAGTGGTTCGCTACGTTTGGTGATTTAGCAGGGGTGCCCGGGTTCATGGGGTGTGGTTTGTTTAGGTCTTGGAGGCGGATGACCAGAACACACTGAACCCCAGATTCCTACCCACCCCTTAAACCCTTTTCCTTCCCAGAACTCTCTTCTCCTTCTTCCTAAAAAAAACCTCCACACAGCATCCCCAAAGATGACATAGACCCTGTGGGAAATTATTTCCCTCAGGGCCTCCTGTGTTGAGCTCATGTAAAAAAAAAAAAAGGAAAAGAAGATATGGGAAGGAAAAAAGGTATGAGGGGTGGGTAGAAATCTGGGGATCAGTGTGGCCAGGAGTGACGGGCGTATGAATCTATTCCTCACACTGCGGTGCAAGGCGAAGGGTCGGGAGAATCCGGCTGGAGAGGTCAAAAGGCCTCCCTCAATCAGTCTCCTCCGATCCAGCCCGACACGCAGTGGTTGGGCAAACGTATCCGCCACTAAGACCTAGACAAACCTCATTCTATGAACCCGGGCACCCTTGCTAAGTCACCAAACGTAGCGAACCACTTGGGGTGACCTGTGGCTCGGGGTGTTGGTTGTCCAATAAATGGTTCCCGGGGCGGCGGTACCCATACCCGCCTCCCGAATTGAAGGTGAAATGAAATCGACGTCATGAAATTTGCACTATTGCAATTTACACTATTGTCGGTAAAGGATTTCTAGGTTGACACAACTATTTTCAGCGGGCAACGCAGTTTCCATCATGTAAAATAGCCATTTAACTATCAAAACATTATTTTTTATCATTTTTTTTAACTGATCGCCAATACCAGAGATATCTTAAAAATGGCGTTAAAATCGGAGGGAGGCGGATTGTAGGTATCCACCTAAAGCTAGAAAGCCATAATACTAGAAAATAATGTGTTTTTAATGCCGGGTTGGGCCGATTGATGTTAATACGAGCGCCGATATCACGGAGGAATCTGTAGTTTATGTACGCTCTGAAACAAGGGAAGAACGCACATTTGCACATATCGATAGTGGATAGTCGATAGGGCTACCGCGATTAGCGACCACCGGCCCATAAAGGTTTAGCACGTGAAGAAACAATTTGTAACTAATTATCGCGAATTGCCCTGTGAATCGGGCTACATAAAGCTTAGGGGGTAACGAAGGGCTGCACAACCATACATTAAAAAAAACTTTGTACTTAGCATGTTCAGAAAGAGTAGGTACTGTGACCATAAGGGGCGGTGGTTTTTAGTTTTTTAGGGTTGGTAACACTGAGTGGTAGAGGGGGGGTCTTCTGACCAGAAAGAGCATCGCAGGAACATTGTAGTACGTAAACTCACGTTGTAGTGTCCAGTTGCGTGAAAGATGTCGGCAAAAAATCCCGCCAAGTGCTGTGATCCGCTTTTTACTCACGGAAAGAATAGCACCTACAAATTCTTCGAGGAGGGCATAAAGAAACTTGTGCCACGACTCATCACATGAATTAAACGGGTTGGCGATTATTTGGAAAAATAATCAAAAGGTGTATCAACAATATCCTGTAATTTTTTTTCAAATACACTTTTTCAAAAAAAAAAATCAGTACACTTACTTTCCGAACATGCCTCGTAATAGATTCATTTAATTGAAGGCCTTATATAATTAGGGTCTTGGCGGCAGATGCGTCTGCCCACCTGCTGCGTGGTGGGCCGGATCGAGAGAGACTGGTTCAGGGAAACCTTTTGACTTCTCCAGTCGGACTCTCTCAACCCATCGCCTTGCATCGCAATTGGAGGGATGGATTCATACTTCTGTCACTCTTGGAGATTGACCCACATATTCCTACCCACCCTTCATACCTTTTTCCTTCCCAGAACTTCCTCTCCTTAAAAATACCCTCCACACAGCATCCTTTAAGATGACGTGGGCCCTAAGGGAAATTATATTTCTAAGGGCCTCCTGTGTGAAAATAACGTAAAAAAGTACATTTACAGTGCCCTTAAAATAGCTTATGGTGATAAATTAAAAAAAAAATGTTTTCAAACATTGTCATAATCCTAACTAAGGTTTCCTAGTGAACTGAAACTTGTCATACAAGCGGGAATCAGGTGAATTTATACTACATTAGAGAACCCCCAAAAAATTCGATTTAAAAAAAAAAAAACATTTTTTTAAATTTTTATCGGCAACTAAAGGATTAAAAAAAACTTTCGGAACCCCGTCTACACTATGACGCATTTTAAAACAGTTGATATTAACCACCTAGAAACAAATTTTTGTCCTAAAAAATTCCAGCTTCGGATTCGATTTACTAGAAAACGAATACTCAATTTAAAAAAAAGTTACAACACATCATCGACTCCAAATGTGATCTAGATTCACTAATTTGTACTAAGATTTTCCTAAGGGAACTTTGCATGATGCCCGAAAAAATAGAACGAAATAGCTTGACTCTACTAAAAAGCTGACTAAACTGCTCTACTAAAATTGTGATGTTCGGGGGCATTTAGATATACTCGCTACTCGCTACTCGACTAAACTACTCTCCCAGTGCGAACGGCTCTTAAGAGAGGGTTTGGCATACCAACCAGTCTAAACGGTTATACAAAAATGGCGGCAAAGATGGTACCAATATTTATATAAACTGAATAATAACCATGGAAACCGTCGCCAAATTTATACAACCGTTTGGAGAGAATATTCGTACGTATGTGTATCGGTATGCCAAGTCATTCTCTTAGGTATTTTGTTTAGTCATTGAAATTAACTGCCAACATCGGTTGGGTAAGAGTCACCAAGAACCGACAAAACAGGAGAAATTTGGGGCCTGTGTCAAAGCTGGACGCCATTAAATTCATCGACAAGAAGCTCACATAAAAAATACGAAAATACTCAAAAACATCAAAAGTTTTTGTCTTTTGTTGAAAAGCTTTCTTTAAAAATGTGAATTTATTGACATTTTTATTAAAATTTTTGACCCAATCACGAATAATTATTGCTATCCTCCCCTGAAGTCACACAAGGCAAGTAAGAACGCAAGAACATAATATAAAAAAATATTTCTTTAACATATTCAATAATATTATTATTTAATCTATAAAAACAGTACATTATAAACAAGTTCTGCTTTGTAATTATTATTACGCGTGGTAACTGTGGTCATACCACTTACAGACTGTGTATTTATATCATTTCTAGAAAGGTAGATAAAATAATAATATTATTGAATATACAGGGTGTAACAGGGCGTACCCGAGGTATTTTAACCAGCAATACCTGAGCATATTTGGAGTAAAAAATGTACATATCATTTTGCTATCCGATGACATTTTTTTCTATTAAAAACATTAAAAATATTTTTCCATCACACGTCGCCACTGACTAAAGTGTAAGAGTGGCGCGATTATAGCCTAGCGGTCATTTGATAAGCGTTGCGTCTCGTTCTAACAGTAGAGACTTTTGATTAAAATATTTTTTTTTTGTTTTTAATAGAAAAAAAATGTCATCGGACAGCAAAATGACACTTACATTTTTTACTCCAAATATGTTCAGGAATCGCCGGAGTTTCAAGAGTGAAAAATAAATAAAAATTAAAATGGAATTCTATAAAATAAACTTGATAAAAATAAATATTTTAAAAATATCAAAAAATACTGCGAAACAGAAGAATTTCTGTTTTCCGTTGAAATCCATCTACAAAAGTGGTGTATCTTCAAAGTTTAAACAAAATTATTTGATCCTTTGACCAATTGTTCTCTACCCCTGAAACAGTGCGCAGAAGTAGCAATAGCAACGCAGGAACAGTGTTAATAAAGGGAGTTGGCAAGGAGCGTGATTTAACTTGAAGTACGCCGCCGCTAAATTGATAGTGCCGCCAGACTCTGGACTCTGGATGCTAAAGCGCGACTGCATCCAAATATAGGCTGCGACCACTGAACAAATAATAATACTTATACACTAGAAAAGCCTTCCGTGTAGATTTTAATTGAGACTGATGTGGTCGCTGACTCAGTTGTTTCGCAGAAATTCAAATGTAACATTGTCATCAAATGGACATTCAGCGCCATTTTGATTTTTTACATTTGAAAGGTCCCCGTTAAACGCTGATTCTAGATGCGTTTCAGTTTTTTATCAAATTGAATATAATCTGACAAGCTTAAGGCTTTGCAACCGGGCCCGAAAAGAAGAAGATGGAGAGATACGAAATTACGAATGTTAGAGGAGAGCGCTAACATTTACAGCGACAAAATCGAGGCGAAAATTGCGAAAATGTTTAATAAAACACAACTCGTATAAAATAGAGCAAAAATCTCGCGGGCATTGTCTTAAACAGCATTTAAAGAAACACTGTGAATTTTTTGATACATATAACTTGTAAAATAACTGAAACAAACGTGTTAATAATAATTTTTGGAGCATACGTTGCGATTTTTTTCTAACTAACTAACTAACTAACCATCACGCCGTTTCCCCGCAGGGGTAGGCAGAGAGGACGGACCGCCAAACAACTCGGTCTTGGCACACACTCTCTGCCTCACTCACATTCATACATCGTCTCATACATTATCTTCTATTATTCTGACTTTTGACATGGCCCGACTCAAGTATTTGATTCACTTGATCGTGCCACGTCTTCCTCGGGCGTCCCCGACTTCTTCTAACATTCACATTCGCGTCGTATATTCTTCTTACACTACTTTCTTCGTTCATTCGCTCTACATGCCCAAACCATCTGAGGGTCCCTTTCTTAATCTTACTCATTATGCTTACATCAGCCTTACATTCTTTGCGGATATCCACATTTCTCACACGATTATACATTGTTTTACCACACATACGTCTCAGGGATCTCATTTCAACAGCATTCAGCTTACTTTCATCCTTCCTCTGCCAGTTCCATGCCTCACTGCCATACATCAGGGTAGATACCAGGACTCCATTGTGGACTGCTAGCTTCGCTTCTTTTGACAGTTTTTTTTATTAGCGCCAACGGCATTCAGTCCACCATTAATGGAGTTACCGGCATTTACCCTTCTTTCAATATCTCTATCAGCCTTCCCATCTCCCTTTTTTTTCTATCGAGGGAATTTTATATAATTTGCGTTTCGACACGGGCAAAGTCTAGATATTATCTTCAAGAATAATATATATTTTTATAAGCGCTTTAAAACTTACCGTGTTTAAGGGAAATATGTAATAAATCGGTACAAATCCGGGTTGCGGGCGCTTAAGGCGCCGTATCCCCGCCCAAAAAGAAGACGATGGAGAGATATGTAATTACAAATGTTGGAGAGAGTGTGAGAGAATGTTTAATACAACAAGACTCGTTTAAAATAGCGCAAAAATCTCGTGGGGACATCTAAAAGAGCATTTAAAGAAACACTGTGATTTTTTTCATACATATAACCTCTAAAATAAGTGAAATGAACGTGTTTATAATAATTTTCGGAGCATACTTTGCGTTTTTTTTCCATCGAAGGAATTTCATATAATTTGCGTTTCGGCGTGGAACACGTCTAGATATTATCTTAAAAAATAACATATATTTTTTTAAGAGTTTGAAAACTTCAAATGTTTGGGAGATATGTAAGAAATCGGTAGAAATGCGGGTAGCGGCGGCTTAGACGGGAATATAAACCTTACTGCCGTCTGCATAAGGAGAGTTATTGTTAGCGGGATCATCCCGAATTTTGCACGAAGATGTTCAGCAGTAACAACAAAATGGCACTGTAATCCCATCCATTTGATCGAAATGGAAATTTCAAAATGATGACAATGAATTTCTGAATTTTAGATTTAAGAACAGAACGGCCAGACTTTTGGATCTCGAAACATGCCCACATCCCACATCGCATTTCTTGTGTGTGTTTTTTTATTCTATGGCTGGGAGCTACATATATTCCTTCAAGGCCTATAGACCTATGCAGATTGCAGAGGTCTGGATAATAAAGGGACCTAGAGAGAGAATAATAATTATTAATCGCGCGATTAATGACTGATTGCAGGAATCATTAAATAAGGCTTTATAGGTGTCTTATAGAAGATAAGTTCATTGCACAAGCACAACAACGTGGTAATAAAATGTCCCGACACAAATATAACAGCAATTTCCCGTGAATAATCTAAATTACGATCGAAATCGGTAATACGGTTTTACAGGTGTTTCAGATTAGTTGATGACATGTGAATTACATGCGATAATAAAATCCTCTGTCACTACCTACCCGATAACAGCTATTTCCTACGAATAATGTAATGCGCGAATATTTTTTTATTTATTTACTGGCGAATACCCGGCAAGCGTTGCAATGGTAGCTAGCCTGAGGCGTGGGTGGTTTGGTATATTTATGTATATTAGTTTTTGACAAGTTTCTCACAGCGTTTACATGTACGTTTACGTATACGGCTGGGATTAGACTCGTAAGTTTTTTTCCTGCAAATCGCTCTTGTAAGCGAAAACGACATCAAAAGTCACTTAACGTAATTTATAGCAAGTTACAGAACTTTTTCTTTCGGAAGTTTTTTGACAGGTCTAATCGCGCCCGCGCGAATTTCCAGCTTACAGCTTATAAAATCAGTTTGATAGGCTGGGATTACACTCGTAAATTTTTTCCTGTAAATCGCTATTGTAAGCGATTTATGGCCAAATTACCAATGTAAACGACACCAAAAGCCACTTAACGTAATTTATAGCAAGTTACAGAACTTATTCTTTCGGAAGTTTTTTGACAGGTCTAATCGCGCCCGCGCGAATTTCCAGCCTTCTTGCAGCTTATAAAATCAGTTTGATAAGCTAAGATACTTCCGCAAGAAATAGTTCCGAAATGCGCCGCGCACCGTTGCGAAATGTCAAAAATTAAAAGACAATTGTTTTCATAGGATTTTTTTCCTACAAAACTAGTAGGTATTTATTTCCACTTATTTAAGTTTTCTGGAAAATGAGCATCCTTCTATTCAATTATCGGTCCAATCCTTTCCAATTTAATGTTTTTGTTTTTAACATTTACGTATTTGAAATTTTGAATTCGAAGTCGGTTGCTGTCAGCAGATGTCAGGTAGCTGTCATTCGGATGAAACGAAATTAATTGCCGCCTTTGATGGCACAAAAGTGTGTGGAGAATTGTTTAATTAAAGCCACAATCTATTTCAATACTTTATTTGGGCCTTTTCATCTTTATTGACAAAATCGCGTAAATTTGACAGTAGCAGGTCGTTGTTGACAGGAAGCTATCTTACTGCAAATAAATTTACAGATGTAAACGGTCGCATGAGCATTTACACAGGTCGAACTTCCGAACAACTTCCGTGATCATTAATTACCAAAAGTCGGATGCATATGTGAACGCTCCTGTGAGTGACCTGTCAAAATCTTATGTAATCCGTAAATTTTAATTACGAGTGTAACCCCCGCCTTATTAAGCTAAGAGACTTACCGCAAAAAATAGTTCCGAAATGCGCCGCGCTCCGTTGCTAAATGTCAAAAATAAAAGACAATTGTTTTCATAGGAGTTTTTTTCTACAAAACTAGTATTTATTTCCACTTATTTAAGTTTTCTGGAAAATGAGCATCCTTCTATTCAATTATCGGTCTAATCCTTTCCAATCTTAATGTTTTTAACATTTACGTAATTTAAATTTTAAATTTTGAATTCGTAGTCGGTTGCTGTTAGCAGATGTCAGGTAGCTGTCATTCGGATAAAACGATATTAATTACCGCCTTTGACAACCTTTGACGACATAAAAGCGCGTGGAGAATTGTTTAACTAAAGCCAAAATCTATTTCAACACTTTATTGGGGCCTTTTCGTCTTTATTGACAAAATCGCGTAAATTTGACAGTAGCAGGTCGTTGTTGACAGGAAGCCATCGCACCGCAAATAAATTTACAGATGTAAACGGTCGCATGAGCATTTACACTGGTCGAGCTTCCGAACAACTTCCGTGATCATTAATTACCACAAGTCGGATGCATATGTAAACGCTCCTGTGAGTGACCTGTCAAAATCTTATGTAATCCGTAAATTTTAATTACGAGTCTAAAACCCCAGCCTACCGATTTGTGGTAATTAATGCACACGAACGCTCACGGAAGTTATTCGGAAATTCAACTTGTTTAAGTGTTCACAGCGACTATAGCGAGCGTTTACATTTGTAAATTTATTTGCGGTAAGATGACTTCCTGCCAACAACGATCTGCTGCAGTGAAATTTACGCGATTTTGTCAATAAAGACAAAAAGGTCCAAATAAAGTGATGACTGAATTTGGCTTGAAGTAAACACTTCTCCACACGCTTTTGTGCCGTTAAAGGCGGAAATTAATGGAGTTCTTTCATTTTATCCGAATGACAGCCACCTGACAGCAACTGACTTCGAATTCAAATATGCAATGTTATAAACAGAAACATTGTGATAAGAAAGGTTTGGACCGGTAATTAAAAAGAAGAATGCTCTTTTTCATAAAACTTTTTTCCACTTGGAAAATAAATGATATTTCTTCGGTTTTCGGAATCAGAAAAGTTTCTTTGGGGCAGTTCAAGGGGGGGGAAGGCTTGTGAAACGTTACTGTGCGTTACGAGGGGGGGGGGGGGGGGGGGGTTCGAACAACACGTTACGTAACATGTTTTTCTTTATTTAGATAAAAAAAGTAGGAAATTAAAATCTTCCAAGTTGGCAATCCTTTTCGTTCTCGAAATCTCTTGCTTTATTTGACTTTCAGGTAAAAATTGTCACTTGGGCGTTACATAACGTTTAGGGTAGGGGGGGAGGTAGTACGGAAAAACGTTACGGCGCGTTACATGGGGGGGTCAAAAATCTTCAAAAATTGCGTTACATAATACTTGAACGCCCCTTTCCGTCTAAATTGTTTTGGTTAAATTGATGAATTTGTTAATTGGTTAATTTGGTGAAATCAAGACAAAAACGAATCATTTGACCATTTATTTTTTTTAAGACATTATTTTTATTATCAAATTATTTGCCCCTTTATAAAAACACTAACAATAAAAATTATTTGCCCCTTTATAAAAACACTAACAATAAAAATTATTTGCCCCTTTATAAAAACACTAACAATAAAAATTATTTGCCCCTTTATAAAAACACTAACAATAAAAATTATTTGCCCCTTTATAAAAACACTATCAACACAAATCAGCAAAATATTCAAAAAAAAATTCACAACATATAAATAAAATCAATTATGTAATTTACAAAGTAAACTCAATCTGCACTGGGCAGGCAATCGAGACAGACAGCGAGCTGGTAATATGACAATATTATTATGGGAGAGTGGTATAACAATTTTTTAGAAATATTATTTTACCGTTTCATAGAAACCAATATTATGGAACCCGAAGCATCACCTGCACAAAACCAAAGTATCATTACACAATGCTTGGTTACGAAGTGTAGCCTCCATGAATAAGCCAGTGGAAGAATTAAGAAATTAAAAAGTTAACAATTTTTAAATATTGTTTACGTAAGCTGTGTACAAAACAACACAATATTATTTTTTGTCGTCCATATCATGTACATAATAGGCCACTTACATCACATTTTTAATTTTTTTTTTCCGGTTTAGGCAAATATTCTAAGACATTCTGTATTATTTTTTTTTTAATCTTATTTTTGTAACCCTGGCGATTTTTTGAAAATTTCAATCCGAAAAATCAGACCATTTTTTATAAACCGGAAAGACGGGACATAATTTTATAGGTGCGAAAAAACGTTAATTAAAAAACGTTAATTAAACGATAATTACATAGCCGAAAATCATTTAAAAAAAAAACAACGTTTTCCACAAGAAAGGGCACAGGAGAATAACGAGGCATACCAAAAATATTACATCTCATAAATATTTTTTTCTTTGATCCATCTTATTGATCATAAATCATTATAATGTTCAACGTCTATTCTACTAAATCCAATGTAATATACTTTTATTTGTAAATTATAATAATAAGAATATTATAAAATTTGATTTTGTTAAAATCAGCACCACTACCATTATACCTCTAAAACACGTACAGACAGCGTAAAATGGCAGAAAATGTATGGGGTTCTCTTCACAACATCTGTCAAAAAGTCAAACCAAATGATAAGTTCGCAGAGAACAAACAATAAATCTAGTGAACGTTAAATGTCAAATTCAAAAATTCGCCTGAAATCAAAGTGTTGCCATATAAAAAAAAATCTGTGTGGAATTTTACAAAATTAATAGGAACATTTTCAGAGACGGCACATTTTCATGTAGTGACGTCACGGGCCCAAATAATGGATTTATTTATTTAAAAATGAAAAAAAAAACTACATTTCTAAAAAAATTTTCTAACATTTTCGTAATCTTAGTAAAAAAATCTATCCACACGATTTTTCCAAGACGTTATGAAATCCATGCAAGTGGCCTATTAGGCAACAGTATGGAGTTGGAGGGTTGGCTATGGGGTGGACGTTGGCCACTTCACGTTCGGCCAACCTTCAAACTATAACTTGTAGAGCTAGCATTAGGTTGTCACTCTGGCGTGTTGGCCAGCAGGTTCAATTGTATTATAATACATTTAAAATTACATCTTACAATAAGGCGTCCGTCCATGTTTTAATATCTATGATTTAGCCTCTCTCTTGATCCATACAAAATAAAAATGGAAACTGAATAATAAGAACAATGACAAAACCACGGACATATGAATATATCTGGACCTGCCCTAAGTGATAAAAACGTATTATTTCCCCCTCCACATGGCGCCGGCTGTAGCTCCTCCTTGGAACCGGCTCGCTCCATGGGGAGGGGATATAGCCTCGCTTGAATCTAAAATGTGTGACGTCATCATTCTTGCCGTGAACAGCGAGAAGCTGACATCCATACATTTAACGAAATAACGGCAGCTTGTGCTATACAATATATTATCTACGTATCAATATGCACATAGCAAATGTGGGCGGTACTCCAATGTGCTCGTCGCTGGTTACAGGGGTAAGTAAATTATGAAACATTTGTAACAGTGTTTTAACTAAACACGGCAAGAAAATATTGATATGTGTATTGGCGCGAGTCTTTTTGGAGCGAGCATTTGGCCTTAGCAAATAAGTTTTGAACGTGGCAAGCAATTCGCGCTCCCATGTAAAAAGGTCTATTCATTCAAAGCAGATTTTGCTTTTAAGAACTAAATGGTGATATTGTAATGCGAGATGCCTATATACTGTCAGATTGATTGTTCAACGAATGACAGTCATCTTTCCCCTCTTGCTCTCCATAGTTTGGTTTTACCCCTCATCTGTAACTGCTTGTCTATCCATTTGGATGTCTATGGACAAAACAGAACATGATAAAATAACAAAGTCGGTTAGTAATTGTTTGTTTGTTCTTTATCTTCTTTTTTTTCAAGGAGCCAATAAAAATGTGGGGTGTGGATTAATATAAAATAAAAACTTACCCTTAATCGCTGATCTGAGACAGTCCACACCCGGCTGGCAAAGTCATTTGAAGCTCCAAGGATCAGGGTGCCCGTGGAGTCAAAGTCTACAGACATCACAGCCGCATTGGATCCCACCAGCACACCTTTACTCTTGCAGGCACCTGGGGAAATATACATGGTATCAGTACAGATCAAATTGCATGGTTTGTTCCCGAGGTGGGGAATCTCCGGCCAGGACCATTTGGATCAGCTCGCTTACACTTTTCGCATTCACATTTTGGGTCGGCTCAAAAATATCGTTCAAATGGACATAACTGCTTATCCACTAAATTATTGTTCAAACATACAAAAATATTTAACGAATGGACAAAATATTGTTCAAATGGAAACAATAATGTCCAAATGGACTGAATATTCTCCAAATGTACACAATATTGTCCAATGATATCACATCCATTCATGCAAATTCGCAAATACATAGTCTCATTCACAAATATCTGCAAACAACGATTCATGTCCACAAATATTTACAACAAATGTTCAAAATTGTTGTGAATATTTATTGTTGTCTTCTTCTTCAATGATGTATTACAAAAATATAATTATTGAATATGATTAAATAATGGGAAAGATGTGAACATAATTTCAATAATTACCATTGGAGACATCCCACAGTTTTAATTTCCTATCCGCTCCTCCTGTTGCAACTATTCTATCAGTCGGGCTGAATTTCACAGCATTCACTTCACTGTCATGAGCATCCTGGGGAATAAAAGATACAACAATTATTATATACCACAAGTCAAAGCCATGAAATGTTTCTCTTACCTATTTTTTTTTTACATTAGCTCCACACAGGAGGCCCAGAAGAAAATAATTTCCCTCAAGTTTTATGTTATCTTTGGGGATGCTCTATGGAGGGTCTTTTCAAGGAAAGGAAGGAAAAAAAGTTCTGGGAAGGAAAACGTTAATAGGGGTGGGTAGGAATATGAGGATCAGTGTGGCCGGGACGGATCTATGAATGCGCCACTCTCACCACGATGCAAGGTGATGGGTTAAGAGAGTCAAAGGGTCTCCTTCAACCAGTTTCTCCCCAGTCTGGCCCGCTATGTAGTAGCAGGACAGACACATCCGCCGTCAAGACCTGGACAAACCTCACTCCATGATCCCAGGAACCCTTGCTAAGTCACTAAACATAGCTTGCCACTTGGGGTGACCTACGGCAGATGTGTTGGTGAACTGTGCAGGATTGTGAAGAAGTAATGATCTATTGGGATCACTTTATGTAAATAAATTACGACTGACATCAAAAATGAATAAATTAAATTAAACTAAAAAAAAACCTTAAAAAATACCTACCTAAGGGGGCGTTCAAGTATTACGTAACGCAATTTTTGAAGATTTTTGACCCCCCCTCCCCCCCATGTAACGCACCGTAACGTTTTTCCGAATCAACCCCCCCCTCCACCCCCCCTAAACGTTACGTAACGCCCAAGTGACAATTTTTACCTGAAAGTCACAATTAAGTTGCGTAAAGTACTGGAAAGTCGCTCAAATACCCTTTTTTTATTTTAATCGCGTTTGCGGTAATAAATTAAACAAGAGATTTCGAGAACGAAAAGGATTGCCAATTTGGAAGCTTTGAATTCCCTAGTTTTTTTTATCTAAATCAAGAAAACATGTTATGTAACGCGTTGTTCGAACCCCCCCTCCCCCCCCTCGTAACGCACAGTAACGTTTCCCAAGACCCTCCCCCCCAAGTGTGAATGGCCCCTAAAAACAAAGGCTGTACAATTATTAGAGGTGCCATTGTGTACTAGAATCTCGTTGAAATGTGTTCTACTTCTGGCAAGTGAGAACCAGTGTGCACATACCGGATTTGGTAGATCCCGGTCTTTCACCGTAAAAGTGTTGGACGTTCACCTTCGCCCAGACAGGAGCACTTTGTGAAGTGTCACACCAAAAAACAGCCTAACCTAACAATTCGGAGGACGTGAATTCAAATCCCGGCATAGGAAGTAAATTTTATTTGATTGATTTGCGTAACTTCTCAATCTTATGTAATTGTGAGTGGAAGATACTCTCAATATCGCCCTGGAGTAGGACCATAATTCAGAATTGAAATGTAGCTTGAAATCACATTAGCCATGTTTGGTGACCAGATCTGAATATCCAAGTACTTCCGCACCTTCCTCCTCCCATTACTTTCAGCCTCACAACAAATTCCAATTGTGGATTCCATAGTCTCACTGGCTCGAGGCGGGAATCCCGTGAGAGGTGTCTGACCACGTGCTGCGTGGCGGGCCAGATCGAGAGAGAAGCGTTTTGACTTCTCCAGCCGGACTCTCTCAATCCATCGGCTTGCACCGCAGTTGGAGGGATGGATTCATACGTCTGTCACTCCTGGACTCTGATGCCATATTCCTGTACAACCCTCATACCTTTTCTTTCCCAGAACTTCCTCTCCTTCCTTTCCTTAAAAATACCCTCCACACATCATCACCTAAGATGACGTAGGACTTAAGGGAAATTATTTTCCTCAGGATTTGAATATGGTCGGTTTTAGCGAAGAGGATTAGAATTGAGAATTAAAGGTATTCTAATGATAAACCATTTGAAGCTCCCAAAAGTTCGGTCTTCCTAATATCTATTTCTTTTTTAAAACTAGCTCCACATATCCTATGTGGGTAGGATTCTAAGACTCGTCGTTCGTTTTGGATTGCGATCCAGAACTTTGATATTTTGTTTGCATATTCTGTTTTATAGTTGTAACCGTAGGTAGGTACAATGCTTTGCAAATATTACCTTATCGCGGATGACGTTCCAACTTTAACCACTTTATAAGAAGGAACGGTTTTTTTCCGTAGCGTGTTAAACGAACCTGCGTTCGTATGATATTAATTTTTTAATATTAAAAGAAAGACAAACATTCCCTGGTTACGAATAACTCAACAATGTTTGAAAATCTCCTACTACCACCACAGAAAGCCGAAAATGTTGCTTGGGTGGGACCCAAGCGCATACCCACTCAACCACTGACCGGTCAAATTGTTGTCCAATCATTCTTTCGCAACCAATGTTCCGCTAACAGGTTTTTTCGATAAAAGATACAACATGTCATTATGAGATGAGTGATTAGTAGTTGTTGTCAAGCATCTCACAGCAATGCTGTCTGGGGAGAAGATGCCTGATCTGAGGGTTTTGAATTATAAAGATAGAAAGGGAGATTTTTTTGTAAAAAAGTAAGAAATCTAGGGCTGCCTTTACACATGTAAGTTTTTTCCAGTAAGTTGGTCACGTAAGCGAGTTATGGCTAAATTACCAATGTAAATGACACCAACAGTCACTTACCGTAATTTATAGCAACTTATAGAAGTTGTTTTTGCATAAGTTTTTTGACAGGTCTGATCGCACCCGCGCGAACATCCAGCCTTCTCACGGCTTATCAGATCAGTTTGATAAGTTGAGACAGTTACCATATGAAATAGTATCAAAATGTGCCGTTGTGAGATGTCAAAAATTAAAGGACAGTTGTTTTCGTAGGATTTTTTTCCTATAAAACTAGTATTTTTATGATTTTAACTAAAATTTGATTAGGTTAAGTGGATAATTACCCACTTTATTATCTCCTGAAAACAATGTGTGAGAATGGTTTTGGTGGCACGCCTGCCTTTTCAAATATGCAAGAGCGAGACGGCAGAAACAGTGTATAAAAGGTGATGGATGTTCCTGCTCGCTCTCCTTACTTACAGACAGCTCCGATAGCTAGCACGTAGCTTATAGACTTTATATTGTACAAATAAATGTTCATCTCCACCACGCGCATATTATTTAAGATCTGCAAGATCACCTATCACGCCTACACACAAAGTCTAAATAACACAATATAAAAATAAAACCAGATAAAAATCAAATCAGCACTACCCACTAAAAAAAAATTTAAAGAAACTTTTCCGATTCCGAAAACCGAAAAGATATCATTTATTTTTCAGGTGGAAGAAAGCTTTCAGAAAATGAGCAACCTTCTATTTAATTATCGGTACAATCCTTTCTAATCTCAATGTTTCTGTTTATAATATTAAGAATTTGAATTCAAAGTCGGTTGCTGTCAGGTAGCTGTCATTCGGATAAAATTACAGAACTTCATTAATTTCCACATTAAACGGCACAAAAGTGTGCAAAGAATTGCTTATTTCAAGCCAAATTCTATTTCATTACTTTATTTGGGCCTTTTCATGTTTATTGACAAAATCGCGTAAATTTGACAGCAGCAAAACCTCAAATAAATTTACAGATGTAAACAGTCGCTATGGTCACTATCCTTATATAAGTTGAACTTTCGAACAACTTCCGTGAGCATTAATTACCTTAAGAGCGTTTAACCAGCCAGCGGACGAAAATCCACATTTCGTCGAAAGTTGTTCTTCCGATCGTGCAGGGCGGTTACAATGAGAAAGATTGATTATTCTCCGTACCAGATTTTTTAAATTATAACTCAATATCGAATTTATTTCAATCCAAATTAGCTTTAATTTATACCTTCATCCAAAAATGCTGAAAGGCGTGATGATAAAACTATTAAAATAGTGTACTTTTTGTAGTTATTTTTTGATTATAAGTATTTATCATTTTTCAATAATGTCTAAATTTAATAAGAATGTTAAAAATTCTGAAATATATTAGTTTGTAAGTGCGCAAATAAATACACAAATGGACCAATTTTCGTCAAGAAACACATGTACGTACATATTTTTTAATGATTTTATTGAAACTAAAATTAAAATTCTAATACATAACTTTGCTAGATAATGTATTGATTTATTTTACTGCATGATTACATTATTTGAAATGGGTGTGGTATAATACAAAAACTTTTTTGAAAATTTAACAAATCTGCCAACGACCTATGGAATAACCTTATTATACTAAAAATTTTAAAAAAATCTAAAAATTTATTACATAACTATGCTAGATAAAAGAACAATCTTTCGAAATCCATTTATAATTTTTTGTGGAAAAGAGTCAATACGTCTAAAAACTTTTTTGAAAATGACGTATTTCCGGCTTTCTCTGGTAATGCCCTCTTAAGTCGGATGCATATGTAAAGGCTCCCGTGAGTAACTTGCCAAAAACTTAAGTAAGTCGTAAATTTTACTTATGAGTGTAAAGCTAGCCTGGGAAATTTCAAGCAATTTCGAGCAATGTCATAATCATAAATTTTATTCAATGGCCATACTTCAACAAGAGGGTCAAAGAGGTTTACGCTAAACAAAAGAAGTTGAGAATAGAACTTCTTTATAAATAGTTAAATTCTTAATATTAAATAAACTGTCTGACTAAGGGGGTTTTTCACCATCCTCCCCATAGCATAGATTATTCAAATGGTAACGTACATTTTAGATTAATTATACGGGATTTATTTATTAAAAAAGTCTGAGTTTACTATTCGGCACTTGAACCTATTAATAATGGCTACATATAGGGTAAGTTAGCCGAGTTTTTTACCAGTTGCGAGTATTTATTGGTTTATTTATTAATATTCGTTATGTGTACGGATAAGCTACAAGGAGGATTGTGAAATACCCCCTAAATTTTCGTTATTTGTTTTTGGGGTGTTATGCCATGTTGCGCTAAGTACCTCCTTCTTTAGCCAACGTTTTGGACATCGTTGCAGAGTAGATGTGTAGATAGACACATCTATCGGATCTGCCCTGATGATGGACACTGCAACGATGTCCAAAACGTTGGCTAAAGAAGGAGGTAGCGCAACACGGCATAACACCCCAAAAACAAATAACGAAAATACTTTTGGCCGTGAAAATCTTAAAAAGTATCTACCCCCTAAATGTTGTATTCTGGTGAACCCCCATATATTTTGACCACCGGCCGCCACTGCTCTTGTGTACTTGAGATATGTACAGACATTCTCCTGTAAAGTAGCAGATTTGCAGAAAGAGAAGGTATTTTATCTATGTTGTCAGCTCTTGTGTATGTAGTTGAGTTATGTATCGATATCCTCCTGTATAATGTACCTAACAGGTTTGAAGTGAAAGTAGATACTTTACTTATCGACCATATGGAATAACAAGGTTACATCCGTTGCGGTAACAGTCATGCGATAATTAACTCTAAAGTAGCTTACTATCGATCCCATTATTATGATGTTACAGCGATAGACGGAACCTTGTTATTCCAAAGGGTCATTATGTTGTCAGTGGATAAAGTGTACTTCAGTATGTTGTCAGTTCTTATGTATGTATTTGAGTTGTGTATCGACATCCTCCCATATAATGTACCTAACAGGCTTGCAAAGAAAGTAGATACTTTACTTACGCTATCAGTGGAGATACTGTACTTCAATATGTTGTCAGTTCTTGTGTATGTGTTTGAGTTGTGTATCGACATCCTCCTGTATAATGTACCTAACAGATTTGCAAAGAAAGTAGATACTTTATTTACATTGTCAGTGGAGATACTGTACTTCAGTAAGTTGTTAGTTCTTGTGAAAGTGTCTGAGATATGTATCGACATCCTCCTGCATAATGTACCTACCTAACTGGTTTGCAAAGAAAGAAGATTCTTTACTTATGTTGTCAGTACTAGTAGATAGTGTACTTCAGTATGTTGTCAGTTCTTGTGTATGTGTTTGAGTTGTGTATCGAAAGCCTCCTGTATAAGGTTCCTAACAGATTTGCAAAGAAAGTAGATAGTTTACTTATGTTGTCAGTGGAGATAGTGTACTTCAGTATGTTGTTAGTTCTTGTGTAAGTGTCTGAGATATGTATGGACATCCTCCTACATAATATACCTAACTGATTTGAAAAGAAAGTAGATTCTTTACTTATGTTGTCAGTACTAGTAGTTAGTGTAATTCAGTATGTTGTCAGTTCTTGTGTATGTGTTTGAGATATGTATCGTCATCCTCCTGTATGTACATCCTCCTGTACCTAACAAGTTTGTGAACATAGTAGATACTTTACAAATGTTGTCAGTGGAGATAGTGTACTTCAGTATGTTGACAGTTATTGTGTATAAATTTGATTTTATGGACATGTTACGATATGTATTCTTATCCAAATGTTTCATGAAAATTGCTGTAAATGGAGTAGTACCTACAAGAAATAAATTACGTCACAATAAAAAAAATGTTCAAGCGTGTGAGTTAAGACAACAATGAAGGATGGGAAATGAATGACAAGCATGCCTTGCAGAATGGGTAAAAATGCAAATAAAAAACATACATTTGTCAACATATTTATTCACTTACAAATTTGAGCGCCAATTTGCTAGGGAGCTGCCCCGAGTGGAAGGGAGACAGGGGTGGCCCGTGGGGCAGGCCGAGGGGGAGAGGGAGGGGGAAGTCGCGGGAGGGGGAACCTGCTCGACCCCCCTGACCGCCCTGGAACTCCCCCCCGCCCGAGTCGAGGCTGCATATACTCCCCCGGCTGCTTCCCCCTGCTGCTTCGCGCACCGCATCTTCAAGCTCGCGGCGCATTCGCTCCCCGCGGATTCTGGAAAACCAAATGACAATGTAAAGAATGCTTTAAGCTTTATTTTATGCTTACAAACTATCCGGAACCAATTTGAAAAGTTTAGATAACGTTAACCATTGCTCGATTTGTGAAAACTGAATCAATTACTTGATCAGGTCTAGAGTTGGAATAATAGAAGAGGATTAGAATTTTAGTTAGTTAACGCAAAAGTGAAGTATCATACAAAAATGTTAAGCTGAGAGAAATGCGTTGAAGTTTAAAAAAGTGGAGGTGGTTCAAGAAAAAGTTGAAAAATACTCGGTGGAATTCGAAGAAAAATAATTTTTTCAGTCAACATTTTTTTAAGTTATGGCATTTCTACACTGACCGCCTCATTTAATGAATGGTGGAGCAGAGAGTGAATCATTTTGAAATGTTTTAGTTAGGTTAATGAATGAATCAAATAATTGAGTTGGATCATGCCAAAGGTGGTATAACGGAAGATTAGTTTATGTATGAATGCAAACGAAGCATGAGTGTGAGCAGAGACCAAGTTGTGTGGATGCTATACTTATCTTACCGTTATTTCACAGAAAATATTTTGATTTCGTCTTGTATATTCTATGTTGACTCGAATAGGTACCTCCCACGGCAGTTTCAAAGTAACAAACATACAGGAATTGCGCGGTTATAAACTTTACGATTTTTTAATATTTTTTTTATAAATCCTGCAAATATGAGGTAAACAGTAAAATACAGGTTAATTCATTGGATACATGGCACTGTAATAAGTTTTTGTGTCTCCATGTTAAAATTCGAAGGTATGATTTTTTTAATATTGGTGAAAAATTTAAAAAATTATCTTCTGAAAATCTCGAGCAAAGGGAGAGTTTTAAAATGCGCTGTCGCTTCAGTGGTTATGGTTACGGTGGCACGGTTCAATTTGAAAGGTAAAAACATATTGCAGTCAAACCCTGATTATCATGTTGTGTATTGAAATAATAAACTCTTGTTATTTTAACAACACGCAAGTACATTTTTATTTAAGTTAAGCTAAACTTGGTTAAGATAGTAAGTAGCCATTAATACTTTACTAGCAGACCCGGCCACATGTTGCTGTGGCTAACGAAACACAACGCCACGCTATTACCCAATCTTTATAACCAACACCATCTGTTAAATCAAATCCACTCCGCCCACTTGCCAGCCCGCTCCCTTTATTTATATATTTCAACCAATTTACACAAAACCTTGACAAATTATATACGTAAAAACCTTCCTCATGAATCACTCTATCTGTTGGTGAAAACCGCATGAAAATCCGTTGCGCATTTTAAAAGATCTAAGCGCATGTACAGCGGGAGCGCCTTCATTTTATACTATGTAAAGATTGTTGTCATAACTAATGAAATGAAATGATAATTTCGTCCAAATAATCTTTTTAAACAAAAATAACTTCAGAAAGTGCATTACGGAGAAGTGAAGTATTGCATAAGGCTTTAGAAAAAATATAAAATAGAACCCATTTGTAAATTACTAATTAGAAAATAGACTAATAAAAATTGTTAATAAGTTAATATTACTTAACTCGATACACTTATAAGATACACTCTTCATTGAGAAAATTTTCCCAAAACAACATTCAAATCTAAGATGAAAATTATGTCAACTAAAATGTTAATCTATCAGAGATTACTGCACCAATTTTAGTTTCATGATTCATTTTAAATTGAAAAAAATGTAAACAGTATTGGGACCACAAAAAATGGACGAAATATTTTGTAAGGAAAACCAATATTCTGTATACGAGGGCTGTCCGTAAAATAAGGTCTTCAAGGTGCTGCGGTCGCGAGGAACAATTTTACGCGAGATCCGGCAACACTAGCGTGTAGCCTGGTTTTCCTACGCCAAACCCCCCCACGCTGCACTCTCTGCGACACTTAGTCTTGGCGTGGCAGCACTTCGCAATGGAGCTTCCGCTTGCCGCACGTGCCAGGTGTGAATTATGCTATATAATTAGTTTTATTGTGTTCATTCTCAAATTCATTCTCAAATACTTGAAGTGTATGGAAAACAGTGTATGAGTGCGAAAACGTGCGCAAATGGTGTAGAGAATTTAAAAGCGTGCCGGACGGCCATCGGTTTTAGATGAAAAAATTGCCAAAGTGGAAAAAACAATGATTTCAGATCGACGGATGACGGTTCGGGAGCTCTGTGATATAATCCCTGATGTGACTGTTGACAATAATTTGACAGAACATTTGGGTGACCACAAAGTCTGCCCAAGGTGGGTCCCAAAATGCCACAGAAGATCACAGACAACAATGGGTTGAAGCAGCCCGCAAATTCCTTGAGTGCTACGACACCGATGGTGAAGAATTCTTGGACTCATTTGTGACCGGGGACGAGACATGGATACACTACACCAGAGACAAAGTAACAATCCCAGTGGCGTCATTCAGATTCGCCGAACTAAAGTTTAAAAACGAATTATAAAAACGGTGCGGTGAGTGGATGCCCCATCGCGAACGGCTGCCACGCCGAGACTAAGCTTCACAGAGGGTGCAACGTGGTTGGAATTTGGCAAGGGGAAACCAGGCTACACGTCAGTGTTGCAGGATTGTGCATAAAATCGTTCCTCGCGACCGCAGCACGTTGGACATCTTATTTTACGGAGAGCCCTTGTACTAGCCCTAGGGAGAGATTGAACGAACGTCATCGACAATCGTCCTAAAAGCCGTTCATAAAATTTTCCTTCTCACACGTCTTCGAAAACAAAAAAAAGACAGAAGATACTAGAATGTCGAATAATACCATGATTAATTATAATTATTCATCATATTCCTATAAACATTTCGCGAACGTTAAATTACATATTTTATATCATGAAACGCACACCGTGGTAATGAAAATAGCACAGGCTAAGGGAGACATTTAACATTAATTATATACTTATTTGTTAATAATTTTAGAGTAAAAACAATATGATATTATCGTCATAAAGTACAAAAGTTCCTGTCCGGGAAGTTAACTTACTAACTAACTAACTAACCATCACGCCGTTTCCCCGCAGGGGTAGGCAGAGAGGACGGACTGCCAAACATCCCGGTCTTGGCACACATTCCTTGCCTCGTTTACATTCATACAACGTCTCATACATTCTCTTCTATTATTCTGACTCTTGACATGGCCCGACTCAAGTATCTGATTCACTTGGTCGTGCCATGTCTTTCTTGGGCGTCCTCGACTTCTTCATTCACATTTGCGTCATATATTCTCCTTACACTCCTTTCCTCGTTCATTCGCTCTACATGCCCAAAACATCGGAGCGTTCCTTTCTTGATCTTACTCATCACGCTTACATCAGCCTTGCATTCTTTGCGGATTTCCACATTTCTCACACGATCATACATGGTTTTACCACACATACGCCTCAGGGATCTCATTTCTACAGCGTTCAGTCTACTTTCATCCTTCCTCTGCCAGTTCCATGCCTCACTGCCATACATCAGGGTAGGTACCAGTACTCCATTATGGACGGCTAGTTTCGCGTCTTTGGACAGTTTTTTGTTGCTGCCAACGGCGTTCAGTCCTCCATTAATAGAGTTACCTGCATTCACCCTTCTTTCAATATCTCTATCAGCCTTCCCATCTCTCGTAAACATACTTCCCAAATAAACAAACTCATCCACCTGCAAACGCATCCAATTTAGAATATTGGAATTTTAAGAACACTTGAAAAAAATATTAATATACCTACCTCTGGTTTTATTTTTTACAAAAATGTTATTTAAAGATTTTTCTGTTTATTATTTGTAAAATGTAACCACTAATATACAAGGTGTCCGGAAACTCGTAGTACAAGCGGGAAACTGGAGACTCCACATCACATTTGGAGTCGATTTTGTGGTATAACTTTTTTCGATTTGAGCTTCCGTTTTCGAGTAAATCGGGTCCGAAGTTGGAATTTTTTTGGTTAAATTTGAAAAAATTGTTCACTAAGGGGTTGATTTCAGCTATGTAATGTCTTATAAAATGCATCGAAGGGTAAACCAGGCTCAAAAGTTTTTTTAACCCTTTAGTTGCCGAAAAAATGGAAAAATAGAAAAAAAATAATATTAAAATTGAAATATGAGATCGAAAAAAATAAGTTTTTTGGATTCTCTACGTGATGTAGATTCACCAGTTTCCCGCTTGTACTACGAGTTTCCGGACACGTTGTATAATTATTTCTTCAAACATACATTTTCAATTAAAGAAGTAGATATTGTGCGCTCATAAATAAATAAAATTCTTGTACTAACCTGCGTTTTTATTTCAATTTCACAAATTTATTAATGAAATGCAGATACATAAAATTCTATACATCTGACACATCGATCTAGGTCCTTGTTATTAATATAAACATATTTTATTGCAAAGATCCTCTCAATTATAGAAGAACGGTCAATGTCACCCATCAATACCACTGGAGTGACCATGCGAAATAAATAAATTTGCCTCAATTGCTCGCGATTTCCCAGAAGATTGTTTTTTAAATTTTTCGAAAACATTAAAAAAATCATAACTTCTACTTTTAACATGGAAACATAAAAACTTATTACTGCGCTATTACAGCCAATGAAGGAAAAAATTCGGTTTATGGGTGATGGTCAAAAAAAAAAAATTTTTTTTTTTATACTAATTATGGGCCGGAAAATCCGAATCTGAAAGAATTAGGCGGCGGCAAGCAATATTAACTGAGTTACACGACTTTAAAAATTTTTATACACACACAGGAAAATAGCCATTTTGGAAGCATTTTGATTCCTAGACAATCAAACTAGTTATTTTTATACTAACCATGGGCCGGGGAATCCGAATCTGAAAGAATTAGGCGGCGGCAAGCAATATTAACTGAATTACACGACTTTAAAATTTTCTATACACACACACATGAAAATAGTCATTTCGAAAACATTTTGACACACGAAGTATGAAAATCATAGAAAAACAAGAAATGTACTAAAACATGTGCCGGCAGTGTTACCAGCTCTCAAAAATATTTATCCCTATATTATGAATTACGACTATCTCAACGGCCGTATTCTTAAACCAAATGTATGAAAATTCATAGTCTTAAAAATGCGTAACCTAACCTAACCTAACGCTAGGTTTGTGTAACATGGTTTGTGCCCCTTTATACCGCCTGCTCGCGTCACGGCAAAAAAACATCCCTGTTTTCAAGTAGTTTAGCGGCTACGCTAGGTTTGTGTAACATGGTTTGTGCCCCTTTATACCGCCTGCTCGCGTCACGGCAAAAAAACATCCCTGTTTTCAAGTAGTTTAGCGGCTACGTTAGGTTTCTGTAACATGGTTTGTGCCCCTTTATACCGCCTGCTCGCGTCACGGCAAAAAAACATCCCTGTTTTCAAGTAGTTTAGCAGCTACGCTGGGTTTATGTAACATGGTTTGTGATACAAAAGTGAGTAAAATTTATAAAAAATAAGTACTTAAAATATAAACATGTTATTTTACGTTATTGATATTACTGCTTAATGGCAACACTTAATTTTGTGTGGTAAAAACATCTATGTTATCTTGTTTTTCTATGATCTTTGTACTATGTGTGTCAAAATGCTTTCGAAATGAATATTTTCATGTGTGTGTGTATAGAAAATTTTAAAGTCGTGTAATTCAGTTAATATTGCTTGCCACCGCCTAATTCTTTCAGATTCGGATTCCCCGACCCAAAATTAGTATAAAAATAACTAGTTTTATTTTTTAGGAATTTCCCCCATAAACCGAACTTTAGCCCCAATGAATTAACCTGTATTTTACCGTTTATCTCATATTTGTAGGATTTATTAAAAATATATTAAAAAACGTAAAGTTTATAACCGCGCGAATCCTGCGTGTTGTTACTTTGAAACTGCCGTTTGGGGTGCTTATTCGAATCAACATAGAATAATTTAGATTTTTGTATGTTCTCTGTGGTATACTTGATAATGAAAGGTGCACATCTATGGAAAAAGGACTTCATTTTAACCGTAAACAGCTGATCAAAAATTTGAGGTGAAAAAATAGTCTACGAAGTTATAAGTCATAATAGATAAAGCAATTCAATAGCTTTGTTTTAAAATAAATGGCTGGCAGAGGAAATGTTTTAAATAATTACAATAAATGTTTTACGAATGGTAGGAAAATGTGGTCCAATTTCGGACTGCTATCAATCGCAGAAAAATAAAAGTGGACCATTTTTCGACCATAATCGCTCCAATGGTTATAAAAAGCAAGTTAGGACATACGTTCCTTTCAAATGCTTCATGATGACGTGGATACGATCTCTGTCCGGTTTTACTTTAGTAATAGAATTATCAAAACTTGTGTATTTCTCAATTTAATTAGTACCAGAGAAACAATTTCATTTTATTAATAAAGAAGATGGATGGATAAAAAACCAAAAAAGGTGTGAGGATAAAAAATTTGTTGGTAAATTTTTGGACGGCGTGTTTTTAATCTTCATGCTCTAACAGGCTTGATAGGTGAGTTTTTACTGCAAATGACATTATTAAAATGACTAACACAATGTGAATAATATTGAATGACCTCTTCACATAATATTTATACTATGTAAAAGCCAAATAAAAAAGTTAATAGCACAAATATTCTGATATGAAAATTAATATAATTTTCTACGCAACGTTTTTGATATGTGTATTAATTAAGAAAAAAATAGACAGGCATTAATTATTTGTAAAATGAATTGTGGTTTTTATTAAATAATTCTACTAGACTAGATTAAAAAAATATATCACAGAGTAAAAAAAAAATTATAAAAATTATACTTTGGTGAAATTGAAACATTTTTTTGAAAATATAAAACTACTAGCTTTTGCCCCTGGCTTCGCTCGCATAGAGTTAGGGGGTACCCACAGTGCCTTCTCGACCTTCCCTATCCCCACTCCAATCCCCCCTCCTCCTCCCCCTCACACCCCTCCCCCTCACACCTCCCCCTCACCCTCCCCCTCCACCCTCTCCCACCCCCCTCCGCCCTGCCCCCACATCCTATCACCCCTCACCCCCCTCCATACCAGTTACATTCATTTTTCAAACAGCTCGCGTGCCACCTATTGCAATTTTTGTATATAAATTTTATAATGCCAGAGCTCTAAGCTATAGCCTATAGCCTATTCTGATGTATGAGCTATAATATTGTTAAGTTTCATTAAAATCCATTCAGTAGTTTTAGTGTGAAAGAGTAACAAACATACATCCATACAAACTTTCGCCTTTATAATATTAGTAGGAAGTAGGATTTATCGCTGTGTAATGAAAATAATTAAAGAGATTGGAAAAACGTTTGAGAACATTGCATTAAGAATCATGCAAATTTATCAAGAAAGAGACAACATCCAAGAAAATTGATGAAATACATCATGTTTATTTAATAAATTATTCCTTGTAAGCAATAATAAGGCTAGCTTTACACTCATAAGTAAAATTTACAACTTACGTAAGTTTTTGACAAGTTACTCACGGCAGCATAAAAAAGTCGCTTATGTGAGCAATTTACGGGAAAAAACTATGAGTGTAAAGGCCTTATGATAAATGAAAAATCGAAAAATAAATGAAGAAGCGAAAAATTGCTAAAGCGCCATACAGCTGTGGCACTAAAGATGAACCTATACAATAAGCCACACTGTTTGTTTGCGGTTATGTTCATCACATGAAGTTTTCTAGACTTTTCCACATGTTCTGAGTAAATCTAGAAAACTTGATTTGATGAAAACAAGCACAAATAAACAATACAGCTTATTGTGTAGATTCATCTTTAGCATCACAGCTGTATGGCGCTTCAACCATTTTTCCTTTCTAGCATCAATACTTTTCTTATCTGAACAATATGTAGAAGGTGTGATATTTTAAAGGTGTAGTCTTTGTGACCTCTGTGTCGCAGATTGGAAGACGACAGCTGAGGACAAAGGGGTGGAGGCTTATTTTGAAGGAGGCCAAGGCTCAAAATGAGCTGTTAATAATAACGCCATTGAAGAAGAAGTCTTTGTGAAAGTAAAACTTGAAAAGTGAGGTGAGTTTCAATTATACAAGCTGTTATAATAATATGTAACATGATACAGCCAGATATCAAACCATATAATAATAACAATAACATTCAATGACAGCTGTCGTGTTTTTATTTCTCTTTAGAAATATCGCAAAATAAAACAAATTTCTAACTAAAATCTAAATATTTATATTTCAAATAACTTTTTAATAGTGAGTGTTGTTATAACTTGTTATATTAGTCAATATTCCGTGTCAATATGACTACTCGGGCAACTGCAAAGACTGCACTAAATAATACGGATACACAACTCCTTCAACTCCTTGACAAAAAGTTTGAAGAATTTAAGGTGCAATTTCTGGAAATCGTCAGAAACGAGTACAAAGAAGAAATCGAAGAATTAAAAAATAGAATATTAACTCTGGAAAAAAAAATTGACACAAAAAAAAACAACAATCTTGAAAAAACCCTGGAACGAAATGCTGTAATTCAAAGTGAATTCAACCAATTACAAAAACAATTGGATGCTAACGAACAACACGCGCGTATTAATAACATAGAGATCATTGGGATACCAGAAAAAAAACAAGAGAACCTGACAGAGATTATCAAAAATATCTATTCAGAATTAAAAATAGTAAGCCCTGACGAAATTGAATACGCCACCCGGGTCACCCCTAAGGAGAAGATTGAAGGAAGACCGCGAAATATTATTGTGAAACTAAAGTGCAGAAAACAAAAAGATGACATCATGGCTGCAATCCGGACGAGAAGAGGCCTAACAGCTGAGGATATTAACTTAAATGGGAAACATCGGATCTACATTAATGAACATTTAACTCATAAAAACAAAGTACTCTACAAAAAGGTCAGAGAGTTTACCAAAATTAATAAATTTAAATTTTGCTGGATTAAAAATTGTAAAATTTATGTGAGACTAAATGAAAACTCAGATCACTATTGTATTAACTCTTATAACGATCTAGAAAAACTAAAAAAATACAATATTTCCATCAATAACGCTTAGAACATAACAGTAACTTTCAAATTAACTATATTGTATCTTAAAATGGATTCTTTAGAATTGTACTATCAAAACACAAGAGGTCTCAGAACTAAAACGAATTATTTTCTTCAAAATGTACTATTAAACAACTATGACATTATATGTCTCAGTGAAACATGGCTTAACAATTCAATCTTTAATGAGGAACTATTCGATCCAAGATATCAGGTTTACAGACGAGATAGAGATTACCATAACCTTAATCAGAATCGCGGTGGTGGAGTTTTAATTGCAGTAAAAAATAAATTTATTTCTGATCAAAAAATAGAATGGAGCTCTGAGGCGGAAGACATATGGGTAACGCTTTCACTTCCTGGTAAAAAAATTCACATATGCACCTCATATATTGCACCTGATAGTAAGCACCTCATAAATATTACGACTCACATAAACAAAACTTCACAAATTATGACAGATAACAATAATGATAGTTTCATTTTGGTTGGGGATTACAATTTACCTCACTTACATTGGCTACCAATTAATGAAAACTGTGATTATATGTGTAGTGAACCGATCAATTCATTAAACCCCGCCCATTTGAACTTTATAGAATTTTTGTCATTTAATAATCTCAAACAATATAACTCTCAGAGTAATAGTATAAATAATCGCATTCTTGACTTAGCTGTGAGCAACATACTACTGAAAATTACGTCTAATAATATCTCATTAGTACCAGAGGATGTTTATCATAAAACACTGCTAATTTCAATTCCTATTAAAAAAATAAATAAAAACCTGAACACTAACGAAAATCAAATATTTCTATACAGAAAAGCAGATTATTCAATAATAAACACAAAACTAAATGAAATTGATTGGGATCATAAACTTAACCATTTGAATACTCAACCCGCAACTGACATCTTCTACGATATATTGAACAATATTAAAATAAATTATGTACCAACTAAACCGGCTAAAAACTGTAATTATCCACCATGGTATACGTCATCTCTCATAAAAATAATTAAAGAAAAAAATAAATATCATAAAAATTTTAAAAAATTTCAAAATCCACGTGACTACCAAACGTTTTCACTCTTAAGATCTAGACAAAAACGAATTGCACAACAACTCTACATTAATTATATACATACTGCTGAAAGTAACATGAATGGCAATCCTAAACTCTTCTGGAATCATTTCAATAACATGAAAAAAACACAATTGTCTCTTCCAAGGACAATGCACCTAGATGACAAAAAAGCAGATAATGGCCAAGACATATGCAATATTTTCATGGAATATTTCCAATCAGTTTACATAAATGATAATAACCTACCAACATTAGATATACCAGAAAATACAAATAATATAAATATCACCACGGTCAAATTCTCACGAGAAATAGTCTTAAAAGAAATAAAAGCTCTTGACATAAACACAAGCGCGGGGTGTGATGACATTCCCTCATACTTTATAGTTAATTGCGCGGAAACACTTGCAAAACCTCTCTGCATTATATATAATAAATCAATGAACGAAGGCACGGTACCTGAAATTTGGAAAAGAGCCTATGTAACACCAATCCACAAAAATGGTGAAAAAAATAATGTTAAAAACTATCGGCCGATTTCAAAACTAACAATATTCAGTAAGTTAATGGAAAAAATTGTTTACAAATATATTAGTCCACAACTGAATCACATCATTACAACAAAGCAACATGGTTTTACAAAAGGCAGAAATGTGGAAAGTAACCTCGTTCTTCTTACTGAATTCATTGTCGATCACATGGACAACCGCACTCAAGTAGATATCATATATACAGACTTTGCCAAAGCATTTGATAAAATTAATCAAAAACTATTACTCAGAAAACTTTGGTCATTAGGTATACGTGGTAATTTATTTCGTTGGGTTACATCTTATATACTTAAGAGATCACAGGCAGTAGCTATACAGGGTTTCGAATCAGATTTCAGTGAAATTTCCTCTGGGATCCAACAGGGTTCTCATCTCGGACCATTGTTTTTCATTTTATATATCAATGATTTGGTCAATGTTGTTAAATACTCTGAAATAGAATTATTTGCTGATGATGCCAAGCTATACAAACCAATAAAAAGTCTAAACGATTGTGTCAATTTACAACATGATTTAAACAATATATTTACCTATTGCCAACATAATCAACTATTTCTAAATGTCTCAAAATGTCATCATATTACCTTTTCAAGAAATAAAAATAAAACATTATTTAATTATTCTATAAATAACAACAACATTGCAACAGTCTCAGATATTCGTGATCTTGGAATAACCCTTGATAGTAAACTACAATATAACCTTCATATACAACAAATCATAAATAAAGCTTCTAAAATGTTAGGTTTCATCATAAGAAACACAAAACTTTTTAATAGCATCAATATCATTAAGCAACTCTACTTTGCCTATGTACGGAGTCATTTGGAGTTTGCATCAGTTGTTTGGTCTCCATTTTACAAAATCCACATAAACAAAATCGAGGCTATTCAAAACAAATTCCTAAAATATCTTTGTTACAAGTCGTTTGTAAGATTTAATAATTATGTAGAGGCAGCTTCACACTTTAAAATTGATTCATTGAGTGTACGAAGGCATCATATGGATGCACTATTCCTGTATAAAGTAGTCAACAATAATATTCAATGCCCAGAGTTGCTAAATAAAATTCAATTCAATGTACCTGCACGTTCAACACGCTCTTCTGTCCTGTTCAGGGTGGATCAATGCAAGACAAACTGTAAGCAGAATTCTTGCCTGAACCGACTATGCAGTAGTTATAATAGCGTATTTTCCAATGTGGACATTTTCAATTGCAAACTTACTGAATATAAAAGGTCCATAAAAGAGTGTTTCTCTAATGGTTCTTGAATAATGTTATGTTTTTATTGTTTGTATTTCTGTTATGATTTGATTTATATGTACAACCTCTCTCCATGGCTACCAATGTTTTGATAGATTTTTTTTGTTTTGTAATTTTTCATTTTATATTAAAAAAAAAATGTTTTGAGTATACATATATATATTTTTTGTTTTATATAATTTTAGATTCATATTCCTTTTTATAAAACTAATTTACTTATTCTTATTATGCTGTCTCAGTAGAAGTAAAGTCACAAGGAGGAAATCCGTAATTGGTTTTATTTTGGCTATTTAATACTATGTACAAACTGAAATAAATATAAACTGTCGATTTCCCGAAAATTATTAAATAAATAAAACATAATCAAATTTATATTTTAAATGAATCATGAGATCCGTCTAATCCACGATTAGATCGTACAGTGATCCTGTAATACATCAAACAATATACAAACCCACATATTAAAACACAGAACAGACAATGCATGATATGACCAGATGGAGGTTGAAAAGTTAATTAAATGTATACCAACATACAGATGAATTAACAAAGTTCATAATTAAATTTAAATATATTGTATAGATTTTACTCAACAACAAAAAATAATAATGTCATCGACCAGAAAGGAGCATGGAAGGAAAAACATAAATAAATCTATGAGTGTAAAGGCAGTGTAAAACATCTATGAGTGTAAACCCAATGTACCCATCCCAGTAACACTGAAGAGAAAATCTTTAGAAGTGTGTTAGGGCATGTTGGTGTGACCAATTAAGTAAGGTCGATTCATCCCTACTTTGGAAGAAAATGTTCAAATTCAGACCTTTTTTTTCACAACCACATTTATAGGGATTTTCTTGCGAAAATATTGAAATTCATTCCTTCAACAAAATGTCAAAATAAATTTAACATAAAATGGATATCAACATTGTAGGGTGCCATAAACCAAAAAACAGAGTAACACAAGGTGTAAAAAAAGAATTACAAATATCAATTATGATGATTAAAAAAAAAACTTTCATATTATGTATTATTATGTACATATGTAACTAAAATAATGTCACCTTTCAGGCTAAAGTTACTAAACCACACATTTTATAGACACTGCAAATTTGAAAGCGAAATTGTGAAATTTCAAAGTTTTATCTACCAGCGTAATGACAGAAAAAATTCTAACATTTAAATTCAGAAATCTCAAAATTTGTGCACGTGGATCGGTGATTTTTGTTTGAACGGTGACGATGTATACCTGTAATATATTATTATAATACCAACACGAGAATAAATATAACACATATATAAGCCATTGATTTGTTTTTTTAATCGTAGCATAATATTATATTAAGAGATTCTTAAGCTTTGTACAGCAAAGCAAACAAAACAAAACATGCAAAAAAATAAATATTTCAGCAACCCAAGCAAACTATACAACCATGCCAAAAATAATATCAAACAGTCCAGTGATCATTGCTGCAGTATGAGGTGTACTTTTAAGTGCAAGGTAATGTGTATCTTTTGCAATATGAAGTTTATTCTGTAGAATACACTATGTAAGTGTATATTTTTAATCAGCAGTAGCGAAAGCAAACTTAAAAAAATAAAAATAGAGCTCTGGATCAAGCATCTGAAAACATTTATTGAATACAAAATGTGAGTAGCTTTGGGAGGCATTACGCATATTGTAAAAACTACACACTGATTATATTGATATTACAAAATCTGCAACAAGCAAAATGTGACGAATTTTTCTGTCAAACTATGATTAGATTATGGATGGTGGTCTTTTACCAGGGTGATACTGAAAGTATCCACCATTAGATTTAGTAAATAATTTAATGAAATTTCATGAAATAGTCATTACAAATAGTAAATAATGCAGATAACTGAGATCTCCAAACTAAATTTTTACCACAAAGGACTCTCTCTTAAACATAACTAGGGGAAAGATAAACAATTTTATGGGGAACCAAGATTTTTCTACAGTAATTATTAATACTAATTAAAAATTAATAATAATAATTAAAAACCTGGTCCGTCGGTTTTTGCTGCTAGGCCCCGCGGGCAGCTTTTAGTTCAGCTTCGCCCAGTTTGAATGTTTGTGACCATTTTATAAATCCGATAGGAAGTGGTTCTTAAAATAGTTCCTAAATAGATACAGTGACAGCTAGTCACTGTCGGTGACACACCTCACTGAGACAAAGTAACAGTGACGAAGTAATCGTAACAAAGTAACCGAGACACGCAATGACGCTATATGTAATTTATAACAACTTCGTCAAGTATTGCCGTCAATCTTTCCAAAAGGGGGAAATATCCACATGCGAGCTGCTGACGGGAGTAGTGACATCTTGTGTCGAATTATTGAATTTGAAAGCGAATTATAACAATAGCTTTGTGTGAAATTCCACGTACACAGATGTTATTTGAGGCATGGCCGTTAAACGTGGCGTCCGACATGCACTCGTGGCTGGGTTCTGAAATTCAACCACGCAGACGCTAATGTAATAATACTGTTCTTTAAAACAACAGAGGGTGCCACTTTCATTTATAACAATTCAAACTGAACAGTCTTAAGATAATAATTATTAACTGGCACTTAAAAACTCGCTCTGCAAGTTTTGCAACGTTTCAATTCTGAATGGTGGTTTTACACCAGGGCGATACTAAGAGTATCTTCCACTCTGGAACGTGCCGCAAATATACTATATATTATTTTTAATGAAAAAACACAAATTAATCAGATAAAATTTATTTGCCCACGCTGGATTCGATCCGGCGACCTTCGGATTGCGAGTCAAAAGCCTTACTGCTAGACCACGCCGGCCGTCATAAAATTATCATCCGAATCCAGACTGGAGAGATTCATGAAAATGCAAATCCAAGAGTGCTTAAGCCTGCAAGCCTACGTTCCTCATGCTAGCTGTTAACGTAAATGGCCCCATCTTTTGGCATTACTAGCTACATGGTTTAATTCAGTTATATTACGATAGTAGCTTAAGTTACAAACATCACATTCACAGATGGTTTCTATATGGCGTGGTGTCAGAGTTGTGGTCGGAGTCGGATTTTAAAATTTCAATTGTTTAGTTGCTGGATTTTAGTGTCAGTCTACTGTCAGATTTTCTGTGTTTCCGAAAATCATCCAATTATCAAAAATTTACCCATCATGACCATCAATATTAATAATTACAAATACATAATGATGTCTGCAAGCACTGAAATACATTACGAAGAAATTTTACACTAAAATGAATGCAAATTCCCTGCCGCATACGCTAGTAAAATGGAGATGTATTGTAAAAAGGGTTGTATTGTATGTACTGTCAGAATGATCACTGGGCCGTCGTGTCAGGAACTTACCCGAGACTAACCCTACTGAAGGTGTTCAGTAAAAAGGCAGTTGGTTTGCTTGTCCTGCTGAAATTAGACACACAAAACCAAAAGAAGAAAAACCGCCAATCATTTATACACACTACATAGAAAGGGGTTAGTTATTTGCTCCTAAGTTACTGAAACTACAATATTTTAATGTTACATTTCTACAGTAGTCAGCCAGATATCAAATTTAAACTAAGGAGGATTCAGACAGTGGAATTCTTTTATTGAATCACATCAGAATCTTATACAAGATAAGCGCATTTTATTAGTACGCAATTTTAGATAATCATATTTCTATTTTTTAAAAAGAAAAACTCTCTTTTTATAACGTCGCAACTGGCACAAAACATTCAGTCCCAGTTGCGACCATTGTCTTTTTCTGTTTTTCTGTGTCTTGTTTTCTTTCATATTTTCGTTTATATTATTAAAATCACACTTCTCTACAAATTTATGACACAATTTGTTCGAAGGGTCTTTTTGACTTTAATTTGACTTCTAGTTGAGGAGAAATACCACAAAACTAACTAACTAAGCATCACGCTATTTCTCCGCAGGCGTAGGCAGAGAGGACAAACCGCCAAACAACTTGGTCTTGGCATACACTCTTTGCCCCACTCACATTCATACATCGTCTCATACATATGTCTTCTATTATTATTTTGTCTTCCTCGGGCGTCCCTGACTTCTTCTACCATTCACACTTGTGTCTTTTCTTCTTACACTACTCTCTTCGTTCATTCGCTCTACGTGCCCAAACCATCTGAAGGTCCCTTTCTTAATTTTACTCATTATGCTTACCAGCCTTACATTCTTTGCGGATCTCCACATTTCTCACACGATTACACATGGTTTTACCACACACGCGCCTCAAGGATCTCATTTCAACAGCATTCAGTTTACTTTCATCCTTTCTCTACCAGTTCCATGCCACTCTGCCATACATCAGGATATGTACAAGGACTCCACTGTGGACTGCTAGCTTCGCTTCTTTTGACAGTTTTTATTAGTGCTAATGGCATTCAGTCCTCCTTTATTGGAGTTACTTGCATTTACCCTTCTTTCAATATCTCTATCAGCCTTCCCATCTCTCATAAACCTACTACCCAGATACACAAACTCATACACTTGCTCCAAGTATTCATCATTCACAACAAATAAAGAGATTCTTTTGTAATTAAAAAAAAAACTCCAAATTTGGTTGTTTGTGCGATAGCCTCGCTTGAAATCTGGTTCAATGAACTTAAATTTGCTTTGAAAATAAGTGTCATTTTCAAAATTGGAACTGATATGTCGAAAATTCAGATAAGCGATAATACATACCTATAATATAATATAGTAACAGAAAATAATTTTAATTGACGCATTTTAAAAATTGCAACAGTCAAGAATTCAGACTGCTCTGATTTAATATAAAATGCATTTAAAAAAAAAATTTAAAGCCAAAATCTGAAATCCCAAAATATGCAACTAAAATAAATTACTGACAATGACCTATTGGACACTTTTGTAATATAACATAAAATATATATTACAAAAGTTTGTAAAAATAATGTACACAAAATATTATAATATCTGGTTGACTCCTCTATTCTAAAAATCTTAATCACACGGTAAACCATTTTATCCAAGGTAAAATTAACTATTTCAAGGCAATTGACATTCCAATGTAACATCATTTCTAATTGTAAAGTTAAATAAAAATTATAAATGGATGCCTAAACTTTTTTTTTTGAATCATTAATTTACAATAATATTTATAAATTTGACAACATATATTTATAAATGTTGCCACTGTTTATAAATTTAATACAATGGTACTGTAAGGGCAATTTTTAAAATGCCTTATAATGCAAAAATGGAAACTGTGGGAGAGTTATCTAATTGCAAGTCAAGTTTATCAAAAAGTAATAAACAACTGTGGTTTTCTAAATATTACTTTTATGCAGCAAATAATAGTAAAAGCAGGATAAAACTTCCAAAATAAGAAACATATAAAAATACATTTAAAAAAACTAAAACACCCAACCTTCAAAAAAGACTTTCTCAAAAAAAATCACTCAAAAATCCAAAACCACAGAAAAAAAATCTGAATAATATGTACTAAAAAAATAATATGTTTTAATTTGAAAGATAAAAAGCTGGGTTATCTAAAAACTGCGCAAAACATAAAATGAAAATGATTTATATATCGATTGTCCAGTTGATTAGTCAGACATCTCCGAAAAATCAACATTTAAGTTCAGTATGCAGTTATGTGTAAAATTGTACCCTCTGTCTGGTACAATAACATACATTGCTCATAAACACCACCAAATCAATTATAATGCAGAAAAACTTGCAGAGAATCAAACAAAATGTTGATGATTTCTGGGTCACTAGTAGGATATTTCAAAATGTCAAACTAATGAATCCGACCGTTGTGCTTCCCGGTTTATTTTATAGCATATCGTCGCCTTAGTTTGTATTTGTCCAACAGACCATTAGAAAATTTTACAGGAGAAGGTTTTCTTTAATTATTTCAATGAAACATTATGACAGGTTATCATTATTTGTTTTTGGGGTGATATGCCGTGTTGCGCTACCTCCTTCTTTACATGGCATAACACCCCAAAAACAAATAACGTAAATACTTTTGGCCGTGAAAATCTTAAAACGTATTATGACAGGTGTTTAAGTTAAAGCTATTTCCGCAAAGGTAAAGGTCTCATTAGTTTAAATAATTCTTAGTTAAGTGATTAACTATAATTTTTTATACTTTATTTTAAATTTTAAAGTGGAGATTGAACGAAAACTAAAATGTACTATTGGACAAATAAGAACTGAGGCGACGATATATGTAAAATACAGACACATGTAAATAATATTTGATTTTTTGGTGAGCATTTGAATACTGATTTACTCATTATATTAAAATTTTGTATTTGGAGATGTCTGACTAATCAACTGGACGATCGATATAGCTGATGCTAAATTTTTTATATTGTTAAAGGGAAGAAAAATAAAAATAATATAATAACAGTTTTATAAGAACTTTAAATTTATTTTTATTGAATTAAAATAATCGAAAAACTATAATAATAATTAATTATCGATTTTGTGTGAAAATTAAAAATCCAAAAAATTAACAGAGTTAATAACACTCTTCAACATTTTTATATTTAATAAATGCACTTTAAATAAATAATGATATTTCAAACAGATTTTCACAGTGGCGTTACAATACATATAGACGGTCCGTAGATATCTCAAAGCGGCAAGCCAAAAGCATGTCAATTGTAGTGTTTTCGATTTTGGAGTTTTAGTATTAAACTACTAAGTCACGTACGGTTGTGTGCTACCTCTAAGTAAATTGCATTAAAAAAGTGGCAAAATGCCCACGTGTGTGATGAGAAAATGTTTTCATTACTCGGCAAACATTAGTAAAAGTCAAGGAATAACATTTCAATACTTATTATTATCGATTATTATAAATAATACAATTGTTTTCCACCCTAAGATTTTGTGCGTTATTAGAAAATGTATGGACTATAGGAGAACATGGTCTGGTTGAGCAACCGCCAAATTAATAAGTCAGTTCTGTCACTAAGTAAACTTTACTATTTAAAATAATTTAATCACTCTGCTTATTTATATGCTTGCGGGAAAAGAACGTACAAATCCGCAGAAACATCGAGTACAATATTAATAAACGGAGACAAAGTCTTAACAAACAATGAACCTAATAAAATAGCTAATTTTATTAACACTGAATTCGCAAAAGTTGGCTCTACCCTAGCGGAAAAAATTCTTCAAAAAAACTGTATATCAGAAGACTCTTTATACAAACTTTGCTCTTCCATACGACCAAATCAATCGTTCAATGCTTATCAAGTAAATACAAAGGAAATCTCGGATCTTATTAAATCTCTCAAACCAAATTGCGCGATGGGACCGGATAACATTTCCAATCAAATACTGATAAATCTACGAGAATACATACTTATACCGCTTCAACACATTTTCAACCAAAGTTTTAGGCTCGGAATTGTCCCTGATCATTTAAAAATAGGATGTATCACTCCAATACATAAATCGGGAGACAAAACTCTGATATTAAACTACAGACCAATCACTCTGCTAAACTCACTATCTAAACTTCTAGAAAAAGCCATGAAAAAAAGATTACTTGCGTACCTTGAAAAACACAACCTGCTCTCAAGCCGCCAATTTGGATTTCGTGCCAAAATGGGTACAGAAGATGCTTTATCAGAATTAACCAACTACATAGTGAAAAGCATAGATGGCGGATCAAAGGTGATAGGGGTATTCTTAGACCTAGCAAAAGCTTTCGACACTATTTCGCATAACTTACTACTACAAAAACTCAAAAATATCAGTATAACTGGTCAACCGCTAAAATGGTTTGTCAGCTACATTGAAAAGAGACAACAAATAGTAAAAATAAATAAATACAGCAGTGATAAAGCAGATATCAGGTATGGAGTACCGCAAGGCAGCGTCTTGGGTCCCATACTATTCCTCATTTATATAAATAGTCTAACTGAGATAAACCTAGGAAAAATTGAGTACAAAGTAATCAGTTATGCAGACGACACTGCAATTTTGTTCAAGGCACAATCATGGGAAAAGGTATTCAAAAACACAGAAACAGGGATGACTGTAGTAAATAAATGGCTACAAAATAATCTACTAACACTGAACATTTCAAAAACAAAATATTTAACTTTTAGCAAAACAAAGGCTGGTCAACCACATAGCCAACCACAACTACATCTTAACCCCTGCACCAATATTTCATCAAATAACACATGCTGTACTTGTGACAAAATTGTTTATGCAGACAATATTAAATATCTAGGTTTAACTGTTGACCATAAACTAAAATGGGATCTCCATATTAATATATTATCAAAAAAAATACGAAAATTATCATACATCTTCAAAACAATACGAAACATCATGTCATTAAATCAACTAAAAAATATATATTTCGCACTCTGTCAAAGTATTTTAACATATGGAATTTCAGTTTGGGGAGGAGCAGCAGATACTTACCTCAATTCTCTTAAAATAAATCACAAAACAATAATTAGAATTATGTTTTATAAACCTTACCAACATCCGACGGAACAGCTAATGATCAAAAACAAATTACTAGACGTAAATAAACTATTCATAAGGAAGATCATTTACAAAAACTGTATCAAAACTTCACATCTCCACATACCTCACTCGCAAAACACAAGAGCAAAAATTAATAAGCACTTTCAAGTTCCCCATATCAAATCAACTTTTGCAAAAAAACACGAATCTTACCTAGCACCACACATTTTCAATACCTTCCTAACACAAACAAAAACTTACGTCACCCCAAATAATTTGAATTGGCTTTTCAAAAGATTTGTAATATGGTTGAATGAAAAGGAAAGAACAGACATTCAAAATATTCTAAATAAATAACATTTCATACAAGTTCTCACGAAATTATATAATATTCAAATAAAACAAATACGAGAAACTGCAATTTTGCAAAATTAATTATTATGATTAATTATTAATTATTACTTCTATTATGTAACCGCTATATTCAACTGTCACAAAATTTTAATTTACTTTTATCTAAAAAACAAAGTATGTATGTAAATATTTAATATACCAACATATAATTTATCTTTTTTATCTTTTTACATACATATATATATTTGTTTAAATACACACATTTCATTTGGAACAAAAATAATATGTGATTTACTCGCCTCGGAACAGACTTTGTCTAGTGAGGCGGGTAAAAGAAAAGAAAACAATGTAAATAACCATGAAACTAAATAAACGCCCGGGTTGCCGGCACTGAAACAGAATAACAATCGCCGCCATTTGCAAACTGTTGTTGCTCTATTACAGCTTGATCACTTGACACCCCAAAATCTTTCAGGCGCCCAGGCCTCCTACTCTAGTCGGTCTTGAGGTAGTATCTGTTAAGCTTCTAGTTAGGTTGACTACTCGCAGTCACAACATTTGTAATATGCAAAGTATTAATAAATTCAGATTAATATAAAGAACTTCATTATTCCAAAGAAGTAATCTCTTTCCAAGACGAGTTGGAGAACCTGATTGTGTGAATACAACAACTTGTGAACACAACAGTATCCGACAGAACTTTTGAATGTGAAAACGCTGCCCGGTCCTACTGTTTATTTTGTTTATATGCACAAATTCTTTAAATGTCTTATCATTGTTATACAAGGATACCGTTTGAATTAAGAATTTACAGGAAACATTAGAGTGTTTCTCACTCACCACATTTTATCTTGAGTTGAGACAACAGCAAGTCTAGATGTATTGTAACGTCATTGGGTTTTCAAAAAAAAAAAAATAGCAATGGGTGTGAATATTTACCAGTGAAAAAAAAAAAATAATTGCCAATATATATTGTTAATAATTAATGAATATTGATCTACTTTTGAAATACCAGGCAAAATATTTATTAACATGTGAAGTCAAGCTAAATAAAATAGTCTAATGTCTAAGTACTTCTAGAAGTGAGTGCAAACAAAAATAGATGAATTAAGAGGAAAGGGACTTACTTCAGAAAATTTTCATTATCTTCGTTCATCTTGTCAGCATCCTTCGCCTTGTATTTGATAAGTCGCTCAACAAGTTGGCGGTTCTCATCCTGAAAAAGAAACATTATGCACCGGTTAGAAGCTGAGAGAACAAAGACGTCGGGTTCCCACAATTTTTAATAATTTTTTTGTTACATTAGCTCTACGCAGGAGGTCAAGAGGAAAATAATTTCACTCAGGACCTGTGTCATTTTTGGAGATCACGTGAGGTGGGTATTTAAAGGAAATGACGGGGAGGAGGTGTGGGAAGGAAAAAGTATGATGGCTGGGTAGGAATCTGGGGGTAAGTGTATCAAGGAGTGACAGACATAAAAATAAATAATATTTTGATGATCCATTTTTTTTTGTTTTACATTTGCTCCACACAAGAGGCCATGAGGGAAATAATTTTCCTCAGGGCCTACGACATTTTAGGGGATGCTGTGTGGAGGGTTTTTTTAATTAAAGGAGAAAGAGGAAGTATTGGGAAGGTTATGAAGGGTGGGTAGGAATCTGAGGGTCAGTGTGTCCAGGAGTGACGGACATATGAATCCATCCCTTCAACTGCGGTACAAGGCAATGGGTCGAAGGATTCTAGCTAGAGAGGACAAAAGACCTCCTCAACCAGTCTCTCGATTCAGCCCACCACACAGCAGGTTGGTAAACACATCGGCCGCCCCATGAACCCGGGCATCCCGGCTAAGACACCAAACATTGCGAACCACTTGGGGTGTCCTATGGCAGAGTGGTACCCATGCCCGCTTCCCAAAATGACGGCAATTTAGCACCATTTTTGTAAAAATCAACTCGTAATCCATACGTTCTACTGCAGTGCAAGGGGATGGGTCGGAGTCCAGCTAGAGAAGTCAAATGGTCTCCCTAAATGGGCCTTTCCCAATTCGGCCTACCACAAAACCTTGACAAATCCACCCCATGAACCCGGGCACCCCTGCTAAGTCACCAAACATTGCGAACCACTTTAGGTGACCTATGGCAGAGGTGTTGGTTAGCGAATAAATGGTTCCCGGGGCGGCGGTACGTGTACCTGCCTCCCAAAATGGCGGCAATTTAGCACCGTTTTGTGAAAAATCACCTCATAATCCATACGTTCTACTGCGGTGCAAGGGGATGGGTCGAGAGAGTCCAGCTAGAGAAGTCAAATGGTCTCCCTAAATGGGCCTCTCCCAATTCGGCCTGCCACAAAACCTTGACAAATCCACCCCATGAACCCGGGCACACCTGCTAAGTCACCAAAAACATGCAACCCAGGTTCAATCTTCTGCTGCCTAAGTTCTCCATCATTACACAGGCAGCTTTTTTGCTTACAGAAGTAGGAGATATTAAAATTAAAAAAAATGTTGGATATTTTGTAATAAGGGAATAATTGTCTTTTTAGAAAAAAGAACATTAAAAAAATAACAGTGCGTAATTCACACGTGGTAGAAGTGAAACTAAGTTGCTAGATGTTGCTTTCTTTTCTTTTGCCTGTTTAAAGTGGTTTGAAGATTGGACATTGATTTATGAAAAATATTTTATTTTTTTTGGATTTCGTAGGATTCGAACCTCCGTCCGCTTGATGTCTGTCTCTCTGGCCGCTGAGAGTAGTCAGACACCTTGCCCACTGTGCTATCGAAGGCCCGCGTCCAAGAGCAAATTTACGGCATTATATTAGAACCGAGTATTTGTATAGAACTGAGTTGTGACGCATTTCCGTTTCATCCGAATTTCAAATCACTAAGAGCGCTAAAGAAGTTTCACTTCAATAATCAGCTTTACACACGGTTATCCACACTATTAACTTATTGAACAATCATAAAAGGAAAATGTCTAATTAACTAAAACAGTTAAATGGATACTTCAAGACTCCGTTTCTCGTGATGGAAAATATGTTACGAGTTAAAAATAGTTTCAAAGACCTAGAAATTTCAGACAGAAAAGGCTTTGCCCTACACTTACACTTCTATCTGTTTACTCTTCAGTGTTATGAAGTGTTAAAATCAACTATCAACAAAAACTCTAGTTTTCATACAAACAATGCAAAACCGCCTACAATAATAAATAAATCAGTTTTTATTAGTTTCACACCTAAAACTACATCGTAAGTTAAGTTTGTGGCAGCGTGGTGAGCTTTTGGCTCTGTGCCCAGGGGTCGCGGGTTCAAAACTCGGCTAGGGCAAACCAATATATATTTTACATTTCATATGAGGGTATTCACAAATAGAAATTAAAATATAGTTTATATTTGTCTTGTTTCAAATTCTGGTTGAAAGACACTCTCAGTATCACCCTGGTGAGATATCACCATTCAATATTCAACATAATATCATTTTAAGAAAATTTTGCTTGAAACCGACTTTAGATTGTTTAGTGACCAGATCTGGATAGCCAAGTCCTTCCAAATCTCTTATTGCCAATAAGGGTATCATTTTAAAAAGATTAATAAATGTACGCTTAGATGATTTGGACATGTAGACTGAAGAGAAGGAGAAAGGAGTAAAAAATAATATATAAATAAATAATTGACTTAAAAATAAAAAAAATGGCTTAAAAATTAGCAGGAAAAAGACTGAATATTTGTATTTGCCATTTGAAGGCACAAATGCTGTAACTCCTTCGATGCAACTGGATGGAGTAACATTAGCCAAATGTGATTCATTTAAGTATCTGGGCTCACTAATCCACAGAGACGGAGGATATGCAGCGGATGTCATCCATAGAATAGGTGTGGGATAGATTAAATTCAGATCCGTAACAGAAATATTGTGTGACTCCAAAATGCCTATAAAACTTAAAGGAAAGATATACCAGACTATTGTAAGACCCGCAATAATGTATGGCTCCGAAAATAATACAAGGTATGTTTGTGGCATGTTCCAGAGTGGAAGATACTCTCAGTATCGCCCTGATGTAAGACCGCCATTCAAAATTGAAACATTGCTTGAAATAGCTTTAGCCGTGTTTGGTGACTAGATTTGAATAGCCAGGTACTTCCCCACCTTCCTCTTTCACATATCCTTCCCTTTCCCACTAACTTCAGCCTCACAACATACCCCAATTGGGTATGCCACAGTCTCACTGGCTCCGGGCGGTTGGGACTCAAGTGTGGTATTAAGAAATACCCATGGCATGATCAAGTGAATCGGATTTTTTAATGGAATCATATCAAAAATCCGAATAATAGAAGAAAAAATATGCTTCGGAAGTTATTATTTTTTATAATTTAAAAATGTATCTGGACGAGATGTTTGCAGAATTTGAACAATAGGCCACTTGCATGGATTTCATAATGACTTGACATAAAATCGTGTGGATAGATTTTTTTTACTAAGATTACGAAAATGTTAGTAAATTTTTTTAGAAATGTACAGTTTTTTTTTATTTTTAAATAAATAAATCCATCATTTGGGCACGTGACAAAAATGTTCCTATTAATTTTGTAAAATTCCACACTGATTTATTTTTTTTTAATAAGGCAACACTTTGATATCAGGCAAATTTTTGAATTTGGCATTTAACGTTCACTAGATTTATTGTTTGTTCTCTGCGAACTTATCATTTGGTTTGACTTTTTGACAGATGTTATGAAGAGAACCCCATACATTTTACGCGGTCTGTACGTGTTTTAGAGGTATAATGGTAGTGGTGCTGATTTTAACAAAATCAAATTTTACAATATTCTTGTTATTATTATAATTTACAAGTACAAGTATATTACATTGGATTTAGTAATATAGACGTTGAACGTTATAATGATTTATGATCAATAAGATAGATCAAGGAAAAAAATATTTATGAGATGTAATATTTTTGGTATGCCTCGTTATTCTTCTGTGCCCTTTCTTGTGGAAAAGGTTTTTTTTTTAAATGATTAATGAAAATGATGTAATTATCGTTTTTTCACACCTATAAAATTATGTCCCGTCTTTCCGGTTTATAAAAAAATGGTCTGATTTTCCAGATTGAATTTTTCAAAAAATCGCCGGCGTTTCAAAAATACGATTAAAATAAAAAACGGAATGTCTTAGAATATTTGCATAAACCGGAATTTTTTTTTAAAAAACGTGATGCAAGTGGCCTATTCATCAAATTTAAAGTTAAAATTTAAGTTCTGTGAAAACTCAGAGCTGCGGCCCGGAAAGCCGAAGGTTCTGGGTATCAGATTTTTGAGCGAGTTTCGCTAATATTTTCTTCATTAATAAATATTACAATTTGAGGTTTTACTCATACAGTTAAAAATAAAAATAAACAATATTAATACCTTTTTCTTCTTAATCCTTCCAACGCGATCACAATCACTCACTTCAAACATGATTTAAATTGATTTCTTACACTGAATTTAAAAATAAAAAATTAATAAAGAAATAAAATTATTATTACTATATTTTTTTTTATTAACTGAAAATAAATTCAGATTCAAAACATGGAACTGGTAAAAGTGGAAAAATGACTGCAACTGTTGAGTGTATGCAACCAACTAAAAAACATAGAGTGAAACATGAAATGGTTGCCTGCCAAGACTTCTGGAGAAAATACTGTGGGCGGGTTAACACTTAATGGATTACCAAACGGATTATTGAAACTATTTTAGGCGTTGGTGCTCCACTCTAGACAGCTTAAAAAAGCAAAAGGATATGTTTTGAATAACCACTGGAGTGATTATGGTAAAAAAAAATGGACAACTTTTATTTTTCTGCGATTGATAGCGGTCCAAAATTGGACTACATTTTCCTACCATTTGTAAAACATTTATTGTAATTATTTAAAACATTTCCCCGGCCAGCCATTTATTTTAAAACGAAGCTATTGAAATGCTTTATCCACTGCCCAACATAAATACTCAACCAGGGCGGTAAGCAATAACATCCTGGTTACTCCCAGTTTGAACACATCTTTTGGACAGAGAAATAATAAATTCCATGCTATGAAATTATACAATGCTCTACCAGATCAAATCAAAAATATAAAGGAAATGAATATATTTAAAGCAAAAGTAAAAACATGGCTGAGAGATCAAAGTGATAATAAAATTACAAACATCATGAAGACGATATAAAGACAATCCATAACCAAATACAAATATTTTAAAAAACTACAGGCCACCTCAGAACAGGAAATCCTAGTGAGGAGGTCTGTGAAAAAAAAAGAATCTATACTTATACTATACATTATACATACATGTACAAACCTTGCTATTGAAACTAATAATAAATAAATAAATTATGACCATAGATGTTGCAAATCCGAACTTCGTAGAATTTTATTTTAGAAGGATGTCAAAAATAATTTTTTCCTGCCGAATTTTTTATCAGCTGTTTATGGTTAAAATTAAGTTCTTTTTCCATGGATATGCACCTTTCTATGTTGACTCGAATAAGTACTCCTCATGGCAGTTTCAAAGTAACAACACGCAGGATTCGCGCGGTTATAAACTTTACGATTTTTTTAATAAATCCTACAAATACGAGATAAACGGTAAAATATAGGTTAATTCATTCGCCATAATAAGTTTTTATGTTTCCATGTTAAAATTCGAAGGTATGATTTTTTTTATATTGTCGAAAAATTTAAAAAATGATCTTCTGGGAAATCGTGAGCAATCAAGGCAAATTTATTTATTTCACATGATCGCTCCAGTGGTTAAAATATTACTGTAATAAATACAAGATAGAAAGGCTGTCAGACATCTTGAAAGAAAGGTAAATGTAGATAACTCTATTAATGGGGGACTGAACAAGGTTGGCGGTAACAAAAAAATGTCTACAGAAGCAAAGCGAAAATACAATTTTTTTTTAAATAAAAATAAAAAGAGTTCAGACATAGAATTATAATATATAAATCTTTAGATAGTAAAAAAAAATGTATTGGAACATTTGTTGACTTAAGAAAAGCATTTGACAGTATATCGCACTCTAACCTTATCTCTAAACTAACGAAAATTGGTATAACTGACAATGCTTTAACTTGGATCGAAAATTATCTATTTAATAGAGAGCAATTTGTTAAATTAAAGGGCCTTATGAGCGATTCTCAGACCACGAATTTTGGCATCCCGCAGGGAACTGTACTGGGGCCAATTCTTTTTATCATTTATGTCAACGATATGTTTAAACTTAACATCAAATCTAAACTCATTTCATATGCAGACGACACAGCAATTCTAACTGAAGGTTTAACTTGGAATGAAACCCAGAAAACAGCAGAATTAGACTTAAACATCCTAAAAAAATGGTTCGATTCAAACTTGCTGTCACTTAATACGGAAAAAACCTTTGTAATACCGTTCACCATTAATAAACATGCATTCCCTGAAAATTTAATGATAAGTATACATTCATACAATTGCAATAGAAACACAAATTTATGTAAACCTGACTGCTCTGTACTCACTGTTAAAACTAATATAAAATACCTCGGTGTAATTATAGATAGCAATTTAAAGTGGAAAATACAAATCAATGCAACAGTAGAAAGATTAAGAAAATTAATGTACATTTTTCTTAGAATACGAAACATATTAAATTTTAAACTATTAAGAACTATCTATTTCTCACTGATCCAATCTGTATTACAATATGGAATTCTTGGTTGGGGTGGTGCATTCAAAACTACTCTCATGCCTTTAGAAATCATCCAAAAATTATTAATAAAAATAATTCTAAAAAAACCATATGATTTCCCCACCATAAGATTATTTCAAGAATTTAAAGTCCTTTCACTACACAATATTTATAAAAAAATTACACTTTTACAAATCCACAAAGATTGTTTCAACAATGATAACTCATTATCTATTTCAAACAGCAAAAGACCAAATATTCTTGGCTCTATAACTATCCCGCGTTGTAATACCACTACAGCCCAACATTTTTATAAATATTTTGGAGTCAAGTGGTTTAACCAGTTACCCCTTAACTTAAGATTGGAAATTAATTATAAAAAATTCAAAAGTTCTATAAAAACACTAAATCATTAGCATATTACAATAATTCAATTTAATAATACAATAGAATGTCTCTCGACAATTGATTTTGGAAATCCATTTACTTTTATATTCTTTTCTCTTTTCTCTCTTCCTCTTCCTCTTCTTCTTCTTTTTTATACTGTTTTCTTTTTTTTTCTATTCTATTTCATATATCTTGTTTTGAATATTTATATGTATATATATATAAAAATATATATTATAATTCTAAAAAAATATGTTAAATAGTTTTTCACACACGCTGCTCCACCTTTTTTACACGAGCATGCTCTAAAAAAAGGTGAATCACGTTATATAAAAAATGTATCTGAAAAATGTAATGTCATTATTGTATGTACCAAAATAAATAAATTAAAAAAAAAAAAAAAAAAAAAAAAAAATAGAATTCAGATATAAGAATACAAAAAGAAAAAGATTGAATAACAAAGTTTTCAGAAATGAATTAACCTCTCAGCCCTCACGCCTATTTTGTCAGAAGGTCAAAATATTTCCGCTCTGCAATAAAATTCAAATAAACAGAATATTTCTGAACGCATCAGAAAACTAAAACTATTTTTGAAAGGTGATGAAATACTCTTACAAATTTTGTAATTCAAAATTAATAAACTTGTACATTTATGAAACATTAAAATTTTTAATGCAAACATAAAACGTTTTAAAAATGGCTCACCTTACATTTTTTCTAAATAAAATTACAAACACGAAAAAAAAAGAAAACACACACATATTTTATTATGCAAATGTACTCTAAAAGTTATGGTCAACTTCATTTTTTATCGTTTCATGTAAAAATAATTAATAAAAAGTTTCCAAAATTTCATAATTTTTTTAAAAATTGTGTTAGGAAACTTTGGTTTCATAAATGTGTACATTATAATTATTTTGTGGTTATCTTTTAGATGTGAACATGAAGCCTGGTGTTTTCTCTTTCTAACACCATTTATATAAATCATATTCGTAACCATGACAGTAAGGGAGTCACAACCATTTCTATGAGACCTACATGAGTTGTTCTAAAAAATGAACAAATTAGCCTAAGGGGTCCAATTACATTCATAAAATTAGCAAATAAAGATAGAAAGAAAAAAAAATACACCAGGTATATCTAACAAATATATGTAACCTACTAATATTATAAAGTTTTATGTATGGATGTATGTATGTTTGTTACTCTTTCACACAAAAAATACTGAATGGACTTTAAAAATTCTTTCACTAATGGAATTATTTGCAAGTAATATAGGCTGTACATATTGGTAAGCTCTGGCGTTATGAAATTATTTATCATACGTTTTCTGTCCCTAACAAAATCGAGTTATTGCAACAGTCAGAAGAAAAGCAAAACAAACAGTTGCCGTGGAAACAATGTTGGTGTCGTAATTAATATCTATTTCCAAAAATGAATTGTCGAAATCCATGTACGCGCATAACTTCCGAACGATTGCACCAAATTGGATAATTCTTTTTTTTTGTATAAAACTACTGGTAAGCTCTGGCAATATGAAATTTGTATACATAAAAAAAATTGCAATAGGTGGCACGCGAGCAGTTTGAAAACTGACTGTACCAGGAATTAATGTATGGAATGCGGGAGTGGGGAGGGGGAGGGTGGAGGGGGGAAGGGTGGAATGCGTGATGGGGGGGAGGGGGGAGGGGATGAAACAGGGGGGGGGGGATTCCCCATAATACCGTGCGAGCGAAGCCGCGGGAAAAAGCTAGTTAATAATAATTAAATAAGCAAATTAAATAATTTCAAATATTAAAATAAATAAATTATTCTGTTTCCTCTGTAAACGTGTACTGCACATTTCAATAAATCATCCAAATACTGCACCTACATGTGACAGCAATAACACATAAAGTATAAACACGTTATACTATTTCATCGGATAATCCTAGTTAAGTGACAAAATCTTGGCATTCGTCCAAATTCACGTACAACGCGTATTATGTGACGTGTGGAACATTTATTTACACGCAACCTGTCCAATCTAATAGTGGGGAAGAATATGTTGGCGACATTTCACTGTCGCTGCATTTAACCTGTCAAAGGCCAGGGTTTTTTACCTTACCTTTTTTAAATTACCTTAAGAACAAGAATGGAGGAAGCTATTCTGAGCTTTTCCTTGGTACAGTTTCTTTATAAAAAAAATTTAAATCGCATCCAAATTATTTGAATTAATATTCTTTTTTGAAATTCGAGTCTCGCGTGCGGGCACGTTCCTGGCCTTTCACAGGTTAATGCAAGAATTTCACCACCAATCTCCGGTGATCTGCAGGAATTTTGGAAGGCAACGAACTATCCGCGGTTAAGAGAATATTATTATTATAAGTCATATTACATGCACAGTGATACTAAGACATAATAGATAATCCCTCAGCCTGTAAGATTTATCCAATGAAATTGGGTCGACAGATCAAAGAACGAATAGATTTTAAATAAAGCAAATCATTTACAGTTTAACAAATAACTCCACACAGGAAGCCCTAAGGAAAATAATTTTTCCCTCAGGGCCTATGTCAACTTTGGGGATGCTGTGTGGAGGGTCTTTTAGTGGAAAGGAAGGTGTAAACCTGGGTCTTGAAGAGACCTATGTTGTAGGAGAGAGGAAACACGGAGGCCGGCAAATCTTTTCACAGTCAAACTGTTGAACTCAAAAAATAGTCATAGAAACTAAATAAAATGTTCTCGTGTGACAAATAATGTCAACTGTATACTATAAATGTTGGTTTGGCGTGTTTCCCGACTGTGTACCGGTGTCGAAGGAATCAATGACGCCAGTTTCAATTTGGGAGGCGGGAATGGGTACCGCCGCCCCGGGAACCTTTATTGGATAACCAACACCTCTGCCATAGGTCACCCCAAGTGGTTCGCTACGTTTGGTGATTTAGCAGGGGTGCCCGGGTTCATGGGGTGAGGTTTGTCTAGGTCTTGGTGACCAGGACATACTGAACCCCATATTCCTACCCACCCCTTAAACCCTTTTCCTTCCCAGAACTCTCCTCTCCTTCCTTTCCTTAAAAAACCCTCCACACAGAATTCCCAAAGATGACATAGGCCCTGAGGAAAATTATTTTCCTCAGGGCCTCCTGTGTGGAGCACATGTAAAAAAAAAAATAAATAAATAAAAGTTACTCGTAGCACCTTCCATTGAAATACCGGAAAAACAAGGACAGCATTCCCAACCAATGCCTGTGCTCTAAAGATTGTTTCCACTCGTTTCTGCACAGTCGAGGGTTTTTTCTAGAGATGCCACGAATAGTGATTTTGCCGAATACCGAATACCGGATATTCGGCTAGGTCCTCGGCCGAAGCTCCGAATTCCGCAAACAGTTTTCATATAAAAAATCAATTACATTTCGCAAATGAAATTGATTTTTACATGAAAACTGTTCGCCAGGATCGGACAGCAGATCACCAAGTGGTGGAGAACAAACGCAAAACAATATCCAAGCCTAGCAGAATTTGCTAAGATTTATTTATCATCTCTCAGTAGCAGTATATAAAGTGAGCAGCTATTTTTGGAAGCTGTTATAAGTTATGAGGAAAAGCGCAATCGTTTGCAATCAAAAAATGCTGAAAAAATTATTTTCATTCATCAAAACTTACTACTGATAGATTTTACGTATTAAATATGCTGATTTTTTGTTAAAAATAAATATTTTATTTATTATGCATTTTTTTCATGATTTGTTATTCCGTATTCGGCCGAATGGTTCGCAATATACGGCCATAAAAGTAGCCAAATACCGAATGGTAGCCGAATATTCGTGGCATCTCTAGTTTTTTCCAAGGTATTTGGGGTTCCAGACCAGAGTTGCCAAATTCAAATGTGCACTACATTCCACCAATTTGGCGGAATAGTGAGAGAGTACCTTAGGTATATAAAATAAAAAAAGTTAAATTATTAATTACGTACTCCGACAGAATATAATTTTTTCCAACAAGAAAATGATTAGTGTATTTCGAAGATTGGTAAATATGTAGGAGGTGGGTGTCCAGTGAAAGTTGGCCAGAGTCAGACGAAGAAAGAGATGAATTAAAAAGCATTAGTGTATTGTTTACCTGTGCCTTCCGCAGCTTTTCTTCCAAAGCAGCGCAGGTGATCTGAAGGGCCTGGTGTTCATCCCGGAGGTGCTGCTCCAAGCTCTTGAGTTCCTTGAGGCTGGTGTGGAGACGAGACACGTCCAGCTCCAGGGATGAGATGCTGACTCTCGATTGCGATAGACTGGAATTTACATATCATTTTGTGCATGTTATTATTTATTAATTTATGAAGTTCTTCAAATTTAAAGACACTGAAAACAACAAAACAAATGAAATCTTTAGGTTTTTAGTCATTACGTCGTTATTAGCAAAGTATCTTAAAAATTGCCATAAATTTAGTTGAATAATTAGAAATCAACAAACGAACGGATGATCCTAATATAACATTAATTAATAAAGTAAGGAAAATCATTTATTGACCGCTTCTCAATATGTTCACAAGACCTAAACAATATAACCCATTTAAATAAGTCAATAGCAGTCACGGGATTATTGAAAAATTAAACTTAATGTGGGGAAAACAGATTTCAAAATACCCCACAGAATAGAGAATCTATTGTCACAATTATTTTCTCAGTAAATTGGTTTAAAAGGTAATAAATCATTTTAGGCACCATAAAAATTGAAATCAAGTTTAGGTTTATAGAATCATATACATAAGTCGTCTCAAAATGACATGACTAGAATTTGAAAATGGCAAAACAGCGGTCACAATAATAAAAAAACCAATTTTTTTTTTTTTTACATTAACTCCACACAGGAGGAAAATAAATTTCCTTCAGGGCCTATGCAATCTGGGATGCTGTGTGGAGGGTCTTTTTGAGGAGAGAAAGGAATGAACATTGGTCTTACAAAATACTTACAGAACTTTACAATAATATTATGAAGTTAAAAAAATATATAAAATTTGATAAACATTAAATTTAAAAATAAAAAAAAATTGAGTGTCTGACGGCTTCACAAAACTAAACACCGAAAACCACATTATTTTAACTAATTATTATACTGAAATACCGGCCCTAAGAAGATTAACATGTGCAACATGGTATCATCTATACGTACATAAAAACACCACAATCTACACATCTACACCGATGATCGACATTTTAAAATTGACCGAAACGTTGGCTAAAGAAGGAAGAAGCGCAAAACAGCATGATAACCCAATTGATAATACTTTTAGAGGAGAAAATCTAAAAATCATATCTTATCGTTATTTATTTTCCTTCTCCTTTTCTTGTAACAGGTTTTCAAGTGTACAAAAATCGATAGCTTTACAATATCGGATCGATAGGCATAACTTTCAATTTTATATTGACATATCGAGCATGGTTTCACTGTTGACAACCGAACTGATATTGACCCGGAATAAATGAGAAATCAATATACGCTAGCAGCACTGGAGGTATCTTCTATGAATTCACAATCCAAAAATTCAAAAGTAAAATTAAGTAAAAATATTTATAAAATGGCAATGTTGAATTGAAATACTAAACTAAACATGCATTGCCAGTCTGCATTTACTTTTTGACACTAAACGGGAGTTAATTAATTAACCCGACATTTGCCGCTCGTGCACCAGTGTGTCATGAGATTTTACACGTGATTTTGACCTTTATGTATAAAGAAAGTGTATGAAGAACACGGTCAGAATCGCTTGCTCTATTATCGCCCTTTACCATAGCGAAACCTGCAATGCGCCTAGTCGCTCCAAATAATTTATATTAATAATTTACCGGAGCGCGGGGATGTGCGCGGTTCTTGCGCATGCGCGGGAAAAATTCATTTATCTACGATTTTGACCCTTCTATGTACAAAATTTGTCAAGGACAGTGTCAGAATCTCTGGACACGAAATGTCATTTCTGCCGCGTCATAATTTATGCGTCTTACTCGACTAAAACATTGTAAAACCTATCAATTTACGTAATTAACGCAAATAATGTTGTTTTTGTAGATAGTTTATTGTGCTGTGAACGTGTTTCAGTCAATAAAATATACAATAGCTCAAAATTAATCCACAAAACATTCAATTCAAATTCAAGGTCGTGAAATTTCCGTGTTGTTCCCTGGCATTCAACGAGTTAATGAGGTCTTTAGTTATATTTTAAATACTTTCATTTCTCAAAGATCGAACGGAATAAATTGATCGCGTCTTATTTAAGTCCATGGATTGCGTACACAACTTCATTCAATTCCAAGAGCTTTGTTAGTTCAATCCGTTCATTAAATAAGCAAGTAACTTTGCATAACAAATGACGTTATTCAAAAATATGTGAATATTGTCAGTTAACCGAAATTTGATACTATTTAGGATTTAGTCAATATCATTTTGATATAGGATTTTATGGATCTTCCACACTAGACCTCACGGTGTTCACAGATCGGTTAGGTACTTCTCAACCTTCCACTACCGCATCTCCCTGCTTCCTTTAGCCTCATAACATAAATAATAATAATAACATAGTATTTATATAGCGCAGTTTTGTGTTATTTCACTTCAAGTGCGCTTAACTATAATAAACTTAACTAACTTTTTTAAGTAATCTGTGGAACTAGTCTCCTGCTGACAAGCTACTCGCAGTAGCTTAGGGGGTATAAATTCCCATTGTATATAACCTTTATACAATAATAAAAAATAAAATAAAAAAAATAAAAAAGTAATCCTATAGTGTTCCTTACGAGTCCCTATAAAAATTGACTAAATAATATGAAACAAAGAATATGAAGTATATACAAAGCAATGCCAATAGAACAAAATTAACAACAGAAGTGCTATTTTGGCACAGGACAATAGATAATGATAAACAAAAACGGTGCCATCAAACAAGAATCATTAAAACTAAAATATAATATAGAACAGGAGGCAGTTTATGTTTAGAAATAAGAAATAAGAAAAATTTGGAGTGCACATTAAACATAAAAGTACAGTAAGGAGGCAATCGAAACCAAACAATTACCGGAAACTTGAGGAACATGGCTTATTAGAGTATATTGAAAATGAGTTAAGATTCATGAAAGGCATATTTTTTAAAATAAGTTTGTTTTTAAAGCCCGTTTAAATTCAGCCAAGTTCTGGATATTAGTAAGAACTGAGGGAAGTTTATTCCAAATGGGCGGGCCAGTGTACGAATAGAAAGATCGATCATAGAAAACGGCTCGATTTGACGTAGAAAGTTCGAATAAACAATTAGTAACATCTAGATCTGCTGACCACGCAATGAAAGAATTTGCCGTCCACATTGTCGCAATGTATCATGCAATGTAACAGAATTCCCATAGTGTGGACGCCTTGTGCGGACGAACCGTGCACACTACGCGCACGAACAGAGCATTTCAACTCGTGCGCGCCGCAATCCACCAAGTGTCGGTTTTTTCGCCGAACACAAAGGGGCGCGCAGTGTGCACGGAGCATCAGTGTGGACGGGCGCGAACAATGGAGGACTTGTTCTCGGCAGATTGAGCTCTGTTTACCGCATGCATTTCGGAAACAGATGCTAGTAGGTACATGCTCGGTTCGTGCGCGCGCTACGTTCACACTAATGAAATGTTCCTTTCATGTTACTTTGCATGTTACTTTACAGCAATCTGTACCCGGCTTTAGAGTAAGGTGTCCATCGCTTAAGTTTCGCCGGACACATAGTTCCGATATATAGGCTGGCGCCATTCCTTGCAATGCTTTGAAGGTCATTAAGCAGATCTTGAACTCTATTCTTTCAGGGCATCGAAGCTAATGAAGGCGATCCCTTAGAAGCGAGATTATACGGCAATACTTAGATTCACCAAAAATCATCATACCCATATCGTATGGTATCACAGTAAAAATATCATAAATTTTCACTGCTTCAGAAACCAAGCAGATTTTTTTTTACTTTACAGCTAAGATAAGACTTCAGTGTGATGTGTTAATTTCATTGCAAACAATCTTCACCAAAGTTGTCACTTTATCTATGTTTGCAAAATTATATTATTTTATGTTGGCTGGATTAATTCTACCGTACGATGCTCAGATGGCAGCGAACAAACCACGAAACGAAATGCACACAAACATTTTTTAATCTGAAAAAGATTTACATAAATTATACGGCTTCCAGTAATAAAGAATACAAAAAAATTTACTATCATCTAAATCTGAATGAGATCTTTGCACTTAAAATCTATTTAGGAGTCTATAAAAGCTAACTGGGTCAAATAGAATTTATGTAATACAATTTAAAACAGCTGTTGGGCTATTTTTTTAAATCTGATCAAATGTAAACAAACCAGTGGAAGATTATTTTAATGCTTTTAATGGGGAACTAATTTTGAGGACTTTTATTACACGGCGGAAGACTTTTATTATTAATGTTATTTATAATTTGAGGAAGTTATGTGGTTTATCCCATTTGTTTACCAGTGTTTTAATTATTTTTTTTATGTGAATACCACACATGAGTCCCAACTGCTCCCGTCTGGAACCAGTGAGATTATGGCATCATTTGGATATGTTGTGAGGCTGATGGTAGCGGGGAGGGGAAGAAGATGAGGAAGAGGGAGGTGGGAAAGTATCTTCGTAAATTATTCAGATCTGGTCACAAAACTAAGCTAAAGCCATTTTAAGCAATGTTTCAATTCAATTTTTTTTTTTACGTTAGCTCCACACAGGAGACTCTAAGGAAAATAATTCCCCTCAGGGCCTATGTCATCTTTGGGGATGCTGTGTGGAGGGTATTTTAAGGGAAAGCAAGGAGAGGAAGTCGTGGGAAGGAAAAAGGTATGAGGGGTGGGTAGGAATCTGGGGGTCAGTGTGCCCAGATGTATGAATCTATCCCTCCAACTGCGGTGCAAGGTGATGAATTGAGAGTCTGGCTGGAAAGGTCAAATGGTCTCCCTCAACCAGTCTCTCTCGATCCGGCCCGCCAAGCAGCAGGTGGGTAGAGGCATCCGCCGCTAAGACCTGGACAAACCTCACCCCATGAGGGGCACCCCTGCTAAGTCACCAAACGTAGCTAACCACTATGGTGGTCTTACACTAGAATTTTGGTTATTCACAGATAAAAAATCAATGTTGGCAAGTGACGAAATGATAAACTAGAATAATATTAACCCCTCAAGCTAATTTGTTCACTTTTTGCAACAACTCACATAGGTCTCACAGAAATCACTGTCTCCCCTACTATCATGGTTAGAAATATAATCTAAATGGTGAAAGATAGAGAAAATATTTCGTTTTATATTCAAATCAGAAAGTTAACAACAGCAAAATTAAAATGTACACCTTATGAAAGCAAGGTTTCTGGCCGCAATTTGAAAAAGAGTTTTGAAACTTTGGGAATTTTTCATGAATTATTTTATTGAAACGACAAAAAAGTGAGTTGATGATAATGTTTATAATACATTTCACAAATAAAATATGCATGTGTTTTTTTGTTACAAAAAACGTATGGTGAGCCATTTTAAAAACTTTTTTATGTTTGCATTCAAAATTTAATTATTTCAAAAATTACATGTTTAGAGGGGGGGGAGGTAACAGGGGGGGGGGGAGGGGGATGGGTAGGAAGGGGGGTTGGATGGGTAGGAAGGGGGGGGGGGGGGGGGGGGGGGGGGGATGGGTAGGAAGGGGGGAGGGGGATGGGGAGGAAGGGGGAGGGGGGGGGTTAAAAATTGCGAAAAGTTGGTCACATAGTATGGGTACGTTCCCTTAGTATTCCATTTATTTGGATTTTATTACAAAAAGCAGAAATATTTTTACCTATAAACAAAATAGGCCCGAGGCCTGAGGGGTTAAGATAAATAATTTTCGTATCCATAGTGGATATGCTAATAGGGTCACCGCATTTGCCCCGATTTGATGGTATTTTGTACCTTAAAAAATGTTCCTAGCGAACAGAAATATATTTTATTCACTTGGTAAGAAAATTATTTATGGCCCGAGGCCTGAGGGGTTAAGATAAATAATTTTCTTACCAAGTGAATAAAATATATTTCTGTTCGCTAGGAACATTTTTTAAGGTACAAAATACCATCAAATCGGGGCAAATGCGGTGACCCTATTAGCATATCCACTATGGATAGGCTAGAATTCAAGGGGTTAACCAAGAGCATACAGAATATGTTATAGCTCAGTTCAAAATAGTAAAAAAATTAAAAAAAAAACAAAGAAATGATTGATTGTATCATGTCCAGATTGGTAGATACTCTCTGTATCTTCTCGGTAAAAGACCACCATTCTAAATCGAAAAGTTGCTTGAAATGACTTTAGCTATGTTTGGAGACTAGATCCGGTACTTTCCCAAGCTTCCTTTTCCCCATCTCCTTCCCTTTTCCGCTACCTTCAGCCACACAATGTACCCCAAATGGGGGTACCACTGGTTCCTGACAATCGGGAGCAGTTGGAACTGAAACATATTTAAAATCTTTCTTAACCCCTCTGAAAATCGCCATTTAAGCCCTTAAGATGTCTCAAACGAATTGACATTTTACGAAACCTTTTTGTTATTATTGCTCCACAAATAAAGCTCTATAAATTAAACATTTCTGAACGTAGCCGAATAGTAAAAACTGTTTTAGAAAGGTTACAAAATAAGCTTTAAAATTATTATATTACAAATAAATTTTTACATTTGTAAATATTAAAATTTAGAACGCAAACATTAAAAATGGGTAAAAATGACTCACGTGATGTTTTTTATGTGAAAACGGTACTAAAATAACAGATTATGTAAACAACAATACTTATTCTATTGTATAAATGTGCAATAACCACTTTTGTCACCTCACTTTTTTATCATTTCATATAAAAATATTTAATAAAAATTAAAAATGTCGAGCGCGGTTGAGCCGCCGGTAGTTAATTTGGGAGAGTAAATATTTGTGTCAACTACGCGACTGACAGCATATTATTATTATGTATTTCTATGGACAACTTGATAGATATGTACAGCTTGATCTACTATCGACCTTTTACTTTTTGTTTTATGGATGTAACTAAAACAATAACGGAGTTAGAACGATTTCTTTGGAGACACATGCGCTGACGTATAAACACGCTTATTGAACTTGACTGCTGTCGTATTTTAACGCATATATCTGCTTAAGTTGCGGAGGGGCATCAAAATTATGTTTTTAACCCTTTGCACTCCAATGTCGAGTGTCGCTCGACATTGATTTTGTTCCACCAGCTCCAATGTCGAGTGACACTCGACATGGTGTTTACTTCTGTTTGCGGACAATGAGGAGAAGCGATTTTTTTTTACTAAAATTTTTGAATCACGGTTGAAAGACACTAACTATTCTAGAATATATATTTATGTGATTTGAATTTTCCACAGCTTGATTGTGTATTAGTGAAATAATCCTCGATCCCATCATGTCTAAAAAAGTGGAGCGAAAACGAAAAGGCCATTTTGTACTATGCCTTTTCAATTTTTTCAATTATTTTTTACAAAAAAAAATAAAACTTGAAAAAATGCAATTTTGTGCGTGGAATAAAAACCTTGCCTTGGAATGAAAAGGGTTAATATAATATCATTCATAAAGAATTGTATAAGAAATTTCTGATAGAAGCAAGTTAAAGTTCATAAATTTTAAAATATTTAATTTAGTTTGTAGTATTTCCAGTGTGCAACATTTTATGCTTATCACAAATTGACATAGTTTGACAGTTGTCATGAATCAAGGTCAAAGAAAGATAAGAATCAAAAATTCAACAAATGTTTACTGATGGCTCACATCAAAACTTTAACACATTAACTACCTGCCAAGCGAATAAACAAATTAGATAAGTTACAAGAAGACGTATTCTGATAAGATATTTTTTTAATCTAAATCATGCCCTTTTTAACAAATGTCTGCTTATTCAAAATAATTGAAGTGTGTAGATACAAAGGCAGCAATCTCCCACTTAAGTGATTTTGAGAAAAGGGCAAAAAACTTGTAAATAATAAATGGGACTTCGTGAGAAGCTGAAAATATTACATCAAATAGTATTCTGTTATCAGGGATTATTGGTTTCCTCGGATTTTGTTTAATGCAAGTAGGTATATAAAAAGATAAAAAAACTTTTTGATCGGGAGATTGCTGCTTTTGCTACCAAGTGTTGGAGATTGCCGCTTTTGCTTCATACAGGATTGGAGATTGCTGTGTTTGCTACTAAACTTAAAAAAAAACTTCCATCTTTGTTTTAGGTTGATTGGCTTCATAACTCAAAAAGCGGTAATTGAATTAAAAAAAAAACTAAAAAAATATATTAGGGGTCGTCCATTAATCACGTGAGGCTCGAAAGGGGGGGGGGGGGGGAAGGGGGGGGGGGGGGGGGGGGTTCGGAAAAAATACGACGGGGGGGGGGGGTAAAATGAGAAATCACATGTATTTATTTTAGTGATAATATTCTCAAAATTTCAAAATACTTTGTACAAAAAAAAATACACGTGATTTTGGAGGGGGGGGGGGGGTTAGTCTAAAACCTCACCAGATATCACCAGGGGGGGGGGGGGGTTAAAAAGTTGCTAAAAAAACATCACGTGATTAATGGACGACCCCTTATTGAACAAATTTTAATTCTAAAAATATCATCTAGGGACAAAAGTTTATTCTGAATCAGTGGCGGCTCGTAACTTTTGGCTGTGCTAAGGTGTTATTACTAAAAAAATGGCATTACGGATGTTACGGATGGAAAAAAAAAATTGTTTTTTTTTTCAAAAATCGGTTTTTGTATGAAGATTTTTCAGGAAATATGTGCGGCACACGCAAAACTGAAACTTCCTGAAATTTTTCATACAAAAAACTAAGGAAAGGAAGGAGAGGAAGTTCTGGGAAGGAAAAAGGTATGAGGGGTGGATAGGAATCTGGGGGTCAGTGTCAAGGAGTGACGTATGAATCTATCCTTTCAACTGCGGTGCTACTGATGGGCCAAGAGAGTCCGGCTGGGAAGGTCAAAAGTCCTCCCTCAATCTGTCTCTCTTGTTCCGGCCCACCACGCAGCAGGTAGGCATCACATCAGCCGCCAAAAAACTTAGACAAACCTCACTCCATGAACCCGGCCACCCCTGCTAAGTCACCAAATGTAGCGCACCATTTGGGATGACTTATGGCAGAGAGGTTAGTTATCCAACAAAGGTTACCGGGGCGGCGGTACTCATTACCGCTTTTTGTTTTGGTGCATGAAACTTTTAAATGTCCATCATTCTCAACCTAGTGCTTCTAAATGCCTTTTTGTTGTGAATTTTTGGCGCATTTGGCATTATCCGTAGGGAAATATTTGTGAAATAAAAAAAAATAGGTTGAAACATTTACCAGTTTTAAAATTTAGTTAGATAATAATTTATTATATTATAAAAATTAAATAGGTAATCTTAAAATTTTTGGCAGTTATAATGCTTTCCTCGAAGCCAACATGAAACATGACAGCTACGAATCTTGATATTTTGCAACATTTCGTTTCCAATTTTCTGGTTTAATAATATGTTTGCGGGCGTCTTTGGAGAATACTGTGGTCTAGTAACAATCCATCTTCAATAATTATCAAAAATATTTGTTCCGAACACACTTTTACACTTTAAAACATCAAAATCACACCTTGAAAAACAGTTATCAACCGCTACTTTAGTATGAAGCGTCTTCTGGTCACGTGACACTTCCTATGAATTTGATTGGCCGAAATGGAGAATGCTATGTTTGCTTTTGAAAGAACATGGAGTTTGGTGTTTTTGCTTTTAATGTGTATTTTCAAAGTCGGATTTTGATGGGAAGAAGGTGAGTTCGCAATTAATGGGAACGTACCCATACTACGTGACACTTTTAGGGGGGGGGGGGGGTCTTCAAAAGGTCACGCTCCATACAAATGAGCGGCGGGTTGCTTAGGATTTTGGTCACCGGGGGGGGGGGGGGGGTTAAAAATTGCAAAAAGTTGGTCACGTAGTTTGGGTACGTTCCCTAACCATTGAATTTATTAGGTGCATAATTTGAATCTCTATGGAACTGCATTCACAATTTTTTTTTTGAAATTTTGCATATACACACCTCAATAGGCCACTTGCATCACATTTAAAAAAAAAAAATTCTGGTTTAGGCAAATATTCTAAGACATTCCGTATTTTTTTTTTTTTATCGTTTTTTTGTAGTAAGCTTGGCGATTTTTTGAAAATTTCAATCCGAAAAATCAGACCATTTTTTATAAACCGGAAAGACGGGACATAATTTTATAGGTGCGAAAAAACGATAATTACATAGCCGAAAATCATTTAAAAAAAATAACGTTTTCCAGAAGAAAGGGCACAGGAGAATAACGAGGCATACCAAAAATATTACATCTCATAAATATTTTTTTCCTAGATTCATCTTATTGTTCATAAATCATTATAATGTACAACGTCTATATTACTAAATCTAATGTAATATACTTGTAAATTATAATAATAATAAGAATATTATAAAATTTGATTTTGTTAAAATCAGCACCATAACCAGTATACCTCTAAAACACGTAAGGACAACATTAAATGTACGGGGTTCTCTTCATTACATCTGTCAAAAAGTCAAACCAAATGATAAGTTCGCAGAGAACAAACAATAAATCTAGTGAACGTTAAATGTCAAATTCAAAAATTCGCCTGAAATCAAAGTGATGCCATATTAAAAAAATAAATCAGTGTGGAATTTTACAAAATTTACCTTTTAAATGCCAGTATTTATTTATTTATTTGTTGGCTCACCAACAGAATATATCACATATAATTATTACATCAGTTAACAATTTTAATACGGTTACAGTGATTATTCCAATAAGAGGTGAGCACACCATTCATCACAACATTCTTAACAAGTTGTAATACATAATAATAAATTAAAGTACATACATAAAACAAGAAGAATCAATAATTACAAAATATATTCACACATGAACATATACATACATTTATACACATTTTATAGGTTTAGGTGAGGAGATCATCAGGGATATGTAAGTATAATTTTCTTTTGAAGGTATCAATTGAATTTGAAAATACATCTAAGTCTTCATGTTTGCAATATTTGTTGTATAACCGAGTCATTCTCGAGGTTGGTTTGAAGAAACTTGTATTAATACGGTAAGTATCGATCCAAAAGGTTTCAAGGTTTCTCGTGAATTTCGGCCTTATATTAAGATTAATTTGATTAATTAAATATGAATCATACATGTTGTTTATGATTTTAAAAAGGGTAATCAAATCTGAAATGTGCCTTCTTTTAACGAGTGAGACTTCTCTAAAGTGAGTGAGTCTTTCAGCATAGTTATCTAGATTCCGATGTACTCCAGATTTGTAAGCTAGTATTAGGATATAGGAGTGTAGGAGTGTAGCTGTGAACAGCAGGCCATGAATTTTTAATCAAAATAAATCATTTTTAAATTTTTATAAATTAAAAACATTACACCATGAAAGGATATTTAAATGACTTAGCAAAAATCTTGAAAAAAAAAAAAAAAAAATTAAAGAATAAAATCTTGCTCAAAGAATAGCTATATAACTCGCTATCTTTCTATGGCCGGCCTGCTGGGTATGGCCAATAATGCGAGATATCTCGCTCTTGGCACAGAAACGGTTAATAGGAACATTTTCGGAGACGGGACATTTTTATGTAGTGACGTCACGAGCCCAAATAATGGATTCATTTATTTAAAAATAAAAATAAAAAACTGTACATTTCTAAAGAATTTTAGTAACATTTTCGTAATCTTAGTAAAAAAAATATATCCACACGATTTTTTCTAAGTTGTTATGAAATCCATGCAAGTGGCCTATTATAACTACTAATGAACTGACATGCCGTTTTCGATAAGTACAGAAGATGGAATGATGCTTTCGTAAACGAAAACCTGAACAGATAGAGTGACAAGAGCCAAAAATTGCGAAGGTGTATAAAAGTAAACTGCAATTTTTTTGTTTGATGTTATGCGAAGGTTCTTTTCGAGGAGAGGAAGGAGTGAACATGGGTCTTGAGGAGACCCGGGTTGTAGAAGTGAGGGAATTCAAGAACGAGTCGTAAATATGACAGATTCCATGACTATGACCATGTACAAATATTGGGCGTGCGTTTGGCTTGTTTCCCGACTATGCATCAGTGCAGAAGGTATCAATGACGCCAGTTCCTCGGAGCATCTCCATTGTAATACCAGTAGATTGAGGACAGTACTGTGCTCTAAAGATTGCAATCTGCATGTTATTTTATTTGTTATTTATTTATTTATTTATTCAACGCCCGGGGGGCTTTTACATGTTTGGTAGTACAATTAATTCATCACAGATGATTTTTCAACAGATAATGAAATAATAAAAATGAAATTAGATAAAAAATACACACAAGTCACAAAAATACAAAAAAAATACAACGATTTGATAAGTTTACAAAAATACAGATATGTTAAGGAATAGTTTTGGAATTTGTTTTTTACAAGATCCACAAAATTCGCCAAGTTGATGTTAAATATGTCGACATCACCTATGTACTGATTCCCCAGTGTGAAATCGTTGAATAGGAGAGTGGGCAATGTAGTTCGCTTGTGAATGCTGCAGTAGAATAGTGTATTTTGTCGCGAGGTTACTGTCGGTATTCGTAAGTTTATGAGTTGTAGGAGTTCGCAACAGTCGAATTTAGAGTTAAGTATTTTGAATAAAAATGTTAAGTCGTTTATTTTACGTCTGTCTTCTAGTGTATGTTAAGACAGGAGAATCTATAAAACAGACTGCCTGTTTCTGCATGTAGTAAAGGGATTTTTTCTAAGTACTTTGAGGAGTATACTGGGGCTTTAAAGCAGTGGTTCCCAACAAGCAATGACCCGGGACCACTTGGACGTTTATTTTTTCGACAGTGCAAGCAGTAGCGACTTAATGGGGAGGTAACTTTAATGGGGAGGATAAGGCGGATAACCACGTAATCCGGGTGCCACCCAAGCTTGGCTTGTAAGCACAACAGGAGGGGAGTAATGGGATAGGGTAGGATAGGTGCGAAACGGAATACCATAATGGCCACTGACCACTAATGATAACACTTACTAAATATTGTCCCGATTTTTTTGACCAGGGACCACCCGTGCACCGGCTCGCTTATTGACCGGGAGATCATCGCGCACCATCTTCTAGCCTCTTGCAGACCACTGGTTGGGAAACCCTGCTTTAAAGGGAGAATACGATTTCCGTGGCGCCGCAATTTGACGATGTATTCAGGTAGAACAGCCGAAAATAAGACGAAAATGAAGAATAAAATTTTTTGATATCTCGCTTAGTTTTCGAGATATCGATACTGAAAGTTTTTAATTCTATGTAGACTAATACCATAGATTGTGCTCAATGCTACGTCTCTAATAAGGGTTAGGTTAGGTTAGGGTAAAAACAGTTTTTAATAAAATTAATCAATTTGAATCTGAAACTTTGATATAAAAAAAAGAATTGATATAAAAGTATTGATATCTCGAAAACTTAACGATATATTGAAAAATTTTATTCTTCATTTTCCTCTTGTTTTGGGCTGTTCTAATTGAATATATCAAACATGTCAAAATGCGGCGCCACGGAAATCGCACTCGTCCCGCTTTGAAGGAGCTTGCAATGAGATGCTATATCTTGGCCACACAATGAGAGGGATCAAATGTAGACTAACCCGACTGGGGTAAAAACCAAGATGATTTATTATAATCTTGCAAACAAATCCAAGCAAAACTACCGGAAATGATTTAAGGTTCTCAGTAAAAAATACCTTTCATCTTTGAACTGTATGGCTTTTTCGGCTTCCTGCAGCTTGGTGTTGAGATTGATGATCTGCTGCGCATTCTCCCCCCGGCGCCGGTGCAGGCTGGTCAGTTCTTCCTGCTGCGTTAGGAGACGCTGCTCTAGCTGCTGGATCCGCTCCGCGTTGGCTCCGGAGACAAGACCTTGAATTAAACAGCACAGATGAATCTACATCCAAAGATAAGATATGACATACTTATAAATGCTCTCCACTGGCTACGATTCTCCGCAATTTACCCACAGTCCTGGGATCTTTCTTTTAAATCTAAATATATATTAAATACTAGCTGGTACCCGGCATGCGTTGCAATGCCATTCAAAGAAATAAATTGATTTTTCCTGCATGTCCTTTTCCGTGCGTCCCCGTTCCCTTTCACCTTCCCCCTATCTTTCCTCCCTGTCGCTAAAATATATGAAATATACACATTTTCATTTATACAAATTTCATAACACCAGCCGAGCGATTCTGTATCTTTTGTGAGATCGTTATTAGACGGTAGACGTAAACTCCAGTCAGATTTGTGTGATTTTTATGGCTGTTATTTGCTTTTTCTATGTACAACGTACAGTAAATGAATAAAGAATCATACATACTTGCAAGGAATTTGTGTTTAAATCGAACTAAACTAAATATGTGATATTTTGATAGAAAGCAGTCACTTTGTGGTTTGACATATTAATTGAAATAAAACAATAATTAGTTTGTAACCACGATTTTTATTTAACCCTTCTAATAATAAGAAAATAATTTTCTGTCAACTTTTGCCTGTCAAAGTTTGCGCGCAAAATTCCTGGTTCTTCCCATGCATTTTAAATGTTCTTATTTATTAGTTTTTTTTAATGCTTTTGCAAAAATAAAAATTATTCTAAAATTTAGATAAAATAATCTTTCCGATATGTTTATTAGAAATCAACATTTTTGTTTATAAATATTAAAATTTTAATATTGGAAATGTAAATTGGCTAAAAAATGCATACCTGCGAATATTTGAATTAAAGTAATTAAAATAGAATAAACTTCAAATTTTAAATTCAGATTCTTTTTCTAAACAAAATTTGTAATAAAACTGTCACCTCACTTTTTATCACTTTCATACAATTTTATTTTAAAATTAAATGTGGGTTACGTCACAAATAGACGCAAAATCAAACCGTCACTTTTGATCAGATTTGTAAAATATCTGAACAACCTAGCTCATATAATTCTAAAACAATGAGAAGCATTATTTCGTTCCGTTTTTTTAAATAAAAGAAATCACAAATATTCGCATTACAGAAAGAGAGATATCTAACTTTTAATAATGCATGGTCGCTCTGGGACAATCTGGGTCTCCTGTTATTATAACGGCATATGATGTTTTGGGACAACTTGGGTCTCCTGTGATTAAACGGGTTAATTCTTATTTTTTTATTTTATTATTTAACTCATTAAATATCACCTGTCTCTTTATTTTTATCACTATATAAGATGTTAATTTCACTCTCTCACTTTTCCTTTGTATTATGTTTTGTCTCTTTCTTTATTATATATAAGCCCACACAATGTATATTTTTGAACTGTTTATTTTTATACCTTGAAGATGCTTGCGTAAAGTGAAACCGGTCGGTATATAAAAAAAATTAAATAATTAAATCGTGGTTACAAACTAAGTTATTGTTTTATTTCAATTTCTTTTACATGAATACCCCACAAGAGCCCCAACTGCTCCTGTCTGGAGCCAGTGGGACTATGGCATCCCCAATTGGGGTATGTTGTGAGACTGAAGGTAGTGGGGAGGGGAAGGAGATAGGGAAGAGGAAGGAGACAGGGAAAAGGAAGGTGGGGAAGTACCTGGCTATTTAGATCTGGTCACCAAACACGGCTAAAGCCATTTCAAGCAACGTTTCAATTCTGAATGGTGGTCTTACACTAGGGCGATACTGAGAGTATCTTCCACTCTGGAATGTGCCGCAAATACACTATATATTATTTTAAATAAATAAATTGTGAAATAACACAAAATAATCAAATAAAATTTATTTGCCACGCGGGATTCAATCCCGCGACCTTCGGAGTGCGATTAAAGAGCCTTACTGCTGGACTATGCCGGCCAGCAATTAAAATATGTGATAGTAAATATGTAAAAATCACACAAATCTGACAGGAGATATAAAATCGGTTTAGTGGTTTTTTTAATTATTGTAAACCTTTTTATATTTTTCTTTTAATGTAATTTTATTTAATATTATATTTCATAACATGTAATATAGCAGATTAGCTTTGCACCGCCTACTCTGTCCTGCTGGAATAAAAAAATAATAAATAAACTGTGGCTAATGTTTAATTCCAATGATCAATCACTGATAACAATAATAAACATATAATATCAAGTTACCTCCGCCCACTCCTCCATTTGATGTTCGTAATTTTTCATTCTGTATAGAAAGCTGAAGGTTCTCTCCGCGTAAGGAATTTGCGCTATCAAAAAGGCGGCTATCTGAAATGTTAACATTTATTTTTTCATTAATCAACTCTTAAAGGCATCTCCGATTTATATTTATCTAATGTAAATATTATGTAAAAAATTTACTGCAAATCTGTAATTTTACAGGAACAATCTCTCAACATAATTATGTAGAAAAATTTATATTTAATACTAGATACACACACATTCTTCCACTGTTTATATGTAGCAATAAAAATGTCACAAAAAGCGAATCCAAGTATCTCAGGGATTTCTTAAGAGGAATTCACGAGCCAAAAATCTGTATATCACTTTCAGCACTGGCTGATAATCGTGCGGGTCCATTTATAAAAATATTTCTCGAAAACGGTACTTAATTTCTGAGGCATTTTTGCGCACAATGACTGCGGATTTGTAGGTTTAGATATAAACCTGCACAGTCATCGTGTGCAGAAATATTTTTATAAACGAACCCGTATGATCGTATCAGCCAGTGCTGAAAGGGTTATACTTAGTGTGCCTTATGTCATCACGAATCTAGGCAATAGGCACTATAATCACTTGGCAAAAGGATTCTAGAAACAGACGATTTTAGTGCAAAAGTGGTTTTTGTTTACAAAGTTTGAAGAAGGTTTTTGTTAGATACGATTTTAGATTTTCACGGCCAAAAATTATTTTGTTATTAGTTTTTGGGGTATTATGCCGTGTTACGCTACCTCCTTCTTTAGCCAACGTTTCGGACAGCGTTGCAGTGTCCATCATCAGGGCAGATATGCCCTGCCTCTGCACATCAAAGAAGGAGGTAGCGTAACACGGCATAATACCCCAAAAACTAAAACAAAAAAAAAAACAAAAAAAAAGGTTTTTGTTTATTTTGTGAATAATTTTATAAGAACGATAAAAAGAGTAAATATTTCCCTATCGAGTCCACGCACAAAACACACTTTAAAAAATTAAAATAAATTGTACTAGGTAGATTACAGTTAGTAATAAGTAATTCAGTAACCGGAATTGAAAAATATTGCATTTTAATGCTTATTTCGTTATCTTTAAAAATGAAAAATGTCATTTCTCAAGGAACGCCATGTTGTTAATTACGACGGCAAACGTCTCGTGTGATTTTTTGTGTTTATTAAACCGAACAAAATAACGATTAATACGCATTATTTATCATTTCCGAAGATTGCAATTTGTACTTATTATTGTCTAACTGACAGAAAGTGATTTTTCCGTTTAAAAGTGCGTATTTCATCATCGTAATTAAGATGGCGGTCCTTGAAAAATGACATTTCGCATTAATAAAATAAAAAAATAACTATTAAAATGCAAAATAATTTTTTTAATTCCGGTTACTGAATTACTTATTTTATTACTAACCATTATCTATAGTTTGGTAAATAAGTGTAGAAATTAAATAAATTGGAACTAAACGTGTTCATTACTATGGCAGCACCGAATTATATGACGTTTCCTATGGCTGTCATGTTATCGCATGTTACGGTTGATTTATTGTCTTAAATCTGAGTAGAAGATCGCTGATTTGATAATATTTTTATTCATTGTTTGCCTGAATTTAATTAAAATGAATAAACCATTACATAGTGATGCAAGAAGGGTTATATTCTGCGTTTTTCAACGTTGCCTAGCCGAGTGTCACGCGAAGAAGATTCTGTCTAATTTAGGAGATGTTTATAGACAAACTGCAGAAATGACTGGTATGTAGTATAGTTTGTTTAATAAATTTCATTAGTATTACAAGATTTATGCCAATTTTCGAGCGATAATAACCATTACAATCTGATTTGAGGTTATGTTAAAAAAATCCGGATCTGACACTTCCATTTGACAGTTAATATGCGGCCACAGGAAAAAGGGAATAACTCAATAAAAAAATAATAATATGCAACTTCTTTAAACTCGTAGAAAAGTTACTTTTTTCTCGTTTTCTCTTTCTTTCTTTCCAAGTGAATATTATCTAGTGTGTGTTTTTAAAACTACCTTCTACAATAATAATTTTAATGATTTTTCACAGGTAAATCTGAATCAACGGTAAGACGAATCGTCAAGGAAGGGGAAAAGGCAGATGGAAAATTTGAAACACTGGGAAAACGGAAAATGGGCATAATAAAATATGTAATAGCATAAGTGCTGATGATTGGAAAAATTGTTGCAAACACGTGATGAAAATTGAGGCAGAATATTATGCACGAGGCAGTAATATATATGATGATATCGATGAACTGCGTTTACATGAAGATAAAGATACGAAAGAAGAAGAATCACACGAGGACGAAGACAATGTCGGGTGTTGAATTAATAGACTTAAATTTTTAAGTACCTACGTTTTAATATCGAAATAAACGCCCACTTAAAACTTGTTTTGTTTTATTTTACTTCTATTAAATTACAGTTTTTTGTGCAAATTTTTTGAAAATACGAATACGCTATGAAATATGCATTTTGGCAGAAGTGTTTTTTAAAACATACATTCATTGTCTTATGAGCCATCTTGGTGTTGCCATTTAAAACTAGAAAACGATGGCAGCGTTATCATTTATTTTCTACACTTAATTGCCAAACTGTACCTAGTACAATTTTTTTTAATTTTTAAAGTGTATATTGAGCGTGGACTCAATAGGGAAATATTTACCAAAATTTAATACAGGGAAACAGTCACAGATAATCTTAACCATAAAATTAAGTTTTAAAAAGTTGTTTCCTGTATGCATCCAAATATTTCTACAGGAAAAAAACATTTACATAAGGATGACTGGACAAGCTTAATATGAAATTTTTTTAGGAAAGAATCTTTTGATTCACCTTTATTATAAGTACTATAAAAGTCAACTATTTGTATATTTTTTTTTTCAAATTATGTTTGGCTTTCACCCGTCAAGGGTGTTTTCTAGGCCATCATTTAAAATTACAGAGAAAGGAGAGGTGAAATTGTATATTAGTTTTATTTAATTGAGCAAATTTCAGAATTAAATGGAAGATTGGAGTCGAGTTCAGACTTAGAAGAGATGAAATGTTGAATGGAGGGGAGGCAATTTTAGATAAGGCTTGATAGAAGAGAGGATATTATTTAGAGAGGGACAACCAAAAAATATGTGATCTAAAGTTCCCACATCTAGACCACAGAATGTACAATCTGGGGAGTCAAGGATGTGAATTTTAAAAAAGTGAGAAGGAACGGAAAAATGTCCGATTCTCATTCGAATAAGTGAGGAAATTTCTGTTTTGGAAAAATGGGGGAATTTTTGAAACCACAACTTTTTGCATTCGGGGAGATGGAAAACACTGCCTTCAAAATTTCAATAAAAAATGTCACAGAATACAGATATAAATTATTGTAAATGGCTGTCAGCTATCATCCCAAAAGACGAAAGCAAATTATCTTTTTATATTAAAAGAATATGAATCAAAGGTTTTTCTAAAAAAATATTCATAGTAAACATGTTCAGTCATCCTGAAAGTTTACCCATAACAGCTGTTTTGCTTTCATATTTCAACATAAAATCAAATGAGAGAGATATTTATAGATCTACGAAATGGTAAGAGATAGAATAAAAAATAATATTGTGCAATCTAATGGACGTGACAGCTGTTTCGCTTTAATATGTCAACATGAAACCAAATAGTGACATGATGAAATATAATAATTATCAAGCCATCTTGTCAAATCGACAGCTGTTTCGTTACAATCTTGTATACATTATTATTATTCCAATAGAACATTAAATGACCTATAATTTGGAATTTTATGAATTAATATGACAGATCCAGGATTATATAATAAAACATATACATTAACTCTAGTTTAGGTGTTGATAATTTACACAAACAATATGTCAAATGTATTGTACAAAAATTTCCAGAAATTCGAGTTTTACAAGGAAAGTGGTGATTCAAATTACAGTTCCACTTTCTCCCACTTGATAAGGCAGGTAAAATTTCTCTTATCAGTCAGAATTTAATACAATACACATTTTAATAAAACATCAAATCACACAACCGAATTCAAATGAAAGATAAAATAGCATTGTTTTAGTATTATTGATCAATATCCTCGAGTATAATGATTGATCTAGCTTAAAAATACACTTTAACAAAATCAAAACAAAAAATAAGGTTAGTTTTTACATACTTAGAGCTATGATGTCCGTAAAGAGTCCGGTTTCTAATTTATTTCTTTCGTGTAAACTATTTAATATCGTGTTTCTCCAGCCAGACTCGTCGGATGCCATCATAAAAAAGCCCAAAACAACTTTTCCTGACAGAAATACGATCTACTTATCACTCAAAAGAAATTTGTTTACATATAAACTGTCAAATATAAAAATACTGTTGCACCAAGGACTCGCTATTCACTGGCGGATATTTTGTCACTATCACCATGTCTTTGATTTGTTAAGCATCCATTTGAGATAGATATTAATTTAATTTGACATAATAGTATGCTATAATAATGACATTTCGTATTATTTGTTGACAAAAGCATGGAGATTGAGATATGGGTAACGAAACGAGACACCATGAAATTAGCACCAAAACAAATATTTTGGCATGTCGGCAGAGCAGAGCCATCTGCATGTCAGTCGATAAATGCGTCGATAACAACGCTTCCTTCGTTTACGATGCATTACATTTCAACCCATTTCCACTTAAATCGTTTCAGGTGTAAATATATAGATGGCGCTTTTTAGAACCCGCACACGGAATTATAAAAATGACGACAAATTGAATAAAATTTTATCTGAATTTAAATTACGATCATTTTATTATTGTACCAGCTGAAGTCCCCGGCGATGCAAGGGCTTTACACAGAGTTTTCGAAATCAAATGTAGACAGTGACCTTCCTTTGCATACAAATCAAATCCACACCGCCTGCTTGCAGCGCGCTCGTCCACCACACACAGACATTCTCCTTTATATATTATATATTTCAACCAATTTACACAAAACCTTGACAAATTATATACCTAAACACAATGACGTTATAACGTTAACGTTAACGTTATGACGTTATAATTATATACCTAAACGCAATGACGTCACAAGTATGTAACGTCTTTGCCTAAACCAAAGATATTCAAATATTTCGATATCTTTGGCCTAAACATACCTCATGAATTACTCTATCTATTGGTGAAAACAGCATGAAAATCCGTTCGGTATTTTTAGTTTTAGTTTTTTTTCAGTAGTTTTTGTGGTTAGTTTTTGAGTTTATCGCGAACAGACAGACAGACGCAGCGGAGGACTTTAATCTATAATATTTAGAGATGTGGAGATACATTTTATTATTGAAATAATAATTTAGTACCTATTTATAAGGTACTAATAATATTTATCATTGCTTTTATTTACGGCCACCCGCATAAAATTGTAAAATAGTGGTTGTGGTGTACAGGGTTACGTACGTAGTTTCATTGTCCTTCAACAGATGATGATATCAATGATGTCGTTGGTATAATTAGTTACATGTAGTTTTGAGCAACCTCAACAGATGTCAGTTAGGCAGTACCTTAGTAGAGTGACAATAAACTATCGCCGTTCGTGCCTAATACCCGAAATTCGGTTACGAAAATAACCGATGATATCCAATCGACAGCTGGGTACCGTCAATGGTTCTTTTGCTTCCATCCCAATCCCAATCGAATTGAAGAACATTACAGTTTTATGTATATATTAGTAGATAATAAAGTGAAAAAAAATGTGTGAATAAAATAATGCTCATTAAAAAAATTATTTTTTTTTTGTTCATTTACTTTTTTATTGAAACACTATGATTTTAGAGAAAAACCATAGAGAAAAACACAATGGTTATTTGCGCGTCTCGTTTTCCAATGATCTCAAATTTGCTTTAAATTTAAGTGTATTTTCAAATTTATAACTGATTGATACTCATTTTGTTGCAAAAGTTAATTCCAATCTCACTGAAAACTAAAAATAAATTGTCATTTATTTCCCACTACGAATAGGTATAGGTTGTGTTCACGCCAGTGGCGTAACTATAGAGTGGCAGGGCTGACAAAATGCCACGGGCCCCACGGGGCCGGGGACCCGGCCTGAGAGGCCGCGATCTCAGAAGTAAACTAATATTTTAAACAAAATTTAGTAAAACTTATAAATTTTATAAGTACACAAAATCAATTAAAATTAGACACAACTAAAGACCATATACTAATTCAAATAAATCATTATGATTTAAACCAATTCATAAGAAAAGGATGTCGATCAATTATAGAACCCAATTGGTTGTTTAATTTTTTATCGCGGTATTTTGGTGGTGCGGGCGAGCTAGTGACGCTTGGGGTATTCCCGCATTTTGTTAAGCAAGATTAAAATCCGAGTCCTAGATAGTCCACTCTGACAGTGCGGCATGGAAAATGAGACTCTTAACCATGAATTCTTTAATTGTAAAAATCATTCGTCCTTCAAAGGCATTTATCGTTTACTTATTAAAATCACCCACCAATCTCCCCTTAGCATCCCAAATTTGCTTTCTCTCAATAATTCTCGCGTTTTTTCCGTTCTATACAAGTTCATTCAATATTTGAGATTTCCCATACCCTTATAGATTTTTCATAAATTATAATCATCTCCCTTAATTTTAACGGCACATAGCACTTTTTAGGGTGAATTGCCTTAAACAACAAAAAAAGTACTTTTTCGTGGCGCTGGTGGACTAGCGACGCATGGTGTTGGGGGAAACCCGGATTTCTATGTTTTAAGTACGGAGGGCCCTACTACGCATTCTTCGTTTGATTGTTATGACAATTGGTTTTTTGTATCTTTGATTTTTCGTAGTTTTTGTTTTATTGAATCTGCAATTAAAGGTTAAGTAAATTGTGATATTAACATATATAGTTCTAGAAAATATCTAAGTGGGAGCGAAAAACGAAAGAGGAAGAGGGAGTCTGAAGAAAATATAAAAAAATGACCTAAAATTAGTGAGTACTTTAAGAATGATGACTTTATGAATGAAAAAGAGAGTGAACACTATTCTATGGCCCGATCATTAAACTTTGATGACGTTATTGATGGTTTTGTGGAACAGAAAGCTCGGAAAAAAGAATTTTATTAATAAATATCTTCTAAAGATTATTTTGTTATTTCATTATAAATATGTAATACTTATCTATGTTTTTGAAAATAAAATTTATTAGATATTTAACAAAAATGCACACAATATTGTTGGGTAACTTCTTAACTAATTTATTAAAATTCAATTACTTAAAACGTGACGATTTTTAATGGGGGGCCCCATGCAAAGAATTTGCCACGGGCATCGGATGGTATAGTTACGCCACTGGTTCACGCCAGTTAAATTCGTGATTAGTTATATGTACGACATACCATACCGCTCCCTTCTCGCGAACTCTTGACCAGCCAAAAGTAATTAGTTTCTCGCCATCGCTATCGCGTCGGACGCAAGTTCATATAACCGTCGCCGCACAGGACCCGAGATCCCTACTTACCGCTTCTTATGTACTTATCACCCCACTCGCCTCTTCGCGCACCATTCCGTTAATCTTTCAATTCACAATTATCGCGTTATCCCAAAAATAAAGCCAAATTTCGCCACGTTCTATTCCTGGTCCTGGTCGGACATTCCATAAAGTAGCAATTCCCTTCCTACTGGTATTCCTACAGTGCAATGTGCAGAGAGCACCTATCACATCAGTGCTGGGAAAAAAAATGGTAATTGATTTCAATTCCATATTGAAGTTTAATCAAAGGCATTATAGGCCCGGTATATCAGCCAGTTCGTGTCCTTGCTATGTACGACATTCCTCGCTCTAATTTAAGCGGGTTTTATCTGTTAATGTTCTTTTATCTAGCATTCGCATGTAATAAAATTTGAGAAAAAAATTTAATCTTTAGTATAATAAGGTTATTCCATAGGTCGTTGGCAGATTTGTTAAATTTTCAAAAAAGATTTTGTATTATATTACACCCATTTCAAATAATATAATCATGCAGTAAAATAAATCAATACATTTTCTAGCAAACGCATGTTTTAGAATTTTAATTTTAGTTTCAATAAAATCATTAAAAAATATGTACCTACGTACATGTGTTTCTTGACGAAAATTGGTCCATTTGTGTATTTATTTGCGCACTTACAAACCAATATATTTCAGATTTTTTTTACATTATTATTAAATTTAGACATTATTGAAAAATGATAAATACTTATAATCAAAAAATAACTACAAAAAGTACATTATTTTAATAGTTTTATCATCACGCCTTTCAGCATTTTTGGATGAAGGTATAAATTAAAGCTAATTTGAATTGAAATAAATTCGATATTGAGTTAAAATTTAAGAAAGCTGGTACGGAGAATAATTAATCTTTCTCATTGTAACCGCCCTGCACGATCGTAAGAACAACTTTCGACGAAATGTGGATTTTCGTCCGCTGGCTGGTTAAACGCTCTTAATAATCACTCTTGCGTTCGCGTTAATACTCGTAATTGAAATACGCGTCAAGCGTCCGGAATTTCTGAGCGTTCGATTTGGAAATTTCCCGCCCTCATTAAAAAAATCACTCCTCCAAATTTAAGTATGGAGACATGTAAACTGCTTACAGTGTTATAGAGTAATTGAATGCACCTATATTTTAACATTTTCCACATATTTTTAGGATTCATAAGTAATATGTATTTTTTAAATCGTAAAATTTATAAACGCATGATTTCCGCAGATTATTTACATTAAAAATGGTGAACATAGTACCTACTTGGAGAATATTAAATATAATGATATTCTATACGTTTTCTGTAGCCTAGTTGGAAATCACAGATATAAATTTAAATTTAAACCTTCCTTTTTTATATTTAACACAATATCAAGGATTTGTAAGAAAAAATATTTCTTTAATTTCGGGTCGCGAAATGTCAATAACAAATAAATCAGAAGAGATTCCAGACATCTCTTGTTGAAAACTGAAAATATTACGTTATCTTTGTGATTAATTGAAGAGTACATACAATTTGGGAGGCGGGAATAAGTACCGCCGCCCCGGGAACCTTTATTGAATAACCAACACCTCTGGCATAGGTCACCCCAAGTGGTTCGCTACGTTTGGTGATTTAGCGGGGCGCCCGGGTTCATGGGGTGAGGTTTGTCTAGGTCTTGGAGGCTGATGACCCGGACACACAGAACCCCAGATTCCCACCCATCCCTTAAACCCTTTTCCTTCCAGAACTCTCATCTCCTTCATTTCCTTAAAAAAAAACCTCCACACAGCATCCCAAAAAGATGACATGCCCTGAGGGAAATTATTTTCCTGAGGGCCTCCTGTGTGGAGCTCATGTAAAAAAAACGCGCGGGAACTTTTGAAATAATTCAAATAAATTTTTTAATACATCTTTTCAAATTGGCCACATTTTGGCCAGCAAACGCTTGAGGTTGTCTGCAAATTGGCCAAAATATTGCCAAAAACAATCCAGTAGATGAAGCATTCGATTGGTTTTGGGGTGTTCTCGAAAAAGTATATTATTTTTAAGTGATATTATTATGGCTATTTTTTCACATCAATTCGACACAAAGGAGAAGGAACTAAACTTTCTATCAAAAAACTTTTATTTTACTTTCACAATCGAGCGCCATAAAAATTGGTTTCCATTATTATTTATTTGTGTAAGCAGCTATGATCGAAAAATTAATTGTGGGGAAGTGAAATTGCTTTATTGCACGGAAAAATTGGCCGTTTGGCTCGAAAGTGCTTCAAAATAATTGACATCATCTGGTGGGACTCAATTCCATGAATTCCCTCTGTAGCCCAAAGGTGGGGCGGATTAAATCAAGCGATCATACATTAATAATGGACCATTATGAAAGTATGAAAAACTTGTTTCATTGTGATAGCTATCACAAGAATTGTGCTCTCAAACTGATGCATTTATCGCTTACAGCAGCTACTTGTTTCAATCTTCTGATTTGATTTTAGAAAATAATTACACAATACAGAAATTCATTGAAAATGATGTTTCGATGTAGATTGGTACCAGTCCTGGATTTGAAAATAGGTCGTATAGGCCGCAGCCCAGGGGCGGCAGCTTGCAAGCGGGTGATTTGATTATGATAGGTGACAACTTCCGAAGAAGGAAGGGGCGACGCGATGAAGTGGTCTATACTTATGAAAGTATAAATCCCTCGCTGGTTGGTTCACATTTTGTCCCTTTCAATCCTTCCCCATCTTCCTCGTCTTATATCCTTCTCATCCTGGATCACAACTTATCCAAATGGAGAAGCCGATTGATGGAAGACCATCTGACTATTTGCTACGTAGCTACAAATAAAGACTTCGACTCAAAACATCGACTGCCCGTTTTTCATTCATCTCCTGTCTCTACCGACACCGGAGTCCGTTCCCTCACATCTTTCAATTTTCTATATTTCGTTTTTATCACAACCGTGGAAGAAAAATGCGCTTATGCAATATTTGATGTTTATGAGAGGTGCACACTGTGATGAATGGTAACTTCCAATTTACGAGAAAGCCTACAGGAAGATGAAAAGCGCAGTACTACGACATCTGTATGGTCAAATTCAAAACTTGCTCGAAAATAGAGGTATTTTTAAGTTGTTTGATGTGTTATAGTTGCCTTAGATACACACAGATGGTGATGAGATCGATATTTAACGGGAACCCCAGGTTTAGGGACGATTTTAAACGCGAGAGTTGAGACAACCAATTAAATAGCAGGAAAAGCAATTAAAAATCAACTCAGCCTATCAGCAAGAAGGGGGTCGTGCCCATTTTGGACACAAAAGATTGGACTTTGACCCGAGTGATTAGTGAAGAAATTTATGGTCTAGACGTTCCCACAGAGATCAGGGTTGAATGAACTAAGAGATAAATATCGAATTATTCAAGGACTTTAGTACAACGAACCCAAGTAATGTTATTAATAACGGGTACCTTCAAGGGGTCGGGAAACCTTAGTTTCGAGTGCATTAGAGCGTTTTTAGTTGCGGAAAAACACACTTGGATAACGATAAAAAAATTTATCAGTAATATATTGAGTGGAAGACGCGGGGACGAGGGGGCATGCTTGCGGGAGGATTCTCAATTATAGAATAACTACATATGACGGCCGAGAGGCCAAATTCGAGGAAAAACGTACGAAAGGAAAATGAATATACATAACACAATGGAAAATTATTGTTATCAATTCTAGACGGAACGGAGAGATTAGGAAAGCGAATTGGGAAGGAAAATTCAAAAAAATTTAGAGTTTAAGGATTGAACAAGAGGACGAAACAAGGGGTTGGTGCAGTAGCAGGTGCTTGGAAAGGAATTGGAATAGTATACCTAGGGGGGAGTGGAAATACTGCAAACATTGCGATAGATTTAATTCATAAAAAGGAGTCATTTTACGTAATTAAAGTAGGGATCATAACATAAAGTTACACGAGACTGCGAGGGAAAGTGAGACATTACAACGGTTGTCGACCCCACATGTATATTGTTGATATAAACAAGGAATATTCGGACATGGAAATTGTTTAGATTAACACCATTAGCTATTAAAAAGGGTCATAAAAATTAACATTGCTCTTACCTAGTATTTAGATTATAGAATTTCCGTAAAATTTAATTATAAACACATTAAAATGGATTTATCGCCAGGTATGTAGAAATAAGAATGTATACACACGTCAGGGCTTATAGTTTATGGGATTTTGAGCAAGAGAGAGATGGAAAATTGGGCGGAATTTGATCGAAGTAGTTAACTTGACAGATATTCCAGTATAGGAATAGTTAGTGGGCCGGAAAACACCATAAATAATATATCAAAAAAGGAAAAAAGGGTTTTAGCGGGGGATGGAATTACGACATAAAAGGCAAACGTCAAATTTCAATAAGGAATCTTGAGTTAGGGAGGGGGAGAGATAAAAAAAACCGACATAACCGGAAAACTCAGATAAGGAAATGGGAAAAACTCAAAACGTTATAAGTAGAGTAGACACGGAACCAGGATATGATTCCTTATGAACAACGAAGGGAAAATCATTTAAGAATAGTTGCTAAAACACCGTTACTTGAAGGAAATTTAGGTGGGAAAATGGAAAAGTTAAATATGCCACATAAATAATGAAAATACGGTTCTGAGAGATAATTGCTTACGTAGACTAGGGGAAAAGAAATAATTTTCGTGGAAATTTATACAGGACAACTAGCGTTTAAAACTAGGAGACTGAAGAATCTACGTTTTCCCTAATATTTATGCCAATTAAAATACAGTTTTAGCAGATCACTTATGGGCATGTTCAAATTGAAAAAAAAAAAACAAAATTAAAACCATGTTTATAAAACATATTATGAAGACAGAAGACATGTGGAAAATGGGCAAACTGGATGGCAGCTTACTAAGTCCGGGACTAAAAACCTTAGGGAAGCGAGACAAAGTTGTGGGACGAACCGAGATTTAGGAAGAGGAAAAAATCGAAAGATCTTATGTAGGAACAAAGGATAACGAGATGGGGTTTTCAAAAAATTTTGAGTGATTACAGATTATAATTCCTCGTCAAGGAAAATACGAATATGCCCTTTTGGAGCTGTGATGGGTATAAATTAGCGTGTTTGGGATTATTCGGGAGTTCTTCGATAACTGGCAAGGTTGATTAAAACGTCGCGCATGTCGTGAGAATTACCCTGGTAATTAATTAATAGAGTCTAGAATCAGTTTTTATACTTTAAAAATACAGTGGAAAAGTAGTCAGTTTTATACTTTAAAAATACAGTGGAAAAATAGAGTCAGTTTATACTTATAAAAAATTCAGTGGTAAAATAGAGTCTACAATCAGTTTTATACTTTGATAAAACAGAGAGTGAAGTGCCCGGATAGGGTTAATCGTGCAATATAACGGAGTGTATGATCTTATAATAAATCTAAAATCAGTGTTTGCAATAATTTCCGATTCAATAAAATTAAATAATTAATTACGAATTCAATGCGGAAGGAGTTTAATAGAGTGTGTTTGAATTGATTTAAATCTGTTCTATGAAGGTTAAAGTAAAGTTATTTAGTTCGAGGTTAAATAAAGAAAATTACAGTCTAATAAGTTTTACTAAATAAAAATTAGCGTTTAAGTCGAAAGTCGGAAATTTTATTACGAAATATTAATTATCGTTAGGTGACAAAGCAATAATAATAATTGATCCGAAATCTGGAAAATACTTATCCCGAAGTTTAAATAAATAATCCAAATTATTAATTTGTTGCTAAACGAAAGTGTTATAAAATAAAGTGGAAGTGGTCCTTTCAGTTTTGTTGTAAATTGGGTGAAGACTAATATTTAGTTATTCGTTATAAAAGGATTCTAATTTAAATTGGAAAAAATAAATAAAACTTTAACTTTGTCCTTAAGTGGAATAATTCAAATTTAAAGAAAATCTTTAGTTTTATAAAAAGGAAATATGATTTAAATTGAGAAAAAAAAATAAAACTTAAATATTTTATAAAGTGGAATAATACAAAATTAAAGAAAATTCGAATTAATAAATTAATTTATTAAAGAGTAAATAAGTATAGTTATATATATCAAATAATATTCGAGCGAACGATTACTAAGAATCGATTCTCTTCTTTAGATTGAAATCAAATATGGAAGAAAAGGGGAAGGGAAGGAAATGAATTCCGGGTCTTGTAGGGTTAAATCGTTAAAAGTGGGGAAACCGAAATAAAAGTGCGATAAGTTACACAGGTAGTCTGGATGCTCTAATAAAATTCATATCGATGATATTACCCGATGGAGCTGAATTTAAGACATTAGAGCTTTGGTGAGTCCTTACAATATTTAAGCTTTTACAGGTTCCTGTGGATATCCTGACACTGATGGACGTAACGCCAAGTAAGGGTAAATAAATAACTAACCAATTTATTAGCATTCGCATGTCACACCTCCCATACAGAATGAAATGATACTAAACAAATACTTAACACATAATTAGATAGAAACGCATCACTAAATCAATTTTGGTATCTTAGCGTATTTGTAAGATAAATACCTATCGCTTCCTTTCACTAGCACGATTAGGGTATGGTTATATGACCTTCGATAGTGTACCAAAATTTCGATTTGAGTTCAATGTCACCCATTGACCCAGTCACCTAAATTCCATTAATGAATAAACAAAACAAAACTTAACGTCAGGGACAAGTTTATCAATTATAGCTTGCGATGAAATCTGCGGTCAAAAATGTGAAGACGACATTGACGCTAAACTCACTCAATTCTAAACGACTCATCTGTACTAGAGCGATCGCCAATAGGTAGCATTGTTTTAGCATGCAAAATTTTCGCAAAGTAAAGTACTGCGACTAGCTTCAAACCCTAAGAGAGCTCATCACAATTATTCAGGAGGTCGTTGATTCAATGACAACTTGATTTATCTCATTTTTAAATCTGTCTTATAGGAAGTAGGTATCCAAGAACCCATAAATACCCATTATCCTAAATACCTAACACACGAGGAGCTAGTGACCTCATTTAAACAACACTGGTGTTCAAATACTCATACAGTCCTGAATCCTAACTTTTCCCGAACGTAAGCTTCAAGGCTCCTGTATGTGGGTATGAGCCATCTGGAAATGTAAGTGTCAACCTTTCTCGAACGGACGGCTTTGATCTTGTGGCGGTATTGTCGAGGTGGGCATGCGGGGAAGAGGAAGGACGTATGCGGACAGTACGCTGACGCGGCATTAAAGCCACAGGTTATTCGCATACCGTGAGTCTTGTCGAACCTGAAAGCAAACATAAGGCTCACGAGGTGAGTTTTATGTCAGCTAGTCAGAGGTGGAGTGTAACGCTGGGTCGGTCACGTGGGAGGAAGGATCTGCCCGTCACAAGCTTACGCCACATTCAACGGATAGAGGCATGATAAGGGAAGACATGAAATACCCCTTCTAGACTCAGTAGAGTTAAATTCAATCCGGCGGAGATGGAAGTCGGAGTGAGGCAGAAAAACGGCATGAAGACTTGGAATTCCCCCATCTGGCGTGAAGAGCCCCTTTCGTAACAAGAGACGCTCGTCGAAGAGAGTAAAACTCGGACTTAAGGATAAGCTTAGCAAACGTACTTGGGAGAATCCGGTTTGAAATTGTTGTTCATCGGTTTTCACTTGGTTAGCGGAGGAGCCGACTTTTCAGCAAACATATTATCCCCTCCCCATATCCCTCCATTCCTGCTCTTTCAACAATTTTGCGAATACTAACCAATAACACTAACTATGACTACAAACACATTATGTTAGGAGAAGTTGCAGACAAGGACTTCAATTGAGAAAACTGGACCTTCGAGTACGATCATCCTACACCGGTAAGGTAAGGTTTGCTTTCTTGAAATGTTTAATTTATTAACTGTTGTTTATGTTATCGATGTATCCGCGGTGATAGGAAGAATTAAATAAACACACTAAATTCCTACGGAAATCAAATAGACACAAAGTTTAGGGCGGGGTTAGTTTATCAAACTCGGTTAAATATTCTAAAATAATAATAAATAAATTGATCGGAAAATTCTCACCCTTTCTCTAAAAGAATCTAGGGGTTACCACACGTAATACATTATCTTCTCTACATATGTGTGCATATTAAGTATGCAAACAGATGTAAAATCTAAAACAACAAAAAAATTACACAACGCAGATTATAGAAATAATGTGAACAAAAATCTTAAATCTTGATTACTGTGAGAAAATCGCAGGGATTTAAGAAGATAGGGTAGGTTTAGCTAGATTATAAGGTATAGGGGTTTAGAAATCACGAGCCTGAGGTAGAAACAAACCGGAAGGAGAGTTGAGTCAGACCATCATACCTAGTGGTGTGATCAGTAGGACATAAGGGTAGGATTATGATCATAGCTACGAGATAGGAGCTACGAGTTTCGAACTACGAGGTAGAAGCTTAGAAAAGTAAATCAGCTAGGTAGGGTTCATCACAATTGGTGTCAAAAGCCAGGAGTGTCGGACCATTACAACACCATTAAAATATAAAAAAAACTGGGAGTAGCGTGGGGGTGAATCTTATTTTATTACTAAAAGGGAGTAACGCCTTTAAAAGTTTGAAAATCGCTGATCTATTCTATGCGTATGAAGAACGTGTCTTGAGCAGGGGTGTTACGGATATTCGCATTCGCATCCGCAAATGAGGAACATCCGCATTAATTCAGACATCTGCATCCGCATCCGCAGATGTGAACCTCCAATAAGTGGCCTAACCACTATTTGATAATGCCTTCAGAAGGCGAAAGAGCTGCCTCGCCTAATAATAATTACATAGCAGAACTTGTTTATAGATAATAATATGGTGACTGGATAACTTATAATGAACTCAACTCAAGACCTCCGTTGAAAAGTGATGACAAAAATATATTTAAAAAATGGTTAAATAGGTTTATTTATTTGTTTATTAGGACATACACAGTACATAAGTTTACAAGTTATAAGGAATGTTAAATGAAGTTATTACATGATTTAGTACCTATTACGTAAGTCCGTATAATATCTGGGATAATACGCCTGGGATTTGAACAGTTCTTAAAACTTAACTAATGAATGAAAGAGAAGAATAATGTAAAGGAAAATTGTATACAAAGATAAAAGAGATTTTTTTTTTTTTTAGAACAAGAATTACATGCTAACAAATTGTAATTACATACATGCTCATGAGTAGTAATTAAAGTTTAACGAAAATAAAAGTGTAAATAAGAAGTTTTAAAATTAATTACATCACGCCAACAAATTTAGTAAATTAGTTTTGTATGTTTGCAGGGAGTTGTGGAAAATGTCTAAGTGTAATAATTTTTCATAGTGTGTATAAGATGTGATTGCGCGAGAGATTGGTGAGTTTTGTGCTGCATTAGTATTATTGGATCCTATGTGAAAAAGTGAAGTGTGCCTGGTACGCCTCATTGGAACATTTAAACCAATGACAGATAGCAATTCGGGACTATCTATTTTATTATTAAGCAGGTTATGTAGAAACATCAGATCTGACAGTGTGCGTCTTTTTTGTAAAGATAACATATTATTTGAAGTTTTGTTGTATTTCTTGAGTAAATATTTCGAAAATTTATTCTGTATACTCTCTATTAAATCTATGTATACCTTATATTTAGGATTCCATATGGTGGAAGCATACTCCAGTGGACTTCTGACCAATGAACAGAATAATATTTCCAGAGTCTTAGCACTTTTAAAAACTTTACATACTCTTAATAGAAAACCTAGCATCTTATAAGATTTTGATATAATGTATTCGATGTGCTTATCAAATATTAGTTTACTATCTAAGTGAACACCTAGATCTTTACATGTAGACATATATTTTAAAGGTTTGTTATTCAAGTTGTAAGGATAGGTTATTTTATTTTTATTTCTGGTAAACGTAATCGAGTGACACTTAGATATATTAAGGACAATAAGTTTAATTCACAGTATGTGCACAAATGATCAAGATCTCTTTGTAATTCGATGCAATCGGATAACGACTGTATAGGTTTAAAAATTTTCATTTCCATCTGCATAAAATATAAAGTAACTATTTGGGAAGCATACAAGAATGTCATTTATATAAATATTGAATAGGAGTGGTCCGAGATGCGACCCCTGGGGCACACTTGAGACGATTTCTATTAAGCAAGATGCGAAACCATTGACAACCGTGATTTGGTGTCGATTACTAACATAAGTTGCGATCCATCTATAGAGATCACCGTGAATTCCTAAACCTAAAAGCTTCTGTAAAAGAATATAATGGTTAACACGGTCGAATGCTTTAGAGTAATCAGTGTAGATGGCATCCACCTGGCATCTCATGTCCATTTGAGCATGAAGAAAATTTGTAAAAGACGCAAGATTTGAGGTTGTGAAGCGATTTTTCATGAAGCCATGTTGATTAGTTGAGAGTAAAGGTGAGATGGTAGAATATAATTGATCGTAAACAATTTTTTTCAATACTTTACTTAGAATCGGTAATTTGGATATAGGTCGATAGTTGGAAACATCATTTTTACTGCCGTTTTTAAAGATTGGGGTAATCAAGGCTGCATTCCACTTGTCGGGAAATGTTCCTTCAGATAGCGATAATTTGAAAATAGCAAAAATGGGGGGTGTCAATTGTTTACTACAGTAGTTTATAAAGATTCCTGGAAGTTTATCGTTACCCGGTCCCTTTTTGATATCGATAGACTTAAGGTATTTGAAAGTTATGTCTTCATTGATCTCGATTGAGCTAATTGCGCTATTTGAATTTAAACAACCACTAGCATCACTAGCAGGTTATTTTAGGTAAGGTATCAGTGGCGATCCGTGAGTTTTCAGCGAGCTAGAGTGCTAAGATTGAAAAATACGACATTATTGATGTTGTTGTAGATGAAAATGAATTTAATTTTTTTTTCAAAATTTCTGTTTTTTGTATGTGGCGCATCCACGTTTTGAAAGAATCCTGAAAATCTTCATACAAAATATTGAAATTAAAAAAATCAGAGTGTGCAATTCACACGCAGTAGAAGTGAAATTAGAAAGTCGCTAGATGTCGCTTTCTTTTCTTTTGCCTGTTTATTTAAAGTGGTTTGAAGATTGGATATAGATTTTACAAAAATAAAAATTATTATTTTTTAATTGATACTAACGTTTAAGACAAGATTTTTAAGCATAGCACAAAGGGTAACAATTATTAATAATGTAGACATAATTTGTCTCGAAGCCACCTACCGAGAGATTTAGCACTAACAATGCCTCTCTCACAAAAATAAAGTTGGTTGTTTTCAGGTGAAAAATGTAATAAAACAGTAATTTTTTAATGAAACACTAGTACATATTGAATTATTTGGCGGGTATTAGATAAGCCGCCATAGCTCAGTGGTGAGAGCCCCTGACCGGCAATCAGAAGGACACGGGTTCAAGTCCCGGTGGCGGCAAGTATCTTTTCTCGGAAGATTTTTTCAATGTGGATGATTGTCTCAGGCTGATAATTATTGCTTATAATAAAAATAAAAATGTTTATTTTTTTTGATTTGGTAGGTTTCGAACTTCTGTTGCCTGGGCGCTGAGAGTCAGGCGCTTTATACCGCGGCGCTATTGGAGGCCCGTGCGCAGTCGTGAATTTACCGCATTACATTAGAACTGAGGACCGTCAATTAATAATTTTTTGTGACGCATCCGAATTTTAAATCGCTAAGGGGGATAAAAGAGTTTCACATTAAAAAAATCATATTCAACACCATCAATAACGTCTTAATAACAATAAATTAATAATCTCCTTTTATTTGTATCGTCTAACGTAAAACTCTATATCTTAAAAAAATGAAATTGACTCTAGTTTGTTAAATATAAAAAGGTGAAGAGGTCCGTTGTCCATTGTCCAAGATGGTAAACATAATCAACCGGGAGATTAACCTCTTCCTTTCCGCTTGGCTTTTTGTTTCCGCGCTTCGTTTTCTCAAAGACCGTTTACGAAGAAACAAAACCCGTCTTCTTTGTCTTTGTCATGTCTTTTTATACGAGACACGGGATTATCCACTAGCGAAAGCAAACATGCATCTAGATCTAGAGCAGCGGTCGTCAAACTTTTCCGGTCGAGGGCCACGTTGGACTATGTGAGGTATCACCGCGGGCCGCACACTAATGAATTATGGGGGGAAGCGGGGGGGGGGGGGGGGGGGGGGGGAGGGACTGTCACGAAATCAATAATTTGATTACAAATTATTTTTTCTAAAACAGCAAACTTATTTTGTGGCACCATTTTAATTCAAATGAATAAAATGCTTAGTCTTTACCACTTTTATTGTTTAAAAAAAACAACATGTTTCGTGAGCAACGCTCACTTCTTCAGGGTTTTACTTACACAAATGATTTGTTATACCTATTTGTTCAGCAAGTTTCAAATGCAATTCTTTTGCATTTCAAGTACCGGGTTGCTACCTCCTACATGTATTCATGATATAGTGTCAATTCTTAATAATAATATTAACTAGTTGAAGCCCCCGACGATGCCCGGGCTTTACACGGTGTAGATGTAGACAGTGGGCTTCCTCTTGTTTTGAAGGTCACATGTGCAAAATTTCACCAACGTGGCATAAAACTGTAGATTTGAATTCAAATCAAATCCATACCGCCCCCTTGCGCCAGCCTGTTCGTCCACATTTATTTATTATATATTTCAACCAATTTACACAAAACCTTGACAAATTATATATCTAAACCTTCCTCATAAATCATTCTATATATTGGCGAAAACCGCATGAAAATCCGTTCAGTTTTTGAGTTTATCGCGATCAGACAGACAGACGCGGCGGAGGACTTTAATTTATTAATATGTAGAGATACACGGAAGATAATAATACTTATAATATTATAATTAAAATTTTCATATCATCCAATTTAAAGTAAATATGAATGTAATGGAATCTGTCGGTTCAATTTTCTTCCACTTCCCTAACTACCGAATTTTTTTACCTGCCCATTCCCTCACTGTGCCATCTCAAGGCCCCCCAATTTTCTCTGGTTCTTTTACTGCCCCCCCCTAAAAGTCTCAAACGTCAACCTAGGGGGCGTTATCGCCCACGTTTGGAACTTATGACGTACACTATGCACGCGTTCAAAATCGACTTAGGAAGTGATCAAAAACCGACTCGGCGTTTTAAAGTCAAACGTTTTAAAATCAATTAATTAAAATCAACGTTTTAAAATCATTATGGCATACATACACAAAATATTTGAAAACAAAAAAGCATGTTAATATAATTGTACATGAAAAAAGATGTATTAAAAAAAAGCGACAGATATTTATGCGGGCCGCTCAAATATCTGTCGCGGGCCGCAGTTTAACGACCACGGATCTAGAGCCCCATTACAGAATTAGTTTTTTGGCGTGTTGCAGTTTTCGCCGTCTTGATTTTTGCATGCTTATAGAAACCACGGAGGAAAGATTCTGTTCATTCTTCATTCGGTGCAGACTCTCGAGTGATCAGACTTGTCTGATTCGAATTAATTGGACGGCGAACATTGTAACATCGTACTCAAAAACACTTATAAAAACTGGAGATTTTAACTGCGTCACAATTAAAAATTTCTTGTCTTTCTTTCACCTGGAAACAGGAGACGGCACCTTTTTTTAAATGGCGACCCAAATCTTAATCCCCCACAGTTGGTCCCCCAGACACTTAAGTCGACCCCCCGGATAGTTGATCCCTCTGCAATTTGACCCCCCTGATATTTTTTTATTTATTACACGCCCTAAAAGGGCTTTTACATTCTTTGTTTATACAAAAAAAAAAAAAAATAATAGTCAGTAAAATAAGGTCTCCAAGGTGCTGCTGTCGCGAAAAACGATTTTACGCGCAATCTTTTAACAATGGCATGTGGCCTGGTTTCCCTTGCCAAATCCCCACCACGATGCACCCTCTGTGATGCTTAGTCTCGGTGTGGTAGCCGTTCGCGATGTAGCTTCCACTCGCCGCACCCGCCAGGTGAGAGTTACGCTCTGTAATTCGTTTTTAAACTTTGCTTCGGTGAATCTGAATAACACAGTTGATCCCTCGAATACCTGATCCACAAACGATTATTTCTCCTGTATGTCCTTATTGGTAAATCAAGTATGCATAAAGAATATACGACCGTATAAATCCATACAATTATATTATACATATGTATAACAATTTGAGCAGATATAAATTTGCAGGTATCTTGAATGGAAATTTGCTATACAAATATTTTTGATAACAATAATACTGTATACAAAAAGGAGTATGCAATGAGGATATACCGCCGAATAACTAAATACCACATACTTATGTACGCAGTCGGTTGAGTAAAAATGCGCTACAAGTACTACTACCTACTATACATAATGTTACTAAATGTCCCCGAAGAGATAGGATATACGGCCGTGTAACAACAGTCGAAAAATTATACAAAACTAGCTGACCCTACCACGCGTTGCTGTGGCTAACGAAACACAACACCATTACTGGTTGGTTACCCAACCTTTTGCCCGCTTGCCAGCCCACTCCCTTTATACATTACACAAGGTGTCCGGAAACTCGGAGTACAAGCGGGAAATTGGAGAATCCACATCACATTTGGAGTCGATTTTGTGGTTTAACTTTTTTTGATTTGAGCTTTCGTTTTCGAGTAAATCGTTGTTGGAATCGAAAACCGAAGTTGGAATTTTTTAGGTTAAATTTGAAAAAAAATTTCACTAGGGGGTTGATTTCAGCTCTGTAATGTCTTATAAAATGCATCGAAGGGTAAACCGGGCTCAAAATTTTTTTTAACCCTTTAGTTGCCGAAAAAATGAAAAATAGAAAAAAAATAATATTAAAATCGAAATGCTTAGATCGAAAAAAATAAGTTTTTTGGGTTCTCTACGTGATGTACATAGATTCACCAGTTTCCCGCTTGTACTACGAGTTTCCGGACACGTTGTATATTTCAACCAATTTACACAAAACCTTGACAAATTATTAACTTTAACCTTCCTCATGAATCACTCTATCTATCGGTGAAAACTGCATGAAAATCTGTTCATTAGTTTTTGAGCTCATCGCGAACAGACATACAGACAGATGCGTCGGAGGAATTTAATTTATAATATTTATATATATAATATGTAGCATTAGGCGGGGCGTATTGGAGAATGATCTGGTAATAACTTTGTTACTATTTTTAAATGGTGCTCTTTGCAAAACGAAAAGCAAGAACTCTTATTTTAATATGGTTCATTATGTTGCCAATCGAATAAGATTTATTTTGGGAAGCTGCGAACATATTTTGCGTTGCAAAATCCCATGAAAAAAAGTATGTTTTTAACGATCCAAATGATACATCGGGGTTCAGCAGGAACAAATTTTTAGTTTGCATGATGTTACGCCAGCGAACAAGAGGTTAAATAGTTTTATATCGAAATGCTTACGTTACTATCCTAGTATATATTATTTGTCTTACCATCGGTTAGAATATTACAGACGAAGCAGAGGTTTGAAGATGATAGTGAAGAGAGATTGATTGGTTAATATATTTGCTTTGGTTTAGAATTTGTCAGTAATTGCAGGCGAGGAGATTGGCACTACAGGTTTCCGACATGACTATTGCATCAAGCTGCCGAATGAAGATGTTGTGAAGCGGGGACAAAGGCAGCTTAACATACATCTATAGCTTACAATGACAAGAGCGATTTGGTATTAGATTAGCGCAGAACCATGAAAATTCACGGCATATTATAATAATTACTTATTGTTGTAAGAATTTGTGAAGCTATACATATTAATAAAATGTTTTCATCAGAACCACTGCCTTTCAAAAACAAATATTATCGAATTTCTTAATAAAATAGGCCACTTGCATGGATTTCATAACGACTTGGAAAAAATCGTGTGGATAGATCTTTTTACTAAGATTACGAAAATGTTAGTAAAATTTTGTAGAAATGTACGGTTTTTTTTATTTTTAAATAATTAAATCCATTATTTGGGCTCGTGACGTCACTACATGAAAACGTCCCGTCTCCGAAAATGTTCCTATTAATTTTGTAAAATTCCACACTGATTTATTTTTTTTATATGGCATCACTTTGATTTCAGGCGAATTTTTGAATTCGTTCACTAGATTTATTGTTTGTTCTCTGCGAACTTATCATTTGGTTTGAATTTTTGACAGATGTTATGAAGAGAACCCCGTACATTTTAGATGTCGGTACGTGTTTTAGAGGTATAATGGTTATGGTGCTGATTTTATCAAAATCAAATTTTATAATATTTTTATTATTATTATAATTTACAAGTACAAGTATATTACATTGGATTTATTAATATAGACGTTGTACATTATAATGATTTATGATCAATAAGATGGATCAAGGAAAAAATATTTATGAAATGTAATATTTTTGGTATGCCTCGTTATTCTCCTGTGCCATTCGTGTGGAAAACGTTCTTTTTTTTAAAAATGATTTTCGGCTATGTAATTATTGTTTTTTCTCACCTATAAAATTATGTCCCGTCTTTCCGGTTTATAAAAAATGGTCTGATTTTTGGATTAAAATTTTCAAAAAATCCCCAGGGTTTCAAAAATACGATTAAAAAAAATAATAACACAGAATGTCTTAGAATATTTTCCTAAACCGGAAAAAAATTAAAAAAAAATGTGATGCAATTGGCCTATTGTATTTTCTTTTGTTCTTTCTACCATAAATTAACTTTTTGAATGAACACCGTTATAAAAATTTAAAATGACGAAAACCGTCGATAAAATAAACAAAATTCAAGTATTAAATTGTAAATCAATTAACAAAATGAAATTTAAAAAAAAAATGAGTGGTGCAGGTTCGATCCCCAGCCTTGAAAAATATCAATGAAGTGAGTTTTTTTATCGTTGATTTCCCGACCATATTCTTTCAGAATCGTCTTCAGCCCACAAATCTCAGAATGAAACCGAAAACGTAAATCAAGTCGGAGTCATAAGTAGAACCGAAGAAATCAGGAAAAATAGTTGGACCCCATTCTCCAGCTTACTAATAATAATAATTATTGGATAATTTGTAGAGCGCGTTTTTGTGAAAAATCATCCCAAGATGCTATACCTACCATCCAGTGAAATTACTATTTTTGAAGTGAAACTTCTATAGACCCCCTGTAATTCGGATTTCGGATGAAACGGAAATGACGATTACTGCACCTGCGACGCATCAACTGCGCTCATTGGCCGCTTTGATTATGATGTCACTTTTAAAGGCTCCTATTGGTTGAAATATGAAACGGAAATTACCATAGGTCTGCGCTCATTGGTCGCTTTAATTATGACCTCAGTCTTCAAGTATTTGTTGAGATTGTTTTGGTAAAGTTTCGATTCTACCGCACTGTAAAACTGCACACCATTTTTTTTTAAATTTCAGTTTGTTAGACGATTTTCTTTCACGATCGTCTTTGGCTCATAAATATCAGTACGAATATAAACATCTGGGTCGAGTCGGAGCCATTACTACTGTAATAAAATATTTCGACCCCATCCTTGCAAAGTACCTATTGGTAAGACTTCATAATATGTTTTAGTTTTTTTTTATCTCGAATATACATTAAATAATTTGTATCACAAAGTGGTTGTTTGGCGGTCTCTATGTGCTTTCAGGGATACTAAGTTGTATCGTGCTCGTGAACTGCGAAATGACGAAAACTGGGCCATAGACGTCGCTAAAGTGTCCTTTTGTGTACGCAAACTGTCTAATCATTGTAATTTAAAGCATTGTGATTTTTACTCTTTTCGGATAAACTTGATCGGTGTCCGTTATAAAATATTACCAAATTGTGCACCATTTCTCACTGTGAAAAATAACCAAAGGGCTGCCTATGCAGCAGACGATCGCTCAACAAGGTTAATGTGCATTGTGTACATTTAGACCAGTGCTGATTTCCATTCTGTTGATATGTTTTTGTCCGCGAGTAAATTCATCTATCAAATAATTTTTAGGGTATTATGCCCAACGAATTTAGGGTCATTTACACCAGGCATTACGATTCAGCTATTTTTATTAAAATTTTAGATTTTTCGGTTCAATGGCTCAGACTCAAACAAGATTTTTGGATGTAATTAAGAAGTTTATTTACAGATGGATACATCATAGAGAATCTTGCAAACGTGTACATTTTTCGTTTGCCCAGAAGTTGCGGGCTCGAAATTTAAAAGAAGCACCATATCAAGGATATAAACTCTTTGATACGCGTACACTTCCTTTCTCAGATTATTACTTTTTAAACAAACATACATCACCACACGCCATTTTTTCGACTACCATTCCTAACATGGTGATTGAAAAATCCCCAAATTAAGTGAATATCAAAATAATGAATAAAGAAAATAAAAAAAAAACAAAACTAAATATACATACCAAAAATAAGACATTACAAAGAATTACATCTTATGTAAATTTTATCACTGTAACCAATTAGGAGGCGGTTATGAGTATCACCGCACCGGGAACCATTTATTGGAAAACCAACAGCCCTGCTATTGGTCACCCCAAATAGTTCGCTACGTTTGGCGACTTAACAGGGGTGCCCGGATTCATGGAGTGAGGTTTTTACAGGTCTTGGCGGCCGATGCATCTGCTCACTGCAGGATAGAGAGGGACTGGTTGGGGGAGATCTTTTATCCTCTCCAGCCGGAATCTCTCGCCCGTCGCCTTACACTGCAGTCGGAGGGATGGATTCATACTTTCGTCACTCCTGGACACACCGACCCCCAGATTCCTACCCACCCCTCATACTTATTTTCTTCCTAGAACTTCATCTCCTTCCTTTCCTTAAAAAACCTTCCTCACATCATCACCTAACATAGGCCCTGAGGGAAATTATTTTCCTCAGCTAATGTGGAGCTAATGTAAAAAAAACAGTACCTACCCTTTGTTTCTATAATCAAAATTATAATTTATCAAAAAAAAAATAAAAAAATCTCCGTGATGAAAACGGCCGAGCTTACCTGGGTCATGTAAGCTAATCCAAGTTAAAAGTGAAAAGAAAAGTAAGATATGTCAGAGCCTGTTGGCCGGGCAGGTTTCACCCTTAACCCTTGAGTGACAGGCGGGTCTTACAGGCCCACGTGGATTATAACAAAGCCTTTTGTACGAGCATATCATTTGGAAAAAATATCTACACAAAATAAATTCAGGTAGGTAGTAACAATGACAAGACTTGTTTTGTAATATAGACAGCCCTGATTTACTAAGCTTAATTACCTTCCACATGCGAACAAGATCTACTCAATCTAAAATTGTTTTTAGTTTATTTTAACTGTGACTATTTTAACTTCGCACGTTTGACAGTTCGCATTGTTCGAATTGTCTATGGATTTTTTAAAACATAGATATTTTAAATACGTACCAAATTTGATTGATTGTTCTTATAATATACGAAAATGAATATTTGTAAAAAAATAAAATTTGAATAAAAAAATTGTAATAGGTGGCACGCGAGCTGTTTGAAAACTGAATATACCGGGACTGAATATACGGAACGCGGGAGGGGGGTTGGCGGGACGGCGGAGCGAGAAAGGGGAGAGGGTAAGCGGGGAAGATGGAAGGGTAACGCGGGAGGAGAAGGGGCTTGCGGGAGGGGAACGGGTACGCACGGGAAGGGACATGCAGGGAGAAACAATTTATTTCTTTGAATATGGCATTGAAACGCATGCTGGGAACCAGCTAGTAACATTTAAAAAATCTCAAACTAACATCTCCAAGATCCAAATAAGAGTTCTTCCCACTTGGTGTTATTTATTAAAAAATAACTACATTGCTTTATTACGGCATGAAACATTTTGATCGTCGCTTCGAGGGTTCGCGGCGCTGTCAAGGCCCATGATAAATGACCCGAAACAGATTTATTCTGTAAATTTCACCACATAAATGGAGAGATATCCCAACTTTTCATCCCGTCGCTTTCTTGGCAGGAATATTATTACCTTGAGGAGAGGTTGACATGTCGGGCCTTACGGAACACCCCAAATGTAACTGACTTTACTATACAACCAGCGTCGAGCTTATACAAATGGACGTTTCGGCTCGTAACTGAGGTTATAAAAATGTACTTAAATATATTTTTGGGTGGATAACTCGGTTGTTAGGATGTCAACATTCGCCGTAGATAGTCTCGTCAGTGTCATCGTGGTGAATGACCGTAATTCAGATGATAAAAAATTGCTTGAAAATGATTTAACTACGTTAAACCAGATTTAAATACCAATGTATTTCTCACTCTTACTCCAGCGGCATAAAATACCTCAAGTGGTGCCATAGTCTCTGCCATGGCCCTCAGTTTGGACCCCTGAGCAGCTTTTTTTTAAATACTTCACACATGAGGTCTTGAGCAAAATAATATCATTCAGGGCCTACCTATGTCATCTTTCGAGATGTTGTGTGGAGAGACTTTTGGGGAGAGGGGTCCTAGAACATGACGAGGAGACACAGATGCCGGAAAATCTAAAAATTACGAAACTATTATGGCAAGGTACTGTTTAATGTACAATTTATTTTATGTACTGGCAATTTTGAATGCTGGTCACACTGGACACTACACTACTTTAGTTCCAATGTCTACCACCAAAATCATTCTCGTCCTCGTCCAAAGTGTTCTGGTGTGTACAGCTATCAGATTTAGCACCGCAACATTCTGATATTTAATATTGTGTCGCGATTGTGTTTGACCATTACAATAAAAAGACGATCTGTTAAAACTTTCTAATCATTTATTTAACTTCCGTGACACGTATGAAAGTGTTGATTTGGTAAGATTGACACTTCCATACTGTAAAGAAAATTGACAATGGTAGTAACTATTAGTTTTGAAAGGCATTTTTTTTTTAAATTTTGGAGACAGATATGGGTAAAGCCATCCCGGGAACCATTGAGGCGGGCTTCCATGACGAGGATGTTTCCAGAGCTGGTTATCCTTTCCCTAATTCCTGCCACCCTGGATCTAATAAGGGCTGCAAAGCCAGGAACTCGCTCCTCCGTGAACATCCGGGAAGCGCTGCAATATCTGGGGAGACCAAACATTATGCGGAAGGCGTTGTTATACTGAACCCGAAGTCTTTCTATACTACTCTTCTTGTAGTTTGCCCAGAGTTCACGACATAGTCCTGACATAGGTCACCCCCAAGTTTTTCGCTATGTTTGATGACTTAACAGGCGTGCCCGAGGTCATGAGTTGGGGATTGTCTAGGTCTTGGCGACGGATGCGTCTGCCCATCTGCTGTGTGGCGGGCCAGATTTGAGGAGACTGGTTGAGGGATATTTTATAAATACTTTTAGCTTAAAAAAATCCTACAATTATAATATCCCATGATTTTTCAAGGGTTTGCACTCATTGACCAAATAAAGACTCGAAATCCGCGCTAAAATCAATTATTTATTTGTATTTCATCGAATTGTACCGCAAATTGTTGACTAATAAAAAATATTTATTACCGCATTTTAATAGAGTACCAGGAGCACATGCAATGCTGCAGGTTAGGCATCACTTTATATTCCGTGTGCATTCCCCCAATCCTGGCTAACAGCGCACAACACAGACATATTCTCCCGTGAGCTTAATCGAATCCATTGTTTCCGCTCACTAAAAAACCATTTCCGCAACGTGCGAAACGTTCACACAATATCACAGGCGTTTTGAATTTGCATTTTTGTTTTACATTTGCTCCACACCCTCAGGGCCTATGTCATCATTTTGGGGATACAGTGTGGAGGATATTTTTAGGAAAGGAAGCAGGGTATGTGTGAGGCGTGTGTGTGGTAAAACCATGTATGATCGTGTGAGAAATGTGGAGATCCGCAAATAATGTAAGGCTGATGTAAGCATATTGAGTAAGATTAGGAAAGAGACCCTCAGATGGTTTGGGCATATATAGCGAATGAACGAAGAAAGTAGTGTAAGAAGAATAATTAACGCAAATGTGAATGGTAGAAGAAGTCGGGGACGCCCGTGGAAGACATGCCACGATCAAGTGAAAAAAATAATAGTATGTATCTACCTATATTTGCGGCCAGAATGGATGATATTCTCAGTACCGCCATGGTGTAAGACCACTATTCATAATTGAAACGTCACTTGGATTTATCCGTGTTTGGTGACTATAGCCAGGTATATCCTCACCTTCCTCTTCCCTGTTTCCTTCCCTTCCCCACTTACCTTCAGCCTCACAACATGCCCCAATTGGGGATGCCATAGTCTCACTGGCTCCAGACGGAAGCAGATGGGACTCTTGTGTGAGGTATACACATAAAAATAAAAATAAAATCCGAAATTATATTGTTTAACCTTAATATTTAAATTTGGTTTTTTGAAACAGAAATGAAGTTTCCACGCGCAGGAATAACGTCGCACGGTGTATTATGACTAGGTTTCATCCCAAACAATTTGGCGCACCTCCCCCCCCCCGTTACATCCCATAAGCCGATTTGCATCTGTTCCGCGATTGGTTGAACAGTCTATCACAAAATAAATCAGCTTAAAAGTGACGCACTTGTGCATTTTGTATCAGGCACGCAGAACCATACTGGCAATTATTTTCTACATTCTTCGTTTTCAATTATTAAAAGCAATAATTATCAGCCTGAAACACTCATCTATATTGAAACAATCTTCCGAGAAAAGATACATGCCGCCAACGGGACTTGAACCCGTGTCCTTCTGATTGCCGGTCAGGTGCTCTACCACTGAGCTATGTCGGCTTATCTAATACCCGCCAAATAATTCAATATATACTAGTGTAAATTACTGTTTATTACATTTTGGTCTTTGTCCTTTAAATTTAAATAGGTATTAACAATCAAATTAATTTTGTGAATAACCCTATCTTAAACATAGTTCCATTGTAATTTTTTGTCTTTGTCCTTCTAAGCACACCCTTTCCACCTCTCTCCCCCCCCCCCTCCCCCTTATTGATCTTCTAAGCACCGCCCCTTTCCACCTCTCTCCTCCCCCACTACTTCCATTTCTACCCACGCTTGTCTTTCTATATTTGATCATTTAGTTTTAGTACATATAATGTCCTGATAAAGAGAACATCGTTCTTGAAACATGTTGACTTTTTAAATAAAGATTATCGTGGTAAAAACGAAGTGTTTTTAATTATTTCATTAATAAAATTGTGCCACAAAGTGAATTTGCGAAATTAGAAGAGGTAACAATTATTGCTTATAATAATTGTTACCCTTTGTGCTATGCATATAATTCTTGTCTTAAACTTTAGTTTATCAATTAAAAAAATAATTCTTCGTTTTCGTTGATATTTAACCCATTACTTTTATGAAAACAGAGTGGATGATGATAGATGGGTTTGTGTTTTTGGGAAATATGTTTATGAGAGATGGGAAGGCTGGCAGAGATGACGAAAGAAGGGTAAATGCAGGTAAATTCATTGAGAACTGAACACGGTTGATACTAACACAAAATTGTCAAAAGAAGCGAATCTAGCAATCCACAATGAAGTGCTAGTACCTACCCTGATGTATGCCAATGAGGCAGAGGAAAGATGAAAGTAGACTGAATGCTGTATAAATGAGAATCCTGAGGCGTATGTACTTGTTAGTTATTTTTTTGCTTGTTTCAGGTTTTTTTTTACATGAGCTCCACACAGGAGGCCCTGAGGAAAATAATTTCCCTCTGGGCCTATGTCATCTTTGGGGATGCTGTGTTTAGGGTTTTTTTGGGGAAAGGAAGGAGAGACGAGTTCTAGGAAGGAAAAGGGTTTAAGGGGTGGGTAGTAATCTGGGGTTCAGTGTGTCCTGGTCATCCGCCTCCAATACCTATGAACCTCCAATACTAATAAACTTCACTCCATGAACCCGGGCACCCCTGCTAAATCACCAAACGTAGCGAACCACTTGGGGTGACCTATGGCAGAGGTGTTGGTTATCCAATAAAGGTTCCCGGGACGGCGGTACCCAATCCCGCCTCCCAAATTGAGATATCACCCATCAAGGCTATTCTTGGTCATCGTATCAATAGATGTAGAAAGGGAAGGCGAAGTTTTTGTTTTACGACGATGATAAAAATGGAAACAGTGAAAGAAATCAAATACCTAGATATATTAATGGACTCAAATCTAACTTTCACTTCAAATTTTGAATATGTGCTATTGAAGAGGTATTGAAAGGTTTTTTTTTCGAAAAACCGAGAAATAAACTAAGTGGGGACACTACAGAGTTCATTTTCAAACTTATAGTTGCTCCACATTAAGATTGATGCTTGATACCAGAGGATTATTTATTAGAATTAGGCAAGTTTACACGCTTAGTGTTGGTAGGTAAGGTTATACGTAGATATTTATACACAGTGGTACAGAACTGAAGGTTTTTTTATAAATTAGAATTTCTTGAGCGCCAACCGTTCGGTAGGGCTGTGGTAGAGACATGGGCATGGTTATTGTAACTTATTTATTTATTTATTAACGGACTTACGTCCAATTTACAACAAAGTATCACGAAATATGGAAATGAACATTGTAAGGATAAAGAATGGTACATGAAAGCAAAGACAAACAGAGAAAATAGAAGAAAATAGACGTGTCAAGTCAAGTCATGACTTTACAAAACTTAGAGTAAATATAAAATATCTTCAATTGACAAAGAGCGACAGAAATCATTTAAGCTTTTACCAAATAAATCAAGGTCTTGACGTGAGTTGACCATTTTTCATATTTTCGACAGTGGTGAATTATAACCATAATTAGTCGAGTGCTGATTGAGGAAGAGCAGGCTTTTATTTTTGGTCTACGAGAAGGTATATTTAATGTGATGAGTTGTAGTAATGTAGGTGAATCGATTAAACGGTTAATAATTTTGAAGAAACAAAGAGATCAGATTTTTTCCGACGGTCTTCTAAAGGAGAAAGGTTCAGAGTTTGTTCAATTTCGGCATACGAGTAATTTACCTCGTTCTAATCCTAGCCTCCTGGCAATCTCTTTTAGGAACCGATGTTGAACGGACTCAATATGACGAATATGGACAGCATAAAAAGAAGACCATATAACACAAGATGGGGGCGAACCAAGGAATTCTAAGGAGTAAAGAATTCTTAAGGTATTTATGTTTTTGAAGTCAGAAGTGATTCTATCGATGAAACCAAATAGTTTGAGAGATTTATTAACAATCACATTTATATGTTCCCGAAAAGAAAGCTTGCTATCAAGAGAGACACCAATGTCTGTAATAGATTGAACAGTTGTTAGGCAATTATTATTTGGTTTGTATTCGAAAACAATCGGATATTTAGATCTGTAGAAGGACATAATTTTGCACTTATCGACATTTAGTTCCAAGCAATTAATTTCACGCCATTTAAATAAAATATTTTATCATTTAATATCTTTTAAATAAAAGAAGATTACTTGGAGAAATATTAATTATATTGAATAGAATCATTGCACAAGTAAAATAAGAGTGAACTTACCCATGGACCACATGTGTAAACTACGCTAATACTATAGCTATACCTTGACGAAGTCATTGTATTGAGGATCCACCGATGACAACGGAATTCTTTCGATCGGCCAGACCCCTGGGAATTCTCCACAGCCTCGCGTGGATGGGTTTCAGTCCTGATCTCCAGAGACAGGCCTGAATATACGCTGTGGGAAGAAGCTCTCTTTCTCAGAGGTAGAGTCACCACCGACACTTTCCTATAAAGCATGAACCAAATAATAAGATCATGGGAGAGCCAAAGTAACATTAATGTTACTTCAAAATTTACAAGAAAACTATTATAACACGCTTGGGTGTCAATCATAACATTTGCAGGTTTTTTGGAGGATTACTTTTCTTACCTTATAACAGGAAGTCAAAGCATAACATTAGTAGTTGTTGCATAACCTTCAAAGGGTACAAAAATCGTAATAGAACTATTGAGAATCTGGTCAGGATAGTGGGGAATTTGGTTCTTTACCGAAAGGTTCTTAATCATATTTAAAATAAAAGAATAATGTCTATTCGACAGTTAATTGTACATTTAATACATTGGGCTTTGAAATCGTCAAACAGAATTGGTTCTGTGGAACAAAAAAAAATAACTAGTAACAGCCAATCTATCATAGTACATAATCTTAAAATATTATATCAAAGTACAGTATCTGGGAAATATCTAAGCTAAATAAACACTTCGAAATGGCTGAGCCGCACGCCAGAAAACCAGCAAACAGGTACGAGAATATCTCCATGTTAGGATTCGCAATATCCTCCGAAACAGGATCGGGAATACATCCAGAGTAGGACTTGGGACATCCTTCGCGACGTGTTCGCAATAAATTCTCTAGGCACAAGACCATACATGAAAAAACCTACGTAGGAGATGCCGAGACAGTGGTTTTAATTCTTCAAAGGAGCACCAAATAAATGGTTGTAATTTGACCAATGCAACAAAAAGCAACTGCGCGTTAACCATTCATTAAGAAAACCACCACAAGCAGCGGATGGCTTCGATTAGCGCGAAAGGCCATTCAACGAGCCGCGTGACTATTATTCACGCAAACACAAAAAAAGAATTATCAGATCACGCATTTTAGGATCTCACAGTAATAGAACTGACTCACAGCACTATCATCCTTATCACTAAAGGATTCCTTGATTTTATATCTAAATAACTCAAAATATGTGACACAATCAGGTCATCGCCGGCCCATATCTCGGCGATGATCCAAGAATCCGTGAATTTTACCGGAAACGAACCCCCAATATTTCCAATCGATAAAAACAAAAGAAGGCGATTGATTAATTGCTCATCTGGCCAGGAGGCATCAAATAAGAAATCGGCTAATCACTAAGAGAAGTAAGAAGACGTTTTTTAGGTCAGGACATTAATTATTACAAAAGGTAATAATTTATCGTGACACTATTATAACAAGTCATTTTTAACGAGTGGTTTAATCGGATGCGTTCAATTTTAAATTGTTCACGCGAACGTAGGTGTTTAATTCTCCAATCCCCTGGCACCGCAGTTGAAGGATGGGATTCAAACATCTGTCACTCCTGGTCACACTGATCCCCAGATTCCTACCCACCCCTCATACCTATTTCTTTCCCAGAACTTCCTCTCTTCCCCTCCACATCGCGTCCCCTAAGATGACATAGGCCTTGAGGGAAATTATTTTCTTCAGGGCTTCCTGTGTGGAATTAATGCAAAAATAAAATTTACGATACTTTACCATTATTTTTTGACAGCTAGTCAAGAGGGCCATTAAGAATTGTGATCGTGATTTCATGTGATGCGCGTACATGCGATTGGTTTTCATGTGATGAACTTCTATGTTATTTGCTTTCATGTGTAGCACTTTAAAATCATTAGCTTTCATGCGATGGGCTTTCCTGTGACACGGGTTCACGTGATTCGCTTTCATGTGATACTCTTTCATGTGACATGCTTTCATGTGATTCCATATGATGAGTTTTCTTGTGTTGGGCTTTCATGGGATGAGCTTTCACTTGACGCGATTTCAAGAAATTTTCGATGTTCCTCAGTCCAGACCTGTGGCAGGGTCCGATGCAATCCCTTGTTATGCCAGGATTAACTGAATTAATCTGTTTGGCAGCCTGCGCCAATCATTGATGATTGTGCAATTAAATAAAAATGTTTGTATGGCGTAACCACGGCCATTAATATAATTCTATAGGTTTTTATGGCGATTATTAATGGGGCATGAATATATTAATCAATGCACGAGGACGCGTGCCAGAACTACCAAATAAATAAATCATGTAAATAAATTTATCTTTGAAATAATTAGGCCAATATGAATAGTTCTACATTAATCTAATTCTTGTATAAGTATTTATTTATTTATTTAAACGCCATAGCATGGTTTTTACATTGAAGTGAGTACATGATATTATAAGTTTACAGTGGTAGACAGGAGATTATCAATAATAACAAAGTAGAAATGAACATTTAACAAAGTAGCAAGTATTTAGGTAAATGATACTATTATGGTTTACTAAACTACTGTTACTATACTAAAAAAATATTATCTATGTTATAATAACAGAGAACATAAAATTTAGATAGGATTATTTAGAATATAAAAGATGTACTTAAACAAAGAGAACTTGTCAAAAAAGTTGTCAACAGTATTTATAGGCACTAAATAGAGTAAATTTGCATTGGATTATTATTACCTTCAAAGTTATCTTTGTTTGAAATTATTGAGCAGGTATTGCTAATTAGCTAACTGTTTCAGGGCTGTCAGTTAAATATTTAATAATAGTTTTGGTTTAAAAAAAATAAATCATTTTCAATAAAATAATACATTTCAAAGCTATCTCTCTTCAGTCTGTTAGTAAAGATATCTGAAGTAAGTACCTAGTTGAGAATCTATAGTAAAATATTTATTTATTATGAATTTACCGCCCGGCTGGGCTTTTACACATTATTTTTTTATTTATTACAAAGTTCATCTAAGTTAAGCACAACAAAAACAAAGTAAAAAACGTAATAACATCGAAACTTAATACTCCGCCATGCAAGATGGAAAAATGTAATACTAGGAAAATTACAATACTTTGGTAAGGTCTCGTAAGTCGATGCTGAGCTACGTAGTTTGTTTAGTTAATTAAATTAAATTTGATGTTCTTCTTTTCAATATAAATTGGGTAATGACTTGTTTATATTTGGTGAATGGTGTGTTGAATATGTCAACAACATCTTTATAGTCATTACCCAAATTTTGTATGCGGTGAGCGGGGGTATACAACTGTGATTCTGTGTTGGAGTTATCACAATAGAACGGTAGATATTGCCTCGATGTTGATTTGCGAGGTATATGAAAAGAAACCAAGTATAATAGTTCATGGCTGTCAATTATTGAATTTATGTTTTTATATAAACATGTTAGGTCATTAACTATTCTACGTTCAGATAATTTTAATAAATTGAGTTGACATAGTAGATAATCGTAGTTGACACAATCCCTTGTAATACCCATTCTAAAATTAATAAATCTTAAGAATTTATTTTGAATTCTTTCTATCGTGAGCGAATGACTACCGTAACTAGGTGCCCATACTGTAGAGTTGTACTCAATTTGACTCCTAACCAAAGACATGTACAAATTTTTATAGGTTTGAATATTTTTAAATTGACTGCAAATTCTTATTACAAAGCCCAACATTTTCAAAGCTTTATTTGATGTAATTTCAATATGGTTTATAAAATTCAGTTTATGATCAAAGTTTACACCCAAATCATTCACCTCGGTTACAGGTGTTAGAATTACACCATTTATGGAGTATTCGTAAATTATTGGATTTTTTATTATATGAAATCTCATAATTAGACATTTACTTATATTTAGTTGTAGATAGTTCTCTTGGCACTAAACAAAAAGTTTAACCAAGTTATTTGACAATGTTTGACAGTCATTGATATTTCTTATGGCTTTGAATATTTTCATATCGTCCGCAAACATTAAAACTTGGACATCATTAAAAATAGAAAGAACATCGTTCACAAATATCAAAAATAAAATTGGTCCCAAATGTGATCCTTGGGGAACACCGCTGGTAGCAATAAATTTATATGAAGTAAAACCATCAATTTTAACGGCCAATTGCCTGTTACTTAAATAACTGTTAAACCACATGTGTAAATACCCTGCTATTCCTAATTTATGTAGCTTCTTTAACAGCTGGTCATGGTTAACTCTGTCGAATGCTTTGCTGAAATCAATATAGACTGAATCAACTTGTAACTTCTTAGACATGGATTCGGATGTAAAGTTTTGGTAAATTAAAAGATTGGACAAAGTAGATTTTCCAGAAGTGAAACCATATTGGTTAGGTGAAATTACTGGCTTGATACAATGAATGATTTTATTTAAAATAAGTTTCTCTAACAATTTTGGAATAGTTGATAAAAGGCAGATAGGTCTGTAATTGCTCACCTCATTTTTGTCTCCTTTTTTAAATATCGGGGTGAGGAAACTGTATTTCCATTTTTCAGGAAAGTGTTCTGTTTGTAATGACTGGTTGAAAAGAAAATGTAGTGGATATGCAAGAGTGTTAGCGCAATTCTTTAAGAAAACAGGTGGGATATTATCAGGACCACCGCTCTTACTTTGATACAAATGATTTTCATATTTTTCCTCCTGAACCCAATTATTATTTTAAAAAAATTAGGTTGTAACCGTTGTAAACATATATATAAAAAATATATATTTTAAACGTTCAATCAATAATAGAATATGGAATAATTGCTTGGGGAGGAGCAAAAAACTTGGCTATCGATTACATAGAAATCGCGCAGAAAACGATCGAAAAGGTAATACTTAAAAAACATAGACTGACTGACACAGACCAAATATTCAACAGTTGTGACGTATTAGATATACGCCGATTATACGTTAAAACACTACTAAACTACATTTTGGACCAAAAAAACAAATTTCAACAAACACAAAATATCACTAATAGACCAGTTGACAAGCGTACAAAGAAAACATAAAAAACTCCGACGGTAAATACCAGCTTTGGACAAAGACACTATAAATACTCGTATCATGCTATAAAAGCATTCAACAGTCTAACACTTGAAAATAAAATTGTGGAAAACAAAAATAAATTCAGACATTAAATTCAAAATGGATTAAATAACAAAAAGACCAAAATTTCATAACATAAAATATTAAATCACCCCATTAACACATAACTTTATTTATTATTTATTTTATTTAAGTTTTTATTCCAGCAGGGCTGGGAAGGTAGTGCAATCCCAGTCTGCCATATTACATAAACTATAGTACAATATATTTTACAGAGCAAATAAAAATCTAAAAGAAATAAAATATGATAACGTATTAGGTTAGGTACCTAACGAAAACAAAAAAAAAAGAAAATAAAATTCGAACATAAATTATAAAAAAATAATCATAAAATTAAAAACAAAATAAAATTAAACAGAAATTGAAATTAAAAAAAGAAATATTTGTTTTTTTTTATCGTCCATCAAGGAGGTCGCATCATCATTTGCATCCATCGCTCATTTAGTGGGGAACTGAGCCACCCGGATGCAGCCACGACAATGATGTTGGTCGATTTCCGTTTCCTGCTCCAGAAGCTGGCTGGCCGGTGGCGAAGTAATGCTGGGAATGAGTGCACACTGCACACTCCCTTCGGTGAACATCGATTTATGAAAATTTTATTAATTTGCAATTTATGACATCATCATTATGAAAATTTTAAATTTTTATTATTTTGTTTTTTTTTTTTTTAAATTTCTATTTATTTTATAAAATGGAGGCCTCAGCACGGATAAGTCATCCAGTGAGTCCAACATTACTGGATTACTATTGAAATGTAAAATATTGTATCAAATAAATAAATAAATAACTCATCTATATTGCAGTAGAACTCGGATTTACTAAGTGTCATTTTCAATATTGAAACTGTTGGTTCGAACAAATTCAGATGAGGGGTAAAGTACTTGTGAAATAATATTTAAATAAATATATAACATATATATTAAAATTTGAATCATAATATCCCACGATTTATCATGATTCTGCTCTAGGTATATTATATAAAAGAGGCATTTTGGCTGCCGAGTTGGATAAAATAATAATATTAAATAAATCTCTTTCACTTCATTTACCGTCTTGTCAAGAATAAAGAGGGAACATTTTATTGAAACCGATTATCGTTTGAAATGTTTCCGGCGGAACCCGGATAGCTGTCATAATATCGGAAGGAAATTGATATATTCCGGTATTGAATATCAGTCAGAAGTCTTATTATATAAAGGTCCCAACAGGATACCTATATCAAATAATAATATAATGCCACTTTGTTCCTGTAGACTTACTAACTTCTTCGAAAAAAGATCAATTTGTTTTCAGATCCTTCGTAAAGTAATCTCGACATTCTGTACATCTGGATATCTGAACATAATATGGACATCGGACATCTGGAAATCCGTAAATCTGGACATCTTGAGATCTGGGTAACTGGATATCTGGATATCTGGACATATTGACATCTGGACATCTGGACATCTTTACATCTGGGCATCTTGACATATGGGCATCTTGACATCTAGGCATCTGGATATTTGGACATCTGGACATCTTGACATCTGGGCATCTTGACTTTTGGGCATCTTGACATCTAGGCATCTGGACACCTGGACAACTGGATATTTAGACATCTGGACATTTGGAAATCTGGAGATCTGGAAATCTTCACATCTGGGCATCTTTTCTGGATTTCAATTCTGGATTTATTGGATAACCAATACCTCTGCCACAGGTAACCCCAAGTAGTTCTCTACTACTGGTAGCTTAGCAGGGGTGACCGGGTTCATAGGGTGAAGTTTGTCCGTGTCATGGCGGCAGTTGGGCCTGCCCGCCTAGTGTATGGCAGGCCGGATCGGCAGAGACTGGTTGAGAAAACAAACACCTTTGGACCTCTCCAGCACCTTCTCTCGGAACATGGTCTTGCACCGCAGTGGAAGGGATGGATTCATACGTCCGTCACTCCTGTTCCCCTTATACCTTTTCCTTCCCATAACTTCCTCCCCTTCCTTTCCTTAAAATACCTTCCACACAGCATCCCCAAAGATGATTTTTTCATTTTCAGAGCCTCCTGTGTGGAGCTAACGTAAAATTAATCTGGATATCTGGACATCTAAAGGTCTGTACATTTGGACATCTGAACATCACGTGCATTCTAGGGAAAGATCACGTGCATTCTAGGGCATTTAATGCATCACGTAGAATCAAAAGGCAATGCTGGGCAGGGGGTAAAATATGGGTAACGTCCCAGACTTTATTGAAACCATTTTTTATGCACCTTCTGTCGAAGACTTGCGAATCAATTTTGAAAGAAATTGATATTATTCAGTCGGACCTGCTGGTGATAATATTTTCGTTGAAATAAATGATTTCATATCAAAGGTTATTAAATATGGTTAAAATAATATACTGCAATAATATTGATCATCTAACCTTTTCGCAAGTAAGTACATACCTAGTTTTTTATACTCCAAACCATTCAAGTAGCTCGTACTTTAATAATTTTTTAAAATTTAATTAAATTTATTTTATATTTTTGAATGTAGCTATAACTTTGTGGTTATCCATTATAGAAAAATGAAACAATTCAACTTTGTATAAACCACTTATATAATGCGTAAATCCGACCGGTTTCGGAACAAACGTTCCTTCTTCAGGGAAAGCTTATACTAATTTGACAGTTTCGAACAATGTTTTATTATGGTAGGGGTAGAGCCATGTAGGTGAGCAAAAATATTCGCCGCCAAGCCCTAAACAAACCTCACCCATGAACCCGGGCACCCCTGCTAAGATACCAAACGTAACGAACCACTTGAAGTGACTTGTGACAGGGGTTATTTAATAAATGATATGACTTGTTATTTAATAAATGATTCCGGGGCGGCGGTAACCATACTCACCTCCCATATTGTAGATACGGATAGGCAGCTCGTAAGTAATTTTAATTTTCATAAATAATTTTCCTTCAAAATGTTTATATTTAATTAACCTACGATATTTAGGAAACTACATTTATTTTTTATTCCGTGATACATACATATTTATACATTGATGTTCTATGATTTTTTAAAATTTTATAAACCCTTTTTCATCTTTTTTTACGCATATCTTAATGACTTTATAAAATTACCCCCTAGAGATTTTCTTCACCACAATTTTGGCAATCCCTTCGGAAGATGAAATATCACTTTTTATTCTATTTATTAAGAGGAACGGCTGCGCGGCATCTTTCGTACAAAACTTTAATTTGAATTCAACCAAACTGAAAAGTAATTTTTTTATGAAAAGATATGGAAAATGTCTGGTGCCGTTTTATAAATTTTTGTTTTAAATTGTGATATTGGTCAATAAAGAAAACAATTTTGTATGGTTTTATAGGCAACTTTGGCATTTTTCGTACGTATTTTTAGAGTTAATTATAATTATTAATAATATTTTTTTACCCTATTAACTGAGTTAGCATAATTTATAATTTCTTTGGGTGGAATTTTTAATTTATATGGAACAAATTTGTGTTAATAACTTAAATCGGTCATTTGTAATTTAAATTTACGCAAATAAAAATGCCCTTTAAATAATTTTTATTATTTTATATATTTTAACACATTTATATAGTAAATAGAGCAATTTTATTTATTTACAATAAAAATTATCATTAGTACAAGTAGCCTCCAAAATTACGATAAATTGAATTATTTAATTGCCTTTATCATGTTATAATTTAAAACACAATTAAATAAAGTGATTGATTCCCGTACTAGATATTTGCTGAACCTTTTGATTAAAACAATTAAAAAAAAAATTATTGTAATATATGTATAAAATATGAGTTACATATTTACACATATTTTACAAAATATTATATTAAAGGTCGTTTTTGGTCATGTATACCTTATCAAAAAAGAGGTGCTCCTATGCCTCAAAAGGGGGCCACGATTTTTACTTAGGTTGTAAGTTATAATATGTTTGTATAACGGAGCTAATTGCATTCCACCTTGGAAAAATCCCGAGAAGATGCTCCCCGTACAACTTAACGAGGAAACCATAAGCACACCCACGAATGTAAAATACTTGGGGCACATCATCACTGAAGACCTCTCGGATGATGGTGATATAGAACGACAGAGGAGAAGTATCAGTGTTTTTGTCAAATATGAAGTCGAAGAAACGACCCGTTCTCATGTGGCAAATGTCAACCGTGTACAAATGTTGGGCACGCGTTTGGCGTGTATCCCGACTATGCACCGGTGCCGAAGGGATCAATGATGCTAGTTCCTCGGAGCGTCTTCCATTGTAATACCGGTAGAACAAGGATAGCATTCCCACCCGACGCCTGTGCTCTAAATATTGCAATCCGTCTGTTAAGATGGGAGAATCTATCAAACGGACCGCCCGTTTCTGCACGGAGTCGAGGTATTTTGGAGCTCCAGACCAGAGGTGGCTGCCAAATTCAACCGTGGGGCGCACTTGTGATTTGTACAGAGTTAGCAGTTGTGTACTATTAAAGTATCTGCGGGCCCTGTACAGTACGCCCAGTTTTTGGGAGGCTAACTTTCTTCCGATGCTGCAATAATGTTAAAAAAATTATTTAATGCATTCTGCACTAGCCTGTATACACGTGAAACATGGTTTCAATACCGAGTAAGCTCAATGGAGCGTCTCCGGATCCAATATAATGATGCGTGCAGAATCATATTTGGATTCAGAAGGTATAGCAGCGCTTCAACAATGTTCACAGAATTAGGACTCCATGGATTCGCCAGTCTGATGAGACACCGGGTCACTGGAGCCAGGATGCGGCTAATGGCCTCCGACAACACGTTGGTGACCGCAGCCTTCCAGCACCAAGCTCCACTCCTGAGTGAGCGATGGGCCCGAGCGCACTCAAGATCACGCCCTGCATAATAATTGATTATTTATTTTTGTTATTATTAATTTTTAACACTATTATTTTTTTTTCTATTTATGTTCTTATTTCTTTACTGTGTAAATATATAAATATGTACAACTTTATGGGACGTGTGAGATGGCACTATCCTCCCCACATCCTGGAATAAAGATTATTATTATTATTATTATTTATAAAATATATACTTTTTTCTGTAAGTTTTTTTTGAAAAATTGTTTAATTTTATTTTCTTGTTCTGATCTATTGTTGATGTTACAGCGTATATCAGAAGGGAGGTTATAATAGTTTTTTATGGCTTGGAAAATATAATGATATTGCATTTGAGTTGTTTTAAAATTAGGCGTAATAAATTGGTTTCCATTTCTCGTTAGTTTGTAAAATTCTTGATTTTCTTTGTTATTTTTTTCTTCACACCTTTTTATAATAAAAGCTTGCTTGAATATGTCATCGACATTTGGTAATGGAAACAATTTAAAAGGTGATTCTGTTGAGAAGGTAGATTTTTTTTAAATATAACTTTCTTCTTATTCTTTCGTATGGTGGGGGGTCAGAGGGGGACATCTAGGTCTGCGAGCCAGTGTAGGGCCTTAGGCGTTGCCCTGTGGACCTCATCAATCTCGCCGGGGAATGAATGGAGCGGGCATTCGTTGACCACATGTTCGGTGGTCTGCACCGCACCGCATTCACACGTCGCCGACTCTTTAAGGCCCCATCTATGCATCATGTGAGCACAACGGCTATGGGAGCACCTTATTATTTATTATTAGATTCGACGTAATGTGGGTACGCGTCAATCTTGCCAGTACGGTAAGATTCTACGCGTGTTTATACCGCTCACCGAACCTGAGTGAATCAGACACGTCCGAGCTCTTCAAACACTTAAGCGACACTATTGATGACCTCTTGCCCCGCTACCCTACGGCAGAGTTTGTGGTCCTGGGGGACTTCAATGTTCATAACGAACCTTGGTTGAAATTCTCAGGATCAACGGACTCGGCTGGACGCCAAGCGGAATCCTTTGCCATTTGCTACGGATTGGAGCAAATGGTTCAGGAGCCTACAAGGGTTCCTGATGTCCAGACTCACCGTTCCAATCTGTTAGACCTATTTTTAACTACTGTGCCACACGGTTACAGGATTGAAGTCACAGCGCCTTTAGGATCGTCCGACCACTGCCTGGTGACGACATCAATCCCTGTAAACTTCAGACCACCAAACGAGAGGCTGAAGAGAAAAGTGTGGCACTATAGGTCAGCAGATTGGTTCGGTCTGCGGGCACATTTTAATGCTTTTCCGTGGTCAACTGTCTGTTTTCGGACTTCGGATCCCTCAAGATGTGCCCAGGAAATTGGTGAAGTCATCACATCCGCGATGGATGGCTTCATCAAATCTACTGTTAAGGAAACTGGTGTAGGCTCAAAGCCGTGGTTCAGTCGACAATGCGCTGAAGCAGTGCGACGAAAAAACGCGGCTTACCGAGCCTACAACACATCTAGAACATCCGAAGACAGATCAGCTTACAACAAAATGGCAAAGGAAACCAAGAGAATCATAAATAGGTCAAAATTCGAGCACGACCAGCAGATCAGCAGAAAGCTGACTGCATGCCCGCATGGCAGCAGGCAATTCTGGTCACTTGCGGGCTCAATAGGTCGCAATTTCTGCAAATCCAGTCTGCCACCTCTTACCAGACCTGACGGCTCACTAGCAAACACCGCCACCGAAAAGGCTAACTTACTAGGTAAAATGTTTGCGGATAACTCAACCCTCGATGACCAAGGTGCTGTCCCGACGTCGGTTCCTCACTGCGGTTTTCATATGAAAAAGCTGAGGATCCGGCATCGGGAAGTACTCCATGTTTTACGAGGGCTTGATGTTAATAAAGCTAGTGGGCCCGACGGAATACCTGCCCTGGTATTGCAGAGGTGCGCTGCAGAATTAGCTCCAATTTTGACGAAGCTTTTTAAACTGTCCCTGAAGACTGGCTCTGTGCCCTCTGGTTGGAAAAAAGCGGTTATCCATCCTATTCCAAAGAAGGGTGACCGCTCCAACCCGGCCAACTACCGCCCCATAGCGATCACATCAGTTCTGTCTAAGGTGATGGAACGTGTGATCAACGACAAACTGCTCACATACCTCGAGAAGAACAAAATTATCAACGACCGTCAATACGGATTCCGGCGGAACCGCTCGTGCGGTGATCTTCTCGCGTATGTGACGCATGTTTGGGGGCGATGCCTGGAACGTTTCGGTGAGACCCAAACGGTTGCACTGGACATCTCCAAGGCCTTTGACCGGGTTTGGCACCGAGGACTTGTCAACAAACTGCTTTCTTACGGACTTCCCGCATCCTTGTGTACGTGGATTGCCGACTTCTTGAGGGGGAGGTCGATTCAGACGGTAGTCGATGGTTTCACCTCTTCCTCACACTCGATAAATGCTGGCGTCCCGCAGGGATCGGTTCTGTCTCCAACTTTGTTTTTGTTGCACATCAACGACCTTTTGTCATGTGCACCAATTCACTGTTATGCGGATGACAGTACAGTTCATGATAGCTTTTTGTTTGACAAGCCCCCAAAGGGCTCACAAACTCCAACAGCTCGTAGGGCTTTGAAGCAAAGAATGGACGGCTACCTCGAGAGTGTTTTCTCTTGGGGTAAAAATAATCTCGTTGAATTTAATGTTTCAAAGACCCAATCTTGTCTGATTACGTCCAAAAGGGATCGAAATGAAAATCTAGTCTCTTTCAACGGAAGCAATCTTCCGAACAGGCCCTCCATTGATATGCTTGGTGTAACCCTAAGTGACCAGCTCAGGTATGGGGGCTCCATTGAAGCCAGAGTAAAGCTAGCCTCCCAAAAACTGGGCGTACTGTACAGGGCCCGCAGATACTTTAATAGTACACAACTGCTAACCTTGTACAAATCGCAAGTACGCCCCACGGTTGAATTTGGCAGCCATCTCTGGTCTGGAGCTCCAAAATACCTGAAAAATACCCTCGACTCTGTGCAGAAACGGGCGGTCCGTTTGATAGATTCTCCCATCTTAACAGACGGATTGCAATCTTTAGAGCACAGGCGTCGGGTGGGAATGCTATCCTTGTTCTACCGGTATTACAATGGAAGATGCTCCGAGGAACTAGCATCATTGATCCCTTCGGCACCGGTGCATAGTCGGGAAACATGCCAAACGCGTGCCCAACATTTGTACACGGTTGACATTTGTCACATGAGAACGGGTCGTTTCTTCGACTCGTTCTTGTGTTCAACAGCTCGGCTGTGGAATGATTTGCCGGCCTCTGTGTTTCCTCCTTCCTACAACATGGGTCTCTTCAAGACCAATGTTCATTCCTTCCTCTCCTCAAAAAGACCCTCCACACAGCATCCCAGATGACATAGGCCCTGAGGGAAATTATTTTCCTCAGGGCCTCCTGTGTGGAGTTAATGTAAAAAAAAAAAAAAAAAAAATCCTATTGATGACAGTCCAGAGTTTGCGAGGCAATGAGAACCCAGGCTGTCTCTCAGTGGGGTCTTGCACGAGATGGGCGTTTTTGACGTTGGCTGATTGCCACTCAAGCTTTCACCTATCTTCTGGGGTGAGAGGTGTTCGAAGGAGTCTTTCTCCTTCCGTCTAGAAGGGTTTTCGAGACTTTAAGCGGCATGCCGGGTGAGAAACGACATCATCGTGCAAGGGTATTTTGCTTTAATGATGATTCTTTGCGAAATTTTTCCTGATTGTTTTTGTAAGATCCTCCCCAACCTAAAATTCTGTAGATAAGTAAAGAATGAACAAGAGCATAGTACACATTTTTGATTATTTTTACATTTAAAATATTTCTTAACCTAACAAATATATATATATATATATATACATTTCCTTAATCTCTACACTAGCTCTGAAATGTGACTATTCCACTTCAGGTTTAGATCAATGATGACACCGAGATATTTAATTTAGAAAGAAGATTTAATTACGATACCAATAGGATTATGCTATTTACAGAGTAGATTTTTCGTCGTGGATTACAATATTAACTTTATGATCAGGTATTTTCTGTAAGGAAAATAAGACATTTTGATGTTTTTTTTTGCATTAAGTGTGAGTAAGTTATTATTAAGTAATTAAGTAAGTGAGTTATTTTCAGCTTTGTCAAGTATTTTATCCAAATTCAAGTTTTGTATGAAAAGGCTGTGCAGGCTTTCCCCTTAACCATGCGTAATAATTGGTACAAACTCACAAGTTTCCTACTTACCACCGAATAGATAATTTATTTTGTCTGTGTTACAAGCTAACAGAATATTTTGTGGTGAATTTCAGTAGGTTCTTTACAATTTATTTGCTTTTATACCAAATAAAAAATGATAGCCTCGTCTAGGCATTTCTCCCCTTGCAACTATTCCTCGCTGGGAATATCAATGACCTTTGTTGCGGTTTATCGCATCTGATTTCCATATAAACAGGGTAAAAAAATATTTTACGTGGTTATGGGTTCCAGCATTGTTCCCTTCAATACGACTTAGGGGAGGTATTTATGTCAGAAAAGGCAAATAAAACATGTTACATTTCGACGCGACTTTTAGACTGATATTTCACAATTCATTATCATACTTGTTGGAGATATTTATTATTAGAACTTATACATATTCACAAATATGATAATTCTTTTGAAAATTACAAAATATATTGGCATGTAGTCCAAAGAATAATAAAATTAAGGTTATCCTGAAAAAAAAAATCTACGTTTTCTATTGAAAAAGATAAAATTTATAAAAAGAATATTCAATAGTGACTTTCAAAGAAAAACAGCTCAAAAAACTTGCATTTCAATATACTGTCGGTCTATTGGCAAAGTCCACTAAGTCACTAAAACACAATCCTGAGATAATCGCATTTCAATATTTAGCAATTTTGGAAAGTTATAAGTGGATGAATATCTCCAAAAATATTAGTTGATAGCCATAACAGCAACCTTTAATCAATAAGATTTACAAAAAAAATGAGCCTGACTTAGTGGGTTTTACCAGTCGATAGTGTGCTTTGCTTGTTAAGGTAACTGTTGAATTGTTGACTGTAATGCCGTAAAATAGCTGTTAGATTATTTTAAAGCTGATTTATTAGATTTTGCTTGTGTTTTAACATTCTAAATCGATGTATTATTGACATTTGTGTTTGACTTAATGTGTTTTGCTCAATAATATCGGATTTATGACTTAAGGTGAGTTTAAAAACACAACCGGTCACCAACTTAAGCAGATATATGCGTTAGAAATACGTCAGCAGTCAAGTACATTAAGCGTGTTTATACGTCAACGCGTGTCTCCATAGAAATCGATCTAACTCCGTTATTCTTTTAGTGACATCCCTACAACAAAAAGTAAAAGGTCGATAGTGGAACAAGCTGTACATCCCTATTCAAGTTGTCCATAGAAATACACAAAAAGAATATTCTGCCATTCGCGCAATCTGACACATAATTTTTCCCGCCGAATTTCGGACCGGGTGGCTCGACCCCGCTCAACATTATTAATTCTTATTAAATATTTTTATATGAAATGATAAAAAAGTGAGGTGACGAAAGTGTTTATTATACATTTATACAATAGAATAAGTATTGTTGTTTACATAATCTGTGATTTTAGTACCGTTTTTACATAAAAACATCACGTGAATCATTTTTACATTTTTTTAATGTTTGCAGTCTAAATTTTAATATTTAAAAATGTTAATATTTATTTGTAATATAACAATTTGAAAGCTTATTTTGTAACCTTTCTAAAACAATTTTTACTATTCGGCTATGTTCAAAAAGTTTCATTTATGGAGCTTTAATTGTGAAGCGGTAATAACACAAAGTTTTCGTAAAATGTCATTTCGTTTGAGACATCACAAGCGAATATTCGCGAAAATTCGGAGGGGTTTAAATCAAAAACGATTAAATATACGACTTAATGGAGTATGTCAGTTGAAAGAGGATGATTTTTTACAAAAGACCACATACTTAAGTAATTTCATGAAAAAACGTGACTTAATGGACTTTGCCACTAGACCGACGATATCAGCAAGATTTCAGAATAATATTAAAATTTTAAATTAAAACCAAAATTTAATATCTAGCATATTCAAAATACACATCTTTGTATACCTTATTTCAACCACCTTTCGTTAAATAGTATCTTTTTATTATTATTTGCATTATCATTATTTGCAATATTCTATTGTTTATTAACTTACAGGATTTCTACAATAAATTGAGCATGAATTCCTTCATCAAACACAAGAGCCTTGTCTCTTTATGGTGAGAAAAGGCTATTTTTATATTGTTTTATAACACCGTATAACATATTATAAAAATGTATACTCATTTTAAAAAACATACTAAAATTAAATAAATAAAAAAAATAAATATAAAATATAACGAATTTATATACCTAACAAAAGTATAATATCTAACACATACGTTGATTTCGACGTTTCTTACAATGATTATATAGCCTATACTGATGCTCTCACCCAAACGCCCTGTCATTGACAGTTGTTATTGTAGTAATAACCTTGCAGTTTTTGTATTGTGTATATACAAACAATAATGTAATCTAAAATAAAGTTTTTGCTGTATAGAAACCTACATTAAACATTTATAAAAAACTATAGATAAAATTGTGAGAAACAATTTACAAAAAATTCTGCCTCAATACAGGTTCACCTAGTGAAGCAGACTATGCACAACTAAAAATATTGTATAAGAATTCTACTTCTGTGTAACCGATCTAATATTATTTTCTACTTGTTAATTTTTTTTGTACTGATGTAATCTATTTGTAATCTACATTGAACATGTACTTTTTTAGTTGCAATGTTGCTAATTTCATTGAATAAAGATATATTATTATTATTATTATATTTTAAAATTTAGAAAAATAAATTCTTTTCAGCACAAAAATAAAAAGTGCATATGTTTTTGATAGATTACTAAAACATGCAGCTCTCCATGATATCAAATAATAAACAAAGAGCAGAAGCAACTCAATGGTTTCGAGATCGAAACCTGTGGCGTTGAAACTTTCCTCATACTCACATTACTGTCTTAAGTATTCAGCCTTTGTTTTGAACTCAGGCCACGTATAGTCTATTCACTCCGTTCTTACCAAATGACAAATGCAGCTGACACTACTTGTCAAGTCTGTTCCCCTCACTGACTCCCGCTGCGAACAGACTATAGGGAAGCAAAAACTATCCAACCATCGCACATAAGTTTGGGGTACAGGGTACAGTGTACCCTAAAAGTTACTGCGAATATTTTGTAACACAAAAAGTCTTCTTTCTTTATTATCCTTGCACACGTTTCATTACCGAAACCATCAATCGAATCAGTACAAAAGAAAATAACTGGCATTATAACGTAGCAAAATACTTGGGGCACATCATTACTGAAGATCTCTAGTACGCTGGTGATAGTGAACGATAAAGGAGAGGTATTTATATAATAATATATTTTTTAATGTTAATACCTCACAAGAGTCCCAGCTGCTCCCGTCTGGAGCCAGTGAGATTAAAGCGTCCTCAATCGGGGTATGTTGTGAGGCTGAAGATGGTGGGGACGGGAAAGAGATGGTGGAGAGGAAGGTGGGGAAGTACCTGGCTATTCAGATCTGGTCACCAAACACGGCTAAAGCCTTTTCGAGCAACGTTTCAATTCTGAATGATGGTCTTACATCAGGGCGATACTGAGAGTATCTTCCACTCTGGAACGTGCCACAAATATATCTAGTATATATATTATTTTGAGTTAATATTGTGAAATAACACATATAAATCAAATAAAACTTATTTTTAACTAGTAAGTAAAATCTCAAACTGTAATATTTAATTAAGAGCGTTTAACCAGCCAGCGGACGAAAATCCACATTTCGTCGAAAGTTGTTCTTCCGATCGTGCAGGGCGGTTACAATGAGAAAGATTAATTATTCTCCGTACCAGCTTTTTTAAATTATAACTCAATATCAAATTTATTTCAATCCAAAATAGCTTTAATTTATACCTTCATCCAAAAATGCTGAAAGGCGTGATGATAAAACTATTAAAATAGTGTACTCTTTGTAGTTATTTTTTGATTATAAGTATTTATCATTTTTCAATAATGTCTAAATTTAATAAAAAAGTTAAAAAAATCTGAAATATATTAGGTTGTAAGTGCGCAAATAAATACACAAATGGACCAATTTTCGTCAAGAAACACATGTACGTACATATTTTTTAATGATTTTATTGAAACTAAAATTAAAATTCTAATACATAACTCTGCTAGATAATGTATTGATTTATTTTACGGCATGATTACATTATTTGAAATGGGTGTGGTATAATACAAAAACTTTGTTGAAAATTTAACAAATCTGCCAACGACCTATGGAATAACCTTATTATACTAAAAATTTAAAAAAAATCTAAAAATTTATTACATAACTTCACTAGATAAAAGAACAATCTTTCGAAATCCATTTATAATTTTTTGTGGAAAAGAGTCAATACGTCTAAAAACTTTTTTGAAAATGACGTATTAACGGCTTTCTCTGGTAATGCCCTCTTAAATGGAGATACCTAATATTAGCGTAACTCAATCGAAAATCTGAAAACAGAAAAATCAGAAAAAGATATATTACATCTGGGACTCGAACCCAGGATCTTCGCCTTGCCGAGGCGCAACTGTACCAACTGAGCTAATGGGTCCCCATTCGATTCGATCATATTTAACTGTATTATACTTCGACTAATAACTACGAACATTATCTTCATTTTATTAACGCACATTTTAATTGGCTGTCATCTTTATGTATGATTGCAAGATTCAAACCCGAAATAAATGCTATCTAGATGGTGTCTTTGATAATTTTGACATCTATTGAGTTTTCTGCAAGTTTGGGATGGATAATTATTTATATTTTTATTTTAATGAGTAAAACCTTAAACTGTAGTATTTAATTAAATGATGACAATATTAGCGAAACTCATTTTCAGCTTCTGATTTTTCTGTTTTCAGATTTTCGATTAAGTTGCGCTAATGTTGTCTTCATTAAATTAAATAGCATCTTCAAATAATTTTGTTTGTCCACACCGCGATTCGATCACGCGACCTTCGGATTGCGAGTCAAGAGGCTGACCACAGAGGCCCTCAAATATGATTTCTCGAAAATTTTTCCAATGCTGCAATAATGTAAAAAAAAACATTGATCAATGCATTTTGCACTAGCCTGTATACGCGTGAAACATGGTCATTACCGATTCAGCTCGATTGAACCAAGTACTTACCGGATCTATTATTATAATGCCGAAAGAAATCGATAATGTTTACGGAACTTGGACTAAATGGATTCGCCGGTCTGATGAGACCCCGGGTCGCGTATTTACAATCCCTACCGCGTTTCAGTCGCTTTAAATTTTCAATATCAAAATTTAAATATTTAGAAATAAAATTATTAATTTCTAATATACACATTGGAAAGATTATTTTATCTAGATTTTAGAACAATTTTTGTTTTTGAAAAGTGATAAAAAATTATCAATTTAGATGTGTATTTACAATATATGGGAATAATATTAAAATTTAAATATTTAGAAATAATTTTTTTAATTTCTTATATACATATCAGAAAGATTATTTTATCTAGATTTTAGAACAATTTTTGTTTTTGCAATGTGATAAAAAATAACCAATATAGAGGTATATTTAAAATGTAAATTGTCGTTACCGCGACTGAATCGGTATAGGTTTTGTAAATACGCCCCCGGGTCACTAGAGCCAGGATGCGGCTAATGGCCTTCGACAACACGGTGGTGACCGCAGCCTTCAGCACCAAGTGCCGCTCAGGACAACGCCCTACATAAATTGATTGGTCTGAATTTTTTTTTGTTAATTTTTTTTTATTGTGCTTGTTTCTTTCCTAAAAAAATACTTTAAAAATTAATAAAAAAACGTCACCGAAGATCAAAATTTCATTTAATGACTTCAAATAATGTCAGGAATCACAGGTTAAAGTAAATTCATTAATACGCTATAATGTAATATTTTTACAAAAAAATTATATTAATTGCCATTTTCAAAATTAGAACTGATTTATCGAGAATTCAGACTAATTCAGGGGTCTGCGTTAAACATAAATACTAAACGTAAACCTGTCGACAGGAACAAAATAGCAGGAGAAAAATAGGGTAATTTTGTGTCACAATTTCTTTTTTACATTAACTCCACACAGGGAGCTCTGAGGAAAATAATTTCCCTCAGGGCCTATGTCATCTTTGGGGATGCTGTGTGTGGAGCGTCTTTTTAATGAAAGGAAGGACAAGAAGGTCTGAAAAGGCAAAAGGTATGAGTGGTGGGTAGGAATCTGGGGTTCAGTGTGTCCAGGTCATCCGCCGTAGAAAAACCTCACTCCAAGAACCCGTAACCTCTGCCAAGTCACCAAACGCAGCGAACTACTTGGAATGACCTATGGCAGAGGTGTTGGTTATTCAATAAATTAATGAATTCAATAAACTCGATCCTGCCAACAAGAACACAGAATTATGATTGGGAATTTCCGTTTGGTTATTATTATAAACGTCGATTCCTCATAACGAGGAAACTACTTACAATTTTAAAATTTTCGGGTCTGCCTTAGTAGAACACTATAAAACATAAACCATGTTAGTTAAAAATTGTGGATTTTTTAAACTAACAAAAATCCGTATTTTTGAGACCATAGTGCACCTGCCTTTCCTGTACTTTTCTCATAACATAAAAGAATCTCCTAGATGACAAAGGAATGTAGATTTTTTCCCGACATCCGCGGATGGTCCACGTGCGATAAATTTCTAGCAGTGTATTTTATTTCGAGCACGTGTTTCGCAGAAATTTTTCGGTACACAATATTATGAAAATTGTACTTTTCACTTCATTTCTTTTGTGTTGCACACTATAAGCGTGAAACCGGGTTTAGGCACCACTGGAACCATCTAGTAATGTCTGATCCTATCGGATTTGAATGACAAAGGTATTTATTATAAAAAGGAAGATGATAGCGGTTAACAGGCCCCACTTTTTTAAAGTTTTCATCCACCGTGATCATTGTCATCATTCGTCATCATCTGTTTAACACTGATGGCTTACATATTTTTTTGCAGATAAACTAGTACCAAGGAGAGAACGAATCTACGTCATCGACGATCGTTCTAAAAGTAGTCCGTAAAAATCTTCCTTCTCAAACGTATGATTTAATTTTCATTCATCGTGATCATCGTCATAATTCGTCATCATCTGTTTACTTCTGACGGCTTAGGCTGGTTTTAGTCTCACGCTCACCGTCAGCGCTCATAGATCAGCGCTGAGGCTCAGCGTGGCTCGTTTCAGTATCGTACTGACCGCCTTACTGTACAGACGAATACATACCAAAATGCGGAGTGTATTTTATTGCTGCTTTGTACTACATATCCCAAAAAAATAAAAACGATTCACCATAACTGTACACGCCGACGACGTCCGCTCCGCTCGACACTAGAACGCTCACTGAAAGCAGAGGCGCTCTTGCGATCGTCAGCGGTGACAGCTACGCGGTGCCGACGCGCGACGCGTACGGCCGCGCAGCCATCAGCGCTGACCACCTTGCGCGCTGATAGCTATGCGTCATTCAAAAACGCTTCCTAGAAGTTCATATATCTCGACCATCAGCGCCGACGGTGCGCGTCGGTCGCAGGACTAAAATCAGCCTTACATATTTTATTTGCAGATAAACTAATGAAATTTTTTATTTTTATTTTAACTTCATGAGTAAAACCTCAAATTGTAATATTCAATTAAACGAAGACAATATAAGCGAAACTCAATCGAAAATCTGGAAACAGAAAATCAGAAAAAGATATTTTGGATATAATGGTTCGGTACCTTTGGTAAGTTTGGGGGTTTGTGCGTTGACGTTTGTCTAGGTCTTGGTGGAGAATGCGTTTGCCCACCTACTGCACGTTGAGCAGATTGGAAGAGAGTGGTTGGGTAGACCTAACCCAGACCTCTCCAGCCGGACTCTCTCGATCTATCGCCTTGCACAGCAGTAGTATTCATACGTCCGTCACTCCTGGACACATTTTATTATTCATCTTTATTAATTTATGACTAACAATTTGTTTTATTCAATGCCTGTCTCACTAGGAGAACCTGTGTTGAGAGCAGGCGGGCAAGTGTACCGCGCGCCGCCCCAGAAATTATTTATTCGATAAATAACACCCCTGGCAAAGGTCATCTCAAGTGGTTCGGTACCTTTGGTGAGTTTGGGGGTTTGTGCGTTGACGTTTGTCTAGGTCTAGACGGCGAATGCGTTTGCCCACCTACTGCACATCGGGCGGATCTGGAGAGAGTGATTGGGTAGACCTAACCCGGACCTCTCCAGCCAGACTCTCTCGATCCATCGCCTTGCACAGCAGTAGTATTCATACGTCCGTCACTCCTGGACACATTTTATTATTCATCTTTATTAATTTATGACTAACAATTTGTTTTATTCAATGCCTGTCTCACTAGGAGAACCTGTGTTGAGAGCAGGCGCTTAGCATGAGTAGTTTATAATAATAACACATACAAAGTACAAATAATAACACAATATTACAAGTAACAGTTAATCATCAACGTGACATTGCAAAAATAATTACTTAGTTTTGATAAGATCTTTGATGTTGGATCTGTTTTGGCTGGTAATCCAGGACTTGATGTCAGATTTATATTTAAGATACATTGTGTTTTGTCTAATTGCCTGTGGAAGTGTATTATATAGTTTTGTTGCAAAAGTATCTAAAATTTCTTTGGCCTAAGGTTGTTTTAGCAAAAGGAGATTATGCCCTTTGGTTCTAGTATCTCGATCAGTTTGGACATTTTCAAAGGTAGTTCTGTGATTGAAATGAATATGTTTTGATGCTAATATGTTTTTGGCATAAATTTGCCTAATGTCCATTGATCTCAGATTCTTTCCCACTCACGTACCTTTTTCTTCCCATAACTTTTTCTTCTTCCTTTATGTAAAAAAAACTTCCATACAGCATTCCCAAAGTTGAGGGAAAAAAATTCCCTGTGTACTATCTGAGTAGAGCTAAGGCAAAAAAAGGATTTCAACAGGATACAAAAAGCCTTTTAAAATATCGCCATCTGCAGTGCCCTAGACAAAGGGGTGTTAAATTTCATAACCTTAGACATTAGTCCTCAGACGTCGTACGATTGAAGATTTATCCCCTTCCCCCCCTAACATAAACCATCCTGAGGGGCTACCAGCTAGGACCAGCTCTAATCATATCTTGCCCCCACCCCAACCCCCCCCCCCTGGGCATGGACTGCTACTGATCCTTGCCACCCCTAGTGAAGATAGGGTTGGAATTTTGACCACAACGTATGCCATCAAGTTTTAAAAATATGAAAATATTTAATAAAACTTATGAAATTTTTAAAATCGAAAACTTAAATAGATTTGAAAAAATCTGCTGATGCCTATCGTGGGCTGTTTTTTTCAGGACCATCTTCAATTATATTTTTTATATGAATACCGCACGAGTCCCAACTGCGCTTGGAGTCAGTGTGTTTGTGGCATTCATAATTAATTAATTAGGGTTTGTTGTGAAGGTGAAAGTAGTAGAGAGGGGAGGGAGATGGGGAAGATGAAGGCATAGAAGTTCTTGGATCTTCAGATCTCATCACCATACACGGTTAAAGCCGTATCAAGCAATGTTTCAATTCAGAATGGTGGTCCTACTCGGGCAATACTGAAAGTATTTTCCACTCTGGAACGTGCAGCAAATGAACCTTATTTTATTTAATATTTTTTTTAATTTTTGTTTTTTTTTTAAAATTTTTTAATTATTATTTTTTTTTTACATGAGCTCCACACACGAGGCCCTGAGGAAAATAATTTCCCTCAGGGCCTATGTCATCTTTGGGGATGCTGTCTGGAGTGTTTTTTTAAGGAAAGGAAGGAGAGGAGAGTTCTGGGATGGAAAAGAGTTTAAGGGGTGGGTAGGAATCTGGGGTCAGTATGTAATAGCCATCCGCCTTCAAGTCCTAGACAAACCTTACCCCATGAACCCGGGCACCCCTGCTAAATCACCAAACATAGCGAACCACTTGGGGTGACCTATGGCAGAGGTGTTGGTTATCCAATAAAGGTTCCCGGCGCGGCGGTACCTATTCGCGCCTCCCAAATTGAATGATTAAATTATGAAATATATTTTTTATTTATTTATTTATTGCTTCTTCACAATTTATATACATATATTTTTAGCATGTAATTATTAACCCCACTAGGGTTCGCCAGATAATTCGGATATAATTCAGTAGGAACAATTCTGTGGTGTAAAATAATATATATCAGCACATGAATAACTTTATGTATATATGTACATAAATAGACTGGATTACACAATACTCGTTTTACGTTAAATGAAGGACTAATCGTACCTAAGCATTTGAACATTTGTCCATATTTATGGACAAAGAACGCTGGACTACATGGTACCTAGCTTATATGTTAGATACCTGCCAAAATTTAAAAAATGTACAAATGTAAAAACTAATTGTTGAAGAATTGGCTCTCTTAAAGAAATAGTTTGTATTAGATACTAATATAACTCAGGCTATACCTTACATGATATGCATTTAAACATAGTTTTATTGTTGTTAGATACTATCACTGTTGACCTCCTCATGGTAGATATTTAAAAATGTTTTCATTTTGTTATCTCTGTGGAATATTATTATTAAAAATAAGTTATTAAAACTATAAAAATCCGAAAACTTCAATACCTTGGACATGTGATAAGACATCTAGAGAAGTATGAAATCTTGCATCTCATATTGCGGGGAAAGATTGCCGGAAGACGGGGCCCTGGCAGAAGGAGAACCTCATGGTTGAAAAACCTGAGACAGTGGTTTGGCCAGTCTATCGTAGAGTTGTTCCGGGCCGCGGTAAACAAAGTCTGCATAGCCAACATGATAGCCAACGTCCGTTGAACGGACAGGGCTCAAGAAGAAGAAATATTATTATTATTTTATAATGTACATATATGTGAACGTCATTATTTATTTTTATAAATTGCATAATATGTGTTTGTACATTTACATCTAAGTTATACATATATATATACACGTACATATACATATTTCCCTTAAACTAAGTAAAATATTTTTCGTTATTTGTTTTTGGGGTGTTATGCCCCATAGATATGTTATGATGGACACTGTGACGCTGTCCGAAATGTTGGCTGAAGAAGGAGGTAGCGCAACAAACAAACAACGAAAATACTTTTGGCCGTGAAAATCATAAACGCAGTAAAATATGCTTTATTTTTATTTTCAAAATTAAAAGCACCCATTGACAAACTACTTAAAAGTAGTTTATTGGAAATTTTCTCTTTTTCTGTGTTATTTTATATCCTACGATGTTGGATTACTTTGTCTTTCTCTAAAAAAAAAAAAAAACAAATTGAAAAATAAAATAAAATTTACTTCCACGTAATTAATGTACATTTCACAGCATACTTGTCCTGATGATGAACACTGTAGCACTTTCCAAAATGTTAGCTTAAGAAGGAGAAAGCGCAACATGGCATCGTAACCCTTAAATTAACCACGACAGTATCTGTTATATTTAAATGTAAGCTGGAATCACAAAAAAATCGAAGTTCTGTTACCGATTTTTTTCTACCTGTTTTTTTTTTAAATATGTATTCACTAAATACCTTATTGACCGTCCAAGATAGCAGGGAAATACTCGTTTTTAGTTAAAATCGGTTGTTAAACAAACTCATATTGTTATTTAGGTAAACATATCGATATTAGATCACATCCCTATTGGCGGTCAGACATTGGTAAAAACGGGGCAAAGAGGTGCAAAAGTGGGGTGAAAGAGGTGCAAAAAGGGAACAAAGAAGACCCCTTGTGGGCCGCGGGCCGTGCATCAAACAGACCTGCAATAAAACTGCCTGCTATAACTCTGCACGGTGTTCGCTGCAATATTTCAGGGGAGTTCAACACATACAAATACATCGACACGTTGTATTTAAGGCAATTTAAAATAAATCTGTGTTGAATGGGTTCACATTTATTTATCGGTTGAAGGTTGTAAACTGTGATACAAATGAATCCATTGACGTATTTATTTTACTTTGTTACGTGTTCGTTTAATGGGTATTTTAATGCTAAAATAGGTACTAAGAGGAAGAGGCGTTCTGTCCATTACTGCATTTTTTTTACGTAATATAGGATCGACAATTTGCATATTGGTGCGTTTTGATTTTTTAATATGGAAAAATAATTAGTTGAAGATAATATTGTTTAATATTTCATCAAAATTTAAAATATGTGATTCACAAATATGACGGTTTTATGGAAGGTGGCAATAGCGAAATTGGTTAACGCGCTCGTCCCGGTTAGACGAGAGGTCTGGTTCGAGTACCAGTTGCGACCATTGTCTTTTTCTGTTTTTCTGTGTCTTGTTCTCTTTCATATTTTCGTTTAGATTATTATTGTTATCTTCTTTTTCAATTAAATAATAATATATACACATTTTAACGTAGCATCACGTTCATTGTTCAAATGCATTGTACATGTAATTTTGTATTCGTGATCGACGAACCGGTGGATGCGATCTGTTAACCATAAGCTGTTATAATAGTATTTTCTAGTCTGTAGTTAGTAGTAAGATAGATCGATGTAGAAATATAACCAGTATATAGAAATATATAGCCAGTCAATAAGTGATGCCTCATATTTTTTTCTCCTTTAATTGTCAAGTAATAAAAAATGCAATTACAGGGGTCGAAAACCACGCTATTGACGATTAATTTGTTATTTTTCAATATTATCTCCGTAGATTTCCACAGCTTTGGTCCATATATTAACAAGAGCATGTATCGCAGTGTCGTAAAAAGCACGGTCATATCGAGAATACCATCGTCATAACTTTCCCCGCCGATCACACAGTTTTGATGTTTTTTGCGCCGCTTCGCTTTTCCTCAGCCAGCGGCCTTTGTCCTTTAGCTTAGTAACGAACCCATCGTCGAGCAGTGCTGACGTCCACTGTTGCATCATGGTGCACATTTTCAGTCTTTCATAAATGTGAATTTTTGCGTTTCACCATCAGAATTAAGAATCAATCACAGAACGCTATCTATTACGAACATCGATGTCGGCCATTTTGCAAGCGACTGCAGTGCTGCCACCTGTTGACGCAAAAAGTTACTACTGCGGCAGATTGTAGAAGGTTTGAGGAATAGCACCAAGTTCAAAATTTTCACTTAACTAACATTATTTAAGTAGAAAAAATAGGAGGCATTACGTATTGACTGATGACCCTCGAATTATATATTTATGCAGTGAGGTGATTTTTTTTATCATTCATGTATTATTATTATTCCTGGGGCGTTCATACATCCTAATAAATTAGACAATTCTGGTTGTGGCGCCACCTGTGAATGGATTTGCGAATTAGTTATGTATTGTGCAGAGCCGGATGTTTTGCGCCCAGTGCAGAAAAAAGTAAAATTTGAGAGCTAAACAAAACTTCAATTTGTATTATCGAAAAATAGAACACCTGACACTATACAAGCTTAAATGGTTGTAAGTTTAATTTTAAAGTTGATATAATTGGTTTTCAACCAATAAATATTCGCGACAATCATACACACTTACATCTTCCACCTTTGCGCAACATACATTGTCTACCTATCTACAGATGTGAATGTAATGAATGTTCTTAAGAGCGTTTAACCAGCCAGCGGACGAAAATCCACATTTCGTCGAAAGTTCTTCTTCCGATCGTGCAGGGCGGTTACAATGGGAAAGATTAATTATTCTCCGTACCAGCTTTTTTAAATTATAACTCAATATCGAATTTATTTCAATCCAAATTAGCTTTAATTTATACCTTCATCCAAAAATGCTGAAAGGCGTGATGATAAAACTATTAAAATAGTGTACTTTTTGTAGTTATTTTTTGATTATAAGTATTTATCATTTTTCAATAATGTCTAAATTTAATAAGAATGTTAAAAAAATCTGAAATATATTAGTTTGTAAGTGCGCAAATAAATACACAAATGGACCAATTTTCGTCAAGAAACACATGTACGTACATATTTTTAAATGATTTTATTGAAACTAAAATTAAAATTCTAATACATAACTCTGCTAGATAATGTATTGATTTATTTTACTGCATGATTACATTATTTGAAATGGGTGTGGTATAATACAAAAACTTTTTTGAAAATTTAACAAATCTGCCAACGACCTATGGAATAACCTTATTATACTAAAAATTTAAAAAAATTCTAAAAATTTATTACATAACTATGCTAGATAAATTAACAATCTTTCGAAATCCATTTATAATTTTTTGTGGAAAAGAGTCAATACGTCTAAAAACTTTTTTGAAAATGACGTATTTCCGGCTTTCTCTGGTAATGCCCTCTTAATAAATGTGTTTTTGAAGCGAAAATTCCATGGCCCCGCTGTGATTTGGATTTCATATGAAACGGAAATGACGATTGCGCTCATTGGCCGCTGATTATAATTTCACTTTTAAAGGCTCCTATTGGTTGAGATATGAAACGGAAATTACGCTGGTCTGCGCTCATTGGTCGCTTTAATTATGACAACACTTTTAAAATATTGGTTGAGATTGTTTTGGTAAAGTTTCGCTTCTCTCGCGTGTTAACTGTAATCGAATATTTTTATATATTGTTTTACAAATATATTTATCACTTATTTTAATAATAGGTTGATTTTTTTTTTGTTATATATTTTTGGAGTGTTATGCCATGTTGCGGACACTCCTTTTTTAGCCAACGTTTCGGACAGATCTGCCCCAATGATGGACACTATAATACTGTCCAAACGTTGGTTAAAGATGGAGGTAGCGCAACACGGCATAACACCTCAAAAATAAATAACGAAAATACTTTTGACCGTGAAAATCAAAATTTTTTTATATGTTCTATAATTGAAATTTCCATTGTCATGAAAAATATAAATTACAAGGTACCTATAGTTCTTTACATAATATTAGTTTACTATTACAGATTGCAAATCTGTTTTATGTTGTATTTATTTTGTTGTATATGTTTTGGTAATTAAATTTTACGTGATATTTTCGACTAAGCGTTATCTTTTAAAAGGCCATATAATATTCCCGAGTTTCTATTTGGCCTGGTTTCATGACTCCATTTAAATCTACGGTAAGTCCGGCTCTGGTAGGTAGTCAGGTACTTACTCGTACATTTCCATTAGCTTGTATTTAAATACCTGTAAAATACACACAATATCGTAGGTAGGTTCAGCCGCCCTGCGCGCAATTTTATTCATTCGTCCATTATTTCCGGTAACACCTGCGCTTACATCTCCCGGTAAAAAATCTCATAAGGTGGCGCCATCTTGCGTTCGCGTTTTAAACTATTCCTTCGCGCGCTTTTCTCCCGCCAAATGCAGATGACAGATTTATCGGCCAATACGTACCTAATGGCCGCCCGGATGTAGTAAGCAAAATTTATTATATTCTTCGGTTTAATGAAAAAAAGTTGGTAATTTGAATATTGTTTGTCAAGGATTTCTGTAAGTTATGTTCTATGCAAGCGCTGCTAAATTTTTAATATTTTAAAGTATGCACGAGGACGTAGTCAGCTTTTAGAGAAAGAAAAAGGTTTGGGTTTAAGGGAAAATTCGGTGTTTATGGTGCAAAATGCTGCATTCTTTTACAGGAATATTTTGTTTCAAAAGGTAGGGGTGATAATTCTTAAGAAAATATGTTTGATGTAGTTATTTATTTATTTATAAACAGAAAAAACAGTACATTAGATACATTGGTGAAAACTATTTAGAATTAATAAGTATATTTCATGGTGGGTACCAATTTTGTGTTTCATTGCAGTGTCTTATTTATGGTAGCATATTAAGAGGAAATACTAGCTGCGCTTTTCTATACAAACGTATTCCCCGTTTATCTCTCTGGATTTTGACCCTAGAGCAAAATTTTTTTTTACATAATATAGATATTGACCACTAGCGTGTCGGTACGTTTTGTTTTTTTTGATAATTTACTTCTCATAGAAGTTACGACCTTCCAAAAATGAATAAAATTGCCTAATTTAAACGCCGTCAAAAAACGTTCAGTATACAAACTAAACAATGTATTTTGAAAAAAAGCAAAACGTACCGACATAGAATATTTTCTTTTAATACAGTTAGTGAAAAAAAATTTTTAAATCCGTCCAGTTTTGGAGAAGAAAAATGGGGAATACAAAACATCGATTTCGAAGATTTTATTTAGGTATTTTCGGCCCGACGTGCAGGTGTCCCTTTCGCTCATTTCTCCTGAGGGGGGCCGGGGAACGTGGGTTTTGACAAATACATACATATAATGCGAAGTAGTGATGTAAAGAATTTTATCGGTAGACTAGTGTTGTCCTTGCCCGAGTAATCGATATTTTTTATTCGTTTTTTTTCTGTTTAGTGACTCATCGCGGTATACCAATACTGACCGAGCTTTCATACTAAAATTGTGCAAAATTAAATTTTTTTATGTCAAGTACTATAATAAATTTTCAATTTGGGAGGCGTTTTAGGTACCATCGCCCCGGGAACCATTTATTGGATAACCAACACCCCCGCCACTTGGTCACCGCAAGTGGTCCTCTATGTTTGGTGACAGAGCCTGGGTTCCCGGGTTCACGGATGAGGTCTGCATGGGTTTTGGTGGCGGATAATTTTGTCCACTTACTGCGTGGCGGGCCGGATTGGGAGAAACTGGAAGAGGAAGATCTTTTGATCTCTACAGCTGGACTCTCCACCATCATTTCATACTTTTACCTACCTTTTCCCTACCCAAAACTTCCTTTCCTTCCTTATCCTAAAAATACCCTCCACACAGCTTCTCCAATGATGTCCAACAACTTCTCCAACAAAGTCCCTGAGCGATTATTTTTCCTCGGTGCCTCCAATGTGAGGTTTATGTTTTTAAAAAAAATCTGTTTCAAATTTTTAGTTGAGAGTCGCTTACATTGCCTTCAGTGATTAATTGAAATTTTTTGTTTGTAAACACTTTATTGTACAAAATTTTTTACCACTATACAATGAATTTTAAACAATTTATGATTTAGATCTTTCTCTCGCCGGTAAATTTCTTGATATGCGACCGTCAATTGTTTCTGGTAAAAGGCATTGGTGGTAGAAGTTTTTCTAACAGTGGTTCAATTTTTTGCCAGATTGAATCGTCCCTTTCAATTTTTTCATACGGCAAACCTTTAGGACTCCACACGACAAAATAACAGTATTTACGACGAGTAATGTGTAACTGGCCTTGTACTTGGTAGAAGTAATTGTGATTCCGTTTTAATGTTGAAGCATTGTCTTCAATTTTACAGTTATCAATTTTTTTTGTTCAAATCCTTCTTCTGGTGACATATTTACTATACTATATGGGCATTTCACTTCAATTATAGAATCCTTGCCAAAAAGGCCATCCGGACTTGCCGCTAAAAAGTTTTTGTTTTCATCGATAAATAGTCCACAGGCGAATACCTCTAATTTTGTTTCTTTTGTAAATTGCTCAATTGCTTGGTTTTCATTTTCTTTCCCATAATTTGTGGCCATATTTCCTTTAAATGGCGAGTACAGTAGCGAGTTTAATACTCTCGCAACTGAAGTTTTTGGCCGTAGCTTACATATTTTTGTCCAAAGTTAGAAGCTGTAAGCCGCTTACGCCTTTCAATTGTCCACAAATTATTATTGCTTTGGCCCACCGTATTCCTTTCGAGTTCATCCTTATTCGATGGAGATAATTCTTTGAAAAATTCCTCTTTATCGTTTCAAATAATTCAGCTGGCATATCTGGATCTAATTCCAATTGACCATAATTTTCATCAGGCCCTGCAACTTTTTTTCTCTTTTCTGTCGTGTTTTCGTAATACCTTAGTTTTATTTTTCGACACCTCTGTATTGTCTCCTTCGAACGTCGTTTTCTTTCAATAAAATGCTTCGTGTAGTTGCCAGGACTGTGGCCTTGGATTTTTTTTGTATTCGTGAATGGGTTGTCATTTCACTATTCCACGAAGTTACTGCTCAAGAAGCTCAACTGCTGAAGTTATCCCATTTTTGTAAAATTTGCTCTTTTTCCGCCTATAAATTTGGCTATAACGTTGTTGAATTGCTCCACAGTGTTATTTGTCACGTTAATAATAAGACTTTCTGCATTTGCTATTAGAGACGACAATAATTGTTGAATATCAGTCCTGTTCCACAATCTTGAAGATCGCTTACTAAATTTGGATCATTAGTATACTTCTCCGACTTGCAATAGTATGACGAACATTTTGTATGATCACCAAAAACATGGTTTGCGGCATTTTTTTGTCCATTTTCAGATTTTTTACTTTATCACTTTGTGCCGTGTTTTCTTGCTCTTTTCTGTAATTTACTGCTCAAACTATAGCTTTTCTCATACGTAAAACGTTTGGTTCAACCTTTTTCTTTATGTGAACTGGTACAAAGCCTTTAGCGTTGTTGGTTTTTTTTCTAAGTGCTTTTATTTTATTGCAAAATTGCGAAGTAAGTGATTTTTGCACTTTTTTTTGTACTATGAAGTTGGGCCTGAAGCCTTGGGTTGAAGTTTCGCTAATATTGTCTTCATGTAATTAAATATTACAATTTAAGGTTTTATAAAGTTGAAAATAAAAATAAAAAGTTTTGAAGTTTAAAAAAATTATATATTTGTTTCCTTTATTTCAAACTGACTGTAATAAATATTTAAAAAAAATGTGTAGGTAAATCTATCTATAGGTAAAAGACCAACATTTTTTATTGAATTTTGAACGAACTAACACATCCTTTTTTGTATTTACTGCTTAAAGAAACTCAAAAATACAGGAGTACAAATCAAACCTCAGCAAGCGATATATCTAACATTTTAAACATTATTATTTACAAACATGTCAACTCACACGTATGATACACACAACACAATAAATCCATTTAGATTTAATTGTCTAATAAAATATGTAAGTGCTTTTATCTTTTTCGTTATCGTAATTTTAATTAGAAAAAAACTTAAGGTGGGCTATTTTTAAACCTTTTTTATCTCTACATATTATAAAGTAAAGTCCCCCGCGCCGTCTTTCTGTCTGTCTGTCTGTCTGTCTGTCTGTCTGTCTGTTCGCGATAAACTCGAAAACTACTGAACGGATTTTCATGCGGTTTTCACCAATAGATAGAGTGTTTCGTGAGGAAGGTTTACGTATGTAATTTGTCAAGGATTTGTGTAAATTGTTTGAAACATAACGATAATTGTTAGAAGTGTCGGAAAAATTCCAGCCGCCTGGTAGCTTTCATCGAAAACGCTGCCTAATCCTTTTGGGATATAACAAAACAACGCTTGGTGGGATATTCCTCTTTTATAGATCTACAAAAAAGTCCGCGATGGCATATATCTATCTTTTACTATACGCATTCTATCTTCTTATCTTATTATTCTTATCAATTGCATTTTAGATATAATGTGTATAGTAAGCTATCCGTAAAAGATAGATATATGCCTTCGCGGACTTTTTTGTAGATCTATAAAAGAGGAATATCCCACCATTAATTGTTTTGTTATATCCAGGGCTGGGCAGTATTTGAAATACTTGTAATTGAAATACGTATTTGAAATACAAATACGTATTTTGTATTTGTATTTCAATTACTTCCTAAAAATGTATTTTGTAATTGGTATTTCAATTACATGGGGCTGAGGTATTTTGTAATTTGTATTTCAAATACTTATGGCTTCAAAATACATTTTCAAATACATTTAGCGATCTTAATAATGATAATGAAAAATAAACTGACATAGATAATACGTAGACTAAAAACGCTAGAATCCAGAGCTATATGTTATGTGTGTTAATATTTAGAGTTGGCAACACGTCCTGTGCTATAATAGCACTGTTATTGTACATTTTCTATCATATTTGTATCATATTATGTAATGCTTGTCATTGCTTTGTATTGTACATTTTTGTGTCATAGTATTAGATCAAGCACTATAGGAATAATTTGACTGAATACTAAACTATTTTTAAGTTAATTACAGTAGAGCGCACTTGAAGTGAAATAACTAGTGTCCGACCGAAACAGGATTTTCTACCGAAAACGAAACCGAATATTCGATATCTTTCTCAGTTTCGGCCGAAACCGAAACCGAAACTTTTTTAGACATGTTAAAAATCTATTGTTTACTGAAATTCGGCTTATTTTTTACACTTTTATTCACTTTAAAGTAAGGACCTCATAAATTGAGTACTATAATTTTAATTGCGTTTACAATCACAACATTTTTTTACATTAACTCCACATGAGAGACCCAGAGAAAAATAATTTCCCTCAGGGCGTATGTCATCTTTGAAGATGCTGTATGGAGGGTCTTTTTGGGGAGAGGAAGGAGGGAGGAAACATAGAAGCCGGGTTCCACAGCCGAGCTGTTGAACTCAAGAATGAGTCATAGAAACGACCCGTTCTCATGTGACTATATAGTATATTTCGGATAGCGCCGTGTACGGAGACTAGCATTAAAAAGTAGTATGTATATCAACAGGGTACTTGTGGTTTCGTCACAATTACGAAGATTGTAAGTATCTCCATGAACGGAGGGCCTTACACCAAGCACATCAAAGGAGGGACTATTCAGAAGATCGCTTCCGTTGAAGGAGATTAGATTTTAATTTTTATTTACACTTGTTAAATAAAATTAAATATAGAATGAAATAAATAAAAATAATTGAAGTTTGTGATTACATAAACTCACAATACAAGCACGCCGGACCGGCCAGCGAACTCAGTTGATGATGGTGGATGACACACGAGCCACGAACTCACCGGAAGTCAGTCAAACGGCACGCGATAATTCACAAATGCAGAGTTTCGGTGCGGCCGAAGGTTCGGCAGATTTTCTGCCGAAACCGAAACTGATGCCGAAACTAGATTTTTTTACCGAACCTTGACGAAACCGAAACCGAACCTTCGGTCGGTCACTAGAAATAAAACAAAATAGCGCTATACAAATGTCGTGTTATAATAATAATATATTATTATTATATTACCTAACACCTGAGTCCTTTACCACAAATTTTACAAGTGAAGCGGAGATGAGATGTGTCTTTTGAGCAATATGATTGGTCAATTTTTGCACGTCTCTGTTTCACTCTGCTCAACATTGCTTCTATTTAAACGCACCCTTAGATAAGGGCATTTATGACAATTTATTGCAACCAAAGGTTCTACCAAAACCAAATGTATTTTGTATTTTGTAATTTGTATTTTGTATTTGAAAGAAAAAAATGGTTAAAATACTGTATTTTGTATTTTGTATTTCAAATACATGACTTGAAAGTATTTTGTATTTCATATTTTAAATACATGCGAAAAAGTATTTTGTAATTTGTATTTCAATTACAGCAAAGCATGTATTTTGCCCAGCCCTGGTTATATCCCAAAAGGATTGTGCAGCGTTTTCGATGAAAGCTACCAGGCGGCTGGACTTATTTCCGACACTTCTAACAATTATCGTTATGTTTCAACCAATTTACACAAATCATTGACAAATTGCATACTTAAACCTTCCTCACGAAATACTCTGTATATTGGTGAAAACCACAGGAAAATCCGTTCAGTAGTTTTCGAGTTTATCGCGAATAGACAGACAGATGGCGCGGGGGACTTTATAATATGTAGAGATAGAGATAATCGGTCAAAAATACATTTTTGTTGCATATGCATTTTTGAGTTTTTTTTTTAATAAGATAGGTAAGTGCCAAATTATATGAGTAGAAATTTAAGTTTTGTGGTATCATCATCATTACATAGTATAAAATGAAGTCGCTCAAAATGTATGTGCGCATAAATCTTTTAAACTACGCAACAGATTTTCATGCGGTTTTCACCAATAGATAGAGTGATTTAAGAAGAAGGTTTATGTGTATAATAAATGCTTATTATAGTAGAGAAAAGCCAAGAAATTCAAATATTCAATTTAGGCAAAGGGCAGCGCGCAGCGGGCAGCTGGCGAGCGGATGGTGTGGATTTTATAAAGGTTGGGTAAATGGCGTTGTGTTTCGTTAGCCACAGCAACGTGTGGCCGGGTCTGCTAGTTATTAATAAAATAAAAACAAAATTATATGTTTATTTCGAATTATAAAATTTGAAAGCGTATTTCATCATCTTTCAAAAACAGTTTTTAGTTTTCGGATGCGTTCACAAATATTAAAGTTATTTGGAATTTATTGGAAAGCGGAAATATTTTGACTTTTCGAAAAACAGGCCCGAGGCCTGAGAGGTTAATACTAATTTTCAATAATAACTAATGTATCATAGAGAATAATCATATGTATGTATATAATAATTCGATGTAGTTGGTTTGACTGCATATTTATAAACGCAAATACAGTGAAAACTTTAAAACTACTAACCTACATAGAGTTCTAGTAAAATAATTCGTAATTTGTCGGTTATAAGCGTGAACAGAAGACATTGTTACAATACCTATCGACGATATTTATAAATAACCGACAATAGCAGACCTCGTGCGTTTAAAAATAATGGGCCCTTTTTCTGTCACACCGCAAGGCCGATTCAAAAACTTCATTAGCGACGAAATAAGTCGAAACATGCTTTATCTAAACAGAATATTGGATATGGCGGTATGAGGCGAAAGACGGTAGGCATGAGACGCAAAGGGGGCGAGAGGGTGTACAAGCCAAACACTCACGTGGTCTCACCAACACATCGATAGCTAGTTATTTTTTGAGCGCGGTGCGATAGCGAGAATTTTTTAAAATACCTACCGTCGAGATTTCTCACCGGTGCTATTACCTCTTAAGTAATTACCGGGTGATGTGTGTAGTGGGAAGATGTGTGTATGTGTGTGTGTGTGTGGGGGGGTGTGTGTGTGTGTGTGTGTGAGTATGTGTCTATGTATGTATGCGCATTGAATAATTTATATCATTGACTTCATGCTATTTTTAAATTTGTGCAGTGAATCGGGGAAAATGTCGATGTTAGAATTTATGTCAATATTATTGAACATATGAAGAGCACGATTGGTTGGCGAATTAGTTGCTGCATTAGTCTTGTAATTAGGCGCGTGGAATAGTTCCGTATGGCGTGTACGTCTTAATGGTATGTTAAAATTAAGTAGGGAAAGAAGTTCAGTACAGTCAATGTTATTATTTAAAATTTTGTGTATAAATGCAAAATCAGATATTGCAATTGTTATTGTGCAATATCATTCGTGATTTTCGTCAATATTTTTGAACGGGACGTGTTCAATTTTTTCATTATAAGAAAAACATCGATTAGTGTGAAAAAAACATCAATTTTTTCATTATAGAAAAACATCGATAGTTGTTTTCAAATAATTTAATTTATCCTTTTCAAACACAGCAAAATTATTATGTGGCACCTTTTACATTTCGAAATTAATAGAATACTTAGTTTTTACCGCTTTTATTGTTTATAAAAACTAAGTATTTTCGATTTGGGAGGAGGGAGTGGGTATCGCCACCCCGGGAACCTGTATTGGATAACCAACACCTCTGCCATAGGTCACCCCAAGTGGTTTGCCACGTTTGGTGATTTAACAGGGGTCCAGGGATTGAGTTTTTTCTTGGAGGCGGATGACCTGGACACACTTAACCCCAGATTCCTACCTATCCTTTAAACCCTTTTCCCTACCAGAACTCTCCTCTCCTTCCTTTCCTTAAAAAAACCCCTCCACACAGCATCCCCAAAGATCACATAGGCCCTGAGGGAAATTATTACCTGTGTGGAGCTCATGTAAAAAAGGTATTCTATTAATTTCGAACTCATTTTCTTTTTTGGGAAAACGGATTTCCTAAAACTTAACAATTCCATAGCCATCTCTTCTTTTCTAGGTTTAAAATAAGTATAATAATAATTATTAGGTATTTAAATTAAATTTAATTCATTTAAAAAGCCTTGGATTTATTTTTTCGTAGCCGCAAACCGCACTAGATACTGCAATAACGACACCGCCACCATCCCAATCTCAGAGACCAACACCAATACGACACAAGGAGCAGGTCAAAATACATATGTAATATGTTTACATTCTCTATGCTCGAACGTCGCGTAAACTCACCTACACCAGCAGAAAAGTGGATGCTCCGTTCATTCCGCGTCCACAACGCAGGAACGAGTGTAATATTTTTGATATTCGCGCAAGCGCATTTAGTCAAGCCTGCCGTGGTTGAAGTAAGGCCGAATACGGATTCCATTGGAGCATCCAACGCACAAAAAACGACTTTAATGCTTATATGCATAGTGCACAGAATAGCTTATCCGAAGCTAGCGGACTTGGTAATATTAGAGATTTGTTTGCCTGACCACCTTCCGACAGTTATTTATTGTCTTAAATAGCCGAATCCGATTGATGCATTGAATATCTTTCGGAACATCTATTTGATTAATTTAATTAGGGAACTGTAATATTTAATGTGACGCATAAAGGTTGTATAGTAGTAATCTTGGTCGATAATTGCATCTTGTTAGTGGGTTAGTTCTGTTAGCGGACCTAAATGGGGGTCCCTACATTCTGCCGACAGACTAGCTCAGGTTTTAGTCAGCAGAGCGGGAGAGGCCCTCACCACCAGGGTGGTAAGATCTGTGAGGCGTGTGTGGGTCTTTCCTGAAATAAAGCTCAAATTTCTACGGGCTGGGAGAAGGCAGTGAAACCAGTAATCAGGGTAAACATCAGTTATATTGGGTAAAACACCTGCGTAAACACAATATCACAATAATGCATACATAGTAATTCAGGGTAGCAACAACAGTTATATCTAAAAAGGAGGAATCTGTCTCTATAATCTCTCTGGAAGGGCTATTTATCTCCGCGGTGAATTTACTGCGAACACACGCAAATAAAGGGGAAAACAGCTTGGGTACTTAAAGTGAGCGTTTGGACTCCTGTATCTTCCGTGTCGGGAAAGAGTTCGGCCATTCTTGGTGTCGCAGTGTAACACTTAGCAAAACACGTTCCATTGTTTTCCGCGTGGAAACTTCTACAATGAGCGCGGAACGGTTCCCACGCCATGCGTGCTTACTAGACCAGGAGCTACGGGTAAGTGGCGGTTGGTGGCTCGCTGCCGACGGTGGCTTGTTTGGGTTCCGCCGCCGGTAGCGCGCCGGGAAGCTAGCGGAGAGGGGGCGAAACTGTAGTTTGCGCAGTGGCGTGCTCTACAACTTGGGAGGAGGGGGCCGAGTAATTTGCAGGGGCGTATTTGTGTATCGTAACAGTCCATAAACTTTTATATTGGGTCCTTACACATGAAATTGTCTTTTTTTGCCTTACTGTCAACTTTGATCTCAAATATCGTCTCTTTGGTTAGGAATTCCAAATTCAAATTTATACAGCTATTTACTCATCTATTTGTGTTTTGAAAATTATAATTAATTTGTTTTTTCCATTATTGTTTTTTTTCTTTGAGTCACTTAGTTCACAAAATGGAAAACTTGAAATATCGCGTTATTTACGAGTACGAGTTCCACCGTGGCACCAGTGCTGCAGAAACGGCTCGAAGGTATGGCGACGGTGCCGCAAAAGAAAACGCAGTGCGTGATTCATCACAAACCACGTCCGAGTTAGCTGCAGGCTGCGGTGTTAGTGATAAAACTGTTTTAATCCACTTGAAGCAAATTGGGAAGGTGAAAAAGCTTGAGAGGTGGGTACCTCACGAATTGAGTGAAGCAAATCAAAAACGCGTGTTAGCACGCTAGACCACACACTGCACAACAGACGGCTACCAAATTAGAGGAGCTTCAATTGGAATGTCTAAGACATCCACTGTACTCTCCGGACCTTGCCCCAACAGATTACCATTTTTTTCGAAATTTGGATAACTTCTTGCAAGGGAAAAAATTCAACTCCGATGGGGCAGTCCAAACCGCCTTCAAAGATTTTGATTCCCGTCCGAATGGTTTTTTTATTAAAGGGATCGATGAACTACCTATGAGATGGCAAAAGTGCATAGATAGCAATGGTACATACTTTGATTAAATAAATATATTGTATTAAAAAAAAATCGACTTTATGTTCCTCCCATACAAAACGCCAATTTCATATGTAAGGACCTAATATTTGATATTAGGTATATACACAAGCAATCCTTACACAAAAGTCACCGACCGCCACTTCTACACAGGTAATTCATATTATTAGAGTTTGTCTCTGTCTGACACGAAACTGAAAATCATGACCAAGTGGGTTCCCCAGTGGATACACTGCGGAAGTTGTGGACTGATGGAGAGAAGGACGAGAAGGCGAATGTCGGTGTGGAACAATAATTGTTATTTATGAGACTTAATCCTACCCCTGGTTATAGTACCTCGTATGAGATGCACTACACATGTCGCATACAAAAACGTTAAATATCCCGCCACCTCACAAAACATATTTTTCACAACTTTTTTTTTCTCTGTGGTAAAACGATGTACGACCGTGTGAGAAGCATGGAGATCCGCAGAGAATGCAAGGCTGATGTAAGCGCAATGAAAAAGATTAAGATAGGAACGCTCCGATGGTTTGGGCATGTAGAGCGAATGAAAGGGGAGTGTAAGGAGAATATATGACGCAAATGTGAATGGTAGAAGAAGTCGAGGACGCCCGAGAAAGACATGGCACGACCAAGTGAATCAGATAATTAAGTCGGGCCATTTCAAGAGTCTGAATAATAGAAAAGCATGTGTGAGACGATCTATGAATGTGAACGAAGCAAGGAGTGTGTGCCAAGACCGAGTTGTTTGGCGGTCCGCCCTCTCTGCCTACCCCTACGGGGAAACGTATTTATTTTTTTAATACAAAATATTTTATAATTGTGGAAAGCGGACACAGCAGTGTCCATACAACATGGTTCCATGACAGTTGATCCGTCGACAGCTGGCCCCCCGACATTATAATATACAATATGCAGTCGGTTTAGGAAAAATACGGTATACCTAATAACACAAAATATAACTAAGCGACCTGAAGGGATGTGCAGAGAGGATGTACCGCCGAATAACAAAGCATAAAACATATTTTGAAGAAAAAAAGTCATCGAAAAAGTCACCGGAGACCAAAATACCATTTACATTTTTGTCTCCAAATAATGTCACGAATCACTGGTTAACGTTAAGTCAAGTACGTCCCGTAACACTCTGTATATTATAAGAATCCAATGTTTATTTCAAAAAAGATAGTCGTTATAAACCATCATAAGTGGATTTTGATGAACGTTCCCTAATAGAATGAGAACTTCCTTTTAAAATATTTGAACACAAGCCAAGAGAACACTTATCTGGCAAGAACACTTCTTTACGGCGCTTTAACATGATTAATTTTTAAATAGGTATATTGCTTTAAGATGTGCACGTTTTATCGTACGTAATTATTACGAAAAAAGCTGTTAAGTCAAACCAATAATTATTATCAGATATGCTAACAAGCAGTCTACAAATTTAATATAATTTTTTTACATTAGCTTATTAAAAATATTTTCCCTTAGGGCCTATGTTATTTTAGGGGATGCTATGCAAAGGGTCTTTTTAACCCTTTGAAACAGTAATCAAAGGAGACCATTTTTATCCCAGCTCGCATAGGTCTCATAGAAATCGTTCTGTCTCCCTTGCTATCACAATCAGCAATATGATTTAAACGGTATTGGAAAGAAAAAACAACATGCTATATATATTCAATTCTAAAAGTTAACCACATAATAATTAAAATGTATTCCTTTGTGAAACCAAAGTACCGAACGCAACTGAGAATTATTTTTACATGAAACGACAAAAAGTGAGCTGACGTTAACGTTTATAATTTATTTGTCTAATAAAGTATGTGACTGTTTTTGTTTTTTTTTCGTTACAATTAATTTTAGTTAAAAAAAACGTAAGGTGAGCTATTTTTAAAACTTTTTAAAGCACGTATTAAAAATATATATATTTAAAAAAATTGCGTGGTTATTTCTAATAATAAAATTTGAAAACATATTTAATCACCTTTCAAAAACAGTTTTTAGTTTTCGGATACGTACACAAATATTCCATTTATTTGGATTTTATTGCAGAGTGGAAATTTTTCGAGAGGTTAAGGCAAGGAAGGAGAGGAATTTTTGGGATGGAAAAATGTATGAGGGGTTGATAGGAATCTGTGGTCAATGTGTCCAGGAGTGACGGGCGTATGAATCCATTCCTTTCACTGCGGTGCAATGCGATAAAATAAGAGAGTCTTGCTAGAGAGGTTAAAAGGTCTCCCTCAACCAGATTCTAATCATAATAAACAGACTACAAATTCAAATAAAGTAAATAGGTTGATACTTTACAAACATGATTATTTTAGGCCAGACAGCTATTTTGTAAAGTAAACAAAATTGGTTTTAAATATGGCTCATAAACGAAGAGCATAATAACCCACGCATTATTGATTATAACATCACGATGTTGATAAACAGTTTATAAAACAGAAATATTATTACAAATTTTCTATACAAGAAAATCATCGACAGTTGGGCATTTCTTTTAATTTATCAATTTCCAGTGTAGTAATTTCTATAACCTTGTGCTTTTGGTTCGCCTTCGCCTAGTTTGAGTGTTTATAAATCTGAGAGCTAGCTCTACACTACTCGCGAAGTTCCTCGACGAAATATTCGGGAAAGTTGACCGAAGTTCGAAGTACGTCGCTACACACTCGTTCAACTTCGCGAGAACTCATTCGCGCGGTGGTGCTGTCACGACTCGCACGTCATGGACGCTCAAGTAGCAGCTGCCGTTGCAATGTGCACGCTCGCGTATTATAACTATGTACATATTTTTACATTCATAAGTACAAAACTCAAGAAAAAACAACTAACACGTATATTAGAAATACCAGATCTCATGGTCAAAAACATATCCAACAAGTAACTACTAACACAACATTTGGGCAAAAAAGCTTCTTATATTATGGCATTAAACTCTACAATAAAATACCACTCTCACTCAAAAACCTCAACATTATAACATTTAAATTTCAAATAAAAAGCTGGATACTAAATATAGGCAGATCAGAAATAGAAAATATACTGATATCAAATACAGACTAAAACCAAATCTAGTGAACTGAATTATAAAGGAAACACTATCTTATTTACTTTATAATTATTTAAAAAAAATACTACATGATAGATATATGTTATGTCTAATTCATATTAATTTCTTATAATTAAATTATAAAATGTAAATGAAATCCTCAGCACGGGAGATCCCAGTGAGGATATCATTATCTCTACTTGTTACTAAGAAATAAAGACAATAAACCATTATTATTATTTATTGACGCATCTTTTTTTCTACGGTAGCTCCTGTACGTAGCAAAAAGCGAATCCTTCTTTTTCTTTATTTCGTCTACGGGTATTTCTAACATGCCCCGGTCGCAAGAGCAACAGAATTTGCTCCTGCGACCACTGTATTCCACTCATAATCGTGCCGTGTGACAATACAAAAAAAAATAATTGCTAGCGCGCACGTGTATTCACGACGACCATAAATATACAAACCACCCACGACGATGTATTGAAGCGAACTGAAGTTAACCGAGTAGTGTAGAGAGGCACTTCGTGTAGGCACTTCGTGCAACCTCGAGTCCTTTGACTCGGGCGCAAAAACCGACAAAAACAGGAGGTCGACCGAGGCGAGCCAAGGTTGGACGAAGTGCCTCTCCGCACTATCGTATTCGGCTAACCTCGTTCAACTTCGCGAATAGTGTGGAGCTAGGTATAGGAACTGGTTCCAAAAAAGCCAGTTCGTCGGATCTCGGATCCTGTGACATTGAAGTACCCACCACTGTCCCACCCCGGTATAGGCAACTTATGGTCGCCCCTTCGGAGTTCTCACAAGAATCTAATTTTTTTGAATAAACGGCTCTACATTTAATGTGACGAATCTAGACCTTCAATGTCCCCTCATACTGTGTTAGGTGGCGGTATGCGGTCGCGCCTACAGGACTGTACTGTAATGGTCATTTCTACAATTCTAAAGCCCATGGAGGTAATCACCGCCAAAGCAGTGAGCCTCGTGGACAGTCAAACAAGTGGTTAGTAACATCGACATAAAAAAGTAAAATGAACAAAATAGACAGCAGCCGTCATGAGTAATCAGCTCATGACAGCGAAAGACCATACGCAATCCGGCGGGCGGCACCGAGCACTGTTCATAAAAAAAAGCAACAAAAGTAAAATAACATTTGTACAGAGTAGAACTGATGTTACCGCAAACTGGCTACCGGCGGTCCCCGAGACAGTGAAGGATCCTGTGACAGCTAGTCACCGAGACAAAGTAACCGTGACAATGTAACCGAGACACGCAATGACGCCGTAGTATGTGATATATATTCCACATGGCCGCCTATAAATCCTAGTACTTATACCTAGGGAATAATATATCCATATGCGAGCTGCTGACGGAAGTAGCAACATCTTTTGGCAGATTCTTGAATTAAAAACCGAATTACAACGGTAGCTTTGCTTGAAATTTCACGAACACAGATGTTATTTGTGGCGCGGTGCATAAGGCGTTGAGTCGGACATGCAATGGAAGTTGGGATCTGGAATTCAACCACGCAGATGCAAGGCTATTAATACTGTTTGATTATGCACTGTAATTGTGTTTCTAAAATAATAACATATAATACCTACGTATATATATTTTTTTGATTCATTTTGAATATAAGTAAAGTCGAACTTTAAAAATGATGACCATAGCCACACTGGTCGGTAAATAAATTAATTAAAACTCGTGGTTTCACACAAAATAAGTGTTTTATTTTTATTAAATGTGTCAAACCACAAAGTGATTGCTTTCTACAATAATATAAAAATGATTCTTACAAATAATAGATTCGACATCTACATCCTTCAAGGATGTGCGAAAGTAGATGGCGGATAGGTTCCACCCGGGTAGGCACTAGATAGGCGCCCGGGAGTGTCTCGACGATATTTCCTAAGGGTGACGTAATGACCTTTTCTGGTCCCGCGACTGCCTATAAACCATTTTCTTTGTCTCCAGGCGCAATATTTTTTCTAAGGGGGTAACTTCCCCCTCTGAACCACCCCCACCGGGTAAACTCCACCCTCGGGGTAAACTTCCCCCCGGGCAAAGTAAACCTGCCCCTTTGGGTACCTACTCGCCCGACAGGATTACGTGTACCTACCCGCTCTCCCCCGGTAAACAGCGCTTTGCCAAAAGCCGCAGTAAAAATGTGCGGAATCCGTGAGAATTTTTTTACAGCCCAGGATATGATCTGAATAAAGTCAAACAATAAGATAAGCTTTGAATTTATCTCGGATTTTGTAAATCCTTTTTTAGTGTTTGCTCGGCGCGGGAAATGTGGCCGACGTTGATAAAATATGCGGGAAACATGAAGCCTCGTGGCATCGGGGAATTCCACCTCGGAATGTCGGTAGGGGTAGGTACTGCCTCCAGTGCTACCTTCATCCTACCTTGATGTATTTCCTCCAAATTATATCAAAATGCTTTATTCCCTGTTTTCGCAAAGAAAGGCACAAAATTGGATTTAGTTTGAATTTTCCGCACACGGATTTCTTTAACACTTAACGTCTTTCTCATATCGTGTTATGGTATTGTTGTGACGGTCATGTATGATAACTTAACCTTACTTCTAATCCTCTTAATCACTGGAGCGATTTTTGCCATATATTGGCGCCATTTTAAATGTCTCCGATTTCTTTTCGATGAAAAAAGGCCATTATCTCTTGATTCGGCAATTTAAAAAAAAAATATTTGTAGCTCCCACGTTTGTTATTTTGGACTTAAAACGAAACTATCAAAATTCTTTATCTTTTATGATATTAGATGTTGCAAATCCGAACTTCGTAGACTATTTTAAAATTTTTGATCAGCTGTTTACGGTTAAAATTTTTCAATGCACCTTTCATTATCAAGTATACCACAGATAACATACAGAAATTGAAAATATTGTAAGTAACAAACACGCAGGATTCGCGCAGTTATAAACTTTACGATTTTTTATATTTTTTTTAATGAATCCACGCGTATGAGATAAACGGTAAAATACAGGTTAATTCATTGGCTATATAGTAATCTTATAAGTTTTTTATGTTTTCATGTTGAAATCCGAAGGCATGTTTTTTTTAATGTTTGCGAAAAATTTAAAAATGATCTTCTGAAAGTCTCGAGCAATCGGGAAAATTTATTTATTTTGCGTGGTCTCTCCAGTAGTTAAGGTAATGTTATCCAAGGTTTAAACTTCATGCAGTCGCGTATATTCTGCGAATCAATTTGTGGAAGTGATCAACAATTTTAAATTCGTTTCAAGTTGACACAACTATGGAAGTCGGTGAAGACCGGAATTGTAAATTGTCTTTAGATATTCTTGATGATAAGAGTCATACTTTTGGCCTTGAGGGACAATGATACATTGTACAATTACACATAGAGATTCGACCTTATAATCACCGTGGAAGTACCGGGAGGCCATTGCCCAGATTTCGTAATTGATATTAAATTGCATTGAGAGAATAATTTGTTGTACATTGCACGGGCTTCATTAATAGACTATGATTTATTGTTGCAAATGTCACAGGTTGATAAAATGGTCACACACTGACAGATAGGGATAGGTATTTGGAGAGCAAATTAGGCTGAGGAAGGGAGATGTATATGGTTGCGACAAAATTTCATATTCAGTAGTATTATCGCAGTTAGAAATACCTTTCAAAAATGGAATAAATAATAACAGACAATTTACATGTCGAAGTGATTAGGCAGAACTTAATACACCCTTTTCTACAAGCTATAGAGGACTGTGAGGTATACGAACGAAAGAAGGCTCCTTGTGTGAAAGCTCAAAATTACTATTTCAATACCATCTACCATAATAAAAAATAAAAGTAATACCACATAATCAATGAAGGTATCCATAAGTGAACGGCTCAAGTATGGGGTCTCTATTGAAGGAAGAGTTAAGTTTTTTATTTGTATTTTGATAAATAGTTGAACATTTTATAGTACAATTTAATAAGGATTTTGGCTTCAATGGGAGGGTTACCCGTACAAAGGACCCAATTTTATATAACAAAAATTAAATAAGATAAAGTACACAAAACATTTTGATAGAGTATATAATGTTGGCATTGAAAAAAAAATTAAGAAAAATTTAAATTAAATTATTAAAATTAAAATCTGCATATATTATGAGTTGTGTTTTGTGAATGATGTGTGTTTTATAACGGTTTTGTGCGTTACGTGTATATTTTTTATTCTTACGTGTTTGGTAATATTGTTTTTTTTCTTTAATACATTTTTTTATTTTTGAATCTGAATTTATTTTTGTTTTCCACAATTTTTGCTTCAAGTGAAAGATAGCTGAATACTTTTATAGCATGGTATTTAAGGTATCCTTGTCCAAAGCTTGTGTTTACCATCGGAGTTCTTATATTTTCTTTGAATTTTTGTCCAGTTAACTAGTCATATCCTACGACACTTGGAATAATTTTTTGTAATAATTTTTAATCGAAATCTCTAACACAGGTTTACAAATGTATAACTAAGTTATGTTAGGGTAGAAATTTCAATAATATTAAGTGAATTAAACTAGAGTACAGTTCTCTCATCTGGAACCCACATTCCAATATTCATGTAAAAGCTACTGAAATAAAACAATTAAATTCTTATTATGAATTCTAAAATAGGTACCGATTCCAGCTCTTTCAAATGATCTTATAGTTTGGCAAATAAGTGTAGAAATTAAATCAATTGGAACAAACGTGTTAATTACTATGGCAACACCGAATTATATGACGTTTCCTATGGCTGTCATGTTAACGCGTGTTACGGTTGATTTATTGTCTTAAATCTGAGTAGAATATCGCTGATTTGATAATATTTTTATTCATTGTTTGCCTGAATTTAATTAAAATGAATAAATTATTACATAGTGATACAAGAGGGGTTATATTCTGCGTTTTTCAACGCTGCCTAGCCGAGTGTCACGCGAAGAAGCTTCTGTCCGATTTAGAAGATGTTTACAAACGAACTGCAGAAATAAATGGTACGTAGTATAGTTTGTTTAATAAATTTCATTAGTATTACAAGATTTATGCCAATTTTCGAGCGATAATAACCATTAAAATCTGATTTGAGGTTATGTTAAAAAATTCGAATTTGACATTTCAATTTGACAGTTAATATGCGGCCACAGGAAAAAGGGAATAACTCAATAAAAAAAATAATATGCTACTTCTTTAAACTCGTAGAAAAGTTACTTTTTTCTCGTTTTCTCTTTTTTTCTTTCTAAGTGAATATTATCTAGCGTGTGTTTTTAAAACTACCTTCTATAATAATAATTTTAATGATGTTTTTCACACACAGGTAAATCTGAAACAACGGTAAGACCAATCGTCAAGGAAGGGGAAAAGGCAGATGGAAAATTTGAAACACCGGGAAAACGGAAAATGGGCATAATAATAATATGTAATAGCATAAGTGCTGATGATTGGAAAAATTGTTGCAAACACGTGATGAAAATTGAGGCAGAATATTATGCACGAGGCAGTACTATATATGATGATATCGATGAACTGCGTTTAGATGAAGATGAAGATACGGAAGAAGAAGAATCACACGAGGACAAAGACAATAATTACATGTCGGGTGTTGCATTAATAGACTTAAATTTTTAAGTACCTACGTTTTTATATCGAAATAAACACCCACTTAAAACTTGTTTTGTTTTATTTTGCTTCTATTAAATTACAGTTTTATGTGCAAATATTTTGAAAATACAAATACGCTATGAAATATGCATTTTGCCAGAAGCGTTTTTTTAAAACATACGTTCTTTGTCTTATGAGCCATCTTGGTGTTGCCATTTAAAACTAGAAAACGATCGCAGCGCCATCATTTATTTTCTACACTTTCTTGCCAAACTGTACTTTGTCGGACGGCAGGATTATCTCTGACTTGGTATTTTTATAAAAAAATCTAATTGATGCATATGACAGTTCAGAATTGCTTGCATCGGCAAGCTTTCGGATTTCACTTACAACTTACAAGTCGCGATTTATTTCAGTGCAGAAATTGCATTGCCCAGAGAACCTATTGGAAGAAAATGATTATATCTTTTCAATGGACATCTTCAATTTATAATTAAACAAATTCAAAATGTCGTTACTGAGGCAGTTCAATTATGGATAATAATAATATTTTTTTTATTCATACGTAAATTCCCCAAAAAGGGGGTAAATAAATAAATATTGAAACAATTTGTTTAGAAACATGTCGATTGTTTTGAGTTAAGTGATGTATTCAAAGTTTTAACATTAACTCCACTCAGGAGGCCGTGAGGATAACACTTTCCCTCAGAGCCTATGTCATCTTTGGTGATGCTGTGTGGAGGGTATTTTTAAGGAGATAGAGTGAAAATGGGCCTTGAAGAGTCCCATGCCCATGTTGTAGGAGGGAGGAAATATAGAGGCCGACAAATCACAGCAGTCGTTCTTAAGTTCACAGCCGAGCTGTTGAACTCAAAAACGAATCGTAGAAGCGACTCGTTCTCTTGTGACAAATGTCATATATATTGGGCGCGCATTTAAGCGTGTTTTCAGACAATGCACAGGTGACGAAGGGATCAATGACTCTAACCTCAAATTGGAAGGCGGGTATGGGTACCGCTGCGGCCGCCTCGGAACCATTTATTGGATAACCAACACCCCTGCCATATTTCCCTTAAGAGGGCATTACCAGAGAAAGCCGGAAATACGTCATTTTCAAAAAAGTTTTTAGACGTATTGACGGTTTCCCACAAAAAATTATAAATGGATTTCGAAAGATTGTTCTTTTATCTAGCATTCGTATGTAATAATTTTTTTTAAATTTTTAGTATAATAAGGTTATTCCATAGGTCGTTGGCAGATTTGTTAAATTTTCAAAAAAGTTTTTGTATTATACCACACCCATTTCAAATAATGTAATCATGCAGTAAAATAAATCAATATATTATCTAGCAAAGTTATGTATTAGAATTTTAATTTTAGTTTCAATAAAATTATTAAAAAATATGTACGTACATGTGTTTCTTGACGAAAATTGGTCCATTTGTGTATTTATTTGCGCACTTACAAACTAATATATTTCAGATTTTTTAAACATTTTTATTATATTTAGACATTATTGAAAAATGATAAATACTTGTAATCAAAAAATAACTACAAAAAGTACACTATTTTAATAGTTTTATCATTATGCCTTTCAGCATTTTTGGATGAAGGTATAAATTAAAGCTAATTTGGATTGAAATAAATTCAATATTGAGTTATAATTTAAAAAAGCTGGTACGGAGAATAATTAATCTTTCTCATTGTAACCGCCCTGCACGATCGGAAAAACAACTTTAGACGAAATGTGGATTTTCGTCCGCTGGCTGGTTAAACGCTCTTAAACACAAGTTTTTAAGTTTAAAAAAATATATATTTGTTATTCTTGAAGGTAATATCTATACATTTGCCACGCCGAAACGGTAATTATATGAAATTCCCCAAGTTACCTCAAGTGGTTCGCTACGTTTGGTGACTTAGACGGGGTGCCCGGGTTCATGAGGTGAGGTTTGTCCGTCTCTTGGCGGCGGACGCGTCTGCCCACTAGATGCACGATAGGCCGGATCGGGAGAGAATGTTTGAGGGAGTATTTGGGGCACCAGACCAGAGGTGGCTGCCAAAGTCAACTGGGGGGCGCACCTGCGATTTGTACAGGAGTTGTGTTCTAAGGTATCTGCGAGCCCAGCACTGAGATGCTAACTTGGCTCTGGCTTCGAATCTTTATTTTGATAAAATTAAGCTGATGCCACGAAGTGAATTTGCGATTGTTGAAGAAGTAAATATTTTCCACTTCTTGAATGTTTTTATTTTAAGCATTGTTATTTTGCAATACCCCTGCATATCTTCCGGAGTAAATTATTATTATAATTAGCATCTCGGAAACTAGACGTACTGTAATACAGAGACATCTATAATGGTACACAATACTTTAGTCACCACAACTCACAAACGTGCTGTATTAAAGGTGATCCAAGAGTCCAGGAAAAAATCGAAATTAGAATCCACGCCTCTTTTTGGGAGGCGTTTAAAAATACTGGAGAAAGAGCTTTTGGAAAGGTTGGAAAAGGTATTTGAATTATTTTTTATCGGTTGATTTCGTAAAGGCCCGTAAAAAACATTCACTCTTTTTTTACGCTTTGTTTATTGTGATAACAAGGAAATTTAAAAATGATTTCACGGAACCAAGTGACGCGGACTATACGACGTCTATTCCCCGTCGCAGGCGGGGCGTAACTGATACGAAATAAGGGTGGTAAGTTTATAGTCCTTAGGTGGACGGCAAAAGGTTCACTTTAAAAATCCAAATTCGTCGAGTGCCGGGCGTATTGATTGATGTCAAAAATAACACCGAGAAAATGCATATTTTATTTTATTTTATTTTGTGAAGTTCGGGCTTAAATATCAATTTTTTTTTGCGATTATTATAAAAGAAAATAAATTTGCCACATTAAACAATAAAACCATATCCGAAAAGGGTTTATAAGTATGGAAGTTTGCACTTGAAAGTGTTTTTTTATTTAATACTAACACTTTATTTTTTCTAGGCTTATTAAAAGTCATAAAAAAATTATTGATATTTTTAAAGGCCAAGATATGTTCTACACGCAGTATTTAATTGAAGCATCTATAATACTTCTAAGCGATCAAATTTTCTAAATAAAAATACAAGATTTTGTATGATCTTAACTAAGGAAGCCACCTTACGTCTGAAGCTCTCTGAAACTCAAAAATTTGGCCCTGGCCCCTGAAACTCAAAGCATTGGCCGCCAAGACCTAGACAAATCTCACCCCATGAAAAGGGCCATCCCTGCTAAGTCATCAATCGTAGCGAACCACTTGGGGTGACCTATGGCAGGGGTGTTGGTTATCCAAAAAATGGTTCCCAGAGCAGCGGTACCCAGAAGTAAACTGCCTCCCAAATTAACCTAAACAAATGTTATTTTTTCCCAGACTCAAATCGAAATGATATTTTTATCTTACCAGTTTTTTTTTTGTTATTCTCGACTGCGGAAAGAGCTGCCAATTTTTGCGTTTCCTTTCTCCTGTACGGGGTGATAAGGGACGTACTTGACTCAATTTAATCAGTGATTCCTAACATTATTTGGAGTAATGAATGTAAATGAAAATTTGGGCTCCGGGTAAATTTTTATGTTTTTTTTTCAACTAAAAACATTAACAATCACTAGGTATTGGACACTTGGACAGTTAGAGTTGGAGTGAGGGAATGACCAGTAACTACAAGTTAAATAATTAGGTTTTTGATTTTGAAGAAAAAACTGGAAGCTTTTCTTATTTTAAATTAGCTCCGCACAGGATGTCATCTTTAAGGATGCTGTGTTAAGGGTATTTTTGGGGAAAGGAAGGAGAGAAAGTTCTGGGAAGGAAAAAGGTATGAGGGGTGGGTAGGAATCTGGGGTTCAGTGTGTCCAGAAGTGAAGGACGAATGAATTCATCCATTCCACTGCGGTCCAAATCCTGCTGAGAGTCCTGCTAAAGAGGTCAAAATATGTCCCTCAACCAGTCTCGATCCTCGATCTCGATCCTGCTTGCCACGCATTTGGTGAGCAGACGCATCGGCTACCAAGTTCCGGACAAACCGTGACCCCCATGAACACGGGCATCCCTGCTAAGTCAGCAAACGTAGCGAACCCCTTTGGATTACCTATGGTAGAGGTGTTGGTTATCCTATGAATGGTTTCCGGGGCGGCGGTACCCATACCCGCCTCCCAAATTTAGAATTAAGGATTACAAAAAGCTAACTTATCTGTAGTAATCCCTAATTCTAATAAGCTTCTTCCACTCTTACCCCTCCCCCTTCCTTCTATCCCTTCCTCACCTTAGGTGATCTGCATTTAGTTTATAACTTTATTACTCCCGATGATGTGAACATTGTTCTCGAAACATGTAGATTTAGATTGTTTATATACAAATAAGTTGATAGATATTTGTCTTTATAATAAAACTAGCAGACCCGGCCACACGTTGCTGTGGCTAACGAAACACAAGCCATTACCCAACTTGATAAAATCCACACCACCCGCTTGCCAGCTGCAGGTTGCCCGCTGCCTGAAATGAATATTTGAATTTCTCGACTTTTCTCTACTATAATTAGCATGTTTTTATACATATAAACCTTTCTCTTGAATCACTCTATCTATTGGTGAAAACCGCATGAATATCCGTTGCGCAGTTTAAAAGATCTATGTACATATACATTTTGAGCGACTTCATCAAATAAAATAATTCAAATCAAATACTTACTTACTTTAGGACATCTATTTTCCAATTTCTTCCGTAGAACGAATTTCAAAAGTGACTATAGTACGGCCCGCCAGCTGTTTTAAATCACACAAAAATATGTTTTCTTTAAATTTCTCGACTTTTCCGTAATATAATTCACATGTATTATACATATAAACATTCCTCTTCAATCACTCTATCTATTGGTGAAAACCGTATGAAAATCCGTTGCGTAGTTTAAAAGATTAACGCGCACATCCATTTTGAGCGACTTCATTTTATACTATGTAATGATGATGATGATAATGAAATGATGATGAAATGATGATGATGATGATGATGATGATAATGAAATGATGATGATGATGATGATGATGATGATGAAATGATTTTATACTATGTAATGATAATGATGATTAAAAATGATATTAGGATTAAATTTCAAACTAGGATCAGAAAAATTTTAAAATGCAATCTATCTGCTAAAAATTTAGTAAAAGCAATAAATACTTGGGCAATACCTCTACTAACGTACTCATTTGGCATAATTAAATGGTCCAATACAGATTTAGATAGTTTAGAACGATTGATTAGAACTACGTTAACAAAATTTAATTGCCATCATCCAAATTCAGCTATAGAACGAATTAATTTACCTAGAAATTTAGGAGGTAGAGGTGTAGTCAAAATAACATCTTTGAAACACAATCAGGTAGAAATGCTTAGAAATTTTTTCCATAGAAAAGCTAATAGCTCAGAAATGCACAAAATAATTTGCAAGGCAGATAGAAATATTACACCTTTAAATTTATATGACGAGAATGCCAACATTCTTATAAATACTAACCAGGAATTATTAGATTCCTGGTCAAATAAAATTATTCACGCAAAACACTTCAATTATCTCAACCAAACGTATGTTGACAAACTTTCGTCAAACAAATGGTTGAGTATTGGAGAGTTGAGCGCAGAAATAGAAGGATTTATGCTTGCCATTCAAGATAGAGTCATTAATACTAAAAATTATAGAAAGCATATAATCAAAGATATACATCAAATTGATGATTTATGTAGAAAATGTTTGGCTTTTCCCGAAACTATAGAACATATTATATCGGGATGTTCTATATTAGCGCCTTCCGAGTATACATTTAGGCACAATCAGGTTTTAAAAATAATTCACCAAAGTTTGGTAATTAAACATAACTTGATTGACTGCCGTAATATAGTACCATATTATGAATATGAACCAAATTCATTTTTAGAAAATGAATTTTATAAAATATATTATGATAAAACTATACTAACAGACAGAACAATTAGTCATAATAGACCTGATATAGTTTAACATGACAAAATTAAAAAAATAACTTATATCATTGATGTAGCTATTCCAAATTCCTGTAATATTCAAAAAACTATTTCTGAAAAAATAAGAAAATACACAGATTTAGGAAATGAGATTAAAAGAATTTGGCATTCTCGGACTATAAAAATATTGCCAATTGTTATTTCAGCCACTGGCATAATACCTAGGAATCTGATTCAAAATTTAAGCATATTAGATTTGTCAAAGAATTTGTATATAAAAATGCAAAAATCAGTCATTTTAAATACATGTAGGATTACAAAGGATTTTTTAAATATTTATATTGAGGGATCGGTAGGATTTATAGGTTCAATTAGAAATGCCACAGAGCCGAACCCTCTGATATGAAAATATCTGGAGTCGGTGAATTATATTCCCATTTGGTCTCTAGTAGGTTGACATGTTGTTCTTGTATTGTTTTGTATTTATAATACTTATATAGTGCAATTGCATAGCGTGGGTTGACTAGATGATCATTTGGGGAAGTGTGTGAAAGGGTTTAGTTTTTCCTTCTTTTTTTCCTTTTTTTTTTTTGGGGAAAATTTAACCCGGACATTTAAATCTGGTGCGTAAATGAACATTGTCAATTCTTCTTAAAAACAGTTTAATTTTGTGATATTTTTTTAGTTTAGTTTTACAAAGCCTAAAATTTAAATTCCTTTAGGCCGTAAATTCCTAAAGAATAATTTTTCGGCACATTTGTATTTAGGGTATTCAACTTTTGTCTGGTAAAACTGTTGACCAATCCAAAAGAAACGCCGGACAGCAGAACCATTGACAATTGACCACCGTTCATTAACTCTATTAAATCTCGCCAAAACAATGTAGGCAGACACAAAACCTTCGCAAAACGCTGACCTATTGAGGATACAGCATACAGCCTTAGTTTAATTATTATTATAGCTGAGTGAAAGGCCGGGCGGGGAGGAGTCTAGCCGCTCATGCGCACAATGCCACCCCTATTTGGCTGATTGTCTGCAACAAAACCTTTTCTCTCCAGTCCAGCTGCAACCCCCGGCGCGAAGACTGTGCCGATTGTCGGTCGTCGCCAAAACTACCCCCACAGATCGCGCGGTACAATAATAATAAGTTGGGACTTAACCCAATAATACCGACCACGCTCAAACCTCAACACACGCACTTAAAACAAGTTATTCGATCAACCCCAATTACATTGAACGATTAAACATTCTACTTAAGCAATTAATTCAAATAACCCAAATTAAAACTAGCGTTATTAAGTATTGTTTTGATTACGAAGATTGCCAATTAAACGCCTCTTCCATCAATTAATCATTACGTTTTAATTAGTAGCAGCGTATTTTAAGATGTTTGTTTTAAGTAATAATAATTCAGAGTGTCGTACTAAAATTTTCAAAGACGTTGATCAATGTTTTCTCAAATAAGGGATTAAAGAGCAGAGACGGAATGAGGATGTTAGTCAGTGACGCTAGCGCGAGTTTTGACGGTTGAATTGAGATAAGATCTGACAGTTGACAGTTTGTAAGATGACTGAAGAGGTGGAAACGAGTGCCGTTCGCATTGGGACGACGGTTCTGCTCCTCGGACTGGCCCTCATCGCAAGAGCTGATGGTAAACCTTAATTTTTTATAATATTAATTTTAATCGCTATTTTTGGATCCCAGTAAAATGCTTTCATTTTTAAAATGCCGAATTTACTTGTAATATTTATTTTTATTATTTATGCAACAAGATTTTTCCTGATAAGATACTATCAAACCACCAAATGGATGTTACCAAAAAATATAAACACCTAATTGTCACATTATATTGGTATACATTTGGCATTTGACACATTTTACTGGAGACCCAAGCGATGTTTTGAAATCGATTTGACCACACATTAAAGGTAATTTATAAATATTTTATGTCGAAAACGGTGTAGTGACGTCACATTTTAATATATCTCTTCATTATTAACTTCGGCATTGATGTTGTAAATTACATTTTTAGGAGTTACCACCATAAATTTTTAATAAATCAGATGTTACCATACAAAACACGAACGTATTTTACTAACTTTCGATGTGTCACGTATGGTTTTACACTAAATACCAAACAATACATCTGGTGCCATTAAGACCCAGAAATGATTTGTATAAAATTTTTTGAAGTCCTGACTTATTTCATAAAAAAAAATTTGTAGGAGGAATATTTATTCATACGTCTTGTAAAAACACACCAAAATATTGAATATATTACAACGACGACGTCACGGACGACTCTGGGACTACTATACTCCCAATAACGCCTTGGCTAAAGACTACCATTCGGAATTGAATCTTTGGTTGCTTGAAATGACATAAAATAACTCCTGCTTGGTGACCATATCTGAATAATTAGGTAGGTACTTTCAAACATTATTCCCCCATGTCGTTCGCTTCAGTCACAAAACATACCACAATTGGGGATACCATAGTTTCACAGGATTCATAGTTGGAATTCTTGCACGGAATTCAAAAAAACAAACAACAAAAAAATATTTGAATTTTCCTGGTATAACGGCTTTTATTCCATCGTCAATAATCTTACTAAACGCGAAAGTTTGTATGGATGTATGTGTGTTTGTTACTATTTCACGCAAAAACTACTGAATGGATTTTAATGAAATTTTACAATAATATAGCTCATACATCAGAATAACATATAGATTATAATTTATAAAGCTAGCTAGGAAGGGGACACGGGAGGGGAAAGGGAATGCACGTGAAAGGTGATTCGGGGATAAAAAATGTATTTATTTGAATACGGCATTGCAACGCATGCCGGGAACCAGCTAGTAATATTATAAACGAGAAAGTTTGTATGGATGAATGCGTGTTTGTTACTCTTTCACGCAAAAACTACCGAATGGATTTTAATGAAACTTTACAATAATAAAGCTCATACGTCAGAATAACATATAAGCTATAATTTATAAAGCTAGTTAGGAAGGGGACGCGGGAGGGGAACGGGGACGCACGGGAAAGGAGATTCAGAGAGAAATAATGTATTTCTTTGAATACGGCATTGCAACGCATGCCGGGAACCAGCTAGTATTAATATACTTTACTATAATTTACCTAATAACAACCAATTTAGTTCATGACTTCCAAACCATTGGTTATATTATTTCGATGTTCCAAAACATATTGACCATTTTCTCATTATCAACTTTTTTTTACATTAGTTACACACAGGAGTCCCTGAGGAAAATAATTATCCTTAGGGCCTACGTCATCTTTAGAGATGCTGACGAGGATCTTTTTAGGGAAAGGAAGTTCTGAGAAGGAAAAAGGTGTGAGGGGCGAGTAGGAATCTGGGGTTTAGTGTGTCCAGGTCATCCACCGCCACCTGCTAAGTCACCAAACGTAGCAAACCACTTGGGGTGACCTATGGCAGAGGTGTTGGTTATCCAATAAATTGTTCTCGGAGCAGTGGTACCCATTTCCGCCTTCCATTTCAACCACTCCCATACACATTGCAGACTTGACATGCCGACATAATGAATATAGCAATATGCTCCACGTGCATAACTAATTGAATTGACTCACGTGTCCATCCACATGTTAATCATCGCATTATCACCCGGATGGATGGACCCAGAACCCAGACGAATTATACCACTGCTAAACTATATCTGCTCTGAATACTAAAATGAATTCTTGCAATTCGCGGCTCACCTACACGACTGTGCAATTATCATATCTCTCTGTACTGCGATAGGTAATAAAAGAGTAGTTTGCATGTATTTTTAAAAAATTCTCTCAGAATGATATACTTCTTTGATATTTCCATGACCAATGCCTAAAATGGTTCACACACATAAGCATACTAAAAGACAGAGAGAGGAAACTAACGTACATCTTTAGATGTCTTAGACGGTGACCCGACAATTCGTCCTGCGACAATTCATCCGGCGACAGTTCATCCTGCGACAGTTCATCCGGCCGACAGTTCATCCTGCCGACAGTTCATCCTGCCGACAGTTCATCCTGCCGACAGTTCATCCCGCCGACAATTCATCCTGCGATAATTCATCCTGCCTGATCATTTAGAAGATTTTTATTAAATAAGTATGCAAAGAGGATATACGGCCGTACAACCAAAATCGATAAACTTATATCGGAAATCCGCTGTAAAAATATTTTTACTAACAATAATTTCGACTCTCCGAAGAAGCATGCGTGAATAACAAAATACGACATACTTATACTTATAGGTTAGGTTAGGTTAGGTTAGGTTAGGTTAGGTTAGGTTAGGTTAGGTTAGGTTAAGTTAGGTTAGGTTAGGTTGAATTGTCAGGATGAATTGTCGCCGGATGAATTGTCGGCGGGATGAACTGTCGGCAGGATGAACTGTCGGCAGGATGAACTGTCGGCCGGATGAACTGTCGCAGGATGAACTGTCGCATATCCTAAATAAAGATTTTCTCAGAATGACGTACTTTGATTTCTGCCAAACAATGATACAATATGGTATTATAGAATGAGGGGGGATTTATAAAAAAATACACACAACTGCTTAAACAATTTTACTTAAATCATATTTAGATTCATCAGAACTTCTATTCGGAATTTAAAGTCAGAACATTAAATACGTTATTCGTACTTCCACCATGCAACATTATAAATTTACAAAGACAATATTTTAAATTTATTTATTATTTAAACGCCCGTACATAGGGCTATTACATACATAATACAAGTGTATCGAACATTTACAAACATTATATATATATATAGAATAACATACAGTACATACATATGATGCATATTAGTACAACAAATATTTATCATTTTACAAACATATCAGTTACATAAATAACTAGTTATTTTTGCTTTGAAGCAAGACGGTGAGGTTTTGAAAATATCGAAAAGGTCTGTGTACGTATTGGCAGTTCGGTGAAAACGCACCAGCGGTGAATGACAGGAATAGTTAGTGCTATGATTGTCACTGTGGAAAAGGTGGTGGAGTCGAATTGATTTAACAGGGACACGAATATTTATAACACTTAACATCTGAGGGCAGTCTATGAGATTGTTCAGTAATTTAAAAAGTATAAGAATGTCATTAATAGTACGCCGGGTAGAAAGTAGTGGTAGGTTTAGATCAGACATTAATGCATTGTAGCGGATTTCAATTACAGGCTGTCTCAATTTGAATTGAACGTAAATCAAACATAACTAGATTAAAATAATAGATATCTTAGATATTTGTATCTGAATACGTTTGAAAATGTTAATGTCTCATGTAGATTGTAGATGTAACTTTTTGTGTCAATAAAACAATGGTTAGTATTTCAGTATGGCAGCTATATATAAACTCTTGGGTGCCACTTTTAATAATTTTATTCTAGTCAAATTAACAAAAAACCACAATTTTTGCTTTCTTGTAACATTGTGTCTCGTTACACAGATGGCGATAATGTTGAAAATCCCGATTAACACCGGCCGCCTGTTTATATTTTCGCAAAAATAACATGGCCGAAATTTTATTTAGAAAATTTCAGGAACAAATAATTTATTTTTCTGAATTGTTTCAATTTTGAAAATGACACCTTAATTTAAGTTCATTGAACGTGAATAATTTTGCTCAGGAATAACGCATATCACGGTCAATCGAAATTAGTATCCATGTTTGATAATTTATGGTGATGTTGGTTTTCATATGGCCACGAATTTATAGAACTCAACATGTAGAAAGTACATTATAATCAATCATTTATTGCAAGTTTGATGTCTTAGCAGGGTGCCCGGGTTCATGGGGTGTGGTTTGTCTACGTCTCGACGGCGGATGCGTCTGCCCACCTGCTGCGGGGCGGGCCGGACTGAGAGACAGATTTAGAGGTGCCGCGCTCTCTCGACATATCTTTTTCTTCCCAGAACTTCCACTCCTTTCCTTTCCTTAAAAATACCCTCCACACAGCATCCCCTAATATGACATTGGCCCTGATGAAAATTATTTTTCTCATGGCCTCCTGCGCGGAGCTAAAGTAAAAAAAGAAAAACAATCTATTTTAATATAGCCATTGGAATAAATTTGGCCTTTTCGTAATTTTTTCTGCAGTAAAATTAAGTTAAGTAAAGTTTTATGTTTCATTAAGTACGACAAACCTCGTTACACGTTAACCCATTGATTGTATTTAAAGTTCTTGATCTGGTTCATGGGGCTATTCGTGTTATCTTCTAATTTTCAGCACGCTAATAAGTCCCTACTCGGGAACTAGGGGACTGGGGAACTAGGGAACTGGCGGGCGGAGAATACGCGAGTTATGGGGAACGTGAACGGTTTATGGGGAAAGTTTATTACTGAAATAATACCCAGCCCACGTACCATCGCACGAAATATTGTTATATAAAAATACCAAGTCATTTGTTAAGTAATTGGGGACATTTTGTTTTATTGAAGGAATTTAACTTACTATGAAATGCGGTAAATAATTTTTATCATTTAAAAAAAAATTATTATACGAAATAATATCGCGTGATACGAGTCGTATAACGGTTCGCTCGTTTAAATTTCGGTGAGGGAAAAATAATTTATTGTTTTGAATTTGTATGGGTTTTATAATAATAAAAAAACAGTGTGCGATTCACACGCGGTAGAAGTGACACCTTTAGAAAACTAAAGTAGATAAGAATTGGGAGGCTACGGAGCATCTCACATATAATAGGAGATCGATGGGCTACGAAGCACCGCACAAAGAGGAGACCGATTACACTGTCTCATTCTCTCGCAGGCTAAATCCTTTAGATGTATGTGTTTGTCTCTTTTTAGTGTCGCTTTTTCGTTTCATCGAGTTTCAATCAGAACGGTGCAAGTTTTCACTTTAAAAACTCTTCTCAAAATGAGATATTAGAAAGATCCTAATTTTTAAAAGTATCTCTACGATGTTTTTTTTTGTAGAATCGCAGGAATGGAAGCCAAATGAATTAATTCCCTTTTTAGTGATTTTCAACTTTTTTAAGAAAGGACAACGTATTATTCAATAATTTGAGAGGTGCGTAGTGGGTATAGGTACCTAAGTGGTTAGCTACGTTTGGTGACTTAGCAGGGTTGCCCGGGTTCATGGGGTGAGGTTTTTCCGGGTCTTGGCGGTGGATCGGGATAGACTGGTTGAGGGAGACCATTCGATCTCTCCAGCAGGACTCTCTCGCAACATCTCCTTGCACCGAAGTGTGAGGGACGGATTCATAAGTCCATCACTCCTCGAGACACTAACCGACAGATTCCAACCCACCCTCATACATTTTCCCTGCATTCTCAGAATTTCATCTCCTTCCTTTCCTCAAAATACCCTCCACACAGCATCCTCAAAGAAGACATAGGCCCTCAGGTGAATTTTTTTCCTCAGTGCCTCCTGTGTGGAGCTAATGTAAAAAAACATTGTTATTGTATTTTTAAATTCAAAAAATTTAGGCCACTATTTTTGTTGTCGAAAATACAAACCTTTGGTGAGAAGTCACGGAAAGCTCGTGTATTCCACGTGTCTCATTCTATATATCCCCAAATCATGTTGTTAAATTAAAGTGAATGAATACAAGTCATCCAATCAGTACTGTACAATATTCTTTTCAAAGAGAAAAACTTCTCCACGCCGTTCATTTGCTATAGAAAATTTTAATCAGGAATACCATCCGTCTGGTTTGAAGTTTATCCTGGCGTACGAGGAACATCTGAACACTGATTATACTATTTTCTTAGAAATATTGTTTTTTTTTTTTTAATTTCATTATAATATAATATAAGTAATATATTACCTAGCCAAACTTAACCTTAACTAACCAATATTCAAAGAGTGTGTTCTTTTGTTCTTTCTTATTTTGGCATTACCGCGAGTATGAGTAACATTATCTTACTGTAAATCATACAATTTGGGAGGGGGATTTTGGGATTTCTGTAAATCATACAAATCATACAAACTTCACCCCTGCCATAGGTCACCCAAATGGTTCGCTACGTTTGGTGACTTAGCAGGGGTGCCCGAATTCATAGGGTGAGGTTTGTCATTTGTGTTTGCCCATCTACTGCGTGTCGGACCGGATCGGGAGAGACTGATTGAGGGAGACCTCCTGCCGGACTCTCTCATTCGTTCGCCTTTTACTACAATAGGAGGGATGGATTCTTACGTCCGTCACTCCTGGACACATTGAGTCCCAGATTCCTATCCATCCATCATACCTTTTTCATTCCCAAAACTTCTTCTTCTTCTTTTCCTAAAAAGACCCATCATACAGCAAAGATGACAAAGACGCTGACGGATTTTTTTCTCTGTGTGGAGCCAATGTAAATAATACTGTTTTGATTTATCTTTTCAATTTGGGAGGCGGGTGTAAGTACCGCCGCCCCGGGAAGCATTTATTGGATAACCAACACCTTTGCCAGAGGTCTCCCCAAGTGGTTCTCTTTGCGTTTGGTGACTTAGCAGGGGCGCCCGGGTTCATGGGGTGAGGTTTGTCGAGGTCTTGGTGGCGGATGCGTCTGCCCACCTGCTGCGTGACCTGCCGGATCGAGAGAGACTGGGTGAAGAAGGCCTTTTGACCATTCCGGCCGGACTCTTTCAACCCATCGCCTTGCACCGTAGTTGAAGGGATGGATTTATACGTCCGTCACTCTTATAAAAAACAAATCCCCAGATTCCTACCCACACCTCATACCCTTTTCCATCGCAGAACTTCCTATCCTTCCCTTCCTTAAAAAATCCTCCAGGTAGCATCCTCCAAGATGACATAGGCCTTGAGGGAAATTATTTTCCCCAGGGTCTCCCGTGTGAAGCTAATGTAAAAAAATACATATGCAAAAATCTTGTAAGGTTTCTGTAACATGTGAATAAATTAAAGAATTAATTAGTTCCTATTTTATGTCTTCTATTTTGACCTCTCCAGCAGAACTCTCGACCCATCATCGGATTCATATGTTCGTCACTCCTGCACACACTGACCCCCAGATTCATACCCAACCTTTCTCCTTTCTTTCAAAAGACCCTCCACACTGCATCCCCAAATATGACATAAACCCCCGGGGATATTATTTTGCGCAGGGCCTTCTGTGTGGAGCTATTAAAAAAATCATTTAAAAAATTAATTACAGTTTATTTTTCGTAATTGAATTTATTATTACAGACTAGCTGATTCCCGGCATGCGTTGCAATACCAAATTCAAAGAAATACATTGTTTCTCCCTGCATGCTCTTTGTCTTTTCACTTGCGTCCCCGTTCCCCTCCCGCGTTCCCCTTCCACATTCCCCGCCTATGCTCACCCCTCTCCCGCTCCCCCGTTCGCCAACCCCCTTCCCGTGTACCATTTATTCATTACCAGTACATTCTGTTTTTAAACAGCTCGCGTGCCACCTATTACAATTCATTTATTCAAATTTTAATTTTCCATATATTACAAATATTCTTTTTCGTGTATTATAAGAACAATCAATCTAATTTCGTACCTAACATAGGTAGTTACCTATTTAAAATATCTATAACTAAAAAAATCCATTAACAATTCTTTTGTTCTAAAAAAAACAGCTGCCTGCTAAATTCACATTCATCAAACGCGGGAATTGAAAGCTCTGCAATGGGCCCGAAAAGAAGAATATGGAGAGATACGAAATTACGAATGTTAGAGGAGAGCGCTAACATTTACAGCGACGAAATCGAGGTGAAAATTGCGAAAATGTTTAATAAAACACGACTCGTTTAAAATAGAGCAAAAATCTCGGGGGCATTATCTTAAACAGCATTTAAAGAAACACTGTGAATTGTTTCATATATATAACTTGTAAAATAACCGAAACAAACGTGTTAATAATAGTTTTTGGAGCATACTTTGCGATTTTTTTCTATCGAGGGAATTTTATATAATTTGCGTTTCGGCGCGGGCATAGTCTAGATATTGTCTTCAAGAAAAACATATATTTTTTTAAGAGCTTTAAAACTTACAGTGTTTAAGGGAAATATGTAATAAATCGGTACAAATCCGGGTTGCGGGCCCTTAAACGTGCGAAGTTATATAGAAATTATCTAATTTTCTGCGCAATTTTCTTACCTTTTCTTTTCATAAGAACCTTCTACAAGGTATTAAAAAACTTGAAAAAAAAAAGATGGATGAAATGGGTAAAGACGTTCTGAAGTTATGGCGTGACCAAGGGAAACAGGGATTCATTTTTATATATATAGAAGATTCCATGAATTAAACTAAATAGCTAAAAAGATTTTCTATACCGTCAAAGAAAGCTAAAACTGTATTTTGACTAGTTTGCATTTAATCACAAGAATTAAAGTGTCAAGATACGTTATGAAACCGTTTATAAACGCAGCGCCAGAGCTACATACAAACTCTCCCTAATTTAATTAATTACGGGGTAGTATAAAAATAATTATCTTTTCACGCATTCGGAGTGTTACTGCGATGTTTATGGCGAGCTGGGCAATAAAGGCTATACTGCCATACCACCCCTCCTCCCTACTCCTTGCCCCACCCTTGCTGTACGCGACACCCTTGTCACACGAAAACACCCCTACGAACGACAGATACGGATTTATAAAGCGAATCTCACAGTTCAGGTATATTCGGAAAGCTTACAGTAAATTCGTTTACAAATAACTGGTAAATTTTCCATAAATGTTAACGGAATGGTATAAGGATTTTCTAGTTGTATCTGCGATTAAAAATTAGACAGGTACCTTGTTATCGGCTCTCCTACTAGAAACCAAATTCTTATACAAGATACGCGCAATCTAAGATTCAGTCAAATGTAATATTATGAAATACTAGCTAACCCGACAAAGTTGTTCTGCCGTATAATTTATTTCTAGTAAATATTTTGGTTGTTAAATAAAAAAAATACCGAGTGTATTGTAAGTGCGTGGGGATGGTATCTATGACAGAAAGATGAATGGAGCGCTGTAGATGATGACCGCCGATAAAACAAAAAAAACACTAACTTAAGTAGGAAAATGAAATTAAGAAAATCTATATGATTTCTGATTCCATGCCTACTCATATAAAACCCACTCAGAAACACCTTAGAAATGTCATTATGAAAAAATAATTTTAAAATAGCCGGTAATCTAACCTAACTTAACTTATTTAACCAATTTTTTTAGAGTGATTTTTTATCTTAATGACCTTTCTGAAATGCTTCTGAGTTGGTTTCATTCTGAGTCGTCTAGTCACCGAATTTCAAAGAGCAATTGAGTGTATAATATTTTTTATCAGTCCGTCTTTAGCCAACACAAATAAGCTCGATGGCGATGGTTTGCTCACGCGAGAATATAATGCCGAATGAAATATCAAAATAATGCGACGCTTCTCGTGAATGTCGAGGCGGACGTAGCGCCATCTGTCATTCAACAACATAAATAATTTCGTTCTGTTTGAAATAGGAAAGACGGTTAAATTTGTTCATACAAAAATACTAAAATCGCGATAAAAAAATGGGAGGGTGGGAGTAGGAGCGTTAAAATTAAGGGTTATAGGTATTTTTTGATGCCAAATAAAAAATTCCAAAAAAAATTGTCAAAAAAATATAATTTTTTTTCTGGATAGGGGCACCCTAATCACCTAGCGGTATGAAATATACTTTAATACCTATTCTCATACCTACCAAATATACAAACAAAATTTCATAAAAATTGGTCAAGCCGTTTCGGTGGAGTGCGACCACAAACACCGTGACTCGAGATTTTGATGTATAAGATGAATCGTAAATTTGGGGAGGCGGATATGTGTCCAGGGAACCATTTATAGGAATACCAACTTCTGTGCAATCTGCGTCTCCAAGTGCGGGGGTTCCCGGGGTAAGTTTTGTCCGGTTCTTGGTGGCGGGAGCGTCTAACCTCCAGCTGCATGGCAGCGTGGATCGGGAGAGAAAGGTTGACGGAGTCCCTTTGTCGTCTACAGCAGGACTCTCTCGGAGCATCGCTTTGCACCTCAGTGGAAGGGATGGATTCATACGTCCGTCACTCCTGGTTCTCCCCATAACTAAATCTCATCCCTTTTCTAAAAATACCCTCCCCACAGCATCCCCGAAGATGACATCCTGTGTGAAGTCAACGTCAAAAAAATGAATATAATTATTTAGATAAAATTTAAATAAATGAAGACCCAGGAGGTCCTGGGTTCGAGTCCCAGAGGTGTCAATATGTTTTTCTGATTTTTCTGTTTCCAGATTTTCGATTGAGTTTCGCTTATATTGTCTTCATTTATTTAAATATTTCAATTTGAGGTTTTACTCATAAAGTTAAAATAAAAAAAATAATTATTTAGCTTTGTTACTATATAAATTTTATTTGATATTTTCGTCTTATTTATAATTTAGACTAGTTCTGTTTTCAGACAGATTTTTCCGGTAGATCTGCCGGATCTACCCTGATGATGGACACTGCGATGCTGTCCGAAACGTTGGCTAAAGAAGGAAGTAGTGCAACACGGCATAACACCCCAAAAACAACTAACAAAAATACTTTTGGCCGTGAAAATCTAAAAACGTATCATATTTTATTGGCTGCTTTATCTTTATGTATTATTGTAAGATTCTTCTAAACTAAATGCAATCTAGCTAGTGTCTTGGATAAATATTTCCATTATTATTTTAATGCACGACATCTATTGATTCTTCTGCAAATCTTGAATGAATATTTTTTAATTTTGGAATAACTTTTTTTGATTTTTTTATTTCAAATTTTTAATTGAGAGCCGCTAATATAATTTAAAATAATATTATCCTACAAGTTCTATTATCTTACAAGTGAGGTTCTACTCACTAAGGTTATTAAAAAAATATACATGTTTAATAAAGTTTTATTAATTTGTAAATATCAACAAGTTTAATTACTTACATGAACAAGCAAGCAAATTCATCAAAATTTACTCTCAGAAATTTCTTGAAAGGGACTCTTCACCGGCTACAGAATGTATACGTTTAAAGAACATCGTTTTCGTTAAGAATTCTTAAAGTAAGGTAAAAAAACATCAAAATAGATGATTGAAATATATTATGAGAATAAAAATAAGCGAGTCACCTAATTAGGTAATAATTATTAAAAAGCCATTTAGGTAATCATTTAAATAAAGTTCTGGGATAAAACTATCGTTATTTTATTTTTTCAGTTTGAATTAAAACCATTTACATTTATTTTTTGCGTTAAGCATTCACACGGGTCAAATGTTTAATGAACCGAAACAATTAGGGCACAGCACGGGCAAAGTCGGGAACGTAAGCTAGGTCATTGATCACATCAATCATACACTTACAATTCTATCAGTTACACACTTACGATTGGGTGGCTAGTGTTCTTCCAAATTATCCATTATCTTCTAACTGTCATTACTCTTATCTTGCTTTGCTGTGCTAGAACATCTGTTCGGCCATGTGGTATCTTGACCCAGTCGTGCTGACGATTATGGCTGAAGTCTTCAACTATTGCATTCCAAGAGAATTCCATTCCATATATTATGTTTTTTTTACAATAGCTCCACACAGGACGCCGCGAGGAAAACCATTTCTCTCGGGGCCTATGTCATCTTTGGAAATGCTGTGTGGAGAGTACTTTTAGGGAAAGGAAGGAGAGGAAGTTCTGGGAAGAAAAGAGGTATTTAATCTGGGGGTCGATATGTACAGGAGTGACGGCGTATGGATCCATTCCTCCCAATGCGGCGCTAGGCAATGGGTCTTGAGAGTACAACGTATCCGCCGCCAAGACCTAGACAAATCTCACCCCATGAACCCGGGCATCCCTGAAGTCATCAAACGTAGCGAACCACCTGGGGTGACCTATGGCAGGGCTTTTGGTTGTCCAATAAATGGTTCCCAGGCAGGGAGGCGGTACCCATACCCGCCTCCAAAATTGAAAATTGGTGGCCTTAAATAACGACAAAATCATCTATCACCTACGTACTGATATATTGTATAAAAGTTATCTTCTCTTAGTTTTTCTTTAAAAAAAAATATTTAATCATAAATTTTCTAAAAAAGTCAAAATCACTTTTGATATTTCCCGTTAAGGGTTCCAATAAATAATATTTAAATGTCTTTTCTGCTATTTGGGAAAAATCAAAAATTTCATAATATTACCCAACGAAGCAAATATACCCAACATAAGTCAGCAATTATAATGATGCAGGGAAATGTCAAAGCTTCAATTCGCATTGACAAACTGCCCCGTGAAGAAATATAACCTTCGGCCCCTGTTTACACTGCTAGATTAAAGGTGGGACTAGCGGAGATGACGCAATGAAATACTGGTCATAAAAAGGAAGGGTACTTTCCACCCCATAGTAGAAAATAATTCTTTCAATGCGCTGTAAAAAAATGATTCTATGAAAACCTTTGCACTTTTTGAAGAAAAAAAGCTTTTGCGTATCATCATGCTTTTCGTAATGATCAGCATTAAGATATGATCCCTAACAAACAAATCTTTTAAGTAGGAATGAACATTTATAAAAAGGGTGCTACCATTTTAATGAAACATTTAAATGCGATGGTTAAATGATCGCATTTTTTTGTGTGTGGTGGAATTTCATGTTTTTTTATTTTGAGTTGCGTGGATAGATTGTACGTCAGAAATACATCTTAAAAGGCTTTTCTGTTTTAAAGACGTCTTTCTAGTATAAAAGTAAAAACATTTCCGGAACTTAATTGAATCCATGTTTACCTTATATTCCCATAGTGCAGTTTGCTGTTCAGGTTTTCTTTCATATTCCGTTGCCTTTTAATTTGAAATATCACGAGGCATTTTATTTACCGTTTTTTCATGAAATGTTGGCTTTGCGAATATTAAAATACCTACCTTCGTTTGTATTTTGTTTTCTTCATTTCCTACACTTTTATTTTTTTCTCGTAGAAAAGCTCCTATATTAAATTTTATAGAATCAAATTAAAACCAAAAAAATCCGTTTTCTGAGGATGGATGGTCCAAGACTAAAACTCGAACTTTCTAAAAATTTTAGCATTTCTCGTGAAATTGATAATTTTTATTTTTTACACAAGAGGCCCTGAGCACAATAATTTCCCTCAAGGCCTATGTCATCTGAGATGCTGTGTGGAAAATCTTTTTGAGGAGGACCAAGTTATCATTGGTCTAGAGGAGACCCATGTTGTAGGTAGGAGACAACACAGAGGCCGGCAAATCGTTCCACGGCTTAGCTGTTGAACTTTCAAGAACGAGTCGAAGAAGCGACCCGTTCTCATGTGACAAACAACGGTTGTGTACATATTTTATCTATTATATAAAAATGAATCCTGAATGTGTTGCTAAGCGCATAACTTTCGAACGACTGCACCAAATTGGACAATTCTTTTTTCGTGTATTCGTTATTGTCAGGACAAAATTTTTGTAAAACTTCCGGTGAGTTCTGGCATTATGAAATTTGTATAAAAAATTTGCTATTGGTGGCACGCGAGGAAGCGGCTATTGCTATGGAAAGCGGGAGGGAGGGAGAGATGGGGGAGGGGAACCAGGGAGGGGGAGGGGAACTTGTGAGGGGGAGGGGGAACTGGGAGGGGGGAGGGGAACTCGGGAGGGGGGGATGGGGGGGGGGGGAGTAGAGTGGGGAGAGGGAAGGTGGAGGTGACGGAGTGGAAACGGGAGAAAAAAAGGGGAGGCGGAAGGGGAACGGGACGAATGGGAAAGGACACTCAGAGAGAAACAATTTCTTTATTAAATGGCCTAGCAACGCACGCCGGGACCAGCTAGTAATATTGTATAATTAAAATATAATAATTTTATTAATTTATCGACAGCCTCCCTGGTAGAGGGGCAAGTGTCTCGACGAAGATACTCTCAGAATACTACTGGTGTAAAACCACCATTCAGAATTGAAACGTTTCTTGAAATGGCTTTAGCCGTATTCGGTGACTAGATCTGAATTACCACGAGCTTCCCAACCTTACTGGTCCCCATTTGCTTCCCTCCCCACTCCCTTCAGTCTCAAAACTTACCCTTATTGGGGACGCCATAGTCTCACTGGCTAGCGGTTGGGAGCAGTTGGGACTCTTTTGCGATATTGACGTTAAAAAATACTGACGGACACACTCCAATTAACATTTATCGTTGCTGGCTACTATTTGGGTCTTAATTTAAAAAAAAATCACTCCAAATGGGGAAAATTAGGTAACTTTACGTTTTTCAAAACGTTTCCTTTTATCGGACACTTTTCTTACCACAGAAATATTTATTAAGATTGGATAAGAGAAATTTAAAATTTCTAATTTTTGTCATAACAAAAATAATCGAAAAGGGCCATTCAAGTCATTCCTCATAACTCAAGTTATAATTTATATTTAATATTATCCCATTAATATTATAAAGGCGAATGTTTGTATGGATGTATGGATGTACGGATGAATAGATGTATTGATGTGTAGACAGATGTATGTTTGTTACTCTCACGCAAAAAATACTGAATGGACTTTTAAAATTCTTTCACTAATAAAAAACTACATTATTTGCGAATAATATAGGCTGTATATATTGGTAAGCTCTGGCGTTATGAATACGCTCTTGCGTTATGAAATTATTTATTATACGTCTATTGTCCAGACGAAAAGCAAAGCGTTGCTTGGTAACTATAAGTAATTATACGACGTGCGATGTCATTTTGTTATTTGTTTAGGTTACTATGGAGATCCCTTTGATAGTTAAAATTATATTAATCTATACTAATATTATAAATGCGAAACTGCGTGTGTTTGATTGTTACGCTTTAATAGGTGGCACGCGAGCTGTTTGAAAAATGAATGTAACGAGTATGGAGGGGGAGGTGGGGGGGGGGGAGAGGGGGACGTGGAGGTGGAGAGATGGTGGGAGGGAGAGGGTGAGGGGTGGAGGAACGTGGAGGCGGAGTGAGAAACCCCCCTAATACCATGCGAGGGAAGCCGGGGGCAAAAGCTGGTATATCATACATTTATACAGCGCCCATTTTTTTATAAAAACAAACCATGCAAGTCATCTAAATCTTTATTATTATTATTATTATTATTAATTATTATCGCAATGTCAAAGGTAAAGCCCCCGGGTGGTTAGACAAATTATGTAAATTAATCTGATAATTAATAATCACGATACCACTTTATGAACAACCTTACCTAACATAATTCCATAACAGAGGTTACCACGGAATGTATTGCCAGTAGCGCAACGACAAACTGTTGTGCCCCAGGCAAACTTCAACCGTGGCACACCGCTTTTCAGGGAATAAAAAAAAATTAATAATTCAGTTTTCAGACATTCTTATTACCCTGGTTGAATACCAAAACAAGTTACGTGAAATGGCTTTAGCCTTTTTTGGTGACCAGAATGAATGTTCATAATATCCCCACTTTCTTCGCCAAATCTTTTTGTAAGGTCTCCCTGGCTCCGGACCTAGACTGTGCTATATACAATTGAAAAAATATATGAACATGACTTATATTCATAAGTTCATTTTTCAATTACTCGTAACTTGTCTTCATGGTTTATTTTTTATTGTGTACAGAACAGAAGAAAAGTGGATGCCATTTGTACACTTTTGATTACTTTGAATGCATGGATTTTTATTTTAATTACTTTTATGTTGTACTTGTAATTTTGTACTTGAAAGCTCATTATTTGAGCTGCTAAAAAAATAATTCTCTAATGTTCTCTTTATTGTCATTACATCATCATCATTACGTAGTATAAAATGAAGTCGCTCAAAATGTATGTGCGCGTTAATCTTTTAAACTACGCAACGGATTTTCATACGGTTTTCACCAATAGATAGAGTGATTGAAGAGGAATATGTATATGTATAAAACATGTAAATTATATTGGAGAAAAGCCTAGAAATTCAAAGAAAACATATTTTGTGCGATTTAAAACGGCTGGCGGGCCGTACTATAGTCTCTTTTGAAATTCGTTCTATGGAAGAAATTGGAAAATAGATGTCCTAGAGTAAGCAGGTATTTGATTTTCCCTTTTCAAATATCCAGTGTTGCATTGCAAGCATTGTATAATTAGTGGCGATCGCTAACTATATTATTATATAAATAAAATATAATCATAATAATATAGTTGATTCAAGAGGAAGGTTTATATCTATAATACATGCTTATTATAGTAGAAAAAAGCCGAGAAATTCAAATATTCAATTCAGGCAGCGGGCAGCGGGCAGCTGGCAAGCGGGTGGTGTGGATTTATAAAGGTTGGGTAATGGCGTTGTGTTTCGTTAGCCACAGCAACGTGTGGCCGGGTCTGCTAGTGTTTAATAAATCAAAACCAAAACTTCCTAAGATTTGTAAATATTTAAATACCTGGCTACTTTTTTATATAACATTATTTTTAATTTAAATAAAGAACTATACTATTAGTTCAACGACATATCTCAATAAAGATTCGTTTTTAGATTTTCACGTTCAAAAGTACCTATTTACGTTATTTGTTTTTGGGGTGTTATGCCGTGTTGTGCCACCTACTTCTTTAGCCAAAGTTTAGGTAGCGCAACACGGCATAACACCCCGAAACAAATGTTTCAATAAAAAATATTTTTTTTAATGACATTTTTCAAGCAGATTGGTACCAAAATTTGATTAATGTGATTTCATAGCTCATAGAACGATCTAAGCCAGTGATTCCCAAAGTGGTCCAGGTGGACCCCCGGGGGTCCATGGGAGACTCGACGGGGGTCTACGTTGGCTGATAAAAAAATGGGGGTCCATAAGTTGTATTTGGGGGTCCACGAAAATTTATCTGGTTTCGATAGTAAAGAACAAAAATGTTGGCTTGGCTTTACCTATCAATGTAGGCAGATTACTCAAAAAAATTAAGGGAGCTAAAAAAATCCAAATTTTTCGGTGATTTTTGACAGGCTGTATTTTTGTGAAAAATGGTCGTATTGAGACTTTAAAAAAGCATTTTGAAGCTTTAAGATTATAGTTTTCATATTTTAAGCAATTTTTTTAGGAGCTACGGTTCTCATGCAATCCTAATTTTTTGCTAATTTTTTGGTACACGGGCTTGAAATTTTTTTTTCGGTTAGGCCGGCTTATGAATCCGATAACCTTAATATTTAGCAATAATTTCCTTTTTAAAACCTCCCTTAATTTTTTTGAGTTGTGTATATTTAGAAGGACAGCGACTGTTACTTGTAAAAACTTGCATATTCTATTAAGGTGGGAAACACAGGACTTGGTTTTTTAATGATTTTCATGATTTTTTTTGCACGGAAGAAATGTGTACAATTTATTGAAACTTTGAGGTCATTTTTTATATCTATTTAAAAAAATATTGTGAATTTTTCGAAGCATTTCCTCCGAAAATATGAAAATTATCAACTGCTGTACATCAAATGTCATCATCAGACGTAGCTTTTGTGTACATTTTGGTGGCCACAGTTTTCATCTCAAAATAGGGTTTTGAATTTAATGTAAGTACATGTGTCTCTTCTATGTAGGTATACCTAAATTTTTCCAAAAAAATGGAAATTAAATTTTTTACAGGTGTCTTAACAGGAAACCTTGATTTTTTTGCCATTTTTTTGGATTTTTTGCAATTAAAAAATACTTTTGACAATGATATTACTACGAATTTTGGTTCACGTAGAGCGTAATTATATAAATATGGTATCTGCACATTTATAAAATGTTTGGTTTAAAAATTTCTGAGCTAGAGTGCACACAAATTCCAAAAAAGTCGCTTCGAGAAAAATGCATTTCAGTTTACCACGCGGTTCGGCACAAACACCCTCATAATACCGGAACGAATTGAAATTTTTATTTAAGGACGGGTTGTTTAAAAAAATTTGATGAGTTCATCAAATATTTGAAGTTAATTTTCACATTCTGTGTAAGTTCTATTCAAGTTATGTTTTAACATTATTATAGGTCAGTTGCTACATGAAACCGGAATAATCACAGAACTTGAATAGAACTTACACAGAACGTGAAATACAACTTTAAATATTTTATGAATTAGTAATTTTTTTTTAAACAAACTATCCCAAAACTTTGGGAACGTATTCTTTAATAGTTATGCTAACAATTTATGAAGTAAAAAAATAAAATCATTTTTTTGAGTCATCTACCTACAAGTATTTCCTCCCCTAAGTCTGTAATCATATTTTTTTTAATAAATAGAACACAAGAAAACATAACTACCTATAAACGTTGTTCTGCCATATAAATTATCTCGAGTGAATATTTTGGTTGTTAAATAAAAAAAAAACGAATGTATTGTTAGTGTGTGGGGATGGGATCTATGGCAGAAAGAGGAATGTAGGGCTGTAGACGATGAACGCCGATAAAAACAAAAATACACCAACTAAAGTAGGAAAATTAAATAAAGAAAATCAGTATTTTACGATCTTTTTTGTCAGTCCGTCTTTAGCCAACATAAATAAGCTCAGTGGTTTGCCCACGCGAATGCACGCAATGAAATATCAAAATGACGCGACGCTTCTCATGAATGTCTTGCGCATTTCTGGATGAAAGTTCAATGAGGCGGACGTATCTGTCATTGAAGAACATAAATAATTTCGTTTTGTTTAAAATACGAAAGACGGTTAGATTTGTTCATACAAAAATACTAAAACCGCTTTTAAAAATGGGAGAATGAGGGTAGGAGGGTTAAAATTTGGGCTTATGGGTATATTTTGATGCCAAATAATTAAAAAAATACAAAAAAAAAATGGTCAAAAAAATTCGATTTTTTTTTCTGGATAGGGACACCCTAATCACCTAGCGGTATGAAATATACTTTAAAACTTATTCTCATACCTACCAAATAAACAAAAAAAAAATCATAAAAATCGGTTAAGCCGTTTTGGAGGAGTGCGACCACAAACACCGTGACACGAGATTTTTATATGTAAGATTCTTTTTATTTATACCACTCCGAATTTAGGGTTGGAACTGAGCCGCGACGAAAATTTCCATCCTTAGATCTAATCTTCACATTTTTTGAGTTTTGAGAATGTGATAGAAATGTAGCAGCAGGGGGTCCACCGAAATCAGTAAAATTTTGAAAGGGGTATACGAGAAAAATAAGTTTGGAAACCTCTGATCTAAGCTCATGCGAAATCTGGCGGTATAATAAGGCACCAACATCCAACACGGCCACCATCTTGAAATGAAAACGGAATGTATAAACAATTTTCAGATTTACAGACAGGTGAAATGCAAAACGGCCAAGTTAACGGTCAATAAATAATATCAAAATTAGATTAATATTCATAACTTGTTAACTAGGGTAAGTTTGTGTGAGGGATTAACATTCTACAGTCTACAGTCACGTTATTACTTAGAACTGAATAAAATTAGTGGGTAGACAAAATTTTTAGATTTCACTAATGTTTTATAGCTTTCTGCCAATTAAAGAAACTGAGACATTTAGAAGAGAAAACAAAATTAAGCATTTAGTGAAAACTTGAAAATGAATGTTCAATTAAGCATTTTGGCATGCCCCCCAAGGTTTGCAGAGTTAATCCATGCGTTCAGTAAGCCACTGCGTATAATATTTTACCTCGTCTGGAGCAAATTTATCGTACAAGCGTTGATAAATATGATCTAAAATAGAAATGTGGAATTATAGACAACACCAGTACCGCTTTATTACCGAAGTCACTGAAATAAATAAGCTTAATTTATCGTCACCTGTATTGATTTTTTAATAGTCTTGTTATACTTAGTCACTTATTCATGAATTCGAACTTGTATTTAATTAGTTAGTAGGTGAACGGTGGTTTTACGGGGTGGTTTCACATCACGAAAGCATCCGCGCTCAAAAAAAAGAAGGTGGAGAGATATGTAATCACGAATGTTAGAGGAGTGCGCTAATATTCAAAGCGATAAAATCGATGCGAAAATTATGCAAATGTTTAATAAAACACGACTTTCACAACATAATTAGTAAAATAACTGAAACAAACGTTTTTATAATAATTTTCGGAGCATACTTTGCAATTTTTTTTCTATCGAGGGAATTTCGTATAATTTGCGTTTCGGCGTGGAACGCGTCTAGATATTATCTCAAAAAATAACATATATTTTTTTTAGAGCTTAAAATTTCAAATCTTTAAGGGAGATATGTAAGAAATCGATGGAAATTCGGGTAGCGGTGCCTTAAGGCGGTACACAAGCCTAATAATTTTTATTTGCTCAAAACTCACATTTTAATAATTTCAAGCGAATTCGTAACTATAAAAACTTTTTTTTATTTCCATGCCGCACAAGGAATGCGAGTTATTTATATTTTAGATTAATAAAAACAGTACCTTACCATTAATATATTTTAGGTACAACGATTTAAAACGTTATATCCTGTTGTATAAAATGTAGGTCTTCACTCAGGAGAAATCTTGGGATTGGTTTTTTTATAAATGAAGCACTTTTTTTATAACTTAATTTCTTGATTTTTTATTGTTATGATTTGAATATTTATAACTGACGATAATAACTTTCCCCACCCAACGGACAAGGGTTTAGTGGTATTTTAAATTCTTAGTGCAAGTTTTTGTAAAGAAGTAAGTTAATTTCACCGATGCAAGCCTTTTTATAAAGGTACTTACTTACCTTGTCTGTTGTGTGAGAAAGAGACAAAAATAAATGATTCTATTATAGACATCTGACGAACAAATCAGACAACCCTTTGATCGCAATCCAACCCTTGATGGTAACTTTTAACTCCATAATTGGTTTGAATCCTGGGTTTAAATTTAAACACCTGTTTTTCAACTATAAAGTTAGCGGTGAGCACCAGATTTTATTTTTCTAGACGATGAATTAATAACTTCGGGAGGATAACATGGAGACACATTTTAATATTTGTAACACGATCCTCAGAATTAATAAAACGAACGCGGCAGAAAGGTCGAATCTCCAGGCCTGCTAGGGTGAATTCGACCGTACGTTCGTACAATGCTTCTTCACTTACGTTGTTAAGATTCCCACATTATTTTTCTTCTTCTTCTTTTCTTTGATACGGCAAGTTCAACAGTAGGTCCGTCCAATAGACGGGTCGCGAGTCGCAATTTATTTACAGGGCTTCTTTACTTACGTCGTTAAGATTCTGAATATATTTGAGGGTATATTGTCGTCTTAAGCAAGGCTGCTTAATGTCACCATGGTTATTCAATCTGTTCATGGATAATTAATTATATGCAAGAATTAAACCAGGTGGGATTGGGCGCAAAATTGAGTAATTTGAAAGTATGTTCCCTGATGTATGCTGATGATGCAGTGCTGATTTCTAACAGTATGGAAGATCTACAGTGTTTCGTGTCTAGGATGAACGAAGTATTAATGAAAAATGAGTTAATGATGAATGTAAGTACGTCTAAAGTCATGGTGTTTGAAAGAGAGAGTACGAAAACGGTGTGCAATATAGTTGTGAATGATGAAGACTGGGGGCGGGTGAATGAGTTTGTGTATCTGGGTAGTATGTTTACGAGAGATGGAAAGGCTGATAGAGATATTGAAAGAAGGGTAAAAGCAGGATACTCCATTAACGGGGGACTGAATGCCGTTGGCGCTAATAAAAAAACTGCCAAAAGAAGCGCAGATAGCAGTCCACAATGGAGTCCTCGTACCTACCCTGATGTACGCAGAGAGGTATGTAACTGGCAGAGGAAGGATTAAAGTAGACTGAATGCTGTTCAAATGCGATCCCTGAGGTGTATGTGTGGTAAAACCATGTATGACCGTGTGAAAAATGTGGAGATCCGCAAGGAATGCAAGGCAGATGTAAGCATAATGAGTAAGATTAAGAAAGGAACCCTCAGATGGTTTGGGCATGTAGAACAAATGAACAAGGAAAGTGGTGTAAGAAGAATATATGAAGCAAATGTGAATGGTCGAAGAAGAGAAGAAGAGATAGTCGGGGATAGTAATCAGATACTTGAGTCGGGCCATGTCAAGAGTCAGAATAATAGAAGAGTGTGTTTGAAGAGACGATGTATGAGTGTAAATGAGGCAAAGAGTGTGTCCGTCCTCTCTGCTTACTCCTGCGGGGAAACGGCGTGATGGTTAGTTAGTTAATTAGTTTAGTAGCCGAGTGGTCTAAAGCGTCTGCTGAGTCCTCCGTCATTAAGTTAAGCCCTCAGGACTCGACCGTATTTTTTCAGAGGGACGAAATATTTCCGTCTTGCAATAAAATACAAATAAATGGAGTATTTCTGAATGCATTTGAAAACTAAAAACTGTTTTGGAAAGGTGATGAAATACGCTAAATATAATTCGACATAAACATATTATTTTTAAAATATTCAATTTTTCACGCAAACATAAAAATGTTTTAAAATGGCTCACCTTACTTTTTCACTAATTGAAATTAATGATATAGAAAAAAAAACACATCATTATTTATTAAGCAAATATATAATAAAAGTTATCGTCAACTCATTTTTTAGTCATATTGAAAAAATCATTTATAAAAAGTTCTATAAAATTGCGGTCGGAAATTTTGGATTCATAAAGGGGTACATTTTATTTATTTTGCGGTTAATTCTTAGATTTGAAAATAAAGCGTGGTATTCTTTCTTTCTAACACCGTTTAGATCATATTTCTAACCATGATCGTAAGGGAGAAACAACGATTTCTATGAGACCTATATGAGTTGTTCCGAAAACCGAACAAATAGATCTGTGGTGTTTTTATGTTCCCAAGGCCCTGCGGAAAATAATTTCCCAATGCCATCTTTGGGGATGCTGTGTGGAGGGTATTTTTGTGGAAAGGAAGGAGTGAACCTGAGTCTTGAGGAGACCCAAGTTGTAGGAGGAAGGTAACTCAGAGGCCGCCAAATCTGTTGAACTCAAGAACGAGACGTGGAAACAATCCGTTCTCAAAGTTGGGCGCCAGTTTACCGTGTTTCCTGACTGTGCACTGATGCTGAAGGAATCAACGACGCTAGTTCCTCGAAACATCTTCAATTGAAATGCCGATTGAACAAAGTGTTGCTTCGGTGGTAAGAATTAAAAAATGGTCAAGTTTATTTGTTGTCTGGAATGTTTGTTTCAGGGCAAACTCTGTCTAGAATGGAAACAAAAATGTATTTACATCATGAATATGAATAATCCACCGTTTATAAACTCATGTGAACATTATTACATGCTAAAATTGAGCCCTAAGGCATAAATGTTCCACTATTTACGGAGGTACCTCTGGGGTAGTACGTATATAAGCGAGGGAGTACATTCTATTTCGTAAAAGAGATTTACATCCCTTACAAATTAACCCCCGCTAACCTAATTACACCGGGGTTGTAATAATTAATTTAAAACATCAAACAAATATGATTAATGATACACCATTTATAATGAAAAAAACCGCTCTGCAAAATTATTATGCTCAGGCATTGGTATGGACTTCACGTTTTGGCTACGGTGGTACTGAAAATGACTTAATTTTGATAAAAATAATAGAATGAAATTAGCAAATAATATGTAGGTGAATCCGCTATTTTTGCTATAAACATAAAGTGTAGTAGGTATCTGTTAGCTAATTCCAATGATTAGTAAGGGTCGGCCGAGACCGAGACCGAGACCGAGAATAAATAAAAATCTCGGCCGAGACCGAAAGCCGAGACCGATAACAGATAATTTGAGAAAAAAAATTAAAATGCGCTATTTTTGCATAAAAAAGTATATTTAAGAATGTAAGTTCTAAGAAAAACAGCTGCGAACATACAAATCAGCGAATCGATGTGTTCTGATTAATGTGGCCACTGAATCTAAAAAATATTCGTACACTTACCAGATTTCCAACATACGTATAAAATAATACGTAATGATATTGATATAAACTTAACTAGTTTATGTAGTTTTTCTGGCTAGTAATTATAATTAATCACAACATCACATAAAAGAACTTATTTTTTTCTACTACGAACAAATCAAACTTCCTTTAACTACAATTGTTTGTTTACAAAAGTGTGGACGCGCGCGATAGATTTGAATCCCATTATCCTATACCGTACCTACTTAGAACGGTCTCGGTTATGGCCCAGAATCTCGGCGATTTTTCGCCGAGAACCGAGACAGAGTTTTCGGTAGAATTAGTAGCCGAGAATGCCGAGACCGAGACCGAGATCTCGGTTGACCCTTAATGATTAGGTCTTGAAATGTATTGGGAAACTTCCAAGTATGATCGAGGTTCGTTGTAATTACAAGTTGCTTTATACATGATAACGTCAAGTTTAAATAAATATTTAACTGGACCAGACGTCTTTACTATAGGATGCTAATAATAGGAAGTTATACTGCCGCTGTGGTTCACGAGACTGATGGCGTCCGCCCGACTAACAGATGCTTCGGCTATCGCCGTGACCGTTCGTACGTTAGACACGAATCACGATAGATGATACTCTTTTAAAATAATACTTAACTGACAAAACTACGAATAACTAATAATTCTAACGACATCTATTGAAGGACGTTGAAACTACAAGACTAACCTGTACATCATATTATGTTGCGATGAATTGTTACAGGATTAATGCGAATTAATCTCGGAGGTGGAAGATTTCTTATTGTTTCCGGCCATCAAATTCGAGTTGTTGCGAGTGCAATCTGTAGGGTGAAGATTGCCCTGCAATCAATCAATCTTCCAACTTACTATAAGAAAAGGCACCAAAGGGAGAAAAAATTTTGTCACTATTAAATATTTACCATAAATTACATTTTCTGATAAGGAATTTCCAACTTATCGCTTTAACTAATTTAATGGGGAAGGTTTGAGAGAAGCTGGAAGAAAAGAGCGAACAGAAAAGGATATAAAACTTACTATTTGATCTAGTTTGTTACCAGACAAAGCTGCATCATATGCAAAGTTAGATGAGGAGATACCGAAACACATCATTTAAATATTTTTTGGAAAAGTGTAATTAAACTAGCATTGCATGCAAGTTTGAATTCTATACAAATAACGTCTGCCCACCAACTGCGTGGCAAGCCGGATCGGGAAAGACTGGTTAAGGAAGACCTGTACACCTCTCCAGAAGGACTCTCGGAACATCGCCTTACCCGCAGAGGGGGGGATTGATTTATTTGTAAACTCCTGGACACACTGATCCCCAGATTCCTATCCACCCCTCGTACCCTTTCCTTCCCACGACTTCCTCTCCGTATTTTCCCTAAAAAGATCCTCCACACAGCATCCCCAAGATGACATAGGCCCTGAGGGGAATTATTTTCCTCAGGGCCTCCTGTGTGGAGCTAATGTAAAAAAAAACCATATCAACGCACATTTTTAATTAGCTATCTTGATATTTATTAACTTTTCTGCAAGTCCAAGATGAATATTTATTTTCATTAAACTTGACGAGTAAAACTTCAAAATGTAATTTTTAATTAATTTAGACAATTTTAGTAGCAATATTAGACAATATTCTAATATTGTCTTAATTTACTAATATTAAAATTTGATTTTGTATTCCTTAGTAAAAATAAAAAGAATTTACGAATATGACCATTACGCCTGGTTATCTTACTTATTACATTATTTGGATGTGAAGGATAACCAACAGGTAAATATTTGCCCCATTTCATTTTATGACTACCGTAGGGCTCTTCCAGTGAATTAAATAACTGCCGTTGAATAATATTATTACTAACTATGAATATTCAAAGCTCCCCGCAGATCCGAAGAGCCGTTCTCCGGTAGTATGGCCAGATTCCGCTGAATCCTAATGAATGTTGAAAACGCAAATTATTTTACAGAGTCGATCAATCATGGGAAAATTTTGCTTTAAAAGCAGATACGAAAAACTATCAAGTTTGCGAGCTTCAAAAATACATAAAATAGATGTTTAAAGGCTTTAAGGGATTTTGGGACACTTTTGCAAGGTGGTTAATTATGTTTTTGTTCTGTTTGTTCGATTCTTAAGGCCCCGCAACCGCGCACCAAAAGAAGAAGATGGAGAGATATGAAATTACGAATGTTAGAGGAGAGCGCTAGTATTTAAAGTGACAAAATCGATGCGAAAATTGTGAAAATGTTTAATAAAACTAGACTCGTTTAAAATGGAGCAAAAATCTCGCGAGGGTTGTCTTAAACAGCATTTAAAGAAACACTGTCAATTTTTTCATACATATAACTTGTAAAATAACTGAAACAAATGTGTTTATAATAATTTTTGGGCATACTTTGCGATTTTTTTCTATCGAGGGAATTTTATATAATTGGCGTTTCGGCGCGACGAATGTCTAGATATTATCTTCAAAAATAACATATATTATATATTTTTAAGAGCTTAAAAACTTCAAATGTTTAAGGGAGGTTTGCAAGAAATCGATAGAAATTCGGGTAGCGGCGTCTTAAATCAGTTTTTGTTAAATTCGTGAAGAGTGAGGTAGGGTTTCTTGAAATTAGCAAATGCTGAATGATATTTTTTGAATAACATTTAACATACACATATAACCTAATTTCTTTTCTTTCTTTATTTTTTCTCTTTCTCTGTTCCATAATTTAGGAATATCGACGCCCCCGGAAACCATTTATTGGATAACCAATACCTCTGCCATAGGTCACCCCGGGTTCGCTACATTTAATGACTTATCAGGGGTACCCGGGTTTGTGGGGTGAGGTTTGTCCAGATATTGGCGAGAGTGAGATTAATTGAGGGAGGCCTTTTGATTGATCTCTTCACCGGACTCTCTCAACCCATCGCCTTGCACCACAGTTGGAGGGATGGATTCATATATCTGTCACTCCTTGACACACTGACCCCCAAATTCCTACCCACGTGCCCTTTACCTTCCCAGAGCTTCCTTTCCTCGCTTTCCGTAAAAAGATCCTTCGTATAGCATACCTAAGATGACATAGGCCCAGAGGGAAATTATTTTCCTTAGGGCCTCCTTTATGGAGTAAAACTACTTTCTGTATACTTATACTTACGGTACGTTCTACGTACGGTACGGTTCATTATATCTGTTATTTTACTAGTAGCATCTAAATCTAGTTCACTAACAGCTAAACTTATATTATAATTGAAGTGGTAATATCGATGTATATCCCAATGATTATTTGTGTTATAATTGTTAAAATTTTACTGAAAAAACAAATAACTTTGTTTTCATCACTTTTATTTATATACAATCAACATGTTTCATGAACGATGTTTACATCATCAGGATCAAATGTATACTAAACTTAAAAATTAAATAAAGATCACATATAGGAGGAATGGGGAGCTTTATTAAACTTAAGTTATTTGTCTTTTACTTTACTTCTTTACTTAAGTTATTTGTCTTTTCATTAAAATAAATAATGCCATCACAAAGTGAAAACCTTTCCGAAGAAGCTTTCTTTGAAAAATTAATTGTCAACACTCTGTTAATAATTCACACGATAAATAACAATCAAATGCGTAGATCGTCTTATTGTATATAGTACATATACATTTTATTATCGGATTTTTTTTCAAATAGAAAAACAAGGTTAAACAGTTTACTTTCATTGCTCTTAATAGCTACATATATGTATCATTTTTCAAAGATGTGTAGTTTTCCACTTTGTTGAGTTATCATTGGACCGTTGCGTGGGTAGATACCTATATCACATCCGAAATTGTATTATTAAGATTCCGTATCCCGAATTTCTAACAATTTATAATATAGGTAATTTCCTTGAACACTTTAAGTTTTAAGAGCGTTTAATCAGCCAGCGGACGAAAATCCACATTTCGTCGAAAGTTGTTCTTACGATCGTGCAGGGCGGTTACAATAAGAAAGATTAAGTATTCTCCTTACCAGCTTTTTAAAATTATAACTCAGTATCGATTTTATTTCATTCCAAATTTGCTTTAATTTATACCTACATTCAAAAATGCTGAAAGGCGTGATGATAAAATTATTGAAATAATGTACTTTTTGTAATTATTTTTTGATTATAAGCATTTATCATTTTTCAATAAGTTAAATAAGAATGTTAAAAAAATCTGAAATATATTAGTTTGTAAGTGCGCAAATAAATACACAAACGGACTAATTTTTGTCACGAAACACACGCATATATTTTTTAATGATTTTATTTAAACTAAAATTAAAATTCTAAAACATGCGATACCCAGATAATGTATTGATTTATTTAACTGCATGATTATATTATTTGAAATGGTTGTGGTATAATACAATTTTTTTTTTAATTTAACAAATCTGCCAACGACCTATGGTATAACCTTATTATACTATAAATAAACATTTTTTCTCAAAATTTAAAACATGCGAATGCTAGATAAAAGAACAATCTTTCGAAATCTATTTATAATTTTTTTGTGGAAAAGAGTCAATACGTCTAAAATCTGATTTAAAAATTACATATTTCTGGTTTTCTCTGGTAATACCCTCTTAAGGCTTTTAAAAAATATATTCTTGAAAATAATACCTACACATTTGCCACGACTAAACAGTAATTTCATGAAAAATTATTATAAACACGCTTTTTTCTGTTATTTTACAAGTTACAAGTATGAAACAATCCACGTGTTCCTTTAAATGCTACTTAAGACATTTCATACGAGATTTTTGCTCTTTTTTAAACGAGTCGTGTTTTATTAATCATTTTCACAAATTTCGCCTAATTATCAACGAATAAAAAATATGAGCGCTCCCTCTAACATTCGTATTTACATATTTCTCCTTCTACTTCTTTTTGAATGCTTACTACCGGGCCTTAAGTAATTACACCATTTTTATACAAAACTGCGTCTACGTGCTCCGGCGATAACCATTTATAACTATCTACTTCTCTGGAACATATCGCAAAAATGCTTTAAATCATTTTATATTGATAAAATGTGAAAATACACACACACATTAAATAAATTATCGATATTTGCATTCTCTATTCCATTCTGAACTTAGATATTCTTTCGAAAAACATAAAAATATTCAAGAATTGTGAGTACCTAAATCTCATCCACGCATTGAATGTAAATGTGAAAATCTGCAGAATCTTCGTTTAAACGTGTTTCAAATTTTCACTTTTCATCTTTCTGAAGTTAAATTGTGTTAAAATTGAATTTTCTCTACACAAGAATATTTAAAAGAAAAATGTGATACGAAAATTACGTTTGGAGGAATTTAATTCTTTCTTTATTCTATGTGTATATAAAGTTTTTTTTTTCAGCCGGCGTGTGATGCAAAATGGGCTGTTTATAAAATTAAAATTTGAAAGGCTCTGTTAGATTGGATTACGGAGCATTTTTAAAAGCTTCGTGGCCAAATTTCTAGTGGGCTATAGGGGTTTGTTCTAACATCCGTTTTCGTGATGTTGATTTTCTATCTTTTGAAAAGATAAAAAAATGCCTTTTCCACATCTTAACCCTCCAATGGATAATATGACCTATGCGTCTCTTTAAGGTTTTTTTAATGTATTTTCTTGTTTTATTTCCCGTTTTGAAACACTATTAAAATATAAAATTATCGAAGAAAGTGATTTTTAAAGGCCTCCGTGGTTGAGGGGTAAGGCTCTTGGCTAGCAATCCTAAGGTCGCTGTTTAGAATCCCGGCGTAAGCAGGTAAGTAAATTTTATTTGATTGATTTGTGTTATTTCAAATTTATTCATCTCTATAAATAAAAATGAATCCCTAAAATGTATTTAAGCGCATAACTTCCGAACGACTGCACCAAATTTTGTAATTCTTTTATTTTTGTATTCATTATTGTCAGGACAAGGTTTGTATTAAACTACTGGTGAGCTCTGGCATTATGAAATTTGTATAAACAAATGGCACTTTTGTATAAACATTTGTGGCACGCGAGCTGTTTGAAAACTGAATGTATGGAATGCGGGTGCGGGGAGGGTGAACTCAGGAGGGGGGTTCACGGGAAAGGGGGAGTGGAGTGATGAGAGGGAAGGTTGAGGAGGCGGAGTGGGAATGCGTGAGGGGAAGGGGACGCGGGAGAGGAAGGGGAGGCGGAAGGGGATCGGGACAAATGGGACATGCCGGGAAACAGATAGTTAAAAATAATATAAATATACTCACAGTATATTTGCGGCACTGGTGTAAGTCCACCATTCAGAATAAAAACGTTGTTTGAAATGGCTTTAGCCGTGTTTGGTGACTATATCTGAATAACCAGGAGCTTTTCCACCTCCTTCTTACCCATCTCCTTCCCCTTTCACTACCTTTCAATTCGGGATGCCATAATACTACTGGCTACAGACGGGAGCAGTTGGGACTCTTGTGCGGAATTTGTATAAAAATAATATGTAAATTAATAAATATCAATTTTTCTTTTTTTTTTTTTTTTCTTTATTCATCATATAAATTTTTATACAGTTTTTACAGGTGATTCGACTACCACGCTAGGCACATGCCCGTATTATGGTAGTCGATTTATGTATATAATTGTATAAATGTAAGAATTGTTATTGGTTAATATATAGTTTGGTTAGGTACAATGTTTTTGTATGACAACGAATTCTTTAAGTGGTTTGTCAATTAAGTAGATAATATTTATATAATGATAAACATATAAATAAACCTTCTTATTGTAGGCTGATGTTTCGCTTAAGTAAAATAGGTACATAAATACATGATAAGTAGATAAATAAATGAATGACTCTTCTTGTGGAGATGTTGAAAATAAGTCATAAAAATATAAATATTTTTATGATAATTATCAAAAGTTATTTTTTTAATTTGAATTTAAAAAAAAATAATAATTATGAAAAAAAATAATAATAATAAAGCAAATTAACTTAATTTGTAGACTTCAGACATTCTTTAAAATAGTTCCTCCCCTTTGAAAGTAAGTCATCCAAATATAAATATTATTATGATAACTATTAAAGGTTTTTTATTTTTTTATTTTGAATTTTAAAAAAAATAATAATAATAAAGCAAATTAACTTAATTTGTAGACTTCAGACATTCTTTAAAATAGTTCCTCCCCTGTGAAAGTAAGTCATCCAAATTTAAATATTATTATGATAACTATTAAAAGTTTTTTTAAAAATTTTAATTTAAAAAAATAAAAATAGTAAAATAAAAATAAAGCAAATTAACTTAATTTGTAGACTTCAGGCATTCTTTAAAATAGTTCCTCCCCTTTGTAAATAACCAATCCTGTACACTTGTGATATAAAGCTTATCAGTTTTCGATTTCCTAGTATCAATACTCAATGAGTTGAACATTTTGGGGGCAATATAGGAGAACTGTCGCTGTGCGAAAGTTGTTTTAGTCGTAGGAATTATGCATTTTAGGTGTGACGAGTACCGAGTGTGAATTTTGTTTTGTGTTTTTTCCATCAAATCATTTTTCCATAGGAATATAAGAATTGTCTTTATATATAATTGTCGAATGTCTAACACTGTGAATTTTTTAAAAAGTGATTCTGATGGGTGTGATGGGTTACATTTGAATATTATCTTTAGCAGAAGTTTTGGAAATAAGACTATGGGATATAGAATTGACATTGCACACCCTCCCCATCCCACAATACCATATGTAGCAATTGATTGAAAAAGTGCAAAGTAAACACATCTCAGTGTTTGTAAGTTAAGAATAGATCTGAGAGAGTAGAAAATGTAGCATAATTTGCGAAGTTTTTTTGTTGTAGAATTGATGTGTGCCTCCCAACGCAGGTGATCGTCAATAATAACCCCTAAGTACTTAATTTCGTTTGATATTTTTAGGTCATTGCATGAACAGTTTTTGTGAAGTGATGTAGGCGTTTTAGGGTTCTGTGAACATGAATGTATGGTAAGTTTATGACAGTTTTGGGGGAGACTTGGTTTCCGTATAGAAAAAATTAGGTATTTTGTTTTATCAATATTAAGAGTAAGGAGGTTGGAATCTAACCAGTGTTTTACTACATTTATGCCATAGTTTGCTTTTTCAAAGGTTGAATTCAAATTTTCACCTTCAAATACAAAACTGTGTCATCAGCGAAAGATATTATAGTGCCACCAGTATTCAAATTGCATAAAGAGTTAATGTATATTAGAAAGAGAAGTGGGCCTAATACACTGCCTTGGGGCACGCCATACGTGATTGGTAAACTTGAACTTCTGTATTCTTTAGCGGAATTGATAATAGTTGACTGGGATCTGTTTGTTAGGTAGCTCTTAAACCATTCAAGCGGAATCCTTACTTACAATTACTTTCTGGCTTTCAATTTATATATTATTTATTTATTACACCCCCTAACGGGCATTTACATTCTGGTTTATGAGTTGTAGTTTAAGGGATACACGGTTGTTTTAAATACTTCTTAAAACAATAAAGAATATATAGTACAATGAAAAAAATGTAACAATAAAAGCAAGTACTAAAATTACTAAAAACTAAATTAAATTACTATTGCTGTCGGATCTGCCCTGATGATGGACACTGCAACGCTGTCCAAAACGTTGGCTAAAGAAGGAGGTAGCGCAACACGACATAATTTTACCATGAAAATCTAAAAACGTATCCGATCTTTCACACTGAAAAAAAAGTTCTTCATAGGCCCTCCGTTCATGGAGAAACTTACAATCTACGTAATTGTGACGAAACCACAAGTATTCTGCTGATATTCAACTTTTTAATGCTAGTCTCCGTACACGGCGCTATCAGAAATATACTGAACTTGATCATTTTTCACGTGCAGCCGTGGATTTAACACGCTGTCATGCGATGTCATATGACTTTTTTTCCAACATCAATCCATGCCTTCTCCACTAAATCGTTTCTTACGTATTCTGGTATAGTATAGTTATGTAAATATGCATCTTTTCCACTTCCAGAACAAATCTAACATTACTTTCATGTTCCGACGCCACTTCCGTCAAACGTTAAACGAATAAATATCAGACAAAAATGATGCGACGCGTCGCGCGCGATCAGTACTGTCGGTATCGTGATACTGATTGGAAACCGACGGCCACCGCGTAGCGCCGTGAACGGGCACCAGCTAAATCGAACGGGGGGTACTTACGATCGGCGCGTATGATACGCGCACGAGGATCGAGTCGATCGCACATAGTCTACCCACTTTTTTCTATTTTAGTTTTCTAAAGGTTTCACTTCTGCCGCGTATGAATTGCACACTCTGATTTTTTTATAAACTGACCGAACTTACAGATCTCAAACAAAGAAACTTTTCCTTCTTCAAACACAGCAATCTCATTTTGTTGCACCATTTCAATTCGAAATTAATAGAATACTTAGTTTTTACCACTTTTATTGTTTTTTTCCGTTATTTGTTTTTGGGGTGTTATGCCATGTTGCACTTCCTCTTTCTTTAGTTTCGGACAGCGTTGCAGTGTCTATCATCAGGGCAGAACCGGCAGATGTGGATTTTATTGTTTATCTTATGGCTCTATGGACGTCACCCTTGGATTTACCCATCGATTTATATATTTGGCATGACCAATTACCACTCCCTAGAGACACGTAGAGGTATTGCTTTGCTTAAATATTTTTTTCAACTAATAAACGGTCACTAAGGCACCTAGCATTTCAACACATATGAGACTCCTCAGGCTGAGATGGGCTGGGCATGTACAGAGAATGCCGGATACACGCGTCCCAAAAAGAATTTCGACTGGACACCCAGGTGGAAAGAGAAAAGTGGGAAGACCCAGACTGAGGTGGGAAGACGAAGTAAGAGGGGATGCAGCACAGCTTCTCCAGGTACCAAATTGGAAGTCAGCCGCTGAGGACAGGAGGAGTTGGAGGCGACTGTTGCAGGAGGCCAAAGCTCGATGTGGGCGCCATCGAAGAAGAAGAAGAAGAATAAACGGTCACTTATCTAATAATGAGATACTGGCCCAATTAAATATGTTTGTACCAGAGTCTCACTCTCGAAGACGTCATCACAACCTCCTTTATAGTAGAGCAAGCCGCACTATTTATTTACGAACTCACCTGTGGGGAGAGCTACGTACTTTTTGAATGCGATGGATAAAAAAATAGATTTATTTTTTGTGTCCTTTAGCGCATTTGTAAGATTTTTGGCATTGCATATACACTGCATAAATGGTACAATTATAACGTCTTAGGCTATATTGCCTGTAATTGTAATAAATAAATGTACAAATTATATATATAAATAAATAAATAAAAATCAACATGTTTCATGAGAAAGGCTCACTTCTTCAGGGTTTACTTAAAACTGATTAAATGATAGACAAAGACAATGGTAACTTTTCCATTGACACCATTGTCTATGTTATATATTTTTCTGCAATACGAGTTTTTACCTCGATTTCGACAATGATGATTTCCAATATCCTGTGATTTTTGAAGGCATACAGGGCATGGTTGCCGGGGGCTTCCTGTGAGACGGCATATCGTAAAAGCTTCTTTCAACCCTCACAATAAGACACACCAAACACAAGGCGTATTGTAGACGAATGGGATCATTTTGAAAAAGTTTTTGTTACTGAAATAAAATTATTGTATCGGAGAAAAATTGGTATATAGCATAATTATTCTGTTTATTTGTGACATCATTAGTAATACAATAAATAAATAATAATATTCTTTGGAAAGTATGATTACGAGAGACGGGATGGCTGATAGAGATATATGAAAGAAGAGTAAATGAAGGTAACTCCATTAGGGCGATCCAATAGTCCAGGAAAAAATCGGAATCAGAATTCACGCCCATTTATGGGAGGAGTTTAAAAATACTTGAGAAAAAGCCTTTGGAAAGGTTGGAAAAGGTATTTTAGATATTTTTACAGGTTGATTTTGTAAAGGCCTGTAAAAAATATTAACTCCTTTTTTACGCATCGTTTATTGTAATAAAACGGAAATTTACAATTGATTTCACGGAACCAAGCGACGCGGAGCCTAACGTCTGTTCCCCGCTCCGTCCGGGATGGGTGTGGCGAGTCTTTAGTCCTTAGGTGGAAGGCAAGGCAAGATAGAGTTCACTTTGAAAATCCAAATTCATCGACTGTCAGCCGTATTATAAAATAACAACTCGAAAATGCTTTTTTATTTTATTTTGTGGAGTTCGGGCGTAAATAGCAATTTTTGTTGTGATTATTATAAAAGAAACTGAATTTGAAAAGGGGCTTATAAGTAGGAGAGTTTGCACTTAAAAGTGATTTTTTATGAACTTAATACTAAACTTTATTTTTTTCTAGGCTTATTAAAAAACTTACCGAAAATTACCGATACTTTTAAAGGCGGTTCGTTATAAGTTCTAAACGCAGTATTTAATTGAAGCATCTATTATATTTTTAAGCGATTAAATTTTCAAAACAAAAACATATGATTTTATATGATCTCCCTCTTCAATGATTAAATAATTGTAATTTAAAGTAAATTATAATAAAAATATAATATATTAATCTTATCCTGATGAAGAAAACATTTTCGTTTTCCAATCAAGTTGATAATATTGATTATATAGTGGTTCTTACAAAATGATTTGTTTTCATTTTATTTAATTACAATACTTATACATAGATTTAGGATGAAAATCAAATTAAGTTAAATTCGCAGTGATACATGATGATACACCAATATGGCTAAAACTTAATCAACCAAACTTCAATTGAAAATTATGATAAATGAATATTATGAGCTATATTTAGCCTAGCTGGGCTAATTCTGGCCCGTCTGCGTACGGTATGATATCCAGATAAAAATAACACTATTTTTCAACGCCTTCAATGAACGCTACAAGGATTGTCAATATGTTTACGTCGTGAAGTAAAATATAGCCTAGTTTGAAAAGGTTACATTTTCGGAACCAGCCGACAAAAATATTATTTTATCCGGTTTTTTCACCCCTCACCTTGAAACGATATTACGAGTAATAGAGAAAATAACAAAGTCCTACCGTAACTTTTTTCCTAGATTTCTTTACTTTTCTTTTGTCTACCTTCTGTAACTTTTTTCTTTGTTTCATTCTGCTCAAAATAAATGATTTTCTCTATTCAATTTGTCCTTGACGCCTTTTTTCGTCTACCAAATAAAATAATAACAAATAAATAAAGATATGGTCAAAGGGGAAGCGTCTACTAATATCTACAGGAATTCCAAAAACTGAAAAAATCGAACTAATATCTATGAGAATCAAAGTGTTGACGAATATCTACAGCTCAAACTGTTGATTAATATCTATGAGAACCAAAGTGTTGACGAATATCTACAGCACTGGCAGGTTGGATTTGCAATTATGTATAGCATATTGGAATAACGTAATATTGCGTATGCGGTTTAAAAAACTTAATTTATGTAAGTATGTATGTAAAAATCCCTAATATCGGACTATTGGGCACATTTAGCTGATTAGTCCAACCTACGCTCTGTAGATATTAGTTCGACCTACGCTCTGTAGATATTAATCAACACTCTGAAGTTCGTAGATATTAGTTAAACATATGCGCTGTAGATATTCGTCAGACATACAGGCTGTAGATATTCGTATCTGGAGTCGTCAAAGGTAGTCATGGGTTTCGACACATTTTATTTTTTCAAGATAACTCCAGCCAGGAGGCTTTTGGAAAAATAATTTCCCTCAAGAACTATTTCATCTTTGGGGTTGCTGTGTGGGGGGTCTTTCTAAAGAAATGAAGGACAAAATATTTGCCTACGGATTATTTCTTATCAAAAAAGTAATTAGAGAGAATTTACTACCTAAATTTAAAAAATCATTAGTGATTCAGATTTAGTTCTGTCAATTTATCTTTGACAAATATCAGTTAACAAATTAAACAAAAGATTTACGCATTTCTAATATAAAATTATTATCATAATAAAATAACTTTAGTATTCAATTTATCGCTTGGTTTCGACAATCAGTTACAATTTTGAAAATTTAAAGTTCACTGCAAGTGAATATTTCAGTAAGTTTTATTATTGTATTAATTATTATCATTTTTAAACATTTAATATAAAATTTTCACACATATTTACAGATGGATTTGTTGTAGTTATATCTGAATTAAATTTCTGACCAGTGGTGATTTTTTTTTATATTAGCTCCACGCAGGGGGCCCTGACAAAAATATTCCCACAGGGCCTGTGTCATCTTTGGGGATGCTGGAAGGGAGGGAGAGGAAGTTTTGAGAATGAAAAAGGTAAGATTGGTAGGTAGGAATCTGGTGTTCAACGTTCTCAACGGACGTATGAATCCACCCCTCCCTCTTCTGGGTCGAGAGAGAGTTGAAGTCAGAAGATCTCTCTCAATCAGTCTCCCCCGATCTGACCTTCCACGCTGTAGGTTGGCAAATGCATCCACCGTCAAGACCCACACAAACCTCACCCCATGTACCCGGGCACCAGTGCAGTCACCAAACGTAGCGAACCATTTCTATGACAGGGGTGTTGTTATCCAACAATGGAACCCGCCTCCTAAATTGATGGTCTTTATGCTGATTTCTGTTTTTTTATCGTTTGTTTCAGAATCTCTGTTTCCTCGATTTGCCGAACCGATCCCAAATGTCACCGTATCGGTAGGCAGAGATGCTCTGCTGGCTTGCGTCGTGGATAACCTGAGAACATTCAAGGTAACGTAAACAAGTTACATAAATGACATGTAATCTTTTGCTAATTTTAGTAGTAAGCAGAAGTCATTTTTTTTCGTGTAATAAAATAAATATCTAAGTGCACTGCATAAGTTTAAATTACAATTTCATAGCGACATTTTTTGTGAAAATCACCTCAACAAATGGAGTGTTAAAATTATTCAAGAATGATTTATCAACATGACCTAAGCCATTTGTTTGGTATTTCAAAGTAATAGGTCGCATATAACCCTCCAAATTAATTATTCGCTTAATGTCACTACCTTTTGTACCTACTATAACACTCTCCGATGGCATCCGTTGTCGAGGGGTAAGGCTCTTCACTCTCAATCCGAAATAAATTTTATTTGATTATTTTTTGTTGGTTCACAAATAATTATTTAAAAATAATAAATAGTATATATTTGTATTGTTCCAGAGTGGTAGATACTCTGGGTATCGCCCTGGTGTAAGACCACCACTCAGAATTAAAAAGTTGAAATGGCTTTAGCCGTGTTTGATGACCAGATATGAATAGCCAGGCACTTCCCCGCCTTCTTCTTCCCTATCTCCTTCCCCTACCCACTACTTTCAGCCTCACTTGCTCCAGACAGGAGCAAGCTGGGACTCTTGTGATATATTCAGTTAAAAAAAAACTTTGAAGACTGTACTTTTTCTCATGATAATTGACAGCCCTGAACTATTGTACTTGATGTCTTTCCATGTACCTCGCAAGTATCCTATTATGAGAGTGGTGTCTCCCCCCCGTGACTTATCAAATTGTTTTATTTGATTTTATTATACGACTTAAATTCAAAAGATCTGATAAAAACGGATGAAAAACATAATATAAAACATATCTCGAAATGTTGTTTTTACTTAGACCACATCGAAAAGTCATTCTTCAATTTAATATGAATAAAAAAAAAAAAAAACCTTTTCCAAACACATGTAACAAAAACAAATTATGACCTTATATCTCCTCACATACCTATATTGAAATTTATTTAACAGTATTCTATAAATTGCAACTATAAACCACTCATTAATTAGCAGTGGATAGACGACAAATTTGGGTGATTAATTAATGTAAAATTGATTGTAAATTGATACGCTTTTGCAGTATTAATAATCTATGGACAAATACATAAATTATTATCAATGTGCTCATAACACAGTACGTTTTATTGAAAAAAAAATTACCGTACCGAACTTAGAAATTCTATTGCATCCTCAATTATTGGGCATGTGCTCAAGGGAGTGGGAAGGGGAAGAAGATGAGATTAAAAGTGGTTGGAATTTCCAACCCCCTTTTAAGATCATATTTTAAGATCAAAACCATTGAATTACCTCTAATAGTTTTTTTATAACTTTCTAACTTATTTTAAATGTTGTCCACTTTTTTTTCTTTTTCTAACAGTTATTTTAAATGTTGTCCATATTTTTCGATAACCCTATATATTAACATAAACACAGACATACACAGAAAACTCACAACGCAGAATATCATTACGCCGATGTACCGAAGACCGACTCTGTTTCACATTGACAGACAGCCGCTTCCTCCTGCTTAAGGTTTTTCCATGAGTTTCCTTATTTCCAAAACGCGAGTGGAATTCAAAACAAAATGACATGGCCGACTCCTTCGCACTGCCAAGATAAACAAACAGACACCTATGTATGCTGCAGTAGGCTGACGCAGGTGATGCTCGAGCTGATGATGATGATGTTGCAAAAAATATACACTATTTTAATTGGCTTTTTTAGGTAACAAATTTTTCCCTATCGAGAAAATATAAGGCCACATAGTCTATAATATCCAGGTAATATTTTAAACACCCATGTGAGATTAAAATTGCGAGGGGCATACGAAGACGTTCTATTTTTATACAGAACATTAACTTCAAATTCTGAAAATTTAAATAATTCATCACTTCATGGAAAATAAGAGTCTAACAAATTAAATAAATGAGTCTGCCCTTACTAGGTCCGCAGGGCGCAAGTTAGCCATGTTACTGCAATACACTAATCAGAAACGTTTTTAATACTCAATGCTGCAAACTTTTTTTTTTTATTTAGACTTACCGCATAGCGCATACAAACCATTCAGTTGGGCGTGAATTTTTGAATTAATTTTAATATCAGATATGATTTTAGATTTTCACGGCCAAAAATTTTATGGTTATTTCCTTTTGGGGTATTATACCGTGTTGCGCTACCTCCTCCTTTAGCCAACGTTTCGGACAGCGTTACAGTGTCCATCATCAGGGCAGATGTGTAAATGTTAGAGATGAAATGTTTGCTTAAGTACTTCGAAGCAATACCGTGTTGCCAGCACCAATCCACTGCGGGCTGGCATTACAGTATACTTCAAGATGGTTTTTTGCATTTAGCTTTTGGTGTAGCCGTCAATTACCGGATACCAAGATCTATTGAGCTTAGCTCCGTCGTCTCTATTAATGTTAATAGGATTTTTATGAATTTCAATTGCCTCTGTAATTAAGCGTGCTCTATAGGTTTTGGGTCGTCCCAGGACTTCAGGAACAAATCCGAAGTAATGGCCGGTTTCAATTAAATGCTCGGCGATTGCCGATTTGTCAGGGTGGCCAAGTTTACATGCTCGAAAGTGTTCCGATATCCGTTTGGAGATCGTCCGCTCTGTCTGGCCAACATAGACCTTATCACATCCGGAACAGCTGAGTTTATATACTCCATCTGTTTCCAGAGGAAACTTGGTCTTTGCAGACCTCAGTAGGTCTTGTATTTTGGTCGTGGTTCCGAATGATGGACACTGTAACGCTGTCCAAAACGTTGACTAAAGGAGGAGGCAGCGCAACACGGCATAATACCCCAAAATGAAATAACCATAAAATAATTTTAATATGTTTTTAATTTTGATTCATTTATTTAATTTTAAAAACATATTAAATTTAAGTAAATGAAGAAATTCACAATGATTAGGTGAATTCAACTCAATCGATTCACCACTGCGAATGAACCTTCCCATTATATTAAATACCAATTGCTGATAGATACAAATCACAAATAGTTATATATAAAATAATAGCAAAACATTCAGATTTAATATAATATGTATTTTATAAATCCCAGCTTTGATGACTGAGATACCTGAACCAAATAAAGCTATCTATTACATGCTTCTAATGTTTAAAGTCTAGACTACGTTTGGTCAAAGCACTTATAGTAGTTGGTACACTTTGATATTTAACGATCTCCACGTCGTTATTTGACAAGCAGATTCAGCCATCAAATATGAATTTGAGAGGACCGATAATAAAATATGTCGGCCCACATGAAATTTTGTCGATATGTTTGACGGATAGATTTAAAAGGTGGACATAAGAATTTCTTGCAAGTATTCACTTGTTGAACCGTTAACCTAAATTCTGAAATGGTCACGAATAAAACTGTCGTATATAACTTTACGACTCCAAACTTTAAGGGTTTTATATTATTAAATATTTATGAGTCTTTGAATTGATGTGTCAAATACGTCTTTTCGTAACATCACTGTACTGCGTCTTACGTCATAATGCAGAACAAAAATCAATAATAAATCGATTGCATACTTTAGGCTATGCATATGCTAATATCGATCAAATCGGTAACCTGCCTCATACAAACGATTGAACAAAATTGGTCTGCTAGTACCACATAAATAATAAAATAATAATATTTGGCTAATTTATATGTCGCCGTTTTTGTGAAAAATCGCCTCAAGGGCGCTGTACAAATAAATAACATAATACCTACTTCATGTTAACATAATATGCCTACCAGTATTGCATTCTAAAATTAATGAATACATTTCAAATCATTATTGGTACTTGTAAAATTTTATTTATTATATCCGTTGACATAATCCATAATACCTACACATTAATTATTTTATTTTGTAGTTATTTTTTTTCTGCTCCTCAGAGGATTTCTAACTTTTTATAACTTTTTATATTTTATATTTAAAACTTTGCACCTTTTAAAAATATATTATATATCCACATTTTACTTTTTATTATTTTACTTCTTACTTTTAACTTATTAAAAAACTTTTTATTTATTACTTTATGTTGTATACCTACCTTCCTTACTCTTAACTTTTTATTAGATTTAGCTTACATTTATACTGTTATTCTTAATGTTGTTGTAGGCTATTTATATGTTAATTATGTTATTATTTATTGTACTATTTATAAGTTAATTATGTTAATGGCAAATGTTGTGTAATAAATAATTAATTAAACAAATAATTGAATTAATAATTCCGTTGTTGTTATACTCTTTAAATTAAAGTGAATTTATCTTTTGATCAAATTTTCGATTGAAAAAACTGACTTAAAAGTAGAGGCACAAAAACGAACTTCGAAATTTTTCTGTTTTAGTTTGGCCATCCGGGCTTACCAATTGATATAATTTTAATTGACATTATTGATTCACTATGAGTTTTGTAACATATTTAATTGATATACAATGAGTTTTAAAACTCATTTAATTGATGTTATAACTCATCGCGATTGCTATTATGTAGTATAGATATAACTAACTAACCATCACGCCGTTTCCGCGCACGGGTAAGCAGGGAGGACGGACCGCCAAACAACTCGGTCTTGGCACACACTCTTTGCCTCACTCACATTCATACATCGTCTCATACATTCTCTTCTATTATTCTGACTTTTGACATGGCCCGACTCAAGTATTTGATTCACTTGATCGTGCCACGTCTTCCTCGGGCGTCCCCGACTTCTTCTACCATTCACATTCGCGTCGTATATTCTTCTTACACTACTTTCTTCGTTCATTCGCTCTACATGCCCAAACCATCTGAGGATCCCTTTCTTAATCTTACTCATTATGCTTACATCAGCCTTACATTCTTTGCGGATATCCACATTTCTCACACGATCATACATTGTTTTACCACACATACGTCTCAGGGATCTCATTTCAACAGCATTCAGCTTACTTTCATCCTTCCTTTGGCAGTTCCATGCCTCACTGCCATACATCAGGGTAGGTACCAGGACTCCATTGTGGACTGCTAGCTTCGCTTCTTTTGACAGTTTTTTATTAGCGCCAACGGCATTCAGTCCACCATTAATGGAGTTACCGGCATTCACCCTTCTTTCAATATCTCTTTCAGCCTTCCCATCTCTCGTATAGATATAAAAAGATCAGCCTTCCCGTTTCTAGTATAGATATAAAAATAATTATAGTTGCTAATAATAACGGAGCTGGTAGGTCTTCCACATCTTTTATGTTGTGAGGTTGAAGGGAGTCGATAGAGGAAGGCGATGGGGAAGAGGATGGTTGGGTTAAATATTAAACACGAATATTATCATTTCAAACAACAGAAATACCTAAACGTAAAAAATAAACAATTACCGAAGACAATAAGAAAAGTTTTGTAACAACTGGAATTATATACCAAATTCCACGTAGAATTAAAAATTAAAACATGCAAAATGTCCTACATCAGTTCAATAATAACTAAATGTGTGATTGGCTTGGGTAGGGTGAAGCCTAAAATATTGTCACTTAAAATTTTATATATACCCATTAATGACGCATTTAGAAAAATGCATTTAAAAAAAGAATTTTTTTACAAAATAAATTTTTGGAATTTTCACGATCATTTGTTTCCTTAGAACGGGCAATCTGCCTAGCTAGGAACTAATATCGATCTACGAGACAAAATAACACTTGTACATACGTTTTTAAATATTTTCTGTTTTTATCCAACATTATTACTATGTTATTTGTATAAATGCATCTAATGTAATGTAATAAATAAAAATAAATACCTTATAAGTAAGTAGGTACCTATACTTAATAGTTCTTTTTTATTGTTTTAACGGATTTTTTATTATTGAAAATTCGTAGGTACATGTACAGTTTGGCAATTAAGTGTAGAAAATAAATGATGGCGCTGCGATTGTTATCCAGGTTATAAATGGCATTACCAAGAGTGCTCATATGACAGTGAATGTATGTTTTAAAAAACACTTCGACCAAAATGCATATTTCAAAACGTATTTGTATTTTCAAAAATTTGGCACAAAAAACCAAATTATACACGGTGTCCGGAAACTCGTAGTACAAGCGGGAAACTGGTAAATCTATATCACACTCAGAGTCGATTTGTGATATAACTTTTTTGATTTGAACTTTCGTTTTCGAGTAAATCGGGTCCGAAGTTGAAATTTTTTTGGTTAAATTTGAAAAAAAATTTCACTAGGGGGTTGATTTCAGCTGTGTAATGTCTTATAAAATGCATCGAAGGGTAAACCGGGGTCAGAAATTTTTTTAACCCTTTAGTTGCCGTGAAAATGGAAAAATAGAAAAAAAAATAATATTAAAGTCGAAGTGCTCAGATCGAAAAAAATATGTTTTTTGGGTTCTCTACGTGATGTAGATTCACCAGTTTCCCGCTTGTACTACGAGTTTTCGGACACGTTGTATAATAGAAGTAAAATTAAACAAAACAAGTTTTAAGTGGGCGTTTATTTCATTATAAAAACGTAGGTACATAAGTATTTAAAAATCTGAGTCTATTAATTCAACACCCGACATGTAATTATTGTTCTAATTATTCTTCGTCCTCATATGATTCTTCTTCTTCCGTATTATCATCTTCAGTTCATATATATCATCATATAGAGTACTTCCTCGTGCATAATATTGATTTTCATAGTATTGTTTGCAACAATTTTTCCAACCATTAACACTTATGCTATTTTCCGTTTTCCCTGTGTTTCAAATTTTCCATCTGCCTTTTCCCCTTCCTTGACGATTCATCTTACCGCTGATTCATATTTACCTGTGTGTGTAAAACATCATTAAAATTATTATTCTACAGAAGGTACTTTAAAAAAACACACTAGATGGTATTCATTTAAAAAGAAAGGAAGAGAAAATCAAGAAAAAAGTTACATTTCTATGAGTTTAAAGAAGTCGCACATTATATTTTTTTTTAAGTTGAGTTATTCCTTTTTTCCTGTTGCCTCGTATTAACTGTCAAATGGAAGTGTTAAATTCGGATTTTTAAGCATAACCTCAAATCAGATTGTAATGGTTATAATCGCTCGAAAATTGGAATAAATCTTGTAATACTAATGAAATTGATTAAAAAAACTACACTATGTACCAGTCATTTCTGCAGTTCGTTTGTAAACATCTTCCAAATTAGATAGGTGCTTCTTCGCGCGATATTCAGCTAGGCAGCGTTGAAAAACGCAGTAGGTATATAACTTCTCTTGCACACTACGTATTGGTTTGTTCATTTTAATTCAAATCAAACAATGCACAGGCAAACAATGAACAAAAAATTATTAAATGAGCGATCTTCAGTATCTTTTACATAGATTTATGTGGATTTATGACAGTAAATCAAAAAACATGACAGCTATACGAAACGGCATAGTGAACTAACTAACTAACCATCACGCCGTTTCCCCGCAGGGGTAGGCAGAGAGGATGGACCGCCAAACATCCCGGTCTTGGCACACATTCCTTGCCTCGTTTACATTCATACAACGTCTCATACATTCTCTTCTATTATTCTGACTCTTGACATGGCCCGACTCAAGTATCTGATTCACTTGGTCGTGCCATGTCTTTCTTGGGCGTCCTCGACTTCTACCATTCACATTTGCGTCATATATTCTCCTTACACTCCTTTCCTCGTTCATTCGCTCTACATGCCCAAACCATCGGAGCGTTCCTTTCTTGATCTTACTCATCACGCTTACATCAGCCTTGCATTCTTTGCGGATTTCCACATTTCTCACACGATCATACATGGTTTTACCGCACATACGCCTCAGGGATTTCATTTAATAATTCGGTGTTGCCATTGTAATGAAAAAAATTAGTTCCAATTTAATACATTTCTAGACTTAATTGCAAAACTGTAAGAGATTAAAAAATACGTAGTTCTTAAAACTGATTACAATAAAGTAATTTTTTGTTAACAACCTACCCAACTCAATGGAGAAAAAAATTCTCGTGTTTAAATTGGGGAGTCCATTATAGAATAAAGTAAAGAAATTATATTATTTGAAGTAAGAAATAAACAAACTTGCATTACATGATTAGAAGCCTACATAATGAACTTGAATAATATAATAGTTACTAAATTAGATCTACAATGTAGATAAAGAATAGTAAGAATATAGATGTAGTAGAAAGAAAATGAATATTATTACATTTACATAATAGCTAGGTGATGAGAAGGTACATAGTGTTGGTTTATAACACTGATATTAGGAATAGAAGAGCTGATTCTTATTCGAAGTATTTTTATATATGAACTGCAATGTGCGAAATTTTTGATAAAGTGAATACCTAAATGAAATTTATGAAGTTTTCATTGGAAAATTGGAAAGTTATTTTTCCTTGGGAAATACTGACCATAAAGTTGCCAAGCACAAAATACTATTCTTACAGATATAGTCCAATCCAAGATACCAGAACCAATCGTTTGCTTCAATAGAAACAAACCAACTTTATGGGTTAACTCTCTATATATTTGCTCTGAATAACAGGAAAATCCCATTGCAAAGAGATTCCCAAGAAATGCATTACTATTCAGCTGCAACATATGAATAAAACAATGTTGTCGACTTTTCAATGCAGTTTAAAATACGGACAACTTTGTCCGACGAGTCATGAATTTCTGAACTTTGTGAACGTAGTACTTGGATACATATTTATTTACAGAACATGGACATAACAAGGAAGTATGGAGAAAAGTCGTTGTTATTGTTTTGCTTTCATTGTTTGTGATTTTAGATTCAAAGAGTTTGTATTTTTATGACTTTGTTTAAGGATATTCATTTCTTTAATTACAAAAACAAATTAAGGGTAAATTCGTTTTCAATTTTTACCGGCTTTGGAAGAATCTTGCTTTCGTCAGGATAAAAAGTAACCTTCGTATGAAATAACTAATCGATATATTTAAAATTAATGTTTCTTTGTTGGTCACTTATTATTCCTATATCATTCACCCGATTGAAACTTTAGCGAATTGTTGTGCGCACTCCAGCGACAGTTTCTATATAATATAATGGTGAGCTCTGGCTTATGAAATATGTAATAAAAATTTCAATAGTAGAGTTGTTTGAAAAGTGTGTCTATTTCATTTATTTTAGGGCAAGGGAGGGGGAGAGGGGGGGGGGGGGGGGGGGTGATTCTGTATATTTTATATTGTCAGCGTTACCAGACAATTAAGACAAAAAGGCAAAACCCGTCGGATGTCGGAAGGCGTCCATCGTGGGTTATCGGCTATCTTTTGAATTAAAATTCTGTCATTTTCTATGTTATGGTTCGGATGAATAAAGAAAAGGAAGTTATCAAAACTATAAAAATCCTAAAACTTCAATATCTTGGACATGTGATGAGACATCCAGAAAAATATGAGATCTTGCAGCTCATAATGCAGGGAAAGATTGCCGGAAGACGGGGCCCTGGAAGAAGGATAATTCTATTGAAGCTCATGGCTGAAAAACCTGAGACAGTGGTTTAGCCAGTCTACCGTAGAGCTGTTCCGGGCCACCGTAAACAAAGTCCCCATAGCCAACGTCCGTTGAACGGACAGAACACAAGAAGAAGAAGAAGAAGTCATTTTCTAAGGCTTTCAATGGCTTGTCTACGTCTGTCGTGTGTTGAAGTCAGTTAGTGTGGATTAATTACCTACAAAAAACGAATTACCATTTATTGGTTATAACAACTACATACATATAAGCCTAATAAGGCTTCGTAAATGTCCATCCGCTTGTGGTGTTATTTGGATGCTTGTAAGCGATGACATTCGATTCGCAAATTTTCCCGCGACTGACATCTCTTAACTAGGATTACGCGGCAAACGCGCCGTCATCTCTGGCGTTGGTGTAGGTAACTACTTTAAAGAGTTGGTGTCTTAACACAAATGCAGTATTTAACTCGTTAGCGCTACTCGTTACCGCATTTAAGAAAACTGTCAAAATGTGTGTCATGTGCGGACGATTAAACAAGCGTTATGCTATCGCAAATGATTCAAAATCACCCCTCTGGCCACCGAGCACGGCTAAATCAATTTCAAGCAACAATTCAATTATGAATATCGTTGTTACTGGTATTTCACCATGGCTATATTAAGAGTATCTATCAATCTGCTTATTATCTTACAATTTCTAAAAAGCTTTAAATCGTATTTCATGAATTTAGAAAAACCTAAATTTTATTATCTCTTAAGTTTCCTCTTCCCAGTAAGATCCGCTCATTCTTTCCAATTTAACACCATCACTTAGAATGGTAAGAAGATTGTGAAACACTTACAGAGATATTCATTCCAGCAATTAAATTAAGAAGTTAAGAAAAGTTCGGTGAGCAAATTTTCGGAAATGAAATTTAATGGCCGACGTGGAGTTGGTATTACTGCCATCTTCAGATTCTTTGCCAAGTTTTGTAATGGCGGGAGCTAACCAGTAACCATTGCAGATTGTTTTATTTTCATTTGTCATCTTAGAATTATGCGTCGGGCAGATTTTTTTCTTTATCCGCTTTCTTATTCAGAGTGACAGACAAAGATGTTTTTAAAAAATAATCAACTTTGATTTTAAATTTATTTTAATTCATATCTACCTGGGTACGAAAACAATGTGCAATATAGTTGTAAATGATGAATACTTGGAGCAGATGGATGAGTTTGTATATCTGGATAGTACGTTTACGAAAGATGGGAAGGCTGATAGAGATATTGAAAGAAGAGTAAATGCGGGTAACTCCATTACTGGAGGACTGAATCCCGATGGCACTACTGAAAAACTGTACAAAGAAGCCAAGCTAGCAGTCCACAATGGAGTGCTGATACTGGCCGTGAAGTATGGAACTGGTAGAGGAAGGATGAAAGTAGACTGAATGCTGTCGAAATGAAATCCCTGAGGCGTAGGTGTGGTAAAAACATGTATGATAGTGTAAGAAATATGGAGACCCGCAAAGAATGCAAGTCTGATGTAAGCATAATGATTACGATTAAGAAAGGGATGGTTTGGGCATATAGAGCGGATGAACGAAAAAAGTAGTGTAAGAAGAATATATGTTACGTTACAAAAGATAAAGAATAGACCCCCTTATTCCTGTTGCGAGGAGCTAGTGAATTGGCCCCCAGTACACAGCTCGCCGTACCGCCCCCTCTCCGCCCCCCTCTCCGCACGCGGAGGTCCGTGGCCCCAGTGCCGAACGGCACTCGGCATTCATTCCCCCGCTGGCTTCGGGCTTGACAACAGTGTCCACAGACACAGCGCCGCGGCGCTGTTCGAGAACCTAAAAACTCGTGATTGTTTCTATAATGTGTATTGTGTACGAGAAGGCTCCAGCCCAACGGTAGCCTGTCGGACGGCTACCTCATATCCTGCTTTGTGAGTAAAATGAACCTTTGCCTCTTTTTGTGTGCTACATCCTGCGTTTAAATTCACTAATACGTATTGAGAGTTGAGTAGAGAGAAGTTCCCCGCCATGTCAGAATTCTATACCTAGCAAGTACCCATGTGTAGTTTGCCGAGGCTGGCAATTGTAAAACCCTGTCTCCTTCTAAATGAATAAACCCTTTACGTGCAAAACTGTGTTCTGATTGAGGAAAGAGACCTGGAGATTGTGAGGAAAGAAGGAGGAGGAATTCACAAGCGAACCACAACACTCGCCTTGGTTTTAAGAGGAACCTTGCTTGCTGCCGGCTCTGAGCTAGTTCTGTTGGCCTATGTATTGCGTGTCCTTTCCAGGTTTTGGTTTAGCAAATGGCCGTATAAGCGGCAATGCTAACATATATGACGCAAATGTGAATGGTAGAAGAAGTCGCGGACGTATGTGCCAAGACCGAGTTTTTTGGCGGTCCGTTCTCTCTGCCTGCCCCTGCGGGGAAACGGCGTGGTGGTTAGTTAGTTAGTTTTAAATCTAATTTTAATTTTTAAGGGATAAAATGTTAAAATGTTCTCCTTTTATGTGACTCCTTTTGTGAATTTTTTGGAGAAAATCGTTTGGTAATATATAATAATAATTATTTACTTATTTTCGTAGTTCACGCCGAGCTAGGTTTTTAATTTTATTTAACACGAATAATTTTATAAACGTTTAATTTTATTAACATCTAAATGAGCATAACATAAAAAAAATACTCCACGACCCAAGATGGAAAAATTGTAGATCGGGAATAGTAGGTACAATAAATAAATGAAAAATATCGAAGCAGAGCTATATAGTTCGTTCAATTGATTTGTTGTTCTGCTTTCCGATGTAAATTCGACTAAGACCTGTTTATATTTAGATAGTGGTAAGTTAAATATGTCAACAACTTTCTTATAATCATTACCCAAACCCGAACGCTAGTATACAATTGTGATTCCGTGTTGGAGTAGTCACAATAATATTAGTAATTTGCGATGTATGTGAAAAGAAATCAAGTATCATAATTCAGGGCTGTCAATTATTTATCGAATTGATGATTTTGATTTTAAAAAGTTGATATATACGATAAATAATTTTTAGAGAGAGGAACCCGAAACTTGATAAGAACCGTGAAATCTCGAACACACTTACCCTGTTTGACCGTTTGAAATTATATCTACTAGAAAACGTTGTATGCCAAAAAGCCCTTGATTGGTTTAGTTTCATTCGCAAAAGGGTATTTTTAAGGGCCCGCAACCCAGATTTGTACCGATTTATTACATATTTCCCTTAAACACGGTAAGTTTTAAAGCTATTACATATTTCCCTTAAACACGGTAAGTTTTAAAGCTCTTAAAAAATATATGTTATTCTTGAAGATAATATTTAGACTTTGCCCGCACCGAAACGCAAATTATATAAAATTCCCTCGATAGAAAAAAATCGCAAACTAAGCTCCAAAAATTATTATTAACACGTTTGTTTTAGTTATTTTATAAGTTATATGTATGAAAAAATTCACAGTGTTTCTTTAAATGCTGTTTAAAATAATGCCCGCGAGATTTTTGCTCTATTTTAAACGAGTCGTGTTTTATTAAACATTTTCGCAATTTTCGCATCGATTTTGTCGCTGTAAATGTTAGCGCTCTCCTCTAACATTCGTAATTTCGTATCGCTGCAATTTTTGTGGAACTTAATTGTTCGGATTATTCAAATTTCATCATTGGTCATTGGCTGATAGGATAGCCTACTTTAGCAATTTCTTACGGATACGGAAAACTAGGGCAAATCCATAAAAAGTCACGGGATACTCTGAATTCTTAATTCTTGACAGTCCAATTTTTGAAATACTTAATAAAATATTACAGTCTATATAAGTAGGCACTTAATCGTTTTTCTGAATTCTTCACAAAACTGATTCCAATTTTGAAATTGGCACTTATAATTAAATAGATTTCATGCAGAACTAAATAAAAAATGTACAAACAATTTAAATTAGTATGTTTGAAAATCTGTGAAAAATCACGGGGTAATGTAATTTCTCGACAAATTAGTTCCAATTTTGAATTACAATTAAAATAGTTTTCTATTCAAAACATGACAATACTGGTTCACACAATCAGTTCCAATTTTGAAAATGACACTTGAAATCAAAGCAAATTTGAGTTCATTGAACAATGTGCACAGACAACTGAAATGAGGGTGTTTGATAATATATATATATATATATATATATATATATATATATATATATATATATATATATATTTTTTTTTTACATGAGCTCCACACAGGAGGCCCTGAGGAAAATAATTTCCCTCAGGGCCTATGTCATCTTTGAGGATGCTGTGTGGAGGGTTTTTTTGCGGAAAGGAAGGAGAGGAGAGTTCTGGGAAGGAAAGGGTTTAAGGGGTGGGTAGGAATCTGGGGTTCAGTATGTTCTGGTCATCCGCCTCCAAGACCTAGACAGACCTCACCCCATGAACCCGGGCACCCCTTCTAAATCACAAAACGTAGCGAAACACTTGGGGTGACCTATGGCAGAGGTGTTGGTTATCCAATAAAGGTTCCCGGGGCGGCGGTACCCATTCCCGCCTCCCAAATTAAATATGGAGTTAACCTGTTATTTATGGTCGGTAACACTCAGGGGACCATTCCGAAGAGACTTTTTTCCAATTTATTTTTCAGAGAATTGACGGCGAAACCTTCCGATTCCTTCAACCACTTTATAACAGCCATTTTTTTAAGTCAACGAAGAATTATCTCTACTTCTGACTCTTGATTATTTTGTAACATGGACCCTTTATACATAAGTGATGTGTTAAAACGGTTGTCCCTGTCCAAATGCGATATTCATTTGTGTTCCTTAGTAAATTATTTATACATACTTAATGTACATTGTTTGTCTGATATCTGATATAATTTATTCATCTCGCCATTCCGACTGTTCTTTAGCTCGCAACTCCAAAATAAAAAAACGTAAGCATCGTGCATACTTAAAATGCAGAACTGACAACTGACAGCGCGTTTGGAGCAAAAAGGCATCTTAGCTCGGTGCGAATGGCCCGGCGCCAGATCCCGCGTCAAAATGTCTCCATGCCGAACGTTTTGCTTACTTGTGAAATGGGTTTTAATATTATACTAGAAGTTCTGTGAAAAGAAGACATCGCATCCAAAAAAGCATGTTTCTTATATTTTATTTAGGGCGAAACACTACGAAATATTGTTTATCTTTGGTTTTCGATTTGAAATAATATGCTTTATTTATACTGAGCGTAAAACATATAATCTATATTATTTAAGTGATATAAAAATAAATAAAAGTGAACATTCCAAAATAACTAAAATACGGAGACAAAAAATTATATATTTATCTATAAGTGCGACAATACAGGGTTCATAAATTGTAATTGCGAAATCTCAAGTATATAACAGAGAAATTCGCGACTTCGAACACCAGAGCGGTGGTAGAGTGGATTAATGCGCTATCTCTTGCGCTGGCCGCTGTCAATCCGAGTTCGATCCTTATACCGGCGAAAAGTAGTATTTCTTTTCTTTTCTTTTTTATTAAATAATAAACCTACACCATCTATTTAAAGAAAAAGGAACTAAATATACATACAAAAACCAAAATGTCGCACGGTGATTCTCCGATTAAAGAAACAAACCCATTTGGGACATCTTTACTAACACAACGATCACCTAATCAAGATAACAGAAGAAATAGTGCCGTACGCACTACGTCTGAGGTCGCGTCTGACCAGCCCGAAAAAATAAGGGGATATTAGTGTTGTAGTATGATTTTTTACGAATGGATGCTAAAATTACTAACAACAGATATGCAATGACAACGGTAAGAAAATATCTTAATACAATAAAAACAACAATAACTGAATGTAAAGGAAAGATATCTGTGATACAAAGAGATACTATTTATGTTGTTATGGAAAATTTATTTGATTTGGTCGTCTATATGAACACGGAAATGTCTAAAATGAGAAAAGAATTAAAAAGTTTACGACCACTGGCCAAACATTTGTGAGACCAAAGAATTAATTACTAAAGAAAATAAAACTGTCAGAACTAAAATTGACAAAAACATTGAAGACATTAAATTAAATATGGAAATAAGAACGTATGCTGAAATAACGAGAAATTATACAATTAATGTAGAAGCATCGAAATGCAAGAAACACGAACCAATCATTATGGTTAAGCCGAAAGATAAAGAACAAAAAAATACGGTTACGAAAGATGAAATAAAACAAAATATTGATCCAGTTGATTTTGGTGTCACCGGGATTAGAAACTTTAAACAAGGGGCAGTTATAGTAGAATGTAAGAATATAAATGCAACAAAAAAGATGGAAGAACAAATTCTTTCAAAGATGGGAGAAAAATATGATGTTAATACACCGAAACCTAAGAATCCCAAACTTAAAATTATTGGTTTATCGGATAAATACACTCCGGAAGAAATTGTGTCAAAAATTGAAATGCAAAATGATTAACTACAAACAATTGACTCAAAAATTGAAACAAAATTTATAAAAGAAGTCAAAACCATACGAGGGGACGTTAACTACACAATTTTCACGGAAGTTGATGGAAAAACATACCATAGAATGTTACAAGAAGGCAAAGTAAATATTGGATGGGATAGATGTCGACTGTTCGACAACATTTCACTTTTAAAATGTTATTAGTGCAATGGCTACATGCACAAGGCACAAGACTGCAGAAGTGAAAAAGCATGCACTCGATGTTCCGGAACGCATGACAACGACAATGAAAACTGTCAATGAGACATCCAATGCGTCAACTGCAAAAAAATGAATGATCGGCTAAAATTACAACCGCCAACTAACCACTTTGCGTGATGAATGTTCAGTGCACATGAGAAAAATTGAAGCGGAAAAAAAGAAAATTGATTTTTTATGTCACTAAAGACCTGCTCTAATGTAAACAGTAACATAAAATTATTTTCGGACAACAAATTAGAAACCGAAGAGATCTTGTACCTTAATATACAAAGCTTGCCTGCACACCGCGAAGAGTTACAAATTTTGCTCGAAGAACGAAAACCTCAAATGATCATGCTCAGTGAAACTCATGTCACAGCAGATATAGAAGAAGTTGAAATAAAATTTACGAACTATAAGGTAATAAGATTAATTCGAATAGTCGGCATACAGGCGGAGTAATAATATTACTGAAAGATTATATAGATTTTAAAACAATTTCCAACGAAAATCACAAAAACTGTACGTGGATCCTAGCAATAAAAATTAAGAAATGATTTAGACCAGGAGTATACTGTGTAATTTATCACTCCCCAAATGCCAGTAAAAGTGACTTTTTAAATTATTTTGAAAACTGGTGTTCAAACTTTTTAAAAGAAACTGATCTCAATATAATTATTGGAGACTTTAATATAAACATGAAATGTGACACAGATTTTTATACAAAGAAAATGAAAAACATCATCAACATTATAGGAATGAAACAGTTAGTCAAAGAATACACTAGGATAACACAATCTACCTGCACACTCATAGATCTTGTTTTATCAAATGAATATGAACTAAATGTGAAAACATTAGATACACCTAAAATAACAGATCACAGCATCATTAATATGGTGATGGCAAAAAATAAAAATACCAAAAATATCAAAAAGTTATTGTAAGAAGAAATCTGAAAAGATACGATAAGAGCAAAATGATTCAGGAATTATTGATTCAAGATTGGAAAGATGTAAATAACTTAGATTTTCACAAAAAAGCCGAAACTCTAGTAACCAATATGATGCAATAAATAAAATAATGCCTGAACAAAGTATATTAATTAAAACCAATAATCAATGGTGTTCTAAAAAACTAAGACAAATGCAATATGAACGAGATACTTCTTATAAAATAGCAAAAATTACAAAGGATAACGAACATTGGAATAAATTTAAAACAATTCGAAACAAGTACTCAAAACTGATAAAGGATACAAAAAATGAATATTTCATCAAAAAAATTGAGCAGGAAAGGGAAGATCCAACAAAAATGTGGAAAACACTTAAGTCACTTATGAAAAATAAATGTGAAGATGTGGAAAAAGATATCATATTCCCAAAAGAATTGGCTGACGAGAAGAACATTGCCGATAAGTTTAATAAATATTTTGTGACAAGTATAGAAGAAATTAACAAAAATATCCCAATCATAAAAAAAGATGAAATTTTCAATTTTGAAAAAAAAACTTGCGAATTCAAGTTCAAGAAAATATACGGCCAGAAACTCCAAAGAATACTGTCCAACACCAAATCAAAGCCCAGCCAAGATGGGGTCACAATTCAAATATTAAAAGATGCACTACCTGTAATAGGAGAACAGTTTCTTAGTTTAATAAACGAATCTTAATCATGAAAAACGTCTATGGTGATACCGATTACAAAGATTTCGAACTCAAAAAAATGTGAAGACTTTCGACCTGTAAATATGTTACCAAAATATGAGCAAGTGATGGAATACATAATTAAATCTCAACTTAAAGAATACTTGGAAAATAATAGCATCCTTTATGACGAACAATCTAGATTTAGGAACAATAATTCATGTGAAACAGCGTTAAATTTAGTGATTGATGATTGGAAGGAAGATATAGATAAAAACTTGTATACTGTTGCGGTGTTTTTAGATTTTCAAAGAGCTTTTGAAACAATAGATAGAAAAAAGAGTTATTTAAAAGTTTAAAAAATGAGGAATAAAAGGGAAAGAATTGGAATGGTTTAAAAATTATTTAAGCAACAGACAACAAACAACAAAGATAAGAAACAATGTATCAAATCCGATTGAAAATATGCTAGGGGTACCGCAAGGATCGGTATTGGGTACGATATTGTTTATACTCTACATAAATGATATGGTAAAAATACTAAAACATTGCAAAATATTACTGTTTGCAGACGACGCACTGATTTGTATTGCAGAAGATAATTATGAGAAAGCAATCAAAAAGATAAATAGTGATAACTTTGTCAAAATGGCTCAAATTAAATAAATTGAAACTAAATGTAAACAAGACAAAATACATGCATATAGGTAGAACAAATACGCATGATGAACCAAAGGTTTCTGTAAATGGAGAAATCATAAAAAAAGTGGAACAAATTAAATATCTTGGTGTCATCATAGACTCAAAATTGAACTTCTCAAAAAATGCAGATTACACAATTAAAAAAATTGCAAAAAAAAAATCTTTTCTTGGTAGAATCAGAAACAAATTAAATAAAGAAACATGCCAGATAATATATAATACAATTATATCACCACACTTTAATTACTGTTCAAGTATTATTTTTCTCTGCAATGAAGAGAAAATGAAAAAAATGCAAATACTGCAAAATAAAGCAATGCGAATAATACTTTAATTTATTAATTTACTTAGCGCAAAATATACACACGGATACGAGACATGCTAAAAGAGCTAAATATGTTGATGGTGAAGCAAACTGTGTATTTGAATGTACTTATTTTTTTACATAAAAATAACATGAGGATGATGTCTAAGGAACTAAAAAGAAAAATAAATTATAATAACGAAACACACGGACACGGGACAAGAAATTCAAAGCAAATTATACTGCCGGCAAGAAAAAATCAAGCACCCAGAAATGTCTGATGTACCAGGCCGTCCAACTGTATAACAACATCCCGAATAAAATCACTGAGATAAAAATATAAATAAGTTTAAAAAAGAATTACGAAAGTATGTCTACCTCAATTATTAATGCCTTTATTTATGTGTAATATTTAAAGAATAATTATGTTTGCCAACCAATGTAAATGTTTATAACTTAATAAAATATTAGCACACACAAAGATGTGGGCTAACTTAAGATTAATAAATAAAAAATAAATATCTTGGCCTTTGGAATAACCAAACATGTTTTTGAGAATTCTTTTTATAAGCTCAGATAAAATAAAGTATCTGACTTATAAAACCTGCTAACGTTCAATATTTCCTACTGACGAATTCCTTTTCGGTTTTTGTTTTATTATATAACTAGCTGGTTCCCGGCATGCGTTGCCATATTCAAAGAAATAAATTGTTTCTCCCTGCATTTCCTTTCCCGTGCGTCCCCGTTCCCCTCCCGCATCCCCTTCCCCACCCAAGTTCCCCTTCCACCTTGGACCATGGACGCTGTAATGATGTCCGAGACGTTGGCTAAAGGAGGAGGTAGCACAACACGGCATAACACCCCAAAAATAAACAACAAAAATAGTTTTGGCTGTGAATATCTAAAATCATATCTATTAGAAAGCTTTTAAAAAAATATGAATAAAATAGGTAAAGTCGTTCAAAAGTTATGGCGTGACCAAGGAAAACATAGATTAATTTTTATATATGTAGATATAGAAAATTAAGTATTTTAGACGATGATCAACCGGTCAGCAACATATGCGTTAAAAATATAATAGCAGTCAAGTACAATAAGCGTGTTTATACGTCAACGCGTGTGTCTCCATAGAAATCGTTCTAACTCCGTTATTCTTTTAGTGACATTCCTAAAACAAAAAGTAAAAGGTCGATAGTGGATCAAGCTGTACATCCCTATCAAGTTGTCCATAGAATAACATAACAAGAATATTCTGTCAGTCGCGCAGTTGACATAAATTTTTACCTGCCAAATTGCTTACGGGCCGCTCGACATTGTCTATTTTAATTTAACATTTTTATATGAAATGATATAAAAGTGAAGTGACAAAAGTGCTTATACAATAGAATAAGTATTGTTATTTACATAATTTGTGATTTTAGTACCGTTTTCACATAAAAATATCACGTGAGTCATTTTTACATTCTAAATTTTAATATTTACAAATGTTAATATTTATTTGTAATATAGCAATTTGAAAGCTTATTTTGTAACCTTTCTAAAACAGTTTTTACTATTCGGCTACATTCAGAAATGTTTCATTTATAGAGCTTTAATTGTGAAGCGGTAATAACACGAAGTTTTCTTAAAATGTCATTTCGTTTGAGACATTGTAAGTGAATATTGGCGATTTTCGGAGGGGATAAAATTTATCGTTAAGTTTATTTTAAATTGCGATGTTATTTTGTTGCATATCAAACGGGCCTCTGATGTTAAGCGAGAATTTAAACCTTTCGCCAGTGGGCGATTCGGTTTAAATTCAAATCATGCAATAAGGAGTGTTATTATGAGATTCCAAATGTTACAGGACCTGGAGCATCGCCTTTCTGAAATTATAAGATTTGTAGGTAGGTACTTAAAAACCTATCTACTTGATTATAAACCTGAATATCTTACGTAACATTTTTTTATGTCAAATTTGGAATTGTACAATTAGTCCGAAGAAATTTATTATTTATTTATTAATTTACGGACAATAGTCCATTAAAAACATAATAATAACACTAATAAAAGAAAGCGGAGATGACAGTGAAGGGAGAGCACATATAAATGAATAGCAATGACAATATAAAATGTAAAAAATACATATAGAAGACACTACAAGTCAAAGTATGAAGAAGCGTTTAAATATTGCTTATCGACTGCCGAAAGTCATTTAGTTTTACACCAAAAAATTAAATGCTTTGACTTGCGTTGACAAGTCTCGAAGTTCTGGATAAAGGAGAATGGTATCCATAATTAGTAGAATGTTGATTGAGGAACAGCAATGCATTATTTCGGAGTCTACGGGAAGGGATATTGAACTGGACGAGTTGTAACAAAGCAGGCGTATCAGTACTGTTGATAATTTTAAATATGCAAATAAGATCAGAGTCCTTTCTACGTTTTTCTAAAGAAGAAATGTTTAAAATTGAAATGACACCATCTCATTGATGGTGGGTTGTAGACAGAAGGCACTACAATATTTTTTAAGGTTCATCAAATTTCAAACTATCTCTACTCATTGAACAAATTAATTACGTTATTTTAAAGCAATGACGAGTGATTTGGTCATATTACAAATTAGTTAATGGCTCAATAGACGCACCTGACCCAACAAAGCTAATAACATGGTGAGTACCAACACGTAAAACGAGACTTCCAGGGTTGTTCTATTATTAAAACCAACTATTTAATTCTTACCCGGTCCACAGGCTACATGGGCTTGGAAATTAATTCAGTTCCGTTGATGTTTTCATTTATTCCATTCTAAAATTTAAATCAGAAACTTCTTTCATATTGTTTTTCTAATATATTTACATATTACTAGCTGTTCCCGGCATGTGTTGCCATGCCATTTGATAAAGAAATTGTTTCTCCCCGAGTGTCCTTTCCCATTCGTCCCGTTCCCCTTCCGCCTCCCCTTCTTCTCCTGCGTCCTCTTCCCCTCTCGCGTTTCCACTCCGTCACCTCCACCTTCCCACTCCCCACTCCACTCCCCTCCCCTCTTCCCCCGTCCCACGAACCCCTCTCCCGAGTTCCCCTCCCCCCTCACACGTCCCCTTCCCCTCCCGCGTTCCCCTTCCATCTTCCCCGCCTTCCCTCTTCCCTTTCCCGGTCCCTCGTCTCGCCAATCCTCCTCCCGCGTTCCATATATTCAATCCCAGTACATTCAGTTTTTAAACAGCCCGCGTGCCACCTTTTACAATTTTTATTCAAATTTCCATTTTCCATGTATATTAAATTTGGTATCTAACATAGGTACCTATTTAAAATATCTAAAATTCTTGATTCGATTCAAACTATTAGGGGAGTATCTACTTTAAATAAATTTATCAACTTAAAGATTTTCAAAAATAGAATTGTTTTGCAAAATGTCATTCTCAAACATGCGAACTGTCAAACGTGCGATAGTCGTTAGGTTTTCTGAAATTATCCAATTTTCTGCCCAATTTTCTTAATTTTTCTCTTCTTAAGAACCATCCTCGTATTTCAAGGAATATTCTAAAAAAAGAATTAGTGAAATCGGTTCAGCTGCTCTCGAGATTTGCGCTTAGCAACACATTTAGCGATTCATTATTATATATAAGATAATCTGAAACTTACTTTTTATGTAAATACTAGCTGTTCTGTCATGTAAATTATTTCTAGTGTATATTTTGGATGTTAAATACAAAATAACTAATTTATTGTAAGTGTGTGGTGATGGGATCTGAGACGAAAAAGAGGAATGGAGCGCTGTAGACGATGACCGCCGAAAAAAAACAAAAAAACCAACCATTCATTTTCTCAATTCAATGTATTTCATTAAAGTAATATACATAATGACGTGACGCTTCCCATGAATGACTTGCGCATGTGTGGATGAAAGTTCGATGAGGCGGACGTAGCGCCATCGGTCATTCAACAACATAAATAATTTCGTGCTGTTTGAAATACAAACGACGGTTAAATTTGATCCAACAAATATACTAAAATCGCGATTAAAAAAATGGGAGGGTCGTGATTAAAAAAATGAGAGGATGTGGGTTAGGGGGGTGAAAATTTGGGGTTATTGGTATTTTTTTACGCCAAATAAAAATCAAAAAACAAAAAAAAATGTCGAAAAATGGAAAAAAATTCTGGATAGTGACACCATAATCACTTAGCGATATGAAATATACTTCAAGACCTATTCTCATACCTACCAAATTCAGATAAAAAATTCATAAAAATTAAAAAAAAGTTGATTATTTTCTATTTTCTCTAAGCAGGTATCATTTTTTTTTCTCTTTTTTGTATTTTGCACTTAGAAGATCACATTGATTCATTTTGATAGTATCTAATTTAATTTTATTTATATTCATTGAATACAATAGTGCTAATAAGAAAAAATTGAATTGCGAATCTCATTCACATAATTGAGATTCGCAATTTAACTAATTAATTAACAATTTAACATTTTAAATTTCTAATTTAACTACGATTTTGTGACTTGTAATCAGTGTATATGATATGTTTATACCGTTGATATTAAATAAACAAATAATGCTGTTACGTAAATTTATTGCACTATTGTACTTCATTGACTTTTTTATGTAAAAGCACTAAATGAATAAATAAAATTGAACATTCCAATTTGACAGCTCAAAGTAGGAACAACGATCATGCGAACTCCGGTGGGATAAAAAGTAGTATCTAAAACGGCCACCATCTTGAACCGGAACCGGAACTTACAAACAAATTAACGCACAAAGTAAAACAGGACTTCGCTACGCTCAGTCAATTAGATAAGAAAATGTACCCATGTACATTGAATGTAGCCATAGATCAGACGAAAATATATCAGTTGACCACAATAACTAGATGAACATACCTCTTTTTGTGTAAGGTTTTTCGCTAGATATTATCATATGTGTAATACTTAATATATCAGTTGCAATTCCCACAGAAAATTAATATAATGTAATGACACAAATTTGTTAAAATAGCTCGAAAAAACCCTCAAATCGCTGATGTATTTTTGTCATTCTTTTTTATCAAGATTTTTCAGTAAAAAATGAACAATTTAGCTGTAATGAAAATGGTAATTTATTAGCAATGAGATTGTTTACTAGGGCAAACAATGATGTGACCCACCCTAGAACTAATATTAGATGATATGATTTTAGATTTTCACGACCAAAAGTATTTTTGGGGTGTTATGCCGTGTTGCATTACCTCCTCCTGTAGCCAATGTTTCGGACAGCGTTACAGTGTCCATCATCAGGGCAGATGTGTAATTGTTGTAGTTGTTAATGCCTGTAATTGACGGCTACACCAAAGCTAAATGCAAAAAATCATTGTAAGTATACTGTAACACCGCGCGTACTGGAGTGGAGCTGGCGACACGGTATCGCTTCAAAGTACACAAGCACACATTTCACCCCAAAAATAAATAACAAAGATAGTAGAAATGTTATAAAACATTTAAAAGATATTATTTCAAGTCTGATGAACCTGTTTTCGTTTTTTTAATAATTTGTTAACTCTTCCACCAGGTGGCATGGGTAAAAGTGGACACACAAACCATTCTCAGCATACACCATAACATCATCTCCCAGAACCCGCGCATCAGTTTATCCTACAATGATCACCGCTCCTGGTATCTGCACATCAAGAGCGTGCAAGAGGGGGACAGGGGGTGGTACATGTGTCAGGTCAACACTGATCCCATGCGCTCCAGGCAGGGATATCTTCAAGTTGTTGGTAAGTTTAGTATCATTTTATCCCGAAGCCAATTTTAGAAAACGGACATCAAATCTTGATATGCGGAATCCATTTCTTGGCATTATAGCAACATTGTCAAATTTTGCATAAGGATAATGTCGTTGTCTCTAATTGCCCACGCCAATAATTGCCCACGTTTTAATAACACGCGATCTACAAAGTAGAAATATGACAAAATATTTGTTTAACGTAATAGTTTAGGGGCGATGGGCCATGGGCCCAATGCGCTATTTTCCATTTTACCTTAGTACGGCAGTAACCCGGCCCCTTTGATAAAATTCACCAGGGTTGTCATTGGATATTTTAATGTTTCTCCTGGTTCCACAATGTATCATCCTAGGTAGCCCAGACTTGTTCCTATCAGGGATTGACATTGGCCCCATAGGGGAAGATTTAGAGTCGATTCATTCATTCACATTTAAAAATATAAGATTTGCTTAAAAAATAGTTGTAAACCAAACCATTCCTTTTCTATTATTTCTATTTTTGATACTGACAATTTGTGGTGGAATTCCATGATAATAATATCTTAATACTAGCTGATCCGGCGAACTTCGTACCGCCTCAGAATCAAAAACTGTTGTCAACTTATTAGCTGAATTGATCTAAATTGTTTCTCCCTGCGTATCCTTTCCCCTCTCGCGTTCCCTCTCCCTCTCCCTCTCCCTCTCCCTCTCCCTCTCCCTCTCCCTCTCCCTCTCCCTCTCCCTCTCCCTCTCCCTCTCCCTCTCCCTCTCCCTCTCCCTCTCCTCTCCCTCTCCCTCTCCCTCTCCCTCTCCCTCTCCCTCTCCCTCTCCCTCTCCCTCTCCCTCTCCCTCTCCCTCTCCCTCTCCCTCTCCCTCTCCCTCTCCCTCTCCCTCTCCCTCTCCCTCTCCCTCTCCCTCTCCCTCTCCCTCTCCCTCTCCTCTCCCTCTCCCTCTCCCTCTCCCTCTCCCTCTCCCTCTCCCTCTCCCTCTCCCTCTCCCTCTCCCTCTCCCTCTCCCTCTCCCTCTCCCTCTCCCTCTCCCTCTCCCTCTCCCTCTCCCTCTCCCTCTCCCTCTCCCTCTCCCTCTCCCTCTCCCTCTCCCTCTCCCTCTCCCTCTCCCTCTCCCTCTCCCTCTCCCTCTCCCTCTCCCTCTCCCTCTCCCTCTCCCTCTCCCTCTCCCTCTCCCTCTCCCTCTCCCTCTCCCTCTCCCTCTCCCTCTCCCTCTCCCTCTCCCTCTCCCTCTCCCTCTCCCTCTCCCTCTCCCTCTCCCTCTCCCTCTCCCTCTCCCTCTCCCTCTCCCTCTCCCTCTCCTCTCCTCTCCCTCTCCCTCTCCCTCTCCCTCTCCCTCTCCCTCTCCCTCTCCCTCTCCCTCTCCCTCTCCCTCTCCCTCTCCCTCTCCCTCTCCCTCTCCCTCTCCCTCTCCCTCTCCCTCTCCCTCTCCCTCTCCCTCTCCCTCTCCCTCTCCCTCTCCCTCTCCCTCTCCCTCTCCCTCTCCCTCTCCCTCTCCCTCTCCCTCTCCCTCTCCCTCTCCCTCTCCCTCTCCCTCTCAGTCGTTTCGGAGGAGTATGGCAACAAACACCGTGACACGAGAATTTTATATATTAGAAGATATAAAACAAAGTCGGGTTAGTTACACTATTTATAACTCGAGATCGGCTGGACCGATTTTTATGATCTTTGATTTGTTGGATTTGTCTCCGCCCGGATAACAGAATAACTATTAAAACATCGCAAAATATCACGAAAAAGAAATTTATAAGGAAAATTATTTTTTTCATACATTTTCTATGGAATGAATTCTCATATTTTGAAAGAACTGCAGCAATATTGTGATAAGTATAATATTGAATAGTGAGTGAATTCCAAAAATTCAAAAACGTCAAATGTCAATGCGCTGATTGTTTTGCTTTTGTTCTTAAACATAATATATAATGCTGCCCCTCTTTCTTACACACTAAATATCAATAGTCGAAAATGAGACAAACGGTGAACGTATGTCAGCACCCCTTCAAAGGAAAAATGCAATAATTATAATAATAAAGAAAATGAAACTATAATTATAAAGTAAGTGGAAAAGTAAGAAAATCACAAAAAATATATATCCGTACACAACGCCATCTCTGATACTGACAAATACAAAACACGGGCAGTTACGCATCGATAATAATTGGTTCATTGTGTAATTATTAACTTAATAAAAAGACTGAATTTAATTCAGCTAATAAGTTAACATATCAGTTATTGATTCTGAGGCGGTACGAAGTTCGTCGGGTCAGCTAGTTATATAATAAAACACATATAAAACTTATTTCCACTTAAAATTCACCAGGGTTGTCAGTGAATATTTTAATAGGTCTCCTGGTTCCACAATGCATCTTCCCTGGTAAATAAGTTATCTTCAGACTGAAGATGGCTTTACAGGCTGGAACCGGTTACGGTAAAAAATAAATTAAGTGGAATTAAGTTTTATATGTGTTTTATTATATTATCACTCAATTTCTGAAATTGACTTCCTGAATTAAATAAAGCACTTAGTGCCTAAACGTTAAACTGAGGAACTAAATTTTAACTGAACAAAAAAACTAAATTGCAAGGTTACACAATTTGGGAGGCGGGAATGGGTACCGCTGCCCCGGAAACCTTTATTGGATAACCAACACCTCTGCCATAGGTCACCCCAAGTACGTTTGGTGATTTAGCAGGGGTGCCCGGGTTCATGGGGTGAGGTTTGTCTAGGTCTTGAAGGCGGATGACCAGGACACACTGAACTCCAGATTAATACCCACCCCTTAAACCCTTTTCCTTCCCAGAAATTTGCTCTCCTCCTTTCCTTAAAAAACCCTCCACACAGCATCCCCAAAGATGACATAGGCCCTGAGGGAAATTATTTTCCTCAGGGCCTCCTGTGTGGAGCTCATGTAAAAAATATAAATATTTTTTTACGTTCAAAATAGGTTTTAATCATAAATTAAATTTTCTATAAATAAACCATCGTATTATTAGAGATGAAGCTAATTTCGTTTCGAGTTTACAGATGGCATTAAGTGCCACTACTAATTTTCCTCAAAAGATCTAAGTGCCTCATGAAAAGATATTAAAAACCATAGTGTGATAAAGGTTAAAAACAATTGTAGTATTTATTTAGGGCATTGGTGATAGTATTTGTTTTTAATTTTTATTTTTTGGAACTTAGTGCTTTATTTAATTAAGGTAATAAATGAATGTATGATTTTCTTTATTGCAATAGTTCCTCCTTCAATAATCGACAACAAGACATCCACAGACCTGGTTGTGCGAGAGTCCAGCAATGTAACGCTGGTCTGTAAAGCATCTGGTTATCCCGATCCATATGTGATGTGGAGGAGGGAAGATGGAGAAGACATCAACTACAACGGAGATAACGGTACATATTTGGGTGAATATACAAAAGTTGGCCAACTTTTGGACCCATTTTGTTAAGATAGTTTTCGACAATTATTTATATATTTTTTGGTTTGAGTACATATTTTATCTCATCAATATACCATCTGATGTCAGGCCAGTCACTTTTTTAAATATCGAGACAATTGCAATTTCAAGGTGCAATTTAAGACAACGGACCGAGTATTGATGGATAGGTCATTAATTTCAGGTTACACTTGAAATTTATATTTTTATCTTAGTTTTAATTATTAAAATGATATATTTTTACAACTCACATGTAATCATGCATAAATTTAAAAAAAAAACATAGGTAATAGACCAAAAAAAAGACTCACCCGAGTACTGAAAATGAATCAGCACAAAAAACACGCGGTAACAGCGACGCTAGCACTGGCTGCCGTCAATATGGCACCCTCTGCATCTAACAACACTAACAACATTCAAAACTAAAAAGTGTTGTTCAAGAGTTGTTCGGCAATATTTTGTGAGAATTTCAAATTTTAACTTGAGACAAAGGACGAAGGACTGATGTGTAAAAATGATGACAGAGTTTGGTAATTTTTTAAAAATAGATTCTTTTTTAAATCGGTGAAATATTTTATTAATTTTATTATAGACTATATAAAATAGTAAGATTAACCATTTTTGGTTTGAGTACATATTTTATCTCATCAATATACCATCTTATGTCAGGCCAGTCACTTTTTTAAATATCGAGACAATTGCAATTTCAAGGTGCAATTTAAGACAACGGACCGAGTATTGATGGATAGGTCATTAATTTCAGGTTACACTTGAAATTTATATTTTTATCTTAGTTTTAATTATTAAAATGATATATTTTTACAACTCACATGTAATCATGCATAAATTTAAAAAAAAACATAGGTAATAGACCAAAAAAAAGACTCACCCGCGTACTGAAAATGAATCAGCACAAAAAACACGCGGTAAAAGCGACGCTAGCACTGGCTGCCGTCAATATGGCACCCTCTGCATCTAACAACACTAACAACATTCAAAACTAAAAAGTGTTGTTCAAGAGTTGTTCGGCAATATTTTGTGAGAATTTCAAATTTTAACTTGAGACAAAGGACGAAGGACTGATGTGTAAAAATGATGACAGAGTTTGGTAATTTTTTAAAAATAGATTCTTTTTTAAATCGGTGAAATATTTTATTAATTTTATTATAGACTATATAAAATAGTAAGATTAACCATTAATACGGAATATTTTATTAAACAGCCACTTCATCAAGCTTTTTTATAATTGTGACATGCAAGGAACTGATGTTTTGAGAATTTAATGAGTTATTTTACATATTCGCTTTTGGAGTAGGTATGTAATTTAAATTGAGGAATTAGGAATTAGGAATTTCATAACTAACATTATGTCACATTCAAAATGCATAAAAATTATCATATTTATTGACTGATGACAGCGAGTTGGACAACTTTTGTCTATATGTCACCTTTATTAATTTTTATTCAATCTATACAAGTTAAGGGGAACGGCTGCGCCGACTTTTTCATACAGTAGTTAATTTTGGACTTAAGGCCGAAACACCCAACCAAACGGGATCAATATTTTTTTAATCAAAAAGTGTAGCAAATATCTAGTAAGGATATGTGCTACTTTATTTATTTGTGTCTTAAATTATAAAATATAAACCATTAAAGAAATCAATTTTTCATGATTTCAGAGGCATGTTTTGAATTATTTAATGGCCTTTATTGAATAATTGTAAATATAAATAAATAAAATAGTGCAAATTAATGAACTTGTCATTGAGATGTGTATAGATATTAACACTCCAATTAAAAATGTTCGCATCGTGTGTAAATAAAAGTTTAATTGTCATTAGGAGGGGATGCTACTAGTGAAACAACATAAATAATAATAAGTAAAATAAAATATAAAGCATTATACATATATAGTATAGAGGAAGAAAGAAGGAAAGGAAAGAAATAACAATAAAGCAATTACATAAATTTTAGTTCAAATATTTCTAGTTACCATAAAGTATTATTAGTTTATAAACGCACGAGTTATTTTAAATAAACGAAGTTGTTTATAGAGATGAGCATATAGTCAAATTATATGGCATTATCAGAACTCTAATAGAACTTCCACATTTCGAAAACTTCAAACACCCAAATTTCGAAATTTGATAAGTTGTTCAAATTCTGTGAAACAACACACACGAGTGTTTCATTATTATACTAAGCATAATTTGAGTAGATTTTGATTTATTTGAGGTAAATTATTTCTATTTTATTTTATTACGTAATTTTCCACGAGGCCCTCGTAATAACAATTGTGTTTTTTCCAGTTAACGTAGTGGATGGAGAAATACTTTGCATAACAAAAGTGTCTCGTCTACACATGGGTGCCTATTTATGCATAGCCTCTAATGGAGTTCCTCCATCGATCAGCAAACGAGTCATGCTCATGGTGCAGTGTAAGCAATCTCTTTTGTATTCTGTCATCCTGATACTTATTAGTAATGTTAGTAATGATTAGTGTTTTAAAATAGGTAGTAGATTTTAAGGCAAACATCTATTGTTACATCCCAGGAAGGAGTTTTTATACTACAATATGATATTTCTTGCAGTTCCACCAATGCTGTCAATACCAAACCAATTGGAAGGAGCATATTTAGGACAAGATGTCGCTTTAGAATGTCACACTGAAGCTTACCCAGCTTCCATAAATTACTGGACCACGGAGCGAGGCGACATGATAATATCAGGTTCGCATTACACCTTGCTCTGATAATAATTTTACTTTGTTGATCTATTATATACCAGCCGTAGTTTCAAGTAGTTTAACGAATGTTTTAGGTATTACAGGAGTCATAAATAAACCATTAGTGATTTTTCTTGTTGGGTTGTGCTTGCGCTCCTCAGGACTCTCAGAATTTTCAATATTTTTGCCCAGTTTACAAATTTTCCGGCTTGTTTTAAAAGTGCTATATATTTCTTATGTTTTAATAAAAATAAATCGCACCCTAGTCTTAGACAATGACTGTAATAACGATGCCGAGTTTTTAAGTTGATTTTAATTTTACGCCCTCCTAGGCTTTTACGATATTGAAAAAAATTTTCCAAACCTGCTCAAATCTCTCTGATGGAACTGTACAAAATTTGAAGAAAGAAAATACCATACACACTTCTTTGATTTTTTTCCCAGAATTAGGACGTTGAATCAAATTGCAATCAACATGCCGAATTTGCATTTTTCAGTTAATAATGCCGAAATATTGAAAACATTCTTAAATACCTGCTCAAAAACTATGACGTCATCTCTAAAAGAACTGAACAAAATTTGAAGATAGAAAATACGGCAGTCATTCTTTGATTTCTTTCCCAGAATTATCTTTGAATCCGTTTATCTCAGAACACCAATGGGGTTCGAAATACTGTTTTAGAAACAAGATAAAATTAGCTTTTAGGTCTTATAATTTTATTCATCCTCAGGATTTTATTAGTGGCATCCATTGTATATATTTGAGACAAACTGAGAATAATTATTTTTTTTTTCTTATTGCCGATAAAATCACATAAGACATAAGAAAAAAAAGATAATACTTTTATGACACTTACTTGGACACCGCGCCGGGTAATATTTGGCTCTAAGAGGTTCCAAGAGTTAAATATAGCTATATAATTTTTTTTTAGGTGATAAGTACCAGACAGTTTCCATGGACAGTGGGTATAACCGCTACATGATGCTGAAGATAATAAATGTGGCCGCGAGGGACTTTGGATCCTACAAGTGTGTGGCGAAGAATTCCCTGGGAGAGACGGATGGCGTCATTAGATTGGATGGTAAGGCGTTACACCTTATTCGGCTCAAACATTATTATTTGATTCTTTTTAAACCCTTTAGAAAAAATGTTGCACATTTAAAAAATTGGCGTTAAATTACTATAATTTAGCAGTTTTACTACTATACAGCCGTATGTATAAAAATGTTATTTTTCTGCAAAAACGGATTTTTCTTAGTCGCACTTTTTCAGCAGTATGAATTCTACCATACTATCATACTACGTACCATCAACATTAATACTGGTATTTTCACATGCGTTAAGATAATGTTGATAGTCTTAGTCGAAGTATGGATACAGTTAAAAGTGACCGAATTTGATATAGACACCTTAGCTCAGCTGTTGCCATGTAAGCAGAAAGTCCTGAGTTCGAGTCCCAGAGTTGCCAATATCTTTTTCTGATTTGTCTGAGTTTCGCTAAATTTATTTAACATTTTCATTCAGAAATATATTTATTATGGTCTTAATCATCTTTAATATATTTATGAAGTGAATTCAATGAATTAAAGTAAAGACCGTAAACTTTAAAGTCCAATTTCCAAGATAGATGTTCGGGGTGTTAAGAGACGTATCTGACTTACTTTCATCAGCGATTTCTGACGTTATTTTGGTCACTCGGCCGAGTAACTACCCAACCTCATTCCTTGTCTCTACTGTCCGTTACCTACTGATACCTTATGTTTTTCAGTTAAAAAATCGTCGGAGTCTACGTTTTTTTAAATTCCAAAAAGCCAGGAATCTTTGGCTAAAGTATGTCAGGTACTTCTTTTACCACCTAACGCCCTGTATTTTGGTTTACGCCATTGTGGTAGCGCGTGTGCCGTATACACGGTGCAACAGCACGTATCCGAAGAATTTTAACCAGCGATTCGTGGGCATAATTGGAGTATAATAATTTATTTTTTTTGGTTTTTAATAGAAAAAATATATCATCGGGCAGAAAAATGACATCTACTTTATGTACTCCAAATAAAATTCTCGTGAATCGCTGGTTAAAATATTTGAATGTATGAGAAATCTTTGAGTCCTGCTGGCTCAAAATTTTGTCAATTTTGAGCCAGCAGTATTTCGAACGGCCTCATCAAAAGGTCCGTCATCGTCGAGTAGTTGATATGGCGATACAATTTCTGTCAGCTATAGTTATATATTTTATTCACTCAAGCGATGGCTACCCAAATTTTGGTTAATGAATTTTAAAAATTAAAATTTATAAAAAATTATAGCTTTTTAATTTTTTTTATGAAACTTAAAAATATGGACTTTACACCACCGTAACCAGATCATAATATGTTTCTCTAATAATATTTAGAGGTATGATATATATAAGATCAAATAACCGAATCGAAAACACCCAGAAATCCCCGTCGCTCGAGTGAAAAATTATTTTTTTTCCGGTACCAGAACTTATTGCACTTCATCTCCTCACTGAGGTGAATTTTTGCGTTTTTTTAATCATCAGTATATATTTATTATAGTCTTTCTAATGAACGATTTCAAATTTAACACAACTGAAAAATAACCATTAATGTAGGGTAAATTAACAGATGTATCAAATTTAACACACGTTTAGGGTGAAATTGTATAACAATCGATTCAACGTCGTCATTTTATCGAAGAATATCGAAATTGTATTGATTGGCTAGTCTTCGTTTGAACTGTGTTTGTCTCATTGCGTAAACGATGGGCATTGTAGTATCACTTAATGAAATTGCCGGTTCAGTGAGCAGTGATATAACATCACAAGCAAAAAAATCATTAGATTACCTAAGCAGTATCGTAAAATGTATTACTTTTGTTTGATCGTGGCGAAATAAAAGCTGCTTCTCAGAATAATACGTCAAGTCTCATGAAAGGGTATCATATTTGATTTTCGGGGAAAAATCACTTAAGGGGAACGGCTGCTCAGCTTTTTTCATACAAAACTTAAATTCGGATTTGATTTCAAAATTCTTGAAACCGAATTGAAAAAAATATTTTCTTATCAAAAGTTGTAGCAAATATTTGGTACGGACATGTGCTACTTTATTTATTTATATTTAAAATTATAAAATATAGGCAAAATTTTTCCAATCTTTTCTGGCTTTTACCCCCCAAGGGTATTCTAGGCTATCATTTAAAACATAGATTCTGAATCCTTTTTTGCACACCGCTCACTATGAGCATATTTTTAATTCTAGCGCCCCCTAACTCGTGCTGCCACAATGTAGGGGGCGTAATGAGATACCACGACGGAGGGGGCGCAATGGGAGATACCACGATGGGGTTACATTTGCAACAATGGAGGGGCGTAATGGGATAGAGAAATATTTTTGTAAATGGATGGCCTCCAATGGGATGAGATGGGGCAAGATAGGATGGGGTGGGATAGGTTTCTCTGGGTCTTCTACCGCCCCCCTGAAAGTCTGAAACGCCCCCCAATTTTCTCTTGGTTTTCTACCTCTCCCCGAAGGTCTGAAAAGCCCCCTTCGGGGCGTTATCGCCTACGTTGAGAACCTTTGATTTAAAAGTATGGAGAAAAGGAGGGGAATTTATGTATTAGTTTTATTTAAATGAGAAAGTTATCAAAATTATATGGTAGATTGGAGTTCAGACTTAGAAGAGATGAGATGATGAATGTAGGGGAGGCAATTTTAGATAACATTTAATAGAAGAGCGGATATTGTTTAGAGAGGGACAACTAAAAAATATGTGATCTAAAGTTTTCACTTCTTGCCGCAGAATGAACAATGTCCGATTGTCATTCGACTAAGTGAGGAAATTTCTTTTTTTTTTTGGAAAAATGGGGCATTTTTTTAAACCACGTTTTTGATGGGATAATCCTTCGTATTGATGCATAGTAGGTTTCCTTGGATTGACCAGCAATTTACCAGTACTCTGCCCAAATATTAAGGGATCTGTTTTTGATGATGGAAAAAAATGTCAGATAAGGGAATGTGTTTTACGAGTGTAACATCTTATATATAAAAATGAACGACTGCACCAAATTGGATAATTCTTTTTTTGTGTGTTCGTTATTGACATAAAACTGGCATTATGAAATTTGTATAAAAAAATGCTACTGGTGGCACGCGAGGTTTTAAAACTGAATGTTTGGAAAGCGGGAGGGAGGAAGAGATGGGGGAGTGGTGAGGGGAGAGGGGGGGGGAGGAGGGAGTGGGTGAGGGGGGAGGAGAGCCAGGGAAGGGGAGGAGGGGTAGTGGCGTGGGGGGAGGGGGAAGGGGGGAGGGGGGAAAAAAGGGGAGGCGGAAGGGGAAGGGGACGAATGGGAAAGGACACTCAGGGAGAAACAATTTCTTTATTAAACGGCAAAGCAACGCATGTCGGGACCAGCTGGTTTTTAATAAATATCATTAACTCAAAAAAAAATATCGAAGATGAAAAACTGAATTCTTTGGATATTTGCTAAACTTTATGTCTAAAATAATCATTTTTGAATTCAGTTAGGTATTTTGGTCTCCAATCCAAATTTAAGTTTTGTATGAAAAAGGCCGCACAGCCGTTCCTCCTAATCCCCTGAAACTTGTAGTTATAAGTTATAATATGGTAAGGTCACAAAAAAATCTATGGCAAAATTTTTAACTTTTTGCGGTCGAATTTCAATGGATTTACTAGAAAATAAACACCATGCTAATTTTTTCTGTTATTTTTGCATCTATTGATGTATTTTTATGATAAACAGAAAATTCATGTATTCCCTAGTAAAATGGAAAACAGTTAAGCTTTTCGAGAAATTCGAAAAGTTATTTATTATTGCCTACTTAACTTTACGGCCTAATATTTGATTAGTAAAATATTGAACAAATACATTTTCAATGTTTTTGGAATGACCTCTGAAGGTTATACTCACCAATGTAATATATAAAGGAAGAAGAATATAATACTAATAAATCCAAGAAAAAAATACAATAGAACAAGCAAAGAAAAATAAAAAGAGAAACGGTAAAAAATTGTTGAAAGATAATATTGTTTATTCTAAATTTGAAATGTGAGATTGACAAAAAATTACGTAAAAAAACAGAGTGTGTAATTCACAGGCGATAGAAGTGAAACTAGAAAGTCGCTAGATGTCGCTTTTTTGCCTGTTTATTTTAAAGTGGTTCGGAGATTGGATATTGATTTACATAAACAAAAGCGTTTATTTTTTTTGGATTTCGTAGGATTCGAACCTTTGTCAGCTGGATTTCTTTGGCCGCTGAGATTTGCGACGCTCTATACCGCTGTGCCATTATATTTCGACGACCCGTAAAAAAATAAAGCGTCCAATGAGCGCAGACCTATCGTCGTTTCCGTTTTATATCTCAACTAATAGGAGCCTTAAGCGCGGTTTGGTGCTTCGCAGTTGCCGTAGTGCGTCATTTCCGTTTCATCAGAATTTCTAATCTCTCTAACGGGGCTAAGGAAGTTTCAATTAAAAAAATATGTCCCAATGGCCGAGTTGGTGGCGTTAACCTGTGAAAGGCCAGGAACGTGCCCGCACGCGAAACTCGAATTTCAAAAAAGAATATTAATTCAAATAATTTGGATGCGATTTAAATTTTTTTGTATAAAGAAACTGTACCAAGGAAAAGCTCAGAATAGCTTCCTCCATTCTTGTTCTTAAGGTAATTTAAAAAAGGTAAGGTAAAAAACCCTGGCCTTTGACAGGTTAAGACAAGAGATTCTAAGATCGATTTCCAGTTGCGACCGTTACCTTTTTGCCTTTCTTGGTCTTGTTCTATTTCGTGTTTCATTTAGATTTATTGGTATTATCTTTGTCTTCCTCGATGAAATTCAATTTTATTTTTATTTTCACTGTTATTTAATAAATAGAGTTGTAGTGAGTCTTGTACACTTTTTATAAAGCTCGAGCTCATGGTTTGTGAGTTTTTACTGAGACACAAACTAATTTTTCGGTAGCTAAGATGGTGCTATTCATTGCGTCTATCTGAAGTTCTAATAATAATATTTGTCTGTATTAAAATTACCGTTTTCGTGAAAAATCGTCTCATGGGCGCTGAAAAGGGATTCACTACAATTCTGTTTAGCTTCTTTAATACACACTATAATAAATTGGAAATAAATTGAAAGAAAATGATATTGAATACGAAAACTTTTGACATATTGTCACGATGTCAGATCTATTCGACTCTACCATATTGTCACAACCACAAACTATTCATATAACTCACTAGCGTGTTTTCATCGAACTGCCAATGGACACTTTTATATTTACCGTGATGATTCACGGTAACGGTATCGTGATGTTATAAAAAAGCAATAAATATAAGTTCCTTATCACAATATTTCTGCAGCTCTTTCCTAAGATACACAATGTACGTAGGTCTGTTCCCTATAAAGGAAAAAATATTATTTTCTTGCATCTCTCTTTCACACCGCACCGAGACGTCTGCGTAGATCCCTACCAATACTATTTGCCGTGGCGATAATTTTAAAAGCATGAAATATACTTACAATGATAATATTGAAGTGTGAGTGAATACCCAAAATTTTAAAACGTTAAATGTCATTGCGCTGATGGTTTTTCTTTTATTCGCATACATTGCTGCCGCTCTTTCTTTCACACTAAACTACAACAGTCGAAAATGAGACAAACGGTGAACGTATGTCTGAACCCCCTTAAAGGAAACAATCATTTTCATGCATCTCGTAGTAAAAAAACGTAGTATTTTGGAGAAAACAGTCACACTTATTTTGTGTGTCTCTCCATTATTTAATGTATAAGAAAGAGCTGTAGCATTATAGCGATGAGGAACTTATGTTTATTGCCTTTTTTCGTCACGGTATCGTTACCGTAAATATAAAAGCGTCCATTACATATTTAACCCATTCAAAACTTCTTCGACGTTCATCAAAGTAAAAATAATTATTTACGAACATAATATAATTATCTAGTACTTTGTTCTAAATCTTTAATTTTATGTTTCTACAATTATTTTACTGTGTTTCTAAAGGCCTACGCGTCGCCTCAGTTCTTATTTGTCCAACAGACCATTTCAGTTTTTGTTCAATCTCTACTTTAAAATTAAAAATAAAGTATTAAAAATTATAGTTAATCACTTAACTAAGAATTATTTAGACTAATTAGACCTTTACCTATACGGAAATAGCTTTTATCTGAAACACCTATCATAATGTTTCATTGAAATAATGAAAGAAAACTTTCTCTCTGTATAAAATTTTCTAACGGTCTGTTAAACAAATACGAACTAAAGCGACGCACGGTCGAGCAGTATATAAATAAACATCATTTCAATTGAAGAATATCTTCCTAATAAGATCGATTCGTCTATCTTCGTTACTGCGAAAGCCATACCGAATAAACTTTGTCAATATCAGCTGACACCAACCCCTGACCATTTTGTTCTCAGAAATCCCCGCACCCTCCACCGTGACCCCTCCCACCACCCCTCCCTCGGACCAAGGGGTGGCCAAGAAAAAAGGTTTGTATTACATTTGAATAATTCTATCAGGACTCGAGACGGATGAGGGAGGATTGGTACCGAACTAAATAAGTCAATCTCTTGGCTTAGGACCCTTTCAAAGGGTGCAGATTACGCTGACTTGGAGGCTTTTTGTGCTTGTTTTGAGGTTATTCAGCACAAATTTGATGCACTTGAGAATGAAGATGGTTAAGGGATGAAAATAAGGGTACAGAATGTAGTGATTTTGTTTTGATGAGGGACGTTTAAAATGGCTGATTATTTCAGAGTAACGAGTTTCTTTTGATGGGCCACAAAAACGCTCCCAGTATAAGGACAAGGGAACTACAGTTTGTCAAATAAGAGTAAAAAACATAGGATGGCGCCACGGTTGTTCAAATGGCAAAACTAAAAATATAACCATGGTGGTAATCTAATGCTGTGTAACCTACATTTTTATTAAAAATTAAAAAGGCATATAAGTGAAAAAAAAATTCATTGCAATATAAGACACTCACTGATCTCGAAATTAGAATTGCATATATGTATATTATTATTATACGTTTGCAATTTTATGTTAACATAATGAAGAATAACGATATTGTTATAAAATATAAAGCACACTTTAGAAATTGCTCATATTTATTTAATATTAGCTTAAGTATCTAGCGTTTCCCGGGCTTCAGATCATGTCTCTAATTTTAGATCTGAATATATTTAACTCATTCAGATCTAAAAGCAGTGTAACTAAACTCACCATTAATGACTGTTTTTTTCTACCTTCTGTTAAATTCAATCACCATGTAAAACACGATTTAATCAAATTAATGTCAATAAGTAGGTTCCTAACAACTTTTTTCTTGAGAACGAAAAAATGTTTTTTTAAATGTGTGTACAGTGTTCTGTATTTTCAGTGTCATCACACTTTAAAAGCATACTTGACAGGTAAATTGGTGTTGCCAGCCTACACATTTTGTAGATTCATTTTTTATATTCTCTACTCTTATTTGACAGACTATATGTCTGTATATGTATGTATACTACTAATATCTACAGGAATTTCAAAAACTGAAAAAATCGAACTAATATCTATGAGAAGGAAAGTGTTGACGAATATCTAAAGCTCAAACTGTTGACGAATATCTATGAGAACCAAAGTGTTGACGAATATCTCCAGCACTGGCAGTGGTTGGATTTGCAATTATGTATAGCATATTGGAATAACGTAATATTGCGTATGCAGTTTAAAAAACTTAATTTATGTAAGTATGTATGTAAAAATCCCTAATATCGGACTATTGGACACATTTAGCTGATTAATCCAACCTACGCTCTGTAGATATTAGTTCAACCTACGCTCTGTAGATATTATTCAACACTCTGAAGTTCGTAGATATTAGTTCAACATATGAGCTGTAGATATTCGTCCGACATACAGGCTGTAGACATTAGTATCTGGAGTCGCCGCCTAGTCGGGCGGGACTATAAGAAGGGATTTAATCATGCGGGTCTTTAAGAGACCGGATTACATGAAAAAGGAAAACAGATGATGATTATGGATTATATTTTGGGGGTTATGTGTTTATTGTGTAAGTGTGTAGATGGCAAAGCGAATAAGTAAGACGATTCAATACTTACAAGTTTATTAACACTATTTACAGACACATAAATCTCCAATTTAAATATATGCAATAATAAAGTAATGTGAAGGGCGAACAAATATTAAAGACCAGCGACTCCTGACCGAGAGTTAAAGCAGAATGAATCGTTAGTTTTTGATGCAAGCGAGGCCAGTTGCTTGAGGAAAGGTCTGCATCCAATTGGTGCCTGAGGGACCAATCGAGAGGCCGGACGATGCAGATCAGTGTCCTTTGTTCGTGCTCCACAATATGAAAGAGGAAAGACAACGTATTAATCATCCTCGTATAATTGAGTATGTTTTTTAATTAATATTTATACTAGCTAAGTCCGCGGCGTTGCACGGGCTTTACGCATAGTTTTTCATTTATGTTTTATTTGGTACACACTTCTTTTGACGGATTATTCGATTATTTTCATGCTTATTTATTTATGTTAATATACGCCTATACGATCCTTTACAAACATGTTATATACGTATACCTAATAATTTTGTGTAACAGTAATCATAAAGTAAAATATCTTAATTAAATTATATAGAACCCATGCAGAAGAACAGCAGGTATTATGCTAACATTGATTTATTGATGTTTGTAACTAAATTGCGTGCAGTTTAACACGTCTACTCCTTCTGAGAAAGCATTACCAACTGCATGCAATCTATGTACAAACGAGTATTTAAATGACTTAGTCTTGATATGGTTATTGCAATTAAAAGTATTGGTGCATGGAAGGTAATTATGCTAAATAAATCAGGACTAATTTTGTACCCCTTTTTATTTGTGATGTGTGTACGAAATAGAGTTCTGAACAACGCATATTAACTACTACATATTTATGTATGCAAGAAGATTGGTACACCAGTCTAATAAACAATATAATAATATATAATTGTCGAGTTCCAAGACTTAATGATAGGGACTCCAGTAATTAAGGCAGAGAGGGGGACGAAGGCTTCGCAGGTAGCTCGCTTGCACAAAGCGGCTATAAACGTAAACTGGAGTTAAGTTGAGACTTATGGAGTTCTCTACGTTACGGATATACCTACCTTCGTTAACTTCTCGTTTATGCAACAGCTCTTGAATTTATATTTATGAAGAGATGTAAAATTATATTTATTTCACGGTTATTATAGCGTCGCCTGAGAGTTGTAGTAGAACATCTCACAAAACGTAATTTTAAGAAATTAAATTGTTTAAATTCATAGCAAAATTAAAAGTGTTAATTATTCCATATGTTTAACGGCCCAGAGCTAAGACTCTCGACTCACAATGCGAAAGTCGCGGGTTTGAACCCGGCATGCGCAATTAAATTTTATTTGATTAATTTGTCGTATTTCGCAATTAATAATTAAAAAGTTCCAGAGTAAAATATACTCTCAGTGTCGCCTTGGAGTAAGACCACCATTCAGAGTTGAAACGTCGCTTGAAATGGCTTTAGCCGTGTTTGGTGACCAGATCTGAATAGCCAGGTACTTCCCTACCTTCCTCTTCCCCATCTCCTTCTTCTCGCGACTACCTTTAGCCTCACAACACACCATAATTGGGGATGCCATAGTCTCATTTGCTCCAGACGGGAGCACTTTTGTGTGGTATTCATATAAAAAAATAAAAATGTGTGTGAAGGCATACTAAAGGATTTTTTTTTAGTATTTAGAGTAGATTTTAGAGTATTTTTTTTAAAATTTCATTTAAACATTTTTGCACAGTTTTAATATTATTTCACCCACCATGCTAGGGATGTCTGAATATCATAGCGCGTGATTCAGCAACACATTACATATTTTTTAATGCCTACCTATAGTTTTGGCTGATGTAAATACTTGGAGTAGGTTGATGAGTTTGTGTATTTGGGAAGTATGTTAACGAGAGAATGAAAAGCTGATAGAGATATTGAAAGAAATAGGATATTAAAATGCAGGACCGAACGCGGTTTGCACTTCTGTGTTTGTTCTGGTACCTATCCTGATGTATGTCAGTGAGGTATGAAACTGGCAGAAGAAGGATGAAAGTAGACTGGGTACTGTAGAAATGAGATCCCTGAGGCGAATGTTTGCTAAAACCACTTATGATTGTGTTTGAACTGCGGAGACCTGGAAGAACGCAAAGCTTAATGAGTATGATTAAGAAAGGCACGCCCAGATGTTTTGAACACGTAGAGGACGTCCGAGGAAGACATCGCGAGATTAAGTTAATCAGATACTTGTCAAGAATCTGAATAATATAAAAGTATGTATGAGATGATGTTTGAATGTGAATGAGGCAAGAAGTGCGTGCTAAGAACGAGTTGTTTGGCGGTTTATGCCCTCTGCCCAACCCTTCGGCGAAACTGCATGATGGTCGATTAGTTAGTTAGTTTTTTTTCCTTTATTAGAAAGACAAATATTGCCGGGTTTCGAATAACCCGACAATATTTGAAAATCTCCTACTATCACCACAGAAAGCGGAAAATATTCCTTGTGTTGTGATGGAGGACTTAGCCAGCCGAGGACCCAAACGCGAAATCAACTCAGCAACTGACCGGTTAGTTAGTTTTGGATGATATTAAGAAAAACAAAATATATATCACAGTACAGAATTCATTTACATTGTCATTATCATTTTCGTTAAGTCCAGTAGAATTGGGACTTTAGAATATTGTTTTAAGAAAATGGAAATTCACATCATATTTTTTTTTACTTGTTATTATTTCTGAATGCGTTTATAAATATCGTAATACGACGAAATACCGGAACGCGATTAATAACCTATGAAATGAGACATATTTATAGGAAATAACAGTGAGTGTCATACTGCGACATATGAAATAATATTATCTCACTGTTGTATTGGCATCGGTAAACTATTATTTATTAATGTTTTAGAAATAGTTTTATAGCTCAGTCTGAAGATACTTTTAACAAGTAACAGTGAACATTCACTAACATTCAACAAGCATGCTGAATATACACAAAAGATAATTGGGAAAAAAATATCTTTTTTAGGAAGAATTCGGCCAAAACTATCTAGTAAAACTGCAATCACCATCTACAATTCGATTATTGCTCCACATTTTAACTATTGCTCAACTCTCCCATTCCTATGTAACGAACGAGAACAAAATAAGTTTCAAATTCTCCAAAACAGGGCAATGAGTCCAATGAGAATAATATTACTGCGGAATAGATTTTCAAAAGTAAACAAAATGTTAAAGGAACTGAATTGGCTAACCGTGAAACAGATGCTGACCTTGAATACGATGATATTTATACATAAAATAATTAACAACATTTTACCAAAATACTTTTCAAATAAAATTGTATTCAACAAGGACATCCACAGACATAACACAAGAACATGCAAAGAAATCAGGCTTCAAAAAAAGGATACGGCGAATACGCAGAACAGTTTGCTGTACAAGGGGATGAAGTTGTATAACAAGCTACCAGAGACTTTGAAGTCCACACCAATTGGAAAGTTCAAGACGTATTGTAGGAGCTACATAAAATTACATAAAATTTAGTTTGCAATATGAAATATTATAATTAATTAGAAATTTGAAAACTTAAATGTACAAATTACTAAAATAAAATTAATAAATAAAATAAAATGATTCAAGTAGTGTAGTGAAGACTTGTGAGAATTTTGGGCTAGAACTGAATATAAATAAAACAAAATAATGTCATGAGCAAAAACAACGCATTGGATGAAAATATTTATATTGCTGGAACACAACTAGAGAAGGTACACAGAATTGTATACTTGGGCTGAAGCTCGTGCAACCTTTATCCGCATAAAAAAGATATTCTGCAGTCATGATCTCAACCTTGGATTACGAATGCGAATGGTCAGATGCTACGTGTTTTTGATATTATTTTATGGAATGGAAGCATGGACGCTTACTGAAGAACTCATTAGGCGACTTGAGGCATTCGAGATGTGGATCTACAGAAGAATACTTAAAATAAGCTGGATGGACAGGGTTACGAATGAAGATGTTATGGTTCGGATGAATAAAGAAAAAGAAGTTATCAAAACTATAAAAATACGAAAACTTTAATATCTTGGACATGTGATGAGACATCCAGAGAAGTATAAGATCTTGCATCTCATAAAGCGGGGACAGATTGCCGGAAGACGGGGCACTGAAAGAAGGAGAACCTCATGATTGAGACTGTGGTTTGGCCAGTCTACCGTAGAGCTTTTCCAATAGCCAACATCCGTTGAACGGACAGGGCACAATAAGAAGAAGCAGCCTGAAGATGGACGTGATAGGTTGAAATCTGTAATGGTTGAAAATATAGAAAAATATCAATCAAAATAAGAATTCATCTTATCGAACATCACCGTTCAGGCATGACTTCACAATATTACGCAATAAAACCAAATATAAGAAACCAATATAGGTTAAAAAAATAAATCAATCAATTAAATTGAAACCGCTCATAAACCTCTATCAATTAAATCAAGAACTCGCATTTTATCGGACTGAACAATATTTCAATCAACTTGCTAACACGGTCAACAAAATTAAAGCTTCGCAATGCAAACTTGGAGTTCTTCCGCTCTATCGGAACAAACGGAATATATCCATTTTCATAAATGATTTGGACGTGCGCCAGATAGCATGGAAATTGTTTGTGCGGAATTGATTCATATTAAATTTAATTGTTTGGGATGTTTGGAATCACCTAGCTGTCACAAATCTTCACTTTTGATTGCGCAGAAGCCTACATAATAATTATGGACACAGCGTTTTAATTAACAGTTATAAAAAAGTTACACAAACTCATCAACAATACATTTAACCCTAGATTATTAAACTATCCTGCGAGTGACGTCGTAATTAAACATTCGTAAAAAATACAACATAGAAATAAATAATAGGAATAAATAAGATAATGAAAAACTTTTTTATTTTAGAAGTAATGGAAACATTCGTTCGGTGTAAGAGATCACGTAATAATGTTTTTTTTAGTTAGGACACCTGTTTATGTTATGCGCTCTGCATAATATGGCTCTTTTGCATTTCATGCAAAAGTTTTTGTTGTAATTTTTCTTGAGTTGGATGGAAAAAATGAACACATTTTTTTCTTGAATTTGGTTTTTCAATTGTTGCCGCTTCAGGAACAGAGTCAAAAAGCAAGATACTTTTTATGATTTCTTTTCTTTCATACATAATAACCCTAGAATACTAAACTATCGCAAACACTAATCTTTCGTAAATTTTACGACACTCTTGCTAATATAAATCAACACACAAATGCCACCTAACCACAATAACAGCGCGTGGCTCACTGACGGAACAAATTAGAAAGGTACTGTGAAGCGGGTGGCGCGGGAACGACGCGAACATTGTTTTTTCCAGGAATCGTCATTTTGCTGTCGTAATATTTACGGTAGTTTAGGTTTCTAGGGTTAAGATTCGCTTACAATATTCTGGCACTGATGAACACTGTTATTATCAGAGTTTCGTCTGAAATTATTATATTGAAACGAACAATTCTGAGAAAATAAGTCAGGAAAATCATTCAATTAGCAATAACCTTTCATCGGAGCGTTTCAAACGTTTTTTCATTGCTAAGGATAATATTTATTTCGTTCTAATGAGTTCTTATAATTAATTTATAATAATATTTGGATGATTTTTTGCTCCATTTTTGTGAAAAATCACCTCATTTCTACAATCTTTCTTCCAACTACAGATTTGACAAACTATTATAACAGCTTGCATCTTTCTTGCACTAATACAAAACTATGTTTAATTATTTATTTTATTCAGGTTCTCCATAAAACAGTTATGTATACACTTAAAAAATATGGAGAAGATTACATTTTTTTTAAAGTGCATGGGGGCTTTTAACTTTTTAACTATTTTGGGGGCTTTTAACTATTTTGCAAAGAATGTCAATAGAGCATTACTGAATTCTCTGTAGATGACATTGAAGATGTCGATGCTCAATGCACATTGCACACTCGTTAAGCAGTTGAGTCGCCCTGCTTAATGATGCATTCTGATAGGCAGAAGTTCTCGCTTTCGGAGCATACAAAAGTGCGTGAGATCTCCCACGAGTATACGCGTTAGGGACATATAAGTTGATCTCTTTCAATATTGGCGGATTTAGTATGATACCGAAGATTAACTAAAAAAAATGTTTGCCTAAACATATTTTTCGGCTGGCTTCTAGGGTGTTAAAATCGAGTATTGCTGTTAAGAACAATGATGGATACAGGAATGGATAATAGGTCTATTCCCTCATATACAGGTAACGCATAAACATTTTTTTCACTTTTTCTATTTCTAGGATATGGTTTTGTTCAGAAGGGGCCCAAATAATGGAGCTATATTCCAGGATGCTGCGGACAAGTGCTTCAATTATGTCCTCCGTATTGCAATTCCATTAGTAAATGATCTCGCAATTCGAAGAACAAATCCAAGCATTTTGTTGGCGCGGGAGACAATGTCAGATATGTGGGATTTGAAAGAGAGATTTGCTTCGAAAATCACGCCAAGGTTGCGAATCTCGTTTTTGCGTGTCAGAGATGCTTCACTAAAATGCATATATATGGCTATTTATTTATACAGACAGAAAATATACTGGACATACCTATTTGGGAGATGACTAATAGGTTCTTTTAGAAAGAATTTTTACCAGCGATTACCAGAATTGTCATTTTGCTGTCACATATATATGTAAAACACTTTTCTCGGTTTACCCGCGTAACGTAGTCCTGAGAAGGACTTTTTAACTCCTGACGTTTCGGACAGATCACACTGTCCATCTTCAGAGGCCTTATGTCTTTAGTTTTTGTCTCAAACTGATAGCTTTCGCATGTCTGTTCGGTCCAGAATCCAAGACTTAAGACTTAACTTAAGTCTTGGATTCTGGACCGAACAGACATGCGAAAGCTATCAGTTTGAGACAAAAACTAAAGACATAAGGCCTCTGAAGATGGACAGTGTGATCTGTCCGAAACGTCAGGAGTTAAAAAGTCCTTCTCAGGACTACGTTACGCGGGTAAACCGAGAAAAGTGTTTTACATCTTACACCCGTGAAAACCTTAACCATAATATATATATTTTTCAATTAATATTAAAAAAAAATATTTTTCTATAAAACGTCGCCACTGGGTACACCCTAGTCTTAGAACATCTCGATACGCACTCCCTCTAGTTTTAGCAGTCTCGTGGACGAGACCGTATCACGTGATCCGTTGCGATTGTGTAATCAGTGGCGACGAGTTTTTATTTTATTTTTTATTTGCGACTATATAAAATAATTCTATGAGTATACAAAATAGAATGTTTATGTTAGGTTTATATTGTATTTCTTAGTCCTCCTCACTAGGGGTTCCTGTGCCGAGGCGGACTAAAATTACGGTTTATTTTTCTTCTATGTTGTTTTTAGTGTCTTCATTAGGGTGTTTTAGTTGACTTTTTTCAGCCGTGTTTTTATTCTTGATTTGTACTCATTAAATTTTTAGTAGTATTTTTGTTTGTTTTTAATTGAGAAAAAAATCATCGGACAGCATATTATTATTTGAATTACATAATAATCTATTGCTTAAACAACAAAATTGTGGAAAAACTCAAAAACTAACGAGAACGTTATCTATGGTGAATCCAGGATGAAACAAATGGTTGAGCTTGTATTATTTGAATGTATGTGCATAAATTGTGTTTCCTAAGATGCAAATATGAATTTTGAAAGCAGTAAATAATATAATTAGGTAATGGTTGATTGAACGCAGTACCAATTTCCTACTGTTTTATTTTTAGGTGTCTGTTTTATGAACATTCAATACTGCACATCAAATTACATTCACCTGTAACCAAATAAAAACAAAAATTATCGTGTTACTCTACATCCTTGTTTAGCCATCGTTTCGGATAGCATTAACAGGTCCATCATCAGGGCAGACGTGTAATTGTATACACTCAGCCATCCATCAGATAATTGAAATAATAACTGAAACTTGCCATTACTTTGGATTTGTTCTTGAATTCCAGAATAGACCCAAAACGCATAGAGCACGCCTAGTTACGGAGGCAATTGAAATTCATAAAAATCTCATTAATATTAATAAAAACGACACGGCTAATCTCAATCGCTCTTGGTTTCCGATATTGGACAGCTGCACCAAAACTAATGCAGAAAACCACTGATTTACGCTTGCAACGTGGTATTGTTTACAAATGTATTACATAAGTAATACATTTGTAAACCATACCATGTTGTATTTTAACAATTTTTCCTTACTGAAAAAATACAAGGCCTATTAGTCTATAATAGCCAGGAAACATTTTAAATATCCACACAAGGTAAAAATTGCGAGGCGCATGATATGACGCCGTTATATTTGTACGAGTATAAAGAACACTAGCTTTAAATTCAGTAATCGAACAGTATTAACACCGTTGCGTCTGCGTGGTTGAATTTCAGAATCCAGCTACGATTGCGTGTCGGACGCAACGCCATACGCGCCGCGCCACAAATAACATCTTTGTACGTGAAATTTCACAAAAAACTACTGTTATAATTCGGTTTCCAATTCAAGAATTCGACACAAGATGTCGCTACTTCCGACAGCAGGTCGGACAGAAAGGTCTCCCCCCTAGGTATAACTGCAACGAATTTTTGAATATTATGTGGTATCTCTCCGGATATGAAGAGATTGACGGTAATACATGTTGTATCAAGTGGCTATATATTACATATGACGTCATTGCTCTGTCTCGGTTACTTTGTCCCGGTGACTAGCTACAGTGGATCCGAGGAACGGGCTGTTTTTGGAATCAGTTCGTATTGGATCTATAAGATGGTCACCAAAACTAACTGGGAGAAGCCGAACCAAAAGCCGCCCACAGGGTATAGCAGTAAAAAAATACGGAGCGGGTTTTTAACAGCTAGTTTAAATGATTCCACTTGCAAATAAAAATCTATAAAAGGAAAAAAAAAACAATCTTCGATTACACATCTGCCCTGACGATGAACACTGTAATGCTGTCAGAAACGTTGGATAAAGAATGAGGTAGAGCAACACGGCACAATACCCCAAAACAAAAACTAAAATTCGTTGTATTTATTCCTTTTCCAATATGTTTAGAGCACCGCAAGAACTGGAACAAAATGTCAGCGGAAAACAACGTCGTTGGAGATTACGAGACGAAGGAATGGAAAAACGCAGGTTAGTAAGTTCACAGCAGTTGAGACTAGCAACCTCCTTTATCTTAAGCGGTATTGTCTTCTGCAAAGTAGCCTGATAAATAGCACTGCAACGGAAACTCGATAAAAGAAAATTATTCAAAAGATTTTCTTGAACTTTTTCTCCCCCTGTTTCAGCGTGTTTTAAGAGTTCTTGGCATAAGATTTTGGGCTTCGTTACTTCAATTAACAAACATTCTGAATGGTTTCATGACAGTTGATCCCCCGACAGTTGACTTCCCGGCATACAGGAGGCCCTGAGGAAAATCATTCCCCTCAGGGCCTATGTCATTTGAATTTGGGAGGCGGGAAAGGGTACCGTCGCCCCGGTAACCTTTAATGGATAACCAACACCTCTGCCTTAGGTCACCCCGAGTGGTTCGCTATGTTAGGTGATTTAGCAGGGGTGCACGGGTTCATGGGGTGAGGTTTGTCTAGGTCTTGGAGGCCGATGACCAGGACACATTGAACCCCAGATTCCTACCCACCCCTTATACCCTTTTCCATCCCAGAACTCTCCTCTCCTTCCTTTCCTTTAAAAAACCCTCCAAACAGCATCCCCAAAGATGACTTAGGCCCTCCTGTATGGAGCTCATGTAATCATCTTTGGGGATGCTGCGTGGAGGGTCTTTTCAGGAATAAATGAAGTTCTGGGGAAGTAAGGGTATTAGGGCTGTTTAGGAATCTGGGGATCCGTGTGTCTAGGAATGACGGACGTATGCATTCATCCCTCCCACTGTGGTGCAAGGCGATGTTCCGAGGGAGTGCGACTGAGAAGTCAAAGGGGTTCCTTCAAGCATTCTCTCCCGATTCGGCCTGCCAGACGCATCCGCCGCCAAAATCCGGACAAACCTCACCCCATGAACCCGGGGACCCCTGATATGTCACCAAACGTAGCGAACCACTTGAGGTGACCTATGGCAGAGGCGTTGGTTATCCAATAAATTATTCTCGGGGCAGCGGTACCCACACCCGCCTCCCAAATATGCGGTCGATTTAAATATAATACGTCCCTCAATAATAAAGTATGAAATATGTTTTCATTCAAATACATCAAGGATAAAACTCTTTGTCTAACACTGTATATAACATCGTATAAGTACAAAAAATCGACACTGTACGTAAATTCGTTTGATATCCATATCAATTTATTATAAAATGTATTTTTGAAGCCAACTGTCAACGGATCAACTGTCGGATCACAGTTCTGAATAAATTTTAATGGGCTTTCATATCAATAATAGAAAATACATGTGAGCTCAATTTTGAAAGGAAATAATAAAAATTGTAAAATCCAAATTAACGCCCTTCCTTTAGGCTTATTTGAAAAAGTATCGATATTTTTAATTCAATACATTGATATTTTTAGCCGATATATTTTGATCCGATATATCGATATATCGATACAAAATATCCAATATCGAAAATTGTATCAAATTCGATATTTTTATTTTATTTATGTAACTAAAGTCACTAGAATCCAAATCCGTATAGGAACTAATGGAAAAAGTAACTGTATTAGTTCATGACATCTGGCAGTCAAATTTTAACTATTAATAGCTTACAAATCTATTGTCTTTGCATTAGTATTTGTAATCTGATCATTAATACTATCTCATATGTGTAGATACGTACATAGAAATGTATGCTATTTTTCGCCATTTTTTTCTAAGCCACTCCTATGTATTGGTTCCCAATTGTCTGTGATTATTGACTATGCCTAGTTCCAAACACGAAGTCCTTTTTGACAGATTAATACGCCAATAGAATGTTACTGAGACGCATTGACGGCCGGCGTAGTGCAGCGGTAAGGTGCTTGATTCGCATTCCGAAGGTCGCGGGATCGAATCCCGGCGTGGCAAATAAATTTTATTTGATTAATTTGTGAATTTCACAATTTATTCATTTAAAATAATATATAGTATATTTGCGGCACGTTCCAGAGTGGAAGATATTCTCAGTATCGCCCTGGTGTAAGACCACCATTCAGAATTGAAACGTTGCTTGAAATGACTTCTGCCGTGTTTGGTGACCAGATCTGAATAGCCAGGTACTTCCCCACCTTCCTCTTCCCTATTTCCTTCCCCTCCCCACTGCCTTCAGCCTCACAACATACCCCAATTGGGGATTCCGTAGTCCCACTGGCTCCAGACGGGAGCAGTTGGGACACTTGTGCGGTATTCAGGTAAAAAAAATACAAACTTTGTATGCGTCTCAGTTTACATATAAGTTAGAAGACAGCTTTTTAGTTTTTGATATTTTTCTAATTATTACCTAATAAAAATGAAAACTGATTAAAATACCTTCATTTTTATTGAGATTTTTGTACATTAAAATAATGCACATTGTGTATAAAAATTACTATTGATAATATTGAGCTGAATTCACTATTATTTTAAATACGCAAAATCTTTTGAAAATTTGACCGATATATCGATACATCGATATTTTTTCCTCGATATATCGACGTCGATATTGATATTTTAATAATTATCGACACATCGACATGTCGATATTTTTTTCATTTTCGACATCCCTACCTTCCTTGCTAGTGTTGAGTTTCATGTCAAAGTGTTGGGCAATTTAAATAACCATCACGCCGTTTCCCTGCAGTATATTCGCCTAGCCGTTTTTGGTTACCAGATCTGAATTGCCAGGCAATATCCCATCTTCCTTTTCCCCATCTCCTTCCTTTCCCGATTACCTTCAACTTCACAAATACCCCAGGAAACCTAGACACCTACGCGGTATTCACATAAAAAAATAAAATAAATTGATTTAATCGATTTTACTTGCACAAGTCGGGATTTGAACCAGCAGCCTCCATATTAAACTCGATATACCAATACGTAAATATATGTATATACAGGGTGTTAAGGGATATCCTTGATACCTGACATTACTTGGAGTATAAATTGTAAATGAAATTTTGGTCTCCGGTGACATTTGTGATGAATTATTTTGATTTTTGTTTATACGAAAATATAAAAAATAGTAGGTGTTGGACAGTCAGAGGGAGGCTGAGTGACCAGTGACGACATGCCGAAGATTTTTTTTGTTTGATTTTGAAGAAAAAAAATTTGAAAAAAAAGTAATAATAAAAATTGTAAAATCCAAAAGGCACGAAATCAAAATATCTTTTACATTTTTTACTCCAAATAATGTCAGGAATCACCACAGCAGTCATTAATCGACCCTCGCCGCATAAACATCTATGCGTTAATATACCGCTTACCGCATCCGCCAACCGAATCCCACACACCGCAAGTAAAGTACCGCGACTAATACAGTCATACAAGTGCATAATAAAAACAGCCGAAATAGAAGGGAGTGCCAGCGCAGTAAGTCCTTTTTTTCCTTTCCTTTATTTTCATTCTCTCTAATGGTGCAGTGGTCAAAACACATACAAAACACACTTCACACCCTGCATATAATATATTATGTTCATTGGAAGGTATTCAGCGAATATACGATACGAATGGAAATCGATGGAAAATATTATTTTTTTGTGATTTATCCTTGAAATATTTAATTAAATCATACACTGAACAATAATTTGACATGGGTTACGGCGCTTGTAAGGACTGTTAAATAATTAAGTAAGAGAGTATTTCCTCCAATGGGATGAGAAAACTAAAATTAATTGAAATAGTTCAATTTAAAAGTTTAAATAGGTTGAAGTAATTGAATTTAAAACTGCTGAAATTTCTACATCGAGTCCAGTTATAAAACTACAAGGAAAGTTGGAAAAACGGTGCATCCCTAATGGGCAATTTCAAATACTCCTTTGCCCATTGAAATTTTATACCAATATTATATAACGTTGGTCGTCATTTTTTAATGAGTTATTATTTTTATTCAAAAATCATGAGGTTATTAGATAATTAACATAGTTATTTTAATTTGTTTATTTCGTGGAACTACAAAAAGACTATTAAATCAAATTTTATTTAGAAAAATGAAACAATACAACTTTGTATAAACCACTTATATAATGCGTAAATCCTACCGGTTTCGGAACAAACGTCCAATATAAAATGAGGGAAAAACAACTCGTAATTTTGAAATCAGAATCAAAGAACATTTAAGGTGTCTTAATAATAATAATTTTTCTGAGTTCGCTAACCATAGTTTTGAAAAAAATTCAGGGATAAATATTCTTCATATTAATCATAAAGGAAAACGTTTGGATAACTTAGAAGCTTTGGAAATTAAAAAAAATCCCTTAAAAAAAATGAATCTATTATCAACAAACAAAAAATATTATCTTATAGCCTGTAGCTACCTGCGCTGTGAGAAGTACTTACTTAAGAATTCAAATTCAAGCAATTCAAATTCCAATTCTTTTGAACAGCAAGCTGAAACAAATTGTACTGTTTATTTATTTTTAACTGTCACACTCCATATGTTGATAACATTGTGAAAATTTTAATGGCACATAAAAAAACTATCAACCGATGATTCTAGAGCTTTCTTTTAACTGTGTTTACGTAGCACGTTCAATTGCTACATTGGATCACGTCGGGGTCACCAATCAGGCGCTGGAATAATATCTTGAGGTGGGCTAGGTGCTCTTCCTCTGACGTTGAGGCAATAAGGATGTCGTCTATGTAGGCGTAACAGAAATCTAAGCCTCTGGTAACCTCGTCCATGAAGCGTTGGAAGGTCTGGGCTGCGTTGCGGAGGCCGAAAGACATCACCGGAAATTCGAAGAGTCCGAATGGCGTAGTGATTGCTGTTTTCGGAATGTCCTCGGGAGCCACAGGGATTTGATTATATGCCCGCACCAGATCAATCGTTGAGAAGATCTTGGTGCCGCTCAGTGCCTGTGCAAAATCTTGGATGTGGCGTACGGGGTATCTGTCCGGAATAGTTCTGGCGTTCAATCTTCTATAATCGCCACATGGTCTCCACTGGTCGTCCTTCTTGGGTACCATGTGCAAGGGAGATGCCCAAGAGCTCTCGGAAGGTCGAGCGATTCCGAGACGGACCATGGCCTCGAACTCCTTCTTGGCGCGTTTTAACTTGTCAGGAGCAAGGCGTCGTGGGCGTTCGACTGTTGGAGGTCCTGGCGTGGTGTTAATATGGTGCAGTGTTGCGTGACGAACTTCCCTCCTGGCGCCGTCAGGGCGAGTGATGTCAGGAAACTGTTGAAGAAGCTTATGATACGGGGACGTTCCTGTGACCGTCTTAATGGAAGCGATCTTGTTGTCGCTTCGTTTTCCCGTGATGGTCAAATTCGTCACCTGGTCCAGCAGCCGTTTATTTCGGACATCCACCAGTAGCTCGTACTTGGCGAGAAAGTCTGCCCCGATGATTGGCCTGGAGACGTCTGCAATGACGAAGCTCCAAGTAAAGTCGCGTCGCAATCCCAGATCCAGGTTGAGCGTTAGGCTGCCATAAGTAGCGATGGTGCTGCCATTTGCTGCTGCCAGTTCGTATGTCGCTTTAGTGGGGCGTCCCTGGACAAGGCGTCGTGGGAAAACGCAGAGATCTGCGCCGGTGTCTATAAGAAATTGGGTACGGGTTACCCTGTCGGTAACAAAAAGGCGACTGACTTGGTTGGGGCTGGTGCTGGTCGCCATCAGTTTGGGCCCTGCGCGTTTTCCTGCTGGAAGTTGCAGGGTTTGGTGCACTTGCTTGCCTTCGTCCCATACTTCCAGTGGTACCAGCATGTTCCCTCGGGCTGACGACCTCTGGACCGACTGCGGGAACGATTGCTCCAACGATGCGGGGTGGCGCTCCTCCTATGCTGGCCAGAGCGTAGTGTCGAAACTTCGCGCCTCAAAGTAGCGAGCTCTTGTTGGAGAGGCTGCATCAACCGCTCCATCCGTGTTAGTAGTGGCTGATTGATGGGTTTACCCATTTCCTCGGATGTACCGCTCGTGAGGGACATGATGATGATGATTGGTGCGCGAAATTTATCACCGAAGAGTTTATTTCGTGCGCGACGTGCTCGCGGTAGACGTACTTGCACGCGTCGTGTTCACTGTCGGATTCACAAATGTAAACTTCGTGGTCACTAATGATCACGTCGGGGTCACCAATGTAGCAATTGAACGTGCTACGTAAACACAGTTAAAAGAAAGCTCTAGAATCATCGGTTGATAGTTTTTTTATGTGCCATTAAAATTTTCACAATGTTATCAACATATGGAGTGTGACAGTTAAAAATAAATAAACAGTACAATTTGTTTCAGCTTGCTGTTCAAAAGAATTGGAATTTGAATTGCTTGAATTTGAATTCTTAAGTAAGTACTTCTCACAGCGCAGGTAGCTACAAGCCCAATCATGGATTTGTTCCCCTACCCACCCACTCTACATTAATACCTACCCACCCAATCTACATTAATAACTGGCAACGGCTCCACCCCTACCATAATAAAACATTGTTCGAAACTGTCAAATTAGTATAAGCTTTCCCTGAAGAAGGAACGTTTGTTCCGAAACCGGTAGGATTTACGCATTATATAAGTGGTTTATACAAAGTTGTATTGTTTCATTTTTCTATAATGGATAACCACAAAGTGATAGCTACATTCAAAAATACAAATTTAATATTGTTATTTCTAAAATTTTGAAAGCATGCTTCAAATAATTGATTGTCTAAAATCGGGTTTTGCCGAAAATATTACGTCAAATTAACATTACGTACAAATAAACGTACGGTATAAATGAGTCTTCTCAATGTGTTTTATAATACGTACATAAGGCGGGATTTTGTAGAGAGAAAAGTGTGATCCACGTACAGCATGAAAAGGGGAAACAATTCTTAAATGAGATACATAAAATGTCAATTGATTACGGTTACAGAGCATGTCGTGACTTCTGACTACAACACTGTATAAAAGACGTGGGCAAAATGATTCCCAAAAGTGAATAGATTCAATTAATTCCAAAAAAAAAAAAAAAAAAAAAAAAAAACTAGAGTGAATGGGTAGACTATGAAACACCGCAGCACCGCACAAAGAGGAGACTGATAGGCTACCAAGCACCGCACAAAGAGGAGACCGATTATTCTATCTCACTAACTCGCAGGCTAAAACCTATAGATTAATGTGTCTCTTTTTAGTGTCGCTTTTTCGTTTCATTTTAAATCACATTAAGTGGGGAGGCTACGAAGCATCACACAAAGAGAGGACCGATTATTCTATCTCATTATCTCGCAGGCTAAATCCTATACTTAGATGTATATGTTTGTCTTTTTTTAGTATCGTTAATTTTCGTATGTAAAATGTATTTATAGCTAGCAATTAAATCTTTAAATTTTACAGTTTTTTGTTTCACCCTTAAAGTATTTTATTTATTAAACTTAAAAGTATTTTATGACAGATGATAACAGCTGACAACAGCTGATTGGCCTTATAATATATGCAAATTTACATTTTACATCTACCCAAGATCTACGTCTAAAAGTAGGTAGGTATTTGTATTCCAATATCTTTCATACGTGCCAAAAAAACGATTACAAGTGCACAATTTTTGCTTCTCACTTTTCTAGCCGACGCGCGACGCCGCGATGTTCGGATTCAATGTCGAAAGTTTTCGGCTAACTATGTAATGAAATTGAAGGCTTGGCCCGCCGAGGAATTTGTGAACCGCTGCGCTCGGACGGATTAAGGGCCGGCATTGAGGAATGAAAGAGTAACTTTTGACTAGTGTCTTGTGTCTTACCCCGCAGAGACTTGATCAACTCGCGAGCCGAGATTGACGTGAAACGATGATGTAAGACGATGACATCTGACGTCATTTCTAGGTCTGAGATTATCTAGAGACAACAACGTCACAAGTGAAAAAGACTTTTAGTTTTAATTCGTGAATAAAGCGCTTCGGACAATTTCCGATAGCGACAGACTAGCTACAAGTACCTGGGACGCGGACGGGACGGGATGCGCGGGGACCTTAGGACAATCTCAGGACATTGACTACGACAAATGATTAATTCCTTGCGTGAAAGGGACGCTCGGACAATTCGGCTGAATCGCGGCCGCGTTTTGATCTACGGGTTTTTAGAACGGCGGCCGGTGGCAGCGGGATACGAGTCGTTCACAATACCGTCGACAACTTCGCGGCGCGCCGCCCATTGAATAATATTTAAATACGGTATTTAATATATTTTAAAAATACCTATGAAACATAATAATATTTAAATCGTTTACGAAACACATTATTCATTGAAATAATTTAACAGTAAAATAAATGGAAATTAAACATTTATGTTGCCGTTAAAAATCGTACGATACAAGGCCAAAGGTAAGGAATGAAGAATCAATTCCTTTTGAAATTGAGAATCAGATCAAGTGTGTCACAAGATTGAATTTATTCATTTAATTCGGTCATTCAATTTTGCCCATGTCTACTGTATAATGGTTAAAAGAATAAAAATATGAAGACAATCAGTATCGTACTATTAGTAATACTTACAAGGAGGTTAAAAAACCATTAATGCTTGGTCTGTCATGGCTAGCGATCCAAGAATTTAGTCCAATTGGAAATGTATTGTTCAGCTTTGCTTTTGGACACCTTGTGTTCGGTTTCACCGGTAGTTTCGAATGTTTATCACAATTTATTCCAAACTTGATAGTTTTTTTAATCAATTAGTTTACAATGTGAGAAAGTATCAACGCTTCACATAGTCTAAGAACAGGCATTTTGATCCTTTCTCTATGTTTTTGACTATAAAATCTGGACCTATCTGTTGCGATCGCATCGAAGGTATCTTAATTTTTCCTGAAGCCAAATTGGTTTAGGGATAGTAGGAAATAGGTATATTACATATTATCAACATGATATTCAATTACTATTTTTTTTTAAATTTAGTTAATACAGCTGTTTCGGCTTACAAGGCCGAAAACTGTGGTTAAGCCACTTTGGGACGACTTATGTATACGATTCTTAAATTTCTATTATTTTGAAGGTGTCTAAATTGATTTAATACCGGTTAAACGGTTTTCCCGAGAAAATAATTAAAACGATACTCTATTATGTGGGATACTTACTGAGTAGTGAGTAGTACCATTAATAGTTATTTGTTTGTTTTTTTCAAAGACTTTAGTCTGAGAATTTAGTTGTGAAATTGGATGATAGTTATGTCCACTCTAATTTGACCCTAATCTGTGATTCAAATAGTATTTTCATTTATGTAACAATAAGTAATATGTAACATTTTTTACAGAAAATGACTATACCTTTGGAACTTCTGGCTCTACGTTCTGGGGACTTGATTCGTCTGCCTATAGACATACACCCAGTACATATTCTGCGATTCTGGGTACTGTATATATTTCCATCTGCTGCATTCACTTGTTGAGTTGAGTATTTACTACATATAAACATAATTACATTGACAAATAATAATAATAATGTGGAGGATTGATGTTACGTTTAAAATAATATACTGTTTAAGTATTTTGTTCTAGGAGAGTGTAAATAGGAATGAAAGGACGTGTGAGAAATGAGGCGGCACGCTCCGCAATAGAATTGTATCTAGATGTTTTGTTTCCGCCAATTTGATATCGAAAGGGTGTTTTTAATATTCCCACGGCGACCGCGACGGCACGGTGACGGCAACGGCACGAGGCGTTTAATTTCTTTAATAATCAGAGTGTGAAATTCACATGCGGTAGAATTGAAACCTTCAGAAAACTAAAGTAGACAAGAGTGGGGAGGTTATGAAGCACCGCACAAAGAAGAGACCGATAGGCTACGAAGCACCTCACAGAGAGGGGACCGATTATATCTCATTCTCTCGGGTGTGTTTCCTTTTAGTGTCCCAATTTTTCGTTACGCTATGTTTCATCGTGTTTTAAATCACAATGGTGCTAAAGTTGTTTTTACTTCAAGAAGCGTGAGGGAGATGTATGATAATGAATGCATTTTTCCTCTGAGGGAAGCAGGCATACATCCATCGTTTATCTCACTATTATGCAGTGTGTAAGAAATAAATTCAGCAATATTGTGACAGAGAACGTACGATTTATGATATTTTGTGCCGTTGCCGTATTGTCGCCGCAAGAATTTTAAAAGCTCCCAAAGGGGGTTGATAAAATTTAATCTAACATTATTTCATATCAGCCTTTATGATTCAGCTGATTTACTACCAATTCAACATTGGTCAATGAAAACATCGCAGAGGTTTGAAAAGTATTAAGGTGTGTGTAACTATATATTATACCATACTTCTCTCCACCTACCCATGTGAAGAATTACTATGTTGTGCTTTTTGGACTTTATACAAATTGTTCCTAAATTAATTTACTTTAACTGTTTGATTTGAAAACATTCTTAGCATTGTGTATTTAGGAATATATTAATTACAAATCTGCATACTTTTGTATATAAAATATTGTCTGTATTTAATCCACTTTACATGACGAAAACCCAGTAAAATAGGTCTATTTTGTTTTGCACTAGACATGTTTTCTGAATCACATAATTGTATAACCCGTATTAATTACTATTCTGTAGTACCTACATAATAAGTAATAAATTAAAATTTAATTATTTTTACTATAAAGTGTAATATTTTCTTTATAACGAAATGTTTTGCAGTTTTATTTGGTGATGCAACGACTTTTTCATTGGCAATTACGATTACGTTATAATCAATAATCGTATTATTACAAATCGAATCTTGATTTCTGTTGTGTTCAGTACTTTTTAGATGCTCCAAATACTTAACTTATGGATGTTAACACAATGATCAGTAGATTCTTATAACAATCTGGTTTATTTATGTCTATGTATTTGCAATAAGAAGGGTACAAGTGAGCCGACATAACTGGGAGAGAGCAAGATTGGATCTGTCTGTCACGTAGAGAAGTACTTCCCTGCTGACATCTCGCGGAGTAGTTGGAAAGCTTTTACGATACATTACTAACATAAAAATTAAAGAATTTTGTTTTATTCTTCTTTATTAATCTAATCGTCATTATATGGTCGTACAACCATAAATAGTTTCAATTTAACTTTGTTTGAACCACTTTTATATTTGAGTAAATCCGACCGGTTTCAGAACGACCGTTCCTTCTTCAGGGCAAATGTATACTGATTTGACAGTTTCGAAATATGGATGGGAACAATGTATTATTATAATAGGGGTGGAGTCGTTGCTAGGTATTAATGAAGAGTTGGTGAAAGAATATTTAAGGTGTCATAATAATAATAATTTTTCTGAGTTCGCTAACTATATAATTGAAAATAACCATATTTTTTGGAAAAAAAGTACGAGGATAAATATTCTTCATATTAATCATAAAGGAAAACGTTTAGATACCTTAGAAGCCTTGGAAATAAAAATAAATCCCTTAAAAATAATGAATCTATTATCAACAAACCAAAAATATTGTCTTATAGCCCAATCATGGATATGTTCCCCTACCGACCCACTCGTCAATAATACCTAGCAACGACTCCACCCGTACCATAATAATACATTGTTGCCATCCATATTTCAAAACTGTCAAATCAGTATACATTTGCCCTGAAGAAGGAACGGTCGTTCTGAAACCGGTCGGATTTACTCAAATATAAAAGTGGTTCAAACAAAGTTACATTGTTTCATTTATCTATAATGGATAACCACAAAGTTATAGCTACATTCAAAAGTATAAATAGTTTCATTTGTCATCTTGAAGTCTTTGAATAAACTATTTATAATGGATACTATATATTGTAATTGAAGGTTTGCTGGACAAAAGCATTTCACGTTCATTCTTCAAATACATATTTCGTTGTTATTGACATTGATGTAGAATTCATATTACGTGCGGCGACGATTAATCGGGTTCGTAATCGTGGCATCACTAATTGTAAATAGGTATTGCTAAAAATAGAAAAAAATGTGATGATTATAAATAATATAAACAACTCCCATAGTTATTTAATTTGTATTTTCTAAGATGATGTAAATATTTGAGAGCATTTTAAGATAAAGAGATTGACATAATAATATTGTCATTATTATGTGAGAAAATGTGTAATTTAAACAATATGTACTTAAAAACCTATACAATAATACAAAAATACCATTTGTACAGTAATAGAGAACATTGCTTGTTTAGAAATCAAGAATATAGCATTGTGTGAAATTTTCACTACATTTAAAATATTCTTTAAGTTTTTCAACAAAGTTTCAACTAACGTGTGATTTCTGGATGTTGTTTCATAATATTTAGTTTTGCTTTAAAAATGTTTACATTATAATATGTTTTGGCTGTAAAAGGAGAGTGTGATAAAATCTTTTGTTTATAATTATTTTGTTTGTAATATTTTTCAAGCATTTCGTTCAAACGATATAGATACAGATAGAAATGGGCATGTCTGGTGTTGCCAAAGTAAGGCCAAATCTCTCGCATTTCGAGTGAAAATGATACTATTTAAGAGAAAGCCGGAAATACGTCATTTTCAAAAAAGTGTTTAGACGTATTGACTCTTTCCACAAAAAATTATAAATGGATTTCAAAAGATTGTTCTTTTATCTAGCATTCGTATGTAATAAATTTTGAGAATTTTTTTTAATTTTTAGTATAATAAGGTTATTCCATAGGTTGTTGGCAGATTTGTTCAATTTTCAAAAAAGTTTTTGTATTATACCATACCTATTTCAAATAATAAAATCATGCAGTGAAATAAATCAATACATTATCTAGCAAACGTATGTTTTAGAATTTTAATTTTAGTTTCAATAAAATCATTAAAAAACATGTACGTACATGTGTTTCTTGGCGAAAATTGATCCGTTTGTGTATTTATTTGCGCACTTACAAACTAATATATTTCAGATTTTTTTAACATTCTTATTAAATTTAGACATTATTGAAAAATGGTAAATACTTATAATAAAAAAATAACTACAAAAATTACATTATTTTAATAGTTTTATCATCACGCCTTTCAGCATTTTTGGATGAAGGTATAAATTAAAGCTAATTTGAATTGAAATAAATTTGATATTGAGTTATAATTTAAAAAAACTGGTACGGAGAATAATTAATCTTTCTCATTGTAACTGCCCTGCACGATCGTAAGAACAACTTTCGACGAAATGTGGATTTTCGTCCGCTGGCTGGTTAAACGCTCTTAACTGATTTAACTTACTTAAAAAGTCCTGTTTTAACTCAACCGTTTCATATTGGCCGTTTTCAGATTCAGCAAGAAATTTAATTTTCATATTTAAAATCGTCGCATTTTTAAGGACTTTATTATTTGCATTTTTTTCAATTGTGTGGTACATATACACCTACCCGAAGAAAATTTGAAAAAAAGAATTGTCATTGACATACTCATACATGATTTTTCTTTAGACACATTCCTTATTTGAAAAAAAAATTAAATAAATATATGATTTATTTAAGTAGGTAGATATTTAGGTACCTCCTTACAAATCTTCTGATCTTCAGTGGAAATTTTGATTTTTATTTATTAAAAGACGTGTACATTTTTGGACGCGAGGTCTAATGTTCACAGAATCACTAAATTTAAATTTGTCCGGGACCTAGGATTGAAAGCTTTTGTATTGGCAACATCAGATTTCCATCAAATCGCTTCTAGGATTTTTTCGCTCAGTGATTTCAACACATACCAAACAAGAAATTTGTCCAAGTGAATTTTATTTCTGACTTGAATTGTATCGGAGAAATCGAGAGTGAACGGTTTTCAAGAATGATGTTAGTATGTTGTGTTGATAGTTTTCAGAAATATTGTTTTGTAAATATTCTGAATTTGAGTGAATCTTAGTGTTTCGCAATATCAAATGATTGGTAAGACTGCTAACATAGATGACATACTCTAAACTGAATGGATAGTTGCTTTTTTTATGCCAATGTGTTGTTTAAGTACCTACGTGTAAGGGTGGTATTCGCTTGAAGATCATTACTACTGTTATTAAAAAAGGTGATATTTTAATACTTGTTTTATTTACGTACTTTTATGTTCGAATTTCAATGTTAACTGCGTTCAATTTACTCCTCGCAAATTAAAATTTTCCCTTTAGTAAACTAGTCCCAGCGAAAGCTCGTATAGACGTTATCGATGTTCGTCCTCTTCCTTTTCACACGTCTTGTTTGAAAAAAAAGACGAAAGACCCTAAGGCCGGTTACAGTGCTCGACCGACGGTGCGTACGGTCGGTCCTGACGATATGCATGCGTACGGTCGGTCCTGATGAACGCATACCACCGACCGACCGTCGGTGTGTACCGTCAGTTCACGATTGACCAACAAGCTGACCGGACGTCGTACGCGAAATTAATTAATTAATAGCTGCTTATTATCTTTGTAGACATATTAGGAATAGAAGACGTAGATATCACGTACACCCGATCGTCGCCCAGAGAGCATTTCTAGCTCGTCGGTCAACCGACGGTCTGCATGCACATGCGCTCGACCGACGATTCTCGTACGTACTGCGTAGCGATAATACGCATGCGTACGGTCGGTCCTGCACTGAACGATTTAGGAATTTTCATACAAATGATAAGCGCGACCGGCGTACGCACCGACCGTCAGTCGAGCACTGTAACCGGCCTAAAACATGACTCTCGCTGGGAATAGTAGAGCACCGACTCCAAAAAACAGATAGGAACTTTGCCCGTAAAAAAATTGGGCCCACAAATCATTGACGAAGAGTAAAATTATTTTCTCAACACCGTTATTTGATGGCCTCTTTGGCTGAGTGATTACGATCCTTGGTTACGAATTTGCAAGTCACGGCTTCAAATCCCGGCGTACGCAAGTAAATTACATTTGGATAATTTGTGTTTCACAAATTAATCAAATGCAAAAAAAATATCGATCTTGTGAGAGACCACCATTCAGATTCGAAAAGACGATTATAGTAGCTTTAGCCGTGTTTGGTGACCAGCTCTGAATAACTAGGTACGTTCCCACCTTTTTTTTCCGTCTTCCCCTCCCCCCTCCCCACTACCAACAACCTCACAACATATCCCAATTGTGGATGCCATAATCTCAATGATTTCTGAGGATTCGGCGCAGTTCAGCGGTACTCACATAAAAAAGGTAACGTATCTTGATAAACAAAAGTTTGATAATACCTTCAGAACGCGTACCAGCTGTCGCATACACAAATACCGATGCTCAGCAGAATTCATACTTTTAATTATACATAATAATGACTAAGTATGTAACAATGATGCTACTTTGCAATATTATCTACACTTTATTGTATGGTTGTGATTATAATTTTCTCAGGAAATTTAGAAAATTATATATTATAAAATCAATCATCGACAATAAAAATAACTATTCCGCAACACGCAATCTCTTTACTAAAAATCAAATGCATAGAAAGTAGAGTATCAAGCAATATGAATAATCGGGAGACTAGATAAAAAAGATAAATTAATAAGTTCACAAAACAAGGGTTCACTAATTTATGTATTTTTTACATTTCTCCACACAGGAGGCTCTGAGGAAAATAATTTCCCTCAGGGCCTTTATCATCTGAGATGCCGAATTAAGAGTCTTTTTGAGGAGAGGAAAGAATGAAAAATGGTATTGAAAAGACCCGTGTTGTAGGAAGGAAGAAACACAGAGGCTGGCAAATCGTTCCACAGACGCGCTGATGAACTCAAGAACGAGTCGAAGGAGCGATCTTTTTCCATGTAACAAATGTTACCGTGTACGTATATATGTTGGTCATGCATTTGGCGTGTTTCCCGACTATGCACCGGTTTCGAAGATCAATGACGCTAGTTCCTCGGAGCATCTTCCATTGAAATACCGGTAGAACAAGGATAGCATTCCCACCCGACGCCAACTCTAAAGATTGTAATCCGTTTGTTAAGATGGGAGAATGTATCAAACGGACGGTATTTTGGAGCTCCAGACCAGAGGTAGCTGCCAAATTCAACCGTGGGGCGCACTTGCAATTTGTACAGGATTAGTAGTTGTGTACTATTAAGGTATCTGCCGGCCCTGTACAGTACGCCTAGTTTATCATCTCCACCTGTTAAAATATTAAAAGGATAGAGATTCACCCTAATCCAACCAGTTCGGCCGGCCTTCATCCGGTTCAGACGGTTGGCCCAATTATCTCAACGCCGCGGTGCAGGATACATGGGCCGAATAAATCAACCAGCCGCGGGGTAACGGCTCCAATCATTTGAACTCTGTGGGCAAACAACTGCTGCGTGCTTTATCACCTTCACAATATATCTAGCCGGGAAATCATCCCGATAACCCCTAAAAACAACACGAAGAAAGTTGCAAATAAACATACAACAATAAGTATAATTTATAAAAATATTAATATTTGTTTAATGAAAATAAACAATTTGAATTCATCACTATTATGAGGCCCAAACCGGTGCCGATGAAACCAACGAAGATAGTTATGGATAGCATCTTTCATTGAAATACCGGCAGAATAAGAACAGCATTCCCACCCGACGACTGTGCTCCAAAGACTGCAATCCGTTTGTTGAAGATAGGATAGGATAGGATAAAATGTATCAAACGGACCGCCCGTTTCTTTTTGTTTAACATTAAAAATAATTTTCCTTTAGAGGTATAATGTTGTCCTTCCCGAAATGAGTTTTATTAAACTCATTGGGAGTAAAGTTGAATTTGGGAGGCGGGAATGGATACCGCCGCCCCGGGAACCTTTATTGGATAACCAACACCTCTGCTATAGGTCACCCCAAGTGGTTCGCTACGTTTGGTGATTTAGCAGGGGTGCCCGGGTTCATGGGGTGAGGTTTGTCTAGGTCTTGGAGGCGGATGACCAGGACATACTGAACCCCAGATTCCTACCCACCCCTTAAACCCTTTTCCTTCCCAGAACTCCCTCCTTTCCTTAAAAAAAACCCTCCACACAGCATCCCCAAAGATGACATAGGCCCTGAGGGAAATTATTTTCCTCAGGGCCTCCTGTGTGGAGCTCATGTAAAAAAAAAGTATTGTAAATCTTATGTAATAATTTTGTAATATATTATCTCTAATAAATAAATAATAATAAAATAAATAAATTAGCTCCACACAGGAGGCCTTGAGGAAATCAATTCCCCACAGGCCCACTATGTCCTCTTTGGGAATGTTGTGTGGAACGTCCTTTTAGGAAAGGAAGGAGAGGAAGTTCTTGGAAGGAAAAGAGTATGAGGGGTGGTTGGAAATCTGGGTATCAGTGTGTCCAGGAGTGACGGACGCATGAATCCATCACTCCTAATGCGGTGCAAGGCGGTTTTCTGAGAGAGTAGAGTGAAAGGAACTCCCTCAACCATTCTCTCCCGATCCCGCCTGCCTTACAGCTGTAGGGCAGACGCATCCGCCGCCAAGACCCGGACAAACCTCGCCCAATGAACCCGGGCATCTCGGATAAGTCACGCGAACCGCTTGAGGTGACCTATGCCAGAGGTGTTGGTTATCCAATAAATGGTTCTCGGGGCGGCGCCCAAATAGTGTTTCTACACAGAGTCGAGAGTTTTTTCAGGTAATTTGGAGCTCCAGACCAGAGATGGCTGCCAAATTCAACAGTGGGGTGCACTGGCGATGTGTACAATATTAGCAGTTGTGTACTATTGAAGTATCTGCGGACTCTATACAAAACGCCCAGTGTCTGAGAGTCTAACTTAACTCTGGCTTCGATGGAGTCAATGTCACGTAAGATACAAAACCTGATTCACAATTGAGAGTCGAAATAATATTGACAACACCTCTTTAGAAACCTATTTCAGAAACTATTTAATACCAGGTTATTTTCAGAAGACCTTGCGCTACTAGAACAAAACACTTAATTTGTTTCAAGAAAATAATATCTTCAGATTGTCGCTAATAATATAAAGTAAAAATAAAGCCTTCGAATTGAAACCAGCCGCGATATTCAGCAACCTCTCGTTCATTTATTTATAAATCAAAAATCCCACCGAATTCCTCCGAGAGTAATGGATATTTTATTTTAAAAGAAAGAAAAAAATTCACTTTTTTTTTTACCGTGAATACTGCACAAGAATCTCAACTGCTCCCGTCTGGAGCCAGTGAGACTATGGCATCCCCAATTGGGGTATGTTGTGAGGCTGAAGGTAGTGGGGAGGGGAAGGAGGTGGGGAAGAGGAAGCTTGGGAAGTACCTGGCTATTCAGATCTGGTCACCAAACACGGCTAAAGCCATTTTCAAGCAACGTTTCAATTCTGAATGGTGGTCTTACACCAGGGCGATACTGATAGTATCTTCCACTCTGGAACATGCCGCAAATATACTATATATTATGTTAAATGAATTAAATGTGAAATAACACAAATTATTCAAATAAAATTTATTTGCGCATGCCGGGTTCGAACCCGCGACCTCCGGATTGTGAGTCAAGAGACTTACCCTCTGGACTACGGAGGTCGTCAGTAGGTATCAGTAGGTATCACTGGTAGGTATTAGCGAAAAACATACATCTTGATTGATGATGTCGTTGTTTAAAGTTATGAGACAAATTGGAAATGAGACCTAAGTTTTATGAAGATATGATGTTTTATTTATGTAAAGTTTTTGAGAAAGTTCTGGGAAAACAAAGCAAGAGGGGTGAGTAGGAATCTGACGGTCAATGTGTCCAGGAGTGAAGGACGTCTGAACCTATTTCTCCCACTGTGGTGCAAGGCGACGTTCCGAGAGAGTTCCGCTGAAGAGGTCAAAAGATTTCCCTCAATAAGTCAGTTTAAATACGGCCTGCTAGGTGGGTAGTTTCATCCACCGCCAAGATCTGGACAAACCTCACCCCATGAACCCGGGCACCACTGCCTCTCAAATTTTTATACCGACCTACGTCGGCTTATCTCCTACCCGCTAAATAAATTAATATATACTAGTGTCTCATTCAACAATTACTGCTTACTACATTTTTCCACCTGCAAAGTTTATTAATTAAAAATATTATCAACCAAAAACAGTAGACATAATTTGTCTCGACGCCACCTAGTGGGAGATTTAGCACTTACAATGCCTTTCCCATAAAAAAATAAAGTTGGTTGTTTGCAGGTGGGATAATGTAATAAGCGGTAATTGTTGAATGAAAAACTAGTATAATATATTGAATTATTTGGCGGGTAGGAGATAAGCCGACGTAGCTCAGTGGTAGAGCATTTGACCGGAAATCAGAAGGACGCGGGTTCGAGTCCCGTCGGCGGCATGTATCTTTTCTCGGGAGATTTTTTCAATGTACCTAGATGAGTGTTTCAGGCTAATAATTATTCTTCTTCTTCTTGTTGTGCCTTGTCCGTTCAACGGACGTTGGCTATCATGTTGGCTATGCGGACTTTGTTTACTGCGGCCCGGAACAGCTCCACGGTAGACTGGCCAAACCACTGTCTCAGGTTTTTCAGCCATGAGGTTCTCCTTCTTCCAGGGCCCCGTCTTCCGGCAATCTTTCCATGCATTATGAGATGCAGGATCTCATACTTCTCTGGATGTCTCATCACGTGTCCAAGATATTGAAGTTTTCGGATTTTTATGGTTTTAATAACTTCCTTTTCTTTATTCATCCGAACCATAACATCTTCATTTGTGACCCTGTCCATCCAGCTTATTTTAAGTATTCTTCTGTAGATCCACATCTCGAATGCCTCAAGTCGCCTAATTAATTCTTCAGTAAGCGTCCATGCTTCCATTCCATAAAATAATATTGAAAATACGTAGCATCTGACCATTCGCATTCGTAATCCAAGGTTGAGATCATGATTGCAGAACATTTTTTTCATGCGGATAAAGGTTGCACGAGCTTGCTCAATGCGGCATTTGATTTCAACTGAAGGATCCCATCTATCATTTACATTGCAGCCCAAGTATACAATACTTTGTACCTTCTCCAGTTTTGTTCCAGCAATATAAAGATGTTCATCCAATGTCCAATAATCCAATATCCAATAATTATTACCTATAATAATTGTTACCCTTTGTGCCATGCATAAAAATCTTGTCTTAAACATTACTTTATCAATTAAAAATAATAATTGACTATTGGTCCTAAGCAAATTCGTTGACCACTTAACTAGACACAAGAAATCTCAACTTACTGATAATTAGAATTTGTACTTAATGAGATAAATTTTTTAAAGTTTTTTCCAAACAAATTGTTGATTTTCTTTCTGCCGAGAGCTTTCCTATTGTTCCCCCTTCCCATTGCATAATCACTCCCTTCCATCAGTGGAAGTTCTTCGAAACCGTATTCGTTGGAAATAGTGAATAATTTATGAACGAAGCCGAATGAAATAAGCCAAATAAGAGAAAATGGAAGGAGTGCGGGTTGTGTTCCTTTTTTTCAGTGACCCCCTTCAACGGACTCACTTCAATCAGCGGTATAAGTGTACCTACTGTTCTTTGTATTGGCAAATAAAGGTAGTGGGCAGGATACTAAATAAGTTCTTGAGTTATAGCACAGCCTAAAGACAGGATATCTATTTATTCCTTGAATTTTTCTAAAGATTTTCATAGCATCTCAACCGATAAGTACTTGTTCACATTTGTCGATATAACTTGACAATTAAAAGTAGTCAGAATATTGGTAATATGAACTTAAATTTAACCAAATATCAAAAATATGTTATTGTACTTTTCACAAATTCAATCCATCTGCTTTTTAAATGCAACTGAATTAAACATTTTTATAGGTAAATCTCTACACTACAATATGTAAGTTTAAAATTTGAGGAAAATTCATAATAATGCTAATGTAAATAGTTCATATTTTTTAATTAATGAAGACAATATTAGCAACATTCAATCGAAAATTTGAAACAGAAATATTAGACAATGATAAGGTCACATCTTGGAATCGAACACATGACCTTTGCCTTGCCGGGCCGGAGCTCTAGCACATAGCGAAAGTGACATGTGACCATATCCGATTGATTGATATTTAACTGTATCATACTTGGAATAAGAACTATCAACTTAAGATAATGTTGGAATAAAAAGTTTCTGTTTCAACAAAAAAAAAAAAAAATTAATTGCCGGCAACCAGGGCATTAATCGGTTTTTCCATTTACATGCATCACTGGACAATATCTGACGGCTACCTTTTGTCATTGTAATATTTGTAGATTTTGATGAAATAAATTAAATATGACTAGTTATATGACAAACATTTTAACAGACTAAAAACATTTTTCAAAGACAACAGTTAATTTAATATTATACTCTTGTGTTATAACTAAGTAACTCGACATTATGAAGACGTTTATTGTGTAAGACAGACCATCACACTTGCGATCAGTAAGTCAATTTTTAAAAAGACATAGCTATTTAAGTAGGCTTTAAAGAAGAAGCGTTTTTGGAATACATACATTCATTTTATTAAAAAAAATGTATTTAAATACGAAATTGAATTGAAGTGAGCTCTACAAACTTAGAATTTCAGTTTCCTCACAATTTATGGGGCACTTCTTAAGCCAAAGAATTAGTTAGATCCAACAAGTTTACGCAGAAGAAACCCACGGAAAATCCCTCGCCTTTTTATCCGGAAACTTGGAAACATGTCACTTATCTTAATTCGGTTTCTTTTAGGATCCTATTACAAGAGAAAGAATTACAACATAAAACGTCGTCGGAGAATGTATATTAAAAAAACACAATAAGCACAAAGCTTGCCCAATTTCTTCGCAAAACAGCCGGGAAATTGTGAGAATATAATTGAAGGGATTTCCGGCAAAAAAGCGGATTCCCGGAAAATTTAATTCAATTATGTCTCAAGATATCAAATCATTGGGGACTTTCGGCGGAAGGACCGGACGAGCAGGCTTTTTTAATAAAGAGTTAAGCGATTTTATTTGTCAAGGTAGAGTTGAAGGTAATTATGAAATGTTTGCTCCCCTGAAATGAGAAACGTTCCACAAACTTGACACAATTCTTACAAAGAATAATATTAAAGGGTTTTTTTTCAACGAAAATTGAATAAAATGTAAACAGAAAATTGGGTTAATAAACCAGATGTTAATTACTTTTTTTTTTGAGGTTATAATTTTTATTTAAGCTTTATTTCTCGCGTTGATTTTGTTCGTTATTTTTCTTTGTTTGAAAGGGGAGCTTTTTAAAGACACTGGATTCTAGACATTTTATGTAAGCCTGATTAATAGATGAATAAATGTTAAAACACTGCTGATTTATATTTCTTTCATAAATAGATTGTTCTCAATTTATTTATAATATTTACCTCAAACGAGAATGCCGTAATAAGAGTGAATTATTTGTGGGTTATATTATGTTGTGTTGCACTTCCTCCTTCTTTCACCAACGTTTTGGACACTGACTGTGACGCTGACCGATATTTATTTATTTAAACGCCCATAGGGCTTTTACATAGAATGCAGTACATTTTTTTTTAATTACAGTGAAAAGAATGGGTTTACAAAATACAAGTAACATAATATATGTTGAAAACAAAATATAGGTTACATGAAATTTAAGCGTTAAAAAAAATTTAGGTTACATTTTTTTTATTTTTTTATTTTTTTTTTATTTTTTATTAGTAATAGAAGGTACATAAATTACAAATAATTTTTATACAGTAATTAATTACATAGTAGAATATTTGATGTACCCCCATAATTAAGCAAGGCTTGTGTGTATGGGGGGTGTTATTGTATTGCTTTTTTTTTATCATTCAGTTTAAGTTTTCAGTATAATTTTTGAGGTGAGTTTTAAATTTTTTTATATTGGTATTCATGTTTCTAATTTTTTCTGGTAATGAATTAAAAAATTTTGCTCCGAGATATTTATGATTCAATTGTCCAATTTTTTTTTTACATTTTGGAGTGGGAAGTATTGATGTTAGAGACTTCTGTTATTTTTAAAGGGTGCAACTTGATTTTTAATATTATCTTTATAAATTTGTAATGTTGCATGATAAAAGTATAATGCACTTAATTTTCTGACCTTAAATTGTTTGAATAAAAGTTCTGACGAATATGAGTAGGGTTTTTTTAAAATTGTTTTTATTATTAGTTTTTGTGATATGTAAATTGTTTGTATTTGATTTTTATATGTACCGCCCCATCCTATAATGCCGTATTGTATAATTGATTGACAGAAAGCGAAGTATGTGGTTCTAAGTAATTTTTCGTTTAAAATATCTCTTAAACATCTAAATATATATGTTAGTTTCCTTATTCTGTTGTTCAGAATATTTATGTGTGGAGACCATTTTAAACGCTGGTCTATTGTTATGCCCAGGTACTTAATATCAGTTTTGCTTTCTATTTTTGAACATGATATATTACATTTGTGGTTTTCTGTATTTGTCACAGAGTGGATTATTAAGTTTATTTCTTTAGGTGTTTCTTGTTTTTTAATGAAAAATGGTAAATAATAGGTTTTTTTAGAATTTAAAGTCAACAGGTTTTTATCAAACCATAATTTTAGTGCATTGATATCTGTATTTGCCATTTTGTTTAATTCAGACCAGGTATTTAAATCATAAAATACAAGCGTTCACAAAATACAGGTAACATAAAATATAAGAAACAAAATATAGTCCATAAAATATAGGAGTTGACACAAAGTAGGTAATGATTAAAATTGTTGTTCACATTAGTTTATGGGATAGGTAGAAATACATAGTTGGCACATATGGCGTTTGAAGTTTGCTAAGTTCAAATTATTGTCAAATACATCCATATTGTTTAAGTACTTTAAGTGTTACCAAGACTATGCAAACGTTGTATTGGAGAATGTAAATCATAGTTCGAATGAGATTTTTTTTTTTTTTACATTAGCTCCACACAGGAGGCACCGAGGAAAACAATTTCCCTAGGGGCCTATGTCATCCTTGAGGATGCTGTGTGGAGGGTTTTTTAAGGGCAAGGAAGGAGAAGAAGTATGGGAAGGAAAAAGGTATGAGGGGTGGGTAGGAATCTGGGGGTCAGTGTGGCCAGGAGTGACGGACGTATGAATCTATTCCTCACACTGCGGTGCAAGGCGAAGGGTCGGGAGAATGCGGCTGGAGAGGTCAAAAGGCCTTCCTCAATCAGTATCCTCCGATCCAGCCTGCCACGCAGTGGTTGGACAAACGTATCCACCACCAAGACCTAGACAAACCTCATCCCATGAACCCGGGCACCCCTGCTAAGTCACCAAACGTAGCGAACCACTTGGGGTGACCTGTGGCAGGGGTGTTGGTTGTCCAATAAATGGTTCCCGGGGCGGCGGTACCCATACCCGCCTCCCAAATTGAGGATGTAGGTATATAAAATGTCAATGTTTGTCTAGTTGTTCGTGTAGGTACATGTAGATTTATTAATTGCTCACAATCCGGAGGTCGCGGGTTTGAACCCGGCATGCGCAAATAAATTTTGTTTGATTAATTTGTGTTATTTCACAATTAATACATTTAAAATAATATATAGTATATTTGCGGCATGTTTCAGAGTGGAAGATACTATCAGTATCGCCCTGGTGTAAGACCATCATTCAGAATTGAAACGTTGCTTGAAAATGGCTTTAGCCGTGTTTGGTGACCAGATCTGAATAGCCAGGTACTTCCCAACCTTCCTCTTCCCCACCTCCTTCCCCTCCCCACTACCTTCAGCCTCACAACATACTCCAATTGGGGATGCCATAGTCTCACTGGCTATGAACTCCACACAGGAGGCTCTGAGGTAAATAATTCCCCTCAGGGCCTATGTCGTCTTTGAGGATGCTGTGTGGAGGGTTTTTTAAGGAAAGGAGGGAGAGGAGAGTGCTGGGAAGGAAAAGGGTTTGAGGGGTGAAAGGAATCTGTGGTTTTATTGCGTCCTGGTCATCCGCCTCCAAAACCTAGACAGACCTCACCCCATGAACCCGGCCACCCCTGCTAAATCACCAAACGTAGCGAACCACTTGGGGTGACCTATGGCAGAGGTGTTGGTTATCCAATAAAGGTTCCCGGGGCGGCGGTACCCATTCTCGCCTCCCAAATTGATATACGCCCAGAGGGGAATTATTTTCCTCAGGGCCTCTTGTCTGGTGCTAATGTTAAAAAAACATAAAAATGTTATGATTATTGTTCTTGTGTTGTATAGAAAAAAAAGAGTTTTATAATGCTTCGTTTTAGATTTTCACGGCAAAAGTATTTTCGTTATTTGTTTTTGGGGTGTTATGCCGTGTTGCGCTACCTCCTTCTTTAGCCAACCGTTAGGACAGCGTTGCTGTGTCCATCATCAGGGCAGATCCGGCAGATGTGTCCAACACATTGATTTAATTTTTGGCTATTGCGCTACCTCTTTGCGCTATCTTCTTCATTAGCCAACATTTCGGACAGCATTACAGTGTCCACCATCAGGGCAGATGCGTACCTAATCTAAAATCTGAAATCAAATCTGAAATAAAAAAAAATTATTTCATTTTGGCAAACTTCAGAATGGGTACATGTTTTATTACAAAAATGGAGAATGGGAATTTTTGTAATTGTATGTGTACGATCGGGGTACATACGCTTACATTTTTACTGTAAAGAATCAATTTAAAAGGATGTTAAAAAATATATATCGTGGGTACGCTTTTCAGCGTTTGCTTTTGTAACGGTTACGAAAGTTACAAACTAAATATGCTATTTTGTTTTCTTTATTAAGTCAACCACAAACCTCACAGTGAACCCTTCAAACATTTTCATTACATAAATGAGTATTTCGTTGAACAAATCGAAAGCTGCTACTGACATAAATCTTTAATTTATCTATGACTGAGGGATGTTTTTATAAACATTTTTGTTTATCTTTCGCTTTGGATCCTAATTTGGGGTCTCTGAAATAAATATGAAATAACGAAAAGGCTTCCAGAATGTCCCATCCCTTTGGGGTAGGCTTCGATTGGGCCCCCAACCCTTATGGAAAAGATGAAATGAAAACATTTGGAATCATAATAATACTGATCGGAAGGCAAATAATACCCCTGTAATCGTTAAGAACTTCTTGCGGTTGACGAAATCGTATTATAAATACGACCAATAAGACGATTTATTTTTGATGAAATATATTCTGGACTTGTATCTACTTTGTGGTTAGAAGTTGGGTTTTACTCCCAGAGGTGGGCACTGTTTAATAACAGCTTTGCGAAATGCTAAATCGTCTTTTTGTAGAAGACATCAAGCCTTGAATCATTTTATGTTTAAATATTATAATGTGGATATCGGTTCCAGTAATAATAATGATAAATATAAAATATATTATGATAAAACTATACTAACAGACAGAACAATTAGTCATAATAGACCTGATATAGTTTTACATGACAAAATTAAAAAAATAACTTATATCATTGATGTAGCTATTCCAAATTCCTGTAATATTCAAAAAACTATTTCTGAAAAAATAAGAAAATACACAGATTTAGGAAATGAGATTAAAAGAATTTGGCATTCTCGGACTATAAAAATATTGCCATTTGTTATTTCGGCCACTGGCATAATACCTAGGAATCTGATTCAAAATTTAAGCATATTAGATTTGTCAAAGAATTTGTATATAAAAATGCAAAAATCAGTCATTTTAAATACATGTAGGATTACAAAGGATTTTTTAAATATTTATATTGAGGGATCGGTAGGATTTATAGGTTCAATTAAAAATGCCACAGAGCCGAACCCTCAGATATGAAAATATCTGGAGTCGGTGAATTATATTCCCATTTGGTCTCTAATAGGTTGACATGTTGTTCTTGTATTTATAATACTTATATAGTGCAATTGCATAGCGTGGGTTGACTAGATGATCATTTGGGGAAGTGTGTGAAAGGATTTAGTTTTTCCTTCTTTTTTTTCTTTTTTTTTTTTTTTTTGGGGAAAATTTAACCCGGACATTTAAATCTGGTGCATAAAAAATAATAATAATAGCCTTTATTCAGACTGTAAATTAGAATTACATTATTTATAACATTTATCATGCATCGACTCCCTGTCTGTAAGTCACTAGTTGACAAAGGCCTCCTCCAACTGTTGCTATATCTCTCTATCATTAGCTACTCTTGTCCATGTATCACCTGCTGTGGCTTTGAAGTCGTCAACCCACCGTCTAAATCAGCGGTCGTCACACTTTTCTGGTCAAGGGCCACATAGGACATTGTGAGGTATCACCGCTTGCCGCACTTATGATTTCGGTGGGGGGGAGGGGTGTTGTACCTTTTTGTTTAGCAAGTTAAAAAACGCAATTATCTTGTATCGAAATATCGAGTTGCTACCTGCTTCCATCTTGTGTTCATCATATATTGTCAATTAAAAAAAATATATATAGATCTGTAATGGAATGGAACCTTTTCGCGCACGTGATAAAAATGATCACAATACATACAAAAACAAAAATTAACCAATATAATTTGCTTTATTAGTACGCATGGGTTTCTTCTGCATAAACTTGTTGGATCTAACTAATTCTTTGGCTTAAGAAGTGCCCCATAAATTGTGAGGAAACTGAAATTCTAAGTATATTAAAATCAACGCTTTAAAATCATACGTACAAAAAAATATTTGAAAAAAACGGATAATATAATTGTACATGGAAAAAAAATATATTTAAAAAGAAAACGGCAGATATTTTTGCGGGCCGCACAAATAATATCCGCCGCGGGCCGCAGTTTGACGACCACGGGTCTAAATGGTCTACCTCGTTTAGTCTCTTTCAAATTGCATACGTTTCATAGTTTCAGTAACGAATTTTGTAACATGCAGTGTAATTGAGAAAAAAAACCTACCTAAATATAGATTAAGCTTAATTACATAAAGGAAGTCAGTAAATATATTACCAATAGTGCCTTCAAACTTGTTGCCCAGACAGTGCATCCTATTGGTTAGAGAGTTGAGTATGTCTGACGGTTGGATTTTTATGTGTTTCAGAAGAACGAAATTTATTTGTTTTGTGTTTGAAACATTTGCAGAGTGCTAACAAGCTTTTCGTCAATTATTTTGTATTAACTTATTAAATCAGTAAATTGTCTTCTTCTCTTTAATGCAAAAATAAATAAATTATTGTAGCCTTTCCTCATAAGATTGGAGTAAGACGTAAGAAATAACTATAAAATTCATTATTAGGCTTCTCCGGAGATCGAAATAGATTCTTCTCATTATAGTTGGACTGATGCAATGTGGATACGTTTTAAGATTTTCACGGCCAAAAGTATTTTCGTTATTTGTTTTTGGGGTGTTATGCCGTGTTGCGCTACCTCCTTTTTTAGCCAACGTTATTTGTTTTTGGGGTGTTATGCCGTGTTGCGCTACCTCCTTCCTTAGCCAACGTTTCTGACAGCGTTGCAGTGTCCATCATCAGGGCAGATCCGGCAGATCCGGTAGATGTGCCCTGATGATGGACACTGCAACGCTGTCCGAAACGTTGGCTAAAGAAGGAGGTAGCGCAACACGGCATAACACCCCAAAAACAAATAACGATGATGCAATGTGTTTTTAACCCTCCGTGTACCAGGTGACTAAAAATCTCGTCCCGTACTAGGTGGGGTATGACCAAAGATATTCTAATACAAAAAATATAAAAGTGAGATCATTATCATTTTTTTCGGTGGAATTAAACATTTGGTATTTGTAAATACATAGTAATAATTAAGTTTAAGTAAAACTCCGAGTGGAAAGTATGTATTAAAACATTTTTATTATAAACGAACAAAAAAACAAACCTTCTGTAATCTTTGTAACTTAACAATCATTTTCTTATGTACTTACCTTTAAATGGCACTTACCTTTTAAAGATACATACCTTTTCATCAACGTGCCGTACGAGGTGGGGTGTGTGATACCCGTACGCACTTTAAGGGCGTGTAACTTACTAACTTGGCGGTCGCCGCCGGACTTACTTAGCAACACTGGTCAGAGCGGCAAGGTCGCAATTCCAGCTACTGAGAATTTGAGCTTTGGCACTATTACAGTTTTGAAATTATTGCGATTTTTGAAAAACTGGGGTATGTCACACCCCACGTGGTACATGGAGAGTTAAAATTATTTCTGCGTATTTATCCAGCGTTTCTGTATATTAATCCATATAATTATACCACAAAACTGCAGCATTACAATTACCGACACTAAATCATGCAAATAATCTACCTACCTACTTAAACCTTATTTAAACTTTAACCCCCTAATATTGCAACACCCGGTAGAGATAAGTATGTCTATCCTGCAGCTAATAGCTAAATCTGTACCTACCTACTCCTTACTCTGTATAGAGTACATCATATGGTAAACAGCAATCAGAAAGTGTTCATATTACACTTCCTACTACCGGCTGTACCGGAGTAGCACATAATCATACTTTCCCTCCAGCCTTGAAGCCTTGATGCCTCGGAGCCTTCAGTTTCCTGTTTACTGAAACTAACTACGTACCTCAACGACCTACTCAAAGGTATTTTCAGGGGCAGGGGATTTCAAGTGTGGATTCTTTTTATGGAAATAAGGCTCTCATGAAGAAATTATTATATTTTTCTTCATGTTTATGTGTAGGGAAAGTAGAGAAATAATTACTAGGCAATTCTCCCCTGTGGCACACTGTTGTTTCCTCTGAGAAATGCGCGTTATTTTAAGATAAAAGCGCGCTATTTTTCAGCAAATTTCTTCTTTAGCGCCGTTAACGATTTGAAATTCAGATGAAACGGAAATGCGTCACAACTTAGTTCTACACAAATACTCGGTTCTAATATATAATGCGGTAATTTTGCAACTCGGCGCTTGCCTCCCTTAGTGCAGTGGGCAAGGCGCCTGACAAGTCTCAGCGGCCAGAGAGACAGACATAAAGCAAACGGAGGTTTGAATCCTACGAAATCCAAAAAAAGTATTTTTTTTGTGAAATCAATATTCAATCTTCAAACCACTTTAAAATAAACAGGCATAAGAAAAGAAATCGACGTCTAGCGACTATCTAGTTTCACTTCTACTGCGTGTGTATTATACACTCTGATTTTTTTGTCGATTTTGGGAGAGGTGGTGATATTTTTCAGCGTAAGTGGTGGTACATTGCGACAAAAATATTGTTGTGATGAATTATTTGAATTTTGTACCAAAACAGTTACTTGTTAAGTTGAAGCGGACACAGTTTTTTTTTCTGAATAACAAAATAAATGACGATTCTCGTTTAATTAGTATTGAAGTTTGTCAAAATTATAGTGATAGAAATACTTAGATTACATAAAATTTTCTGGCATTTAATGCCAGAAAACCGATTGAGAAATATTATAATTAATATTATATTTTTGAATGTAGCTATTACTTTGTGGTTATCCATTATAATTAATATTGATTGGTCACGAATATTAATTATGTTATTGGTCGCGATGATTGCCCCATATTATTTTAAATTCTGTAACATAAGGAACAAAAATACAACTCTGTTACCAGTAGTAGTAGGTAGTTTTAGGTAACAGAGTGGTAAATCTAACAGTCCTTGAACGATTTATGACAATTAAATCGCGTGGATCGGGACAATTCTTGGTTATACAAGGTATTCACACTAAACACTACGAAATTATTGTTAACTCGTATAGAAATTTCTAATTACTTACCCAATAATGTCGGTAACAGAGTGACTAACTAACTAACTAACTAACCATCACGCCGTTTCCCCGAAGGGGTAGGCAGAGAGGACGGACCGCCAAACAACTCGGTCTTGGCACACACTCTTTGCCTCACTCACATTCATACATCGTCTCATGTGGGTAACTCGGTAACAGAGTGGACATGGAATAAACACACGCACTACCTTTGAAGCCGCGTGGCCGGCTGGTTAGCGAATCACAAACCATGTTAGACAAACCTAGCGTAGCCGCTAAACTACTTGAAAACTGGGATGTTTTTCTTGCCTTGACGCGAGTAGGCGTTATAAAGGGGCACTTTCTTTTGTATCACAAACCATGTTACACAAACCTAGAATTCCCATGAAGTCTGCTATGCTTTGCTCTAGCATCTTTTCGTACAGTAACAAGAATACCAACATAACAAAATGAAATTTGAAAATAATGTTTGAAAATGGACGGTCTCGTTTCACAGAATGAAAGCTAATTTTAATTTTACGTAATCAAAATTTACAATGAAATATTTTCCACTTTCCCCAATGCAAATAGTTGTCTTTTAATGTAATTAAGGTGAATCAAAAGATTTTAAAAAAAAGTGCGTATTAACCATTGCCAGCGATCTCAAAAATTTACCATTAATTGTTGTAATATCTTTGTATTATTATTTATTAAACATTTTTTTTTCGAGGACAAGTTTACCTGTGCACATTTTGAAAAGGAACCGCTTGGGAAGACCTATGGCAGGGTTGTTTGTTATCCAATAAATGGTTTACAGGGCGGCGGTAAAGATACCCGACTCCCAAATTAAAATAATTAATATTGTCTAAAACCGATTACGTTATTAATATTATTAACAACAGATTTTCATACGTTTTCCTTTCGTATACTACTCGTACATCATGACATTTCCATCGAACTTGACTGTCCACTTCGATGTCTTGCTACAACGTATTTACCTGTGCTTGAGCCTTGTCAGGGAGAACAATGGCATAATACCGTATTGTTAGTGAGATTGTTCATTGTTCTCAAACCTGTGACAAATCCTAGGAAACCGGGCCGAGTGATATTTGAATGATCTCTTGTTGGATAGCTTCTATTAATTTATTGAAGTCAAGTCTGTCACGTAACATGATACTTGACAGTTTATTTAATGCGAGATATTAAATAATGTACTCCCTCATCAGTCACAAGATCCACTCTTTTCTGATAATCTACATATATATGATCAAAAATTACCTTAAATGTATATTTTGAAGATATTTCAACGAAAAAAAAATATGATTACGTTTTTATAAAATGATGTTTTTTATTTTATTTTAGAGTTCACATTTTTTTTTATAAATGGCCGGCGTGATCTAGTGGTAAGGCTTTTGACTTGCAAACGGAAGATCTAATGTCAAACCGTCACAATAGCCAATCTCATATTTAAAATTTTAGAATTAACAATATTTTCTTCAACTAATTTTATTTTCTATATCATAGGCAACTAACCCTTTTTATTGGAAATAATCATTCTAAGAATTGGTTTGTAACCACTTCTTCAATGATATATTACATTGATGGGAATAACCTTCAAAAGTTATAAAAAGAGAATTTTTCTTATAAATTTTATTTGATTAATTTGTGTTTTTTCACGATTAATTCATTTAAAATAATATATAGTATATTTGCGGCACGTTCCAGAGTGGAAGATACTCTTAGAATCGCCCTGGCGTAAAAGCACCATTCAGAATTCAAACTGGAAGAAAATGGAAGTATCTCTCTCCCCCCCCCCCTCCCGCTTGTTGATCTTCTAAGCACCTCCCATTTCCACCTCTCTCCTCCCCCACTACTTCCATTTTCTACCCACGCCTGTCTTTCTATGTTTGATCATTTAGTTTTAGTACATTAAATGTCCTGATGAAGAGAACATCGTTCTTGAAACATGTTGACTTTTAAATAAAGATTATCATGGTAAAAACAAAGTGTTTCTAATTATTTCATTAATAAAATGGTGCCACAAAGCGAATTTGCAAAATTTGAAGAAGAAATTATTATAATTTAAAAAAATGTTTAACATTTTACTCCCATAAATCTTTTTTAAATTAAATATATTTACCATGCTTATCCGCTGTTAAGGCCGCGGCCACAAGTTGACATCCCCGAACCCGTGATGATGAGCAATTTGATCCCATCAGGGGCTCCCAAGTCATGTATTAAATTACTACCCGGACGTCGCGGCGTCTTTTTAATGTTGAATTTGTGTACCCAAGAATCCGACCCATCGCTAAGAAAGGTCTCAAAATATCGTGGAGGCCGTAAGACCTTCAATATCTATTTAATTTTTTAAATTTAAGCTGTGAAACTACTTTAGAAAGGTCAATCTTACTAAAAAAAACCTCTTATACAACCAGGCTGGCTGCATACCTTCAAAGCGGTAATTCTGATCTCAGCTAATATTATTGAATGGTTTGAAAATTTGCCTTTCCTCTCTGAAAATATTCACGTTCAGATCAAAACATTAATTTTATCACGAACCACAAACCTTTGAAAGCTCAATTATGGTTACAAAAATTTATTACAAAATCTTAATATATAAAACAAAGTCGGGTTAGTTACACCATTTACAACTCAAGAAAGGCTGGACCGATTTTTATGATATTTGGATTGCCTTCGCCCGGAATAGCAGAATAGCTATTAAAACATCGGAAAAAGTCACGAAAACAAAGTTACAAAGAAAATTCTTTTCCTCGTACATTTTGTATAGAAGGAATTCTAGTATTTTGAAATAGCTGCAGGAATATTGTGTAAGTATAATATTGAGTAGTGAGTGAATACCAAAAATTCACAAACGTCAAATGTTAATGCGTTGATTGTTTTGCGTTCGTTCTTAAACATTTAATGCTGCCCCTCTTTCTTACACACTAAATGTCAACAGTCGAAAATGGGACAAACGGTGAACGTATGTCTGCACCCCTCCACAATAATTAAAATACAATAATTATAATAAATCTCCCTCACAAGTATAAAGAAAATGAAACGTAACGCCCTTAAGTAAGTGAAAAGTAGTAATAAAATCCAAAAATTATAAATCCGTGCACAATGCTATCTCTGATTCAGATAAAAACGGAAACTAACCAAACACGGACAGTTGCGCATCGATAATTGCTTCATTGAGTAATTTTTAACTTAGATAATAAAAATACTGAATTTAATTTAGCTAAGAAGTCAACACAGCAGTTTTTTTTTTTTTTTTACGTGAGCTCCACACAGGAGGCCCTGAGGAAAACAATTTCCCTCAGGGCCTATGTCATCTTTGGGGATGCTGTGTGGAGGGTTTTTTCAAAGAAAGGAAGGAGAGGAGAGTTCTGGGAAGGAAAAGGGTTTAAGGGGTGGGTAGGAATCTGGGGTTCAGTGTGTCTTGGTCATCCGCCTCCAAGACCTAGACAAACCTCACCCCATGAACCCGGGCACCCCTGCTAAATCACCAAACGTAGCGAACCACTTGGGGTGACCTATGGCAGAGGTGTTGGTTATCCAATAAAGGTTCCCGGGGCGGCGGTACCCATTCCCGCCTCCCAAATTGAGGCGGGAATGGTTAATTAAGCAGTTATTAATTCTGAAGCGGTACGAATTTCGCCGAGTCAGCTTGTTAATAATAAAATGCATAGCGTTCTGACTCGGTAAAGTAATTTACAGAGGCTTTGTAAATTATGAATAAAACATCTATAATAAATTATTAACACACATTTTCTGTTGTTTTAAATAGTATTGATTTCTGCAGGAATTTTACATTATTAGTGCATGATATTTATATTTAAATTTCGCGTTCAAGTGCTTAAAACCATTTTGCTAGGAAGTTTCATCAAAGATATTCTGTTAGATGGGTAAATTAATATTTTGTAATATGGCGTATTGAATATAAATAACAATATTTCAGGTAGGGAGGCTTAAAGTTACACGATGTCCGGAAACTCGTAGTACAATCGGGAAATTTGCTAATCTTCGTCAAATTTGGTTGAGTTTTTGTGTAATATAACTTGATTCGATTTGAACTTTCGTTTTCGAGTATTTGTAGTCCGAAGTTGGATTTTTTAGGTCAAATTTGAAATTATCGGTCGCTAGGCGGTTTGTATCTGCTGTTTAAGGAGTTGCCGAAAAAATAAAAATAGTGACAAAAAAACCGAAGTGCTCAGATCGAAAAAAATAACATGTTTTGGTTTTTTCCTTGTGACGTACGAGTAGATTCAGCTTTACCCTTATACTCCGAGTTTCCGGAACGGTATATATTTTTATAGCGTCCTTAAAAATATTTAAAAAAAAACAGCGTATTATTCACATGCGGTAGAAGTGAAACTAGAAAGTCACTAGATGTCGCTTTCATTTCTTTTGCCCATTTCTTTTAAAGTCGTTTGAAGATTGGATAATGATTTCACAAAATATTTTTTTTTTTTTGATTTCGTAGGATTCGAACCTCCGTTCGTTTGATGTCTGTCTCTCTGGCTGCTGAGACTTGCCAGGCGTCTTGCCCACTGCGCTATGGGAGGCACGCGCCGAGGTGCGAATTTACCGCATCATATTAGAACCGAGTATTTGTGTAGATCTGAGTTGTGACGCATTTCCGTTTCATCCGAATTTCAAATCACTAACGGCGCTAAAGAAGTTTCACTACAAAAATAATCCAATATTGCGTGCAAAAATGAGCCATGAATTTCATGTATTTTAAGTTATGACCATCCACATTTCCTTGATTCAAGGATGCGAAGGACTGTTATAGAACTCGGTATAGTGTTACCACGTAATTGGCGGGATGTGAATATGAAGATCGTTAATTTGGATTGTAAACCAAATTTTCAACTTTTTTGTCGTTGTTTTCGTCTTATGGCATTAGAAATTACCCAGGGAATACAGTAGGCTCACTGTTCGTAGTGACATTAGTTAAATGATGCTACAGAAAATAAATAAATTTATTACATTTGACAAATTATTGAATGAAAATAATTAATGTATAAATCAAAATATTATAACCCTAAGAAACTAATTGTAGTCGTTTCGACTAACAATCCATGAGTTTTATGGCGTATCTATCTAAAGAATTCGCCGTCGAGCTAGTAATCCGTCCAAATTCAGTCGCCGACGACGGCTTGCAGTGACAGCGCTACAAGGGTAGGTACTACCATTTTCTATTACATACAACACCCCGTTTAGCCCAATCTGCGGAGAAAATAAGATAGGCACATGAATGTAAATTTTGTACCCAAGATTTTTCAAAACTGTATTATAAAAGATTAAATCCTTTAAAGTTAATTACGGAGAACGACAAAACTACTTAATTATTTTCCTTAATTTTCTTGAGATTTATGTTACCGCTAATTTTTGATCGCTGTTAAATACTGTGGTGAACATATGTCTTAAGGTATGAAAGAGACATGCGTGTATGAGTGAGACAGCATGAGTAACGTATAAAAGGAATGATTGTTGTCCATTCGTTCTCTTTGCAAATAGGCTTCCTGGAAGAACAACACTGTACAGATCTCTTAATAAACGTAACTAAGTCTACCCACGACTTGTTATTGTCTCACCACCCTGTACTGAGAGCACCATCAAAGGAAACTCGATCCATCAAAGATTGGAAGTCCAGAATATCACAAATACTACCAACTACAAATATTTTTGAAGTAAAACTTCATTACGCACGCTTGACTTAGGGAGTTAGCTGGTGAATGCGTGACGAGAGCGTTATGAAAAGTGTGATCGCGCGAGGCGAACGGAAGATAAGAGGGAGATATAAGTTAGTGAAGTTCTACTTCAGTCGTGTGGTCTAAAGCACAGTCGTTTTTTTTATTTTTTATCATCTTTATAAAGTAATTTTTTTTAAAAAATAAAATGCACATTTTATACCTTCGTAAATAAAACATGCATTTTGTGGGGTTGATGGTAGTGTTGGTTAAATTAACAAATGATTATTCTTTATGTATAAAAATATATTAAGGGTTAATGAATAAAATAGAAAAAAGAAAATGATATATTCACCTATTTAACTAGAAATAAATACATTATATTTAAAATATTATTCCCTTTCATTATTTTGTTGACTAAACATAAAAATTGAAATTAGATTTTTAAAATTTAAAGTTATCTGAAAGGCAATTATGTAAATTACCCCCGTCGTAACCAATGGATTGCTTACCATAGTGAGTGTAAACGGTGTTTAAATATATTGTCATAAAAAGTGTGACAGAGAAACGAGATCAGAGACATATTCGTATTATATTGCTAAAGCTGGGACAGCTCAGGATATTCGGCAACATGTTCATAATATTTATAGTATGTAAATATACAATTCATTATTTTTAGTTTTCTTTTGCGTTTTTCTCAATTTGAAGCTTATTAACCACTGGAGCGATTATGGTAAAAAATAGACCATTTTTATTTTTCCGTGATTGATAGCGGTCCAATATTGGACCACACTTTCCTACCTTTCTTAAAACATTTTATTGTAATTATTTAAAACATTTAAATGGCTAGCCATTTATTTTAAAACGAAGCTATTGAAATGCTTTCTCTATTATGATTATAGATGTTGCGAATCCGAACTTCGTGGACTGTTCTAGAACGATGTTAAAAATAAATTTTAAAATTATTTTTTCCAAGCCGAATTTTTGATCTGCTATTTACAGGTAAAAATAGGTCATTTTTCCATAGATACGCACCTTTCATACTCAAGTATACCACAGACAATATACAAAAATTGAAAATATTCTATGTTGACTCGAATAAATACCCCTCACGGCAGTTTCAAAGTAAAAAACAAGCGGGATAAATTTAACGATTTTTAATTTTTTTTTATAATTCCTACAAATATGAGATAAACGGTAAAATACAGGTTAATTCATTGGCTATATAGCACTATAATAGGTTGTTATATCTTCATGTTAAAATTCGAAGGTATGATTTTTTTAATGTTAGCGAAATATTTAAAAAAAATTATCTTCTGGGATATATCGACCTATCTAGGCAATTTTATTCATTTGGTGTGGTCGCTCCAGTGGACACTGTATTTATATAATATCTTATCTTATAAACTGAGCTCTAAATTTCTTTATTAATATATTATTCTTTAAAAAAAAAAATAATAAAATACAAAATAACTTTTTGCAGAAAAAATACATTGTCTTGGAACGTTATAGTTATTGTACTCATGAAAAGACCTTCAAAATTATTTACATTTTATGATGAAATAATTGATAAAAAATAGATGAAAAAAAAAGTTTTTTGTAAAAAAATCTATTAAATATGCACTAAATACTAACGAACGAAAAATACGGGCAAAATGCGTTCATGACTGCAAACCACCATAAACTCGAAGCCGACACGACGACGGTTTCATTATGCGGATTTTAAACGGCTCTTTCAACGATCAGTGCATTTTTTGTCGTACGGTTTTAGTCAGTCTACTGAAACAGACGTCGTGATTGCGGTTAACCCATTGAATACCGAACTGTGAAGAAATAACTTATGCCCCGAAAACACTTTGGATGTCACACATGCATTTATTTATGCCAGGTTTTAACATATTTTATCATTTACTTGTGAACAATCCGCCACAAACAATACATATACGTCAAATTTTATAAAAATACGAAATAAATTGCTGTATTGAATTTTGAAGTGAAACTTCTTTAGCACCATTGCGATTTGAAAATCTGAATTTGAATGAAATGGAAGTGCGTCACTAAAATTTATTATTTGACGGGTCCTCGGTTCTAATATAACGCGGTAAATTCACCGCTACGCGCGAGCCTCCTGTGGCGCAGGGGAGTAAAGCGCGTGACAAATCCCAGCTGCTAGAGACATCCAGCGAACGGAGGTTCGAATCCTACGAAATCCAAAAAAATTATCTTTTTTTTTATTTTTGTAAAATCAATATCAAATCTTCAAACCACTGTAAAATATACAGGCAAAAGAAAAGAAAGCGACATCTAACGACTTTCTAGTTTCACTTATACCGCGTGTGAATTGCACACTCTGATTTTTTAAAAACTCATTTACTCTCCGCAAGGCCTATATTATCTTTGGGGATGCTGGAGGGTCTTTTTAAAGAAAGGAACGGAATGAAGTTCTGGGAAAGAAAAGGTGTGAAAGAGGGGGAGGGGGGTGCAGGAATCTGGGGGTCAGCGGTTTCCGGTATGACGCACCTGTGAAACTATTTCTCCCACTATAGAGTAAGGCGATAGATCGAAAGAGTCCAGCTGTGTTGAGTTAGAGCTGCCTCAGCGTCTCGAGTAGTCAAAAATGATAACACGTCTGTTTTGCGAAGAGATCATTACTAACTGATTTGATTTGTAAATGACGGTGTTTATGTAGAGTTTATATTATTTTAGACGACGATATATCACTCGAGGGTGCAGTGTTGTTGGGTTTGCAATTTTCTATTTTTTTGGTGGCCTCTCCTATCAGAGGTTAGGTTTTAACACCTACAACCTACACGTGTCACAAAACAAAACAGTACATAAGTTTTACCAAACTACTGGTTTTGCAGCTATTATAGGTAAAACATTACAGTAGCAAAACGCACAAAATAAAGGACATGGAATTTATTAGGTAGTTACCAAAAATAACAGTGGCAACTCAAACAGATACATTAATTATATTAAATCCACAATACCAATTAACTCAATTATTGGTTTATTTATTGAAAATACGGCATTGTAAATCACAGTCCGATGGGCACAAAATACGCAAACATAACCACAAAAAAAATGTTTTTCAAATGTACACTGAATTTTAAAGATTGAAACATGTTAAAACATGTTGGATGCATTACTAATTCAATAATAATTATTTCACTGGTGTGTAAAAATCCACTAAAACACGACAAAAAGGCGCATTTTACACTGAAGCATTTTGACAGTTGAATCTTTTAAAGAAATCTACATAATACGATTTTGTAAATTGACATAATTCGTAAATAACTAGAGTACACCGCCATCTGTTGAATATGAATATAAGTAGTATCTTTCCACCCACTGAAAAACGTCGATTCACTGAATTCACTGAAAAATTGAATCGCGGACGTGTTTAAAACCTTTTCGTCCCGGAAAGAAAAAAATCACACACGATCCGAAGCGGGGTCACTCGGGTCCCCCAATTTGTTTTGCTTTTTTAAGGGTGTTAATGATACAATTTTTTGAAATTTGTTTTGGTAATAATTAGAGGGAAGTATATTCATTATATTTCAGAAGTCATTATCTAAATTCTTTGATAAATAAGGTCATGATTAATATTCTAATAAATTTAGACCATAACGCGTGTTTTTCCATAGAAAACAGAGAAGGCGGGCCGATAGCCACCATAACGCCTTGTTTCCGAATCTCGACTGGCGATTGGCGATTACACTCTCCGCGTCGATGGCTAGTTTGTTGCACAGGGTGATCTGTAAATGATAGATATATGTATATATTTTTTTTACTTTCTTGGTTTTTGAAAACTACTACCTACTACTAAACTAGGATGTTAAATATTTTGAATCTTATGGTATATCTAGATATTTAATGTAGGTATTAAATTTGATCTGCTAATTAATTTGTGATTTTTTTATAATATTTACACTAGCCGATTCCCGGCATGCGTTGCAATGCCATATGCAACGAAATAAATTTGACATTTTTAAAATAAATTAAACTTGTGTCCCCGTTCCCCTTCCGCATCCCCTTCCTCTCCCGCGTTTTCTTTTCACCTTCCCCGCCTACCCTCACCCACCTCTCGCTCCCCCGTCCCTATATTCAGCCCCAGTTCATTCAGTTAGAAAATAAAGTTGGCTCGTGTGCCACCTATTACAATTTTTTTTTATACAAAATTTTCGTTTTTCATATATTACAAATATTCATTTTCGTATATTATAAGAACCATCAATCTAATTTCGTACCTAACATAGGTATCTATTTAAAATATCTATAATTTAAAAATCTACGGACAATTCTTTTGTTAAAAAAAACAACTGCCTGCTAAATTCACATTCATGTGCGAAGTTAAAAAATTCGTTAATTTTTCTGAATTTACCTAATTTTTTGCGCAATTTTCTTAATTTTTCTTTCCGTAAGAACCTTCTACAAAGTATTAGAAAACTTGAAAAAAAAGATGAATGAAATAGGTAAAGTCTTTCTGAAGTTATGGCGTGACCAAGAGAACGGACGGCCTCCGTAGTCCAGTGGGTAAGACTCTTGACTCACAATCCGGATGTCGCGGGTTCGAACCCGGCATGCGCAAATAAATTTTATTTGATTAATTTGTGTTATTTCACAATTAATTCATTTAAAATAATATATAGTATATTTGCGGCATGTTCCAGAGTGGAAGATACCATCAGTATCGCCCTGGTGTAAGACCACCATTCAGAATTGAAACGTTGCTTGAAAATGGTTTTAGCCGTGTTTGGTGACCAGATCTGAATAGCCAGGTACTTCCCAACCTTCCTCTTCCCCACCTCCTTCCCCTCCCCACTACCTCCAGCCTCACAACATACCCCAATTGGGGATGCCATAGTCTCACTGGCTCCAGACGGGAGCAGTTGAGATTCTTGTGCGGTATTCACTGTAAAAAAAAGAGAGAAACAGGGATTCATTTTTTATATACATATATAGATTTAGGATATGATCTAGCATCAAAACATAGTGCCTTAACGTAAATGATGCATATATAAACGTGTTGAAAATAGGAAAAATTGCATTTGAAAATAGAAAAAGACATTCGTAATAAACACATTTTTTAATTTAATTTTACAATATCCCACATACCAATTCACCACCGTAACAGCGTGGTGAAATCAAGAAATTTATAAAAAAAATAACAAAAACACCTTTTCATTTGAGGTACGTACTCTATAATAAATATGAATTTAATGAACCAATAATTATTAGCCAAAATAATTACACATAAAGTATAACGAACTAACCTATTCCTAAAAGAAGGTAAATTTCTTTGCTGAAGAAGGTAACATTTTTTTGTTTTGGGGATGTTATGCCGTGTTACGCTACCTCCTCCTTTAGCCAACGTTTCGGACAGCGTTGCAGTGTCCATCATCACACATCTGCCGGATCTGCCCTGACGATGGACACTGCACGCTGTCCGAAACGTTGACTAAAGAAGGAGGTAGCGTAACACGGCATAATACCTACCCCATAAACAAAAAACGAAAATACTTTTGGCCGTGAAAATTTTAAAACGTGGACATAATGTTTATGTGGAAAAAAATATTAAGATTATAAAGTATATTCAAAAAAAATATATCACAAAATGTAAGAATTTGCGAATCAAATTAACAACTTGTGTAAATATCCCATAATAAGCTGCAATAACACGCAGTTAGACACCGATATATTCAACATTCATTACATCAATAAAAGCAAACAATTAAATTGCAAAATTTTAATGTTGCGTACCTACAATAAATAATATTTTACACCCCTGAAACAGAAAATTGCGGATGCCATTGCAAAAGATTAAATGTACTTACCAATCTGAAGATGTCTGTAGCACGGTGAAACTGGTCGGGTCTTACATAGAATTATTTATCGCCAAAATTAAACGAGTTGGTAATTAAAACTGACAACACTATTTATTTGCTGTATACCTTTTAACCATACTGTATTTTGTTCTAGATTATGTTCCTACATGTTACCGGAAATGTACCAGACAGAACTATCTCAGACAAGCAAGCGAACGTTTTAGCATTGTAAAAAGAACATACTAGATGCGTAGTGTAAGCAAACTGCATCCAGTCCTTTTTATTTAAACCTTCTGTTATTAGTTGCCATCGCGTAGAATTGCCCAGTTATGTAACGCCCATTTTTGCTCTCGTCAATTTTTAAGTAAAGCAAAATGGCAAAGTAATAGTAATAAAGGCAGCGTGACTCAGTTATTAATACACAGACCTTTCTACTAAAAAGCAACTTTTACTGATCGGTTACCAGACCCCGGAATCTTCATCGGCAGGACATGGGAACGGGGAAGCGCCAGCCGATATAACAGCGGGGCAGCGGGGGGGGCGGAACAGATAATCCGCCGGAATTTGATAGAAATTATTTAATATTTAAAAAAATGGTAATGTGATATTATTTTTTTAAATGCAGATCGATAACCAAATAGTTTTTCTAGGATTACCTAAATTATTGAGTATGTGATTTAAAAAACAACTTAGATACAGCGTAAAACCCTCGTTAGTGTAAGTCCATTACCCCGGTCCGGGGAGGAAGTGTTAAAAATATTACAAATTTATTTATTTTATTTCTATTATCGCTTATGCCTTTTATATTTGTTTGTTCTATTTACTTTTTTTTTTACTTTATCTGTTGTGTAAATATGTACAACTTTATGAGACGTGTGGGATTGCACTATCCTCCCCACATCCTGGAATAAACATTATTATTATTATTATTATCATTAATGCGCTCTGGGGAAAATTTATTGAAATTCAGCTGTGAAGCAATCCCAGGTTTTTTAAATGGCGCTATATTGTGGCAAAAAGCACTCCAGTGATTATAAATGTGTCGAATTCATTTTTAGCAATTCATTCTACAAATTAAATCCACAGTGCTCAGATTAGAATTGAATCTCTGTGAACTGGATATACATCTGAATAAATTAAAAGTTACAACAATATCCTGTACAAAACATAAGTGTTATTACTTACCAAGGGTACATTAACCTCAAATCATAACCTCTCTGTGCGCCAACCTTGGCATGATAACGAAGGAAATCAAAAAGGCTGCTCACATTGACGGCAGATTGTCTATCCATTGGAGGCAACACCCTGCGAAGCTACACATGTATGATGCAAATAAATTACTGAATTTTTGTAATCATTTTTTTCCATTATCTCCACACAGGAGACGTCGAGGATGAAAATTCCCTTACCGCCTATGTCAACTTCATAAACACTGGAGAATCTTTACAGGGAAAGAAAAAATAATAAATTCTGGAATGGAAAAAAGGTGGGTTGGAATCTGGGGGTCAATGTATTCAGGACTGCCGAACGTATGAATCCATCCTTCCCACTGCAGTGCAAGGCAAAGGGTCGAGAAAGTCCTCCCTCAACCCGTCAAAAAGAATCTGTCAAAAGGTCTCCCTCAACCCGTTTACCCAGTTCCGGTCCGCCACGCAGTGGGCAAAAGCATCCGCTGCCAAGACCTAGACAAACCTCACCCCTTAAACCCGGGCAACCCTGCAAATTCACCAAACGTGGCAAACCACTTGGGATAACCAATAGTAAAGGTGTTGGTGGTTCAAAAAATGGTTCCCGGGGGGCGTCGGTACGCATATAGAGTGGTTTAATTCGATTCAGCATGAATGTAAATATAATTAACTAACTAACCATCACGCCGTTTCCTCATAATAGGCAGAGAGGATGGACCGCCGAAAAACTCAGTCTTGGCATACACTCCTTGCCTCATTCCATGCTCTTCAATTATATTGACTCTTCATATGGCCCGACTCAAGTATATAATTCACTGATTCACTCTGACTCAACTGTCACGGAATCAATAATTTGGTTAAAGATATAATAAATTATTTGTTATAACTTTTGATACGCAAGTTAAAAAAGCAATTCTTTTGTATTTTAAGTGCCGGGTTGCTACCTCTTTCCATCTCGTATTCAGATGTAGAATCAATTCTCAATTATAATAATACACATCGGATTATTATTATGTGATAAGCGTGTTTTTTAGACCATTTTTTTATCTGTGCCCTCACTGTGCCATCTCAACGCCCCCACAGTGCCATCTCAACGCCCCCTAATTTTATCTGGGTCTTCTACCGCCCCCCTGAAAGTAACAAATGGCCACACGGGGGCGTTATCGCCCACATTGAGAACCTATGAGTTACACGAACAGGTAGTTTTGGTTGCATTGTTTTTATTTCTTTACAGAAAATTGCAGAACGAATCTCAGTGGAACTTTCAATATTAAAAGAGAGTTCAACTTTTAGTTAGTATTCTAAGTATTACATTAAAACAGAGAGGGTACTGTAAGCTTATTAATAAATTCGATCAATCACTATCAATTTGTAAAATTTTATCATAAATCAATCTCATGTTTTTTCCAATTTAAATTTTCATCCCTCGCTCATTATCGTTTTCTGTTTATTTATTTACACCGAAATGTTTTCTGTTGCTTAAAATTTTTATTTTCAAGCAAAAGAGAGCTCCATTCTTTAGAATCAGACGTCAAATTAGTGTTAATTCATGTAATTTAAGAATTTCCTAAATGTAATGCTGAAGAAATGTTTGAAGTCTTAATTTGCAAAAACGTTCTTACGAGAATTTAATGGAACAAAAAAACCTACAGCGTTGAAATATGTATTTAATCTTGCTCACTTTTTTTGTGAAGAATTAAAAATTTTATGCGCTGTAACAAACCACTAAGCCATTTTCGACTGAACTCAGAGAAGTCTTTTTTTTACATGAGCTCCACCTTCTCTGAGGAAAATAATTTTCCTCAGGGCCTATGTCATCTTTAGGGATGCTGTATGGAGGGCTTTTTTTAAGGAGAGGAAGGAGAGGAGAGTTCTGAGAGGAAAAGGGTTTAGGGGGTGGGTAGAATCTGGAGTTTAGTATGTCCTGGTCACCCACCTTCAAGACCTAGACAAACCTCACCCCATGATCTCGGGCACCCCTGCTAAATAACCAAACGTAGCGAATCACTTGGGGTGATCTACGGCAGAGGTGTTGTTTATCCAATAAAGGTTCCCGGGACGGCAGTACCCATTCCCGCCTCCCAAATTCCCGTGGTAACTCAACGTTTAGCATTTAATCTGCCTGAATGTGTGTATTCCGTTTCTGGTTCAACATGGTGGCCGTGTTGGATACTATCGTTTTTTCCACGCCAGAGTTCACATGTGCGTGGATCTATTACAAGCAGTCAAATCCGAATGATCAATATAATGGTACTGTACTACCTGCAATTTCGGAGGCGGTTGTGGGTTCCGCCTATCCGGAATAATTTGTTGGATAATCAATACCCCTGCCATAGGTCACCCCAAGTGGTTCGCTACGTTTAGTTACTTGAGGGGATGCCCTGGTTCATGGGGTGAGGTTTATCTAGGTCTTGGCGATAAATGCGTTTACCCACCTACTGCGCGGGGGGCCGGATCAAGAGATACTGGTTGAGTGAGACCTCTCCAGTCGGACTCTCGGTGAGAGGGATGGATTCGTACGTCCGTCACTCCTGGACACATTGACCCACAGATTACTACCCATTCCTCATAAGATTTTCCTTACCATAACTTCCTCTCCTTATTATCCTTAAAAATACCCTTCCCACAGCATCCGCAAATGTTACATAGGCCCTGAAGGGTTTTATCATAATAATCCGCCAGGTAATTCTTCAACTGCACGCCATTTTTCCTTCATAAACAGAGAAATATCTCTGGAGGGTAGTTTAAAACAACCAAGTACAAGCCCTCATCTCTCTCAGATTGGGGTCAGAGGAAAAGCTCAGGTATTTGGTCCCGGAAGTCCTGTGGTAAAGAGTAAGTCCGCCGGGTCCCCGTGACAAAGGTTCGAACCCCTACCGCTCATAAAATGGCACATTTTAATAAAGTAATGCCTGCTATCTTTCTTTTTACGTGGGCAGAACCTCCCGAAACCCACGTCACCTGTTTAAAATAATTTATTTATGACGGAGAATAAAATTAAATACGTATTCTGGATGGAAAGTTTACTCTCTGCCGTGTGAATTTTTGGCAGAGTTTTTCCTTTTGAAGTTTTAAAGGTAAAACAATTTTCTCAGAAGAAAACTGCCAAAATATATATTTTTTTCATATTTTCATTTCCAAAGTTGCTGTTGTTGCTGTTTGACTTACACACACTGTTTACGCGTTACGAATCAATATTGACGCAAATAATACCTATTTCAAATATCTTATTAAATTAAATGAAAACAACTAACTTTGTTCATAACAATGACTCAACAAAATACTAAAGAGAAGAACTTGACATATCGATCCAAATACGTATCAACCATTCGGTACAAATGGCTAAACAAAATCGGTGGCGGTTTCCATGGTTATTATTCAGTTTATATGATGCTGAAAAATAATAAAATTTGGTTCCATCTTGAACGGCGTGCGCAAGAAAATTTAATTTGATTGGTCTGTGTTATTTCAAAATTTAATAATATGAGTTATATTTGCGGCACGTTCCAGAGTAGAATATACTCTCAATATCGCCCTGGTGTAGGACCACCATTCAGAATTAAACGTTGCTTGAAATGACTTATGACTAGACTTAAATTGCCAGTTACTTCCCCAAATTTCTCTTCCCCATCTCCTTTCCTGCACCAATACCCTCAGCCTCACAACATACCCCAATTGGGAATGCAATAGTCTTACTGGCTCCAGGCGGTTAGGAGCAGTTGGGACTCTTGTGCGGTATTCACATGAAAAAATCACAAATTATTGACTATTGATTCTATATAAATATGTTATTTCTAGGAGAAATTAAATTTTTGTTTGTTTTTCAAGCATACCAAATAAATATTTAATTATAGTTCTATTTTGGTCATTGAGTTACATTTTGTAATATATATTATTATTTTCTCGCCGTATTGGTTTTTGTTAATAACTATTTAACTAATTTTCTGAAAATAATTAACTCCGCTCAAACCACAATTTTAATTAAAATAATCTACATGTTTGAAACTGATGAATGTTTATTTTAATTTAAAAATGAAAAACAGTCGAGTTCGTTTAGGTTTTAATAATTTTCCAGAATCAAACACGCATTAGTTAATACCGGCACCTACGCTGCCTCGTGTTTCCTTTTAAACTGCAAAACGTTCCTACCGTCTAAAATAACAATCTCTTAAAAGATCTAAACTATATAATGTCGAGCAAAACTTGAATAGAACAAGGCACTTTTGTCTAATGTAATGTTGACTTCTGATAACGATTACACCATCAGGATTGTTTCTTAGACTCTTTGTCTCGGAATATTCTAAGACATTGTTAATCAACCGTATTTTGCGACGTAATTTCACCTTCCTTACGTTCCTTCCAGCCTATTTACATATTATTACGATTCTATTTAAATATTTTCAGCGAAAGTGCCGTCGTTAACACTTCATTTAATTTTCTCCGGGACGTTTATTTTTACGAAACTACTGCGCGATCTTTTTTGAAAAAAAAAGGTAAAAAGAGATTACATCACCCCTGGCTGCGACCAATGTTTGGTTATGCGTAAGCTATTCAGGAACCTTCAAAGCTTCTAAGGCTGTATTTGGAATAGTTTCACCGTTTGTCAAAAGGCTAACAATGGCTCTACCCGGAATAGGGACCTCTGAGGTAATAGACCATACTGCAGGTATTCCCGGTGGAGCCAATCCCATCAAAATAAAATATTCACGTCAGCCTTGAAATTTAGATTCTATGGGTTCCAGACTCTCCCCCGAATCCTGAAAACTCTGAAAACGAACGGATATTTTGAAAAGAAGCTTTCAGATTTTTTTTAGTTCATTTTTCAAATTCGCATTGCTTTCGCGTATTGAGTGAGCGAAGTCTTTTGAAGGGAAAAAAATAAACAAAATGCTTTTGGGCACTCTGTTCGCAAGGGAGATTTCTTCTTTCATGGGCTTTCTTTGTATGGAGTACGTTAGTTTGAATTCTCTCGCTGGATCTATGGAAAGGTGTATGTGAATAAGTTTGCTTCGGATGGGATTGCAAAAAGCCCTAATGTTAATACGAACACAGGTAAATAATACGCAAATGTACCAATTCAATTACTATTTATATTTGAATAGTGCGCCGAATAAATAATTCATGAAATACATTATACTAAGGTGGATTCTTATCAAACGGTTGCGCATTTCAAAGGACATCTTAAGTTAATAAGATTAGATGTTCGAAAAGCTATATTATGGCGGTTCCATGACAGTTGGTCCGGCGACATTTGGTCCGGCCGACAGTTCGTTCGGCTGACCTTTGGTCCGGCGACAATTGGTCCGGCGACATTTGGTCCGGCGACAATTGGTCCGGCGACAATTGGTCCCGCCGAAAGTTTAAAATATGTTTTCTTCAAGTAAGTATGCAAAGAGGATATACGGCCGTACAACCAAAGTCGATATACTTATTTCTGAAGGCATCTTGAGTGAAAATCCGCTGTAAAAATATTTTTACTAATAATTTCGACTCTCCGAAGTAGCATGCGGCAATCACAAAATACGTCATACTTATACGTGCAGTCGGCTTAGCAAAAAATGCTAAAGATTCCTACTTGCATATAATATAACTTTTAAATCTGAATATAACACAAGAGTCCCAACTGCTCCCAACCGTCTCTAGCCAGTGAGACTATGGCATCCCCAATTTTGGTATGGTGTGATGCTGAAGGTAGTGGGGAGGGGAAGAAGATGTGGAAAATGTACCTGGCTATTCAGATATAGTCATAAAATACGTCTAAAGCCATTTCAAGTAACGTTACAATTCTGAATGAATACGTATAAGTATGTCGTATTTTTTGATTGCCGCATACTACTTCGGGGAGTCGAAATTATTAGTAAAAATAATTTTACAACGGATTTTCACTCAAGATGCCTTCATATCCTCTTTGCATACTTACTTGAAGAAAACATCTTCTAAACTTTCGGCCGGACCAATTGTCGCCGGACCAATTGTCGCCCGACCAAATGTCAGCCGGACCAATTATCGCCGGACCAACTGTCGGCGGACCAACTGTCGGGTCACCATTATGGCATATATACCTCTACCCTATCTGCATAGGTTCAGAACTACTCATCCTTCGAGGAAAAGGGAGTAATAAAATTAGGCGATAGACAGCATAAGATATGATATTTTTATTAAATTTTTTTTGCCAAATCTGCCTAATAATACACAAATCAACGGAATGTCCAGTTTTTTAAGTCATTGTTTGATAAGGAATAAAACACGCTTTAAACAAGATAGTTGTGTCATTGTAACATTTAACCAAAGGGGCAAATTTAAATTATTAATACATAATAAAAATATAATGGGTGGACGTTTATCTCTGTTTGATGGTTTTTTTTATAAAACCATGCACTCTTAGTTCAATCCTGACGAACTTTCATCTCTAATTCACAAATATTTGTTTATTTTTAAATTTAGCTACATATATTTTTTATTTTAGCTCCACGCAGGAGGCATTGAAGAAAACAATTTCCTTCTGGGCATATGTTATATTTGAGAATGCTGTGTGAAGGGTATTTTAGAGGAGGTTCTGGTAAGGAAAAAGGTACAAGGGGTGGGTAAGAAACTGAGGGTCAGTTTCTTCATGAATGTCAGACGTTCTTCTATTCCTCCTACTGCTGCCCAAGGCGAGGACGGGTAAAGAGAGTTTGGCTGGAGAGGTTAAAAGGACTTCCTCAACCAGACTCTCCCGATCTGACCCGTCATGCAATAGGAGGGCAAACATAGACCGCCGCCAAGACCCAAACTAAATTCACCCCGTGAACCCGAATAATTGCATAAAGGTGACCTCTTTGCAGTCATTCAATCTAAAATTTTCCTACGTTGTACCTACTCTAGGGCACTTATAAAATAAATGTAGAGGCAAAAATAAAGAAATAAAGTTGGGTACCTACTTGAGGAAGTATCTAAGAAGAGCTGGTTAAGAATAGGTAGTTAAGCTTTTTTCAAAATTAGAACTACATAGATTTAGATTGTTAAAACAAAAGCAAATAGTCATGTGGTTTTCTTGAAAATATGATACGTAATGTCTGTCCTGTTATTTTCTTGAATATAATAAAAAATAAAATTTCTATTCTACATATATGTATCAATGTCCCCCTCAAAGATGTATCAATGTCCCCTTATTTTTGAGATCTCCGTAAAACGATAGCAATCAATTCCTGAATTTTTTCTATTTCTTAATTATAAAGTGCTAGCTTTTGCCCCCAACTTCGCACGTACTACTCGCCCCTCCCCTTGACACCTCTTCCCCTCACCCCCTCCCCTCCTCACCGACCCCTTTTCATACCGATTATATTCATTTTTCAAACAGCTCGTTTGCCACCTAAAACGTAACAATCAAACAAGCGCAGTAAATTTTAACTATCAAAGGATCTCAATAGTAACCTCAACAAATACTTAGCAACGCTTTGCTTTTCGTCTGGATAATAAACGTGTAAAAAATATTTTCATAACGCTAGAGCTTACCAATATATATTATATAGCCTATGGTACTCGAAAATAATGTAGCTTTCTGTTGGTGTAGAGTAGAGTAACAAACATACATACATTCATACGTCCATACATCCATACATCCATATATCCTTTCATCCTTTCATCCATACATCCATACATCCATACATCCATACATCCATACATCCATACATCCATACATCCATACATCCATACATCCATACATCCATACATCCATACATCCATACATCCATACATCCATACATCCATACATCCATACATCCATACATCCATACATCCATACATCCATACATCCATCCATCCATACATCCATACATCCATACATCCATACATCCATACATCCATACATCCATACATCCATACATCCATACATCCATACATCCATACATCCATACATCCATACATCCATACATCCATACATCCATACATCCATACATCCATACATCCATACATCCATACATCCATACATCCATACATCCATACATCCATACATCCATACATCCATACATCCATACATCCATACATCCATACATCCATACATCCATACATCCATACATCCATACATCCATACATCCATACATCCATACATCCATACATCCATACATCCATCCATCCATACATCCATACATCCATACATCCATACATCAATACATCAATACATCCATACATCCATACATCCATTAATCCATACATCCATACATCCATACATCAATACATCCATACAGCCATACAGCCATACATCCATACATCCATACATCCATACATCCATACATCCATACATCCATACATCCATACATCCATACATCCATACATCCATACATCCATACATCCATACATCCATACATCCATACATCCATACATCCATACATCCATACATCCATACATCCATACATCCATACATCCATACATCCATACATCCATACATCCATACATCCATACATCCATACATCCATACATCCATACATCCATACATCCATACATCCATACATCCATACATCCATACATCCATACATCCATACATCCATACATCCATACATCCATACATCCATACATCCATACATCCATACATCCATACATCCATACATCCATACATCCATACATCCATACATCCATACATCCGTACATCCATACATCCACACATCCATACATCCATTCATCCAGACATCCATACATCCGTACAAACTTTCGCCTTTATAATATTAATGGGAATACAGCACTTTTTTAGTCTTCCCAATTTTTCTCGGAGCGCCTTAGAATTTTCTCAGATTTCTAAGAATAGTTTGTTACTTTAGAACACCACTAATAGACTTAGGGGTCGCACTGCTTGTTACACAATATAACACATAACAAAATAGGCTTTGATCTGAGTACAGTATTTACCCAAACGGCTTCACATCTCCGAAATAATTCCATCTTCTGCCGACGTCAAATTTCTCCCTTGTCCGCGCGAGAGCCTTTATTAACTTTCCAGTCGTACAAAAAGCCTCATTACGGCGCCAGACCGAGAAGTTACTTTCGCGTGACAAAAAGAATCACTTAATAATATCAAGACGGGGATATTAAATTCTACCTTACATTTCTTTTGTACCTCGAGATGGACCTTTATCATTAAGGCCGGGGTTTCCAGCAGCGTAAAGTTTGAGGGACACTTATAATTGACACCTATGAAAAACGAAATCGTCTGGAGAAAAAGAAACAAATTCAGCACTTCTCAATCTTTATAAAAATAACTACATATTTTAAGATTATTAAAAAAAACTAGGTTAATAGGTTCTGGGAAGGAGGAATAAGGAACTCCAGTGAAAAATATTATGGCTTTAAAAAAATATGTTCATACAGACCAATAAACGCTGATTCTGAATTATATAAGTTTTATTTAATAATATTAAACGCAGAGTTATTAAAAAAAATAGTAAAAAGTTTATTTTTAATCGGGTCGAAATAAAAAAAAAATACGCCGTCAAGATGGCATTATTGAAATTTTTGTGGTAACGTCACTGTTCGACGTGTCGTGACGTCACCGTAAAGTTATTGTATGGGAATGTATGATGTGACACAATGTATTAATTTATTCGTTTATTTACAAACTGTTTGTAGAGATTTAGTTGTTGTGTTCATTGAAACATTATTTAAGCCTAAATAATGTTTCAAAAATATAGATATCTCTTATTAGTTTATCTGTATTATTGAAAATATTCAAAAACTACTGCTCAAAAAAAAAATAGTTATTCTATTTCTAGGGAGAATACTTCGAACAACGGACTTCAAAATGGCGGCAGTTGATTAGCTGATTTCCCAATCCCATAGAATTTTTCAGGAGTGATGACGTCACGCGATTCACCACATTGTACGGTGGTTTTCGGGGGGTTTTGAAAAATTAAAACTTTGACAATTAATTTAACTATTAAAACTAACTCTAAAAATAAAAATAAAAATGCAGTTATTTAAGTTAGAAGGTCATTAATCATTATTTTTTTTTAAATTGGTTCTTTATTGAGGGATGGGTAGAATTCGGGGATCAGTGTGTCCAGGAGAGGTAGAAATTAATGCTTTCAATCTATGATTTTGAAAATGATTTTTAGTAAGTGGGTAGCTAAATACTCATAAGAAGTGGTCGATCAATTCACCTATTTCTCTAAAATTTCTCCTTTATACAAATAGATGTTCAACGTATCTACCTAAAGACGATTTGCGGAAACCACTATTTGTGATTGTCAAAATTTGAAGTAGGTTGATACTTAATCGGGCCTTTTTTAAAAAACCGAAATAACCGAACGGCGTGAAATGGTCATTACAAATTGTGAATTACTAGCCAAATAAAATAGGAAAAGAATTTTCGTTTAAGTAAATGAAAATCTTTTAAAATTTCAGAGCTAAACTGAACTACGAAAATTTTCACAACGTTTATAGATTGACTTGAAAATTCTTCTTAACTAACTTAATCGGAACAATATCAAATATTAGTAAAAACAAACATATACATTATATTCCTACCCATAAATACATGTACTCGTATAACCGAACACACACACATGCACATACACATACATTGTATAGAAATATTGTAGTGCTAATGGATAAGTAGGTGCATGATACAATAATTTCAAAGTAGCTCTAGGTGAGGAGATCGTCAGATACATGCAAGTAAAAATTCCTTCAGAAAGTAGCGATTTAATTCGAAAACATATCCATGTCTACTTTACCCTAATTGGGAATGCCATAGTCTCACTGGTTCCAGACGGCAGCAGCTGAGACTCTTGTGAGGTATTTACATGAAAAAAAGTCTTCCGATCGCAGTCTTCATTAAAAAATCGAGTCATAGTTGAAGTTTGCTTTACAAATCTTATATTATACTAGCTGGGTTACCCGGCTTCGCTCAGGAAAACATTTGAGAATTTTCTGGAATGTTTCACATTGATGTTCCCGATTTCCTATTCTCGAACATTCCACAATTTTCCAGAAGGTTCCGGGATGTTCTGGAACCTTGCGGAATGCTCTCAAATACTCTGACTGGGGTGTCCGACATCGCTCATGGAGTTGATGTGAGATTGAATTGACGTTCGAATCCACGACGTATCTTGCTTTATATACCCTAATCCTGAACATTCCAGAATGTTCCGAGATGTTCTGGAATGTGGTGGAATGCTCAAGAATACTCTGGAATTTTTTTAACTGTTCTAGAAATTTCAACGGGGCGAAACTTCCAGCCCTTATATCTTTAAAAGCATGCCCTTCAGGTAAGAACGGGAACTTTCTTCATGGATGGAGGATAGAGGGCTACCATACAATATAACTCCCGTTATCGTACCGGGACTCGTCTTTGAGTGTTAGCGGCATGCAAATTGTTTTTTTAATAATTATTCAAAACTTCTAGAACTTTCCAGAACCTTCTAGACTCACTGAAACTCTCCGCCACTCATTTCAGAAAGCTTCTTGAACTTTCTCCTTCCAGAACTATCTACAGGGTGTCCGGTGGCAGAATTAGGTTTAAAATTTCGAATTTCTCTGTAACGACTAAGCGGACGAGCGGGGAGGGGGCCGCATTAGCTTTGTCGTTCGTGCGGATTATTTAGTCACGATGTCGCAGTGGACGGGAGAGCAACATGCGTTCGTAATCGAAGTCTATTTCAAGGCTAACGATTCGTGTGCAATTGCGCGTCGAAGATTTAGTACGCGTTACAGTATTCGACGTTTACGTGATGCCCCAAGTAAAGATTTGATTCGAGCATGGGTCCGGAGGTTCCGGGCAACTTGTTCGGCGGCAAACGACTCACGGCCGGGGCACAGGAGGACGTCGAGAACAAATGAAAACATCGAAGTCGACACGAACAGTTTGCGCGATAATCCGCGTCAGTCTAAAAACTATTGTGCATGAAATATTGAAAAAGGACCTTGAATTTCATCCTTTTAAGATTCAAATTAATGCAAGCGCTTAAACCTAATGATTACAATTTACGTAAAATTTCCTGCGAGACAATGTTAGAGCGATTTCGTACGGTAAACACTATCTTGTGGAGTGATGAAGCCCATTTTCATTTAAATGGAAATGTAAATAAGCAGAATTGTCGTTAATGGTCACCTAAAGGACAGAACCCACGTTTAAAACATCAACAGCCACTTCAGTCCCAAAGTGACGGTTTGGTGTGCATTTTCTAGCAGAGGAATAATCGGACCTTATTTTTTTTAAATCGTCGAAGGCAAGCCATTCCTGTGATCGGGGATTCTTATCGGGGCATGCTTAAAAATAATTTTTTGCCAAAATGAGAGAACACACTGCTAGAGAGACGATGGCGCTACTTCGTGATTTGTTCCCTAAAAAAATGATTAGCCGTTTCGGTGACTTGGCCAAGGGGGTCACCAGATCTCACTCCTATGAACTTTTTTCTGTGGGGGTACCTCAAAAGTAAAGTGTATGAAACCGACCCCGCGACCATCTCTGCACTAAAAGAAAATATCATTCGCGAAGTTAATGGTATCCCGATGTCACTTCTCCAGCGAGTGGCACGAAATACTGAGGCCAGATTCCAAGAGTGTGTCCGACGTGATGGTCTACATTTAGACGAAATAATTTTTAAAGAAATAAAATCCGCACTCCTCCTCTTTGTAACAGTTATAGAAATAAATGTATATCCTAAGTACTTTATTTTTTATTTAAGTTTTAAATCCTAATTCTGCCACCGGACACCCAGTAGAACCTTCTAGACTCACAGACATACTCCATCGCTCCTTCCAGAACTTTCTAGAGCTTTTCGGAACCTTCTAGACTCACCGACATACTCCGCCACTCCTTCCAGAACTTTCTAAAGATTTATAGAACCGTCTAGAACTCAGGAACTTTGTAGACTCACCAACATACTCCGCCGCCACTCCTTCCCAAAATTTCGAGAATTATCGAAAATTCTAAAACTTTTCTGAACCTTCTAGACTCACCGTCATACTTCGCCATTCCTTATAGATTTTTCTACAGTTTTATCGGACTTTGTAGAACTTTTCGGAAACTTCTAGACTCACGCCACTCCTCCCAGAACTTTGTACAGCTTTACTGAACCTTGTAGAACTTTCCGGAACCTTCTAAACTCACCACATATTCCGCCACTCCTTCCAGAATTTTCTATAGCTTTATCGAACCTTCTAGATCTTTTCGGAACCTTCTATAGTCACCGACATACTACCGCCACTCCTTTCAGAACTTTGTACAGCCCTTTCGAACCTTCTAGGACTTCTTAAAGCTTTATGGAACCTTCTAGAATTTTTCAGGACCTTCTAGACACACCGACACACTCCTCCACTCCTATCAGAACTTTCTACAGCTTTACGCAACCTTTTAGAACTTTCTACAGTTTTATCGAACCTTCTAGAACTTTCCAGAAACTTGTAAACCCACTGACTTACTCCTCCACTCCTTGCAGAACTTTGTACAGCTTTATCGAACTTTCTATAACTTCCTACAGCTTAGTGAAATCTTGAAGAATTTTCCGGGACCTTCTAGACACACCGGCACACTCCTCCACTCCTTTCAGAACTTTGTATAGCTCTATCGAACCTTCTAGAACTTTCGGAATCTTCTAGACTCACCGTCATTTATTTCTGAAACTTTTTCTCCATCCACAATTTTCTAAGCATTTGTGAACCATCAGATCCTTCTAGACTCACCGACTTACTCCGCCACTCCTTCCAGAACTTTGCACGGCTTTATCGAACCTTCTAGAACTTCTTACAGCTTTGTGAATCTTCTAGAATTTTCCGGAACCTTCTAGACACACCGACAGACTTCTCCACTCCTTTCAGAACTTTCTACAGCCTTATGGAACCTTTTAGAACTTTCTACAGCTTTTTCGAACCTTCTAGAACTTTCCACAACATTCTAGATTCACCAACTTACTCTGCCACTCCTTCCAGAACTTTTTACGGCTTTATCGAACCTTCTAGAACTTCCGGAATCTTCTAGACTCACCGCCTATTATTTCTGAAAGCATCTAGAACTTTCTCCTTCCACAATTTTCTAAAGCATTCATGAACCATCAGAACCTTCTAGACTCACCGACATACTCCGCCACACCTTTCAAAACTTTTTACAGCTTTATTGAACCTTCTAGAACTTTCCGGAACCATCTAGACTTACCGACATACTCCGCCACTCCTTCCAGAACTTTGTACAGCCCTATTGAACCTTCTAGGACTTCCTACAGCTTTATAGAACTTTCTTGAATTTTCTGGAACCTCCTAGACACACCGACATACTCCTCCACTCCTTTCAGAACTTTCTACAGCTTTATCGAACCTTCTTGAACTTTCCGGAACCTTCTAGACTCGCTGACATACTCCTCCATTTCTTCTAGAACATTCCAGAGTTTTATCGAATTTTCTAGAAGTTTCCGGAATCTTCCAGACTCTTCTTGAAATTTCTAGAGTCTTCTTAGAACTTTCAGCCCTTATATCTTCAACAGCAAGCCCTTTAGGCAAAAACAAATACCCTTATTCCCTAGGGGGGATAGAGATCTACCATACCATATAACTCTCTTGATCGTACTGGCACTCGTTTCTGAGTTTTTGCGTTCCGCACGCTTTTTTGGACTTTCTTTTATAATATATATTGATTATAATAAAACGAATATAAAACTTTATTCCACTTAATTTTATTTGACCGTAACCGGTTTCAGCTCGTTAGAGCCATCTTCAGACTGGTACAAATAATTCTTAGTCTATGGTTTATATACACAACATATTGGGGAGGGGGAGAGGGGCTGTCTACAAGAATTTTAATCAATTATAATAATTATATTTGATGCTAAGTCGTTTTAGACTGTCGAATTTCTAAAAATTTTGGTAATTCCAGTAAGCTAATAATTACCTTGGGTTTGTAGCTCTAGATTAGGGAAAAACCTATACGTGTAATATGAGTTACTAATGACCTAATTTTATTGTCAAATCGTTATTATATTTATCAAGTATAGTATTTTTTTATTGCCTTTCGAAGGGATAGATGTTTACGTTGAACTGGGAATGGTCTAAACTAATTGCATATTTTAATATAGAAATTATTATGAAGATTACACTGGATACAAATTAAAATTAAGTAAAATAAAGTTTTATATTCATTTTATTATAACATATTATAATGGAATTCCACCATGAATAATTATCACTCTCAAAAATAGAAATACTAAATCTTGTATTACTAAAATAAGTATCGATCCAAGTTTCAGGGTTTCTCGTAAATTTCAGTCTTACATTATGATTAATTAAAGGTGAATCATACATGTTGCTTATAATTTTAAATAGAAAAATTAAATCTGTATTATTTATAAATGTTTTTACTTGAATGAATAAACACCACTCTTCATCTCTACATATTATTATCTCTACATATTATAAAGTAAATTCCCCCGCGCCGTCTGTCTGTCTGCCTGTCTGTCTGTCTGTTCGCGATAAACTCGAAAACTACTGAACGGATTTTCATGCGGTTTTCACCAATAGATAGAGTGTTTCGTGAGGAAGGTTTAGGTATGTAATTTGTCAAGGATTTGTGTAAATTGGTTGAAACATAACGATAATTGTTAGAAGTGTCGGAAAAAAGTCCAGCCGCCTGGTAGCTTTCATCGAAAACGCTGCCTAATCCTTTTGGGATATAACAAAACAATTAATGGTGGGATATTCCTCTTTTATAGATCTACAAAAAAGTCCGCGAAGGCATATATCTATCTTTTACGGATAGCTTACTATACACATTATATCTTCTTATCTTATTATTCTTATCAATTGCTGTTCGTTTGTCTCGCTAAAACTCGAGAGCGGCTGGGCCGATTTAGGTGATTTTGGTTTTGAAATGTTTGTCGTAGTCCAAGGAAGGTTTAAACGGTGAGATAATATGAAAAAATTGTGAGGAAGATAGTAAAAACAAAAATTTCATTTTTTCATATAAACAGTTCTTCTGGTCTACCTACTTTCAGAAGCACAACGTAATCCAGAATTGGAATGCAAAAAAAAAGAGTTCTGATTGTCATATTTCAGTCGCTGTCAAACGTTACCTGTCATTCTGTTACCATTTAAAATCTTCTTTCATCAGTTTGTCAGTGCGTGAGAACTTTATTTACTGTTTTAATATGCCAAGGAAAAGACGAGCTGACACAGATCATCGAAGTCAATCAAATGGGCGATGAGCTACCTCACGTGCAAACCGCACTGATGATCTCTTCGCGATGAACTCAAAGATGGCGGTGGTTACAAAGGTTGGATTTTACAAAGTGTTTTATTAGCCACAGCAACGCGTGGCCGGGTCAGCTAGTTAATAATAATTAACCAACTCCCAATAAAATAACTCGATGTTCACTTTACAAATTTTGTAAATCAAATAAATCAAGTTATTCACGTGAATGAACAATATTTTAATTGAAAAATCAGAAAATAATGAATTAAGTTGAAATAATATCTAATTGATCTACAGTTCGCTTCGGAGTCACCGGTACGTGCTCAGCTGCTGGGTGTACACCGGCCAGGTAAATTTCCACCGTCTTGGTGTACGGATGCCGTGTGAAAAGCGCAGTCGGTTCGTGGATCGAGTGTACCTCCTAGGAAATTCCTGTTAGATAAAGTAAGACCCGTTCAAACATTTTAATGAGACGTTTGTTAAGATTCTTCTCGAGATGACGGGACGAATAAAAGAAGGAAAATATCGCTGTTACATTTTTGCCGGAGAGCAGTTTTCATCGCACATTATTACTAACTAACTTACTTACCTTACTTACGTAGTTACTTACCATTACACTCATCTTTATCTTCTTTATCTTTATCTTTACAAAATATAAAGATCTTTTAAACTACGCAAAGGATTTTCATGCGGTTTTCATCAATAAATAGAGTGATTCATGAGGAAGGTTTTTCGGTATGTAATTTGTCTTTATCTTTATCTTTACCATCTTTACTAAGTATAAAATGAAGTCGTTCACGCTGTATGTGCGCTTAGATCTTTTAAACTACGCAACGGATTTTTATGCAATTTTCACCAATAGATAGAATGATTCATGAGGAAGGTTTTTCGGTATATAATTTGTCTTTATCTTTACTAAGCCGCTCACGCTGTATGTGCGCTTAGATCTTTTAAATTACGCAACGGATTTTCATGCGGTTTTCACCAACGGATATGGTGATTCGTGAGGAAGGTTTTTAGGTAAATAATTTGTCAAGGTTTTGGGTAAATTGGTTAAAATACATAATATACCTGGCCAAGCGGCAGCGGCAAGTGGGCAGTGGGCTGACAAACGGGCGGTGTGGATTTGATTTAATAGATGGCGTTGGTTATATAGGTTTCATTAGCCACAGCAACGTGTGTCCGGGTCTGCTAGTATTATATAAATGCGTTGTGCCTTTTTGGCCAATAACGCATTATTTCCCACATCCCACAGAAATATGTCACTAATCAAAATTTTCCATTTTATGTATTATCTCTGAAAGTAAAGTGATTGTTATTATCACGAAAAATTATTAAAGTTAGTTCACTCCATCTCCGCATGATATTGCAAGTATCTCTTTTCGACGGGACCGCTTATTCATCATTCATTCATTCATTTGTTTTCGCTCTCCCGGACAATGAACTTTTATGACTTATGACACTTTTCTACGGGATGTGCGATAAACAAAAATGAATGATTCTTAGTTTGTTCCGTATGCCCTCTTATACCATTCAACCAATTGCGATGAAACTTTCGTGATTTGTTCTAGGGTTTGTTCAAAGGTTTTTTTTTATATATATTTATAATGGTGAGTTCTGGTGTTAATATTCTTAAAGTTACCAGTTTTCTTTGTTGTGAAATGTATTTAAATTTTTAATTAAATGAAGACAATATTAGGGAAACTCAATCGACAATCCGGAAACAGAAAAATCAGAAAAAGATATTTGCACCTCTGGGACTCGAACCTAGGACCTTTCGCTTTCCGGGCAAATGCGTTAACCATCGAGCCAAGGTGTCGATATCCGATTCGGTCATTTTCAACTGTATCATGCTTTTGACTAAGAACCATCCACATTATCTTCATTTTATTAAGCATTTTTTATTGGCTGCTATCTTTATGTATGATTGCAAGATTGTTTTAAAATTGATCCACGAAGGGTAGCAATCCGGAGTTAGCGGGTTCAAATCCCGGCGTGCACAAGTAAATTTTATTTGCTCAATTTATAGATATTTATAATAAAACATATTTCCAAGAACAATCCTCAGGACCATATGTTTTGCACTTTGTCAATCCATTATCTCATATGGCATACTGGCTTGGGGAAGTGCAACGAATATAGCAATAATAAAAAAATTAAACTCATTCTCGTACCGTTCCACACAAACTCAAATGTAATTTACGAAACACTAGACGTCATGACAATAAGACAACCCTATTATCTATAACTATACTCGTATTTGTGTGTTATGTCATCGGCCATGCTAGGGATATCCCTGTGTTATGGCGGGTGAAGTTTACAGATTGCAAATTATACATATTGTTAATAAAGTGTATGTTTGAAAATAGAAATAAATTTAAATAATATGAGGTATGTTTACATTCCAGAGTAGATGATACTACCAGTATCGCTCTGGTTTAAGATCACAGAATTGAAACTCTGCGGTTGAAATGGCTCTAGCCGTGCTTGGTGACTAGTTTTGAATAGCCAGGTACTTCTGCATCTTCCTCTGTCCCATCTCCGTCCCCTCTCCACTTACCTTCAGTCTCGCAACACACCCCAATTGTAGATGCCATAGTCTCACTCCAGGCTCTTTTTGTTTTGTTCGTTTTTGTTATGGCGTTATCTTTTTGGATAATTTTGTTGCACCACATACAACGTTCAATATCCAAAATACGGATATGTTCCTAGTGAAGTCAATAAATACCTTACTAAGTACAAACACAAATAAATTTCTACCTTGAATGCTAAGTCAGTATCAGCCAACCCGATCCTTCAACATTAGTTCTCCATCACTACATAGTACATCATCAAATCATAACCCATTCACCTGGAATCGTTATTAGCAGGGAGAATTCACAGATTACACAGGTCGGTGAGTTTCTCCAAGTAGGTACGTGTTCTCTTGAAATGCAAATCTCCTGAGCTGTGTTGGTTGCAGTCGTAGGTGCAATCGAAGTTACTCAAAATTATGCAACTCACACAATACACTCTATGCAAATGCATTGATCATTGGTGCTGTTCGATCCGCATTAACGGGTTTTCACCTAGAGGTAGCCGCTACAGTAGCCGAATGGAATCTGCCAGTGGAATAACAGATTATTAATTTAGTTTATGTGTTTAGTTTGATTCTCTAATCTCTTTCCATCAAACCTAGAATAAAATTTTCTCCATTCTTTTAACATTCCTTCTCCCGTAAGGCCAAGCTTGCAATTCACACGCAATAAAAGTGAAACTAGAAAGTCGCTAGATGTCGCTTTATTTTCTTTTGCCTATTTATTTTAAAGTGGTTTGAATATTGGATATTGATCTAACAAAAATATATATTTTTTTTTTTGGATTTTGTATGTGGAGAAAGAGAGAACGAAAATGTGAAATCGGACCTCTCTCTCTTACCCCTACAGTAATGTACGAATCTATCTTCCCTAACTAATATCTCCCTCTCAACCGTTCGCCTCGCCCGATCTAACTTTTCATAACGCTCTCGTCACGCATTCGCCAGCTACTCCCCAAGTCAAGCGTGCGTAAAGAAGTTTTACTTCAAAAAGTCAGGTACTTAAAATAGTATATTAAAATATAAATGGATAAACAGGTCTTTAAAACACGCGCGATTTTTCGAGCACGACGGCGTAGCCGAGTGCTCGAAATAAAGCAAGTGTTTTAAAGACCAGTTATCCACGAATACTTTACGCTATTTTTTTTATTGGTACACTTTGAAAACATAAATATTGATATTATTATTAAAAATTTGGAAATAAGAACTATTAAAGAATTCGTGATGTGACATCACAATATCTTGTTGTCATGGAAATGAAAAACACAAACATTAATTTGCAATCTGTCACATAAGATTAATAGTTGACATCACAGTTTTTACTAGTTATTGTGTGTTGTAAAATGAGTTCTAACATTGATAATTTAAATACCAAAGCAGAATCGCGGTTAATACCTGAAAAATCCAAAGACGTTTATAAAAAAGAATATGAAAGGTTCATAACATGGATGGAGGAGCAAAACGTAGTAGATGTAGATGAACGAGTTGTGCTTAGTTGATGTTGCCATGGTAACTTTAAAAAACGCGCGTTCCATAAAGTGCGATTTAAACACGCTAGAGCGTTCTTTAAATGAGTAAAAAAGGGCACCAATAAAAAAAAACATTTCTTTGTCAGGCAAGAAAAACAGAGCGTTATGAAAACGGTTGTTTCTACGACTCATTTTCAGCTTAACAACCAGGTTGTGGAACGATTTGCTGGCCACTGTGTTTCCCACCTCCTATAATATTAGATCCAGGTTCCCTTCTTCCTTTTCATAAGAAGATGAAATAGGCCCTGAGGGGAGTTATTTTCCCCAGGGCCTCCTGGATGGAGTTAATTTAAAAAAAGAGCATAAGCTATTGTGCAAGAATCAAAATACGCTAGATCGGCGGCGAGATTTTCCATTCAAATCTGCATTTTACACCTACATTTCTAGTGTGTATTATTTATTCAGTAGGTCTCCCACAATGGCGGCCAAATTAAAATTATAGTGTTGCGAAATCTATTATGCAAATGAAGATTTAAGCTATCAAGCATAATAAACCGAAAATGCAGCTCTGTTACCCTAAAATAATCTGGTCTTATAGTGTCAATACATTCTAACAGCCCAACTGGGGCATGAATAACAAAAAATAACAAACAAAACAACAAATGAACAGATATATGTATGATTGAAGAAGACAATAAATCCAAACGAAGATTTGATAAAAGAACAAGACAGAGGACAATAAATAGGTAACAGTTACAATTGGAACTCGAACCCAGGATCTCTTTGTTTTGTTAGGAGCTGTATTAGTATTATCTTCTTATTCAATGATAAACAAATATTTTCTATTGATTATGCTCTAGTTTGTCGCTTAAAATAATGATCAACTGTTCACTTCAGTCAGCTTAAAATAAATTATAAATTAAAACATAAAATCGATAGAAAAAGGCACTTACTTTCGAGTAAGCGAACTGCCTTTTAGATGCTGATTTTTGGCTCAAATCTTCGAATGAATCACAGATTTCACAATTTTTCTTCAGGGTAACCCCTAAACAATTCGGTCTTGGTACACACTCCATGCCTCATTCACGTTCATACATCGTCGCATACTCTTCTGTTTTCTGATTCTAATCACTGGAGAGATCATGCGAAATAATGAATTTGCCTCGATTGCTCGAGATTTCCCAGGAGGTCATTTTTTAATTTTTCGCCAACATTAAAAAAATCATACCTACCTTCGAATTTTAACATGGAGATATAAAAGCTTATGATAGTGCTAACCAAAGATATTCAAAGATATTTCAATATCTTTGGTGCTAACCAATGTTAGCCAATGAATTAACGTGTATTTTATCGTTTATCTCATATTTGTAGGATTTATAAAAACATATAAAAAATTGTAAAGTTTATGAAACTGCCGTGAGGTATACTTATTCGAGTCAACAAAGAAATTTTCGATTTCTGTATGTTGTCTGTGGTATACTTGATAATGAAAGGTGCATGTCTACGTAAAAAGAACTTAATTTTATCCGTAAACAGACGATCAAAAATTTGGCGGGAAAAAAAATATTTAAAAAAATTATATACAACATCGTTCTAAAATAGTCTACGAAGTTTGGATTTGCGACATTTTTGCTCATCATTCATTATTCATTACATAATGAAGTCACTCAAAATGTATGTGCGCGTTAATCTTTTAAACTACGCAACGGATTTTCATACGGTTTTCAGTAATAGATAGAGTGATTGAAGAGGAATGTTTATATGTATAATACATGTAAATTATATCAGAGAAAAGCCAAGAAATTCAAAGAAAACATATTTTTGCGCGATTTAAAACGGCTGGCGGGCCGTACTATAGTCACTTTTGAAATTCGTTCTACCGAAGAAATTGGAAAATAGATGTCCTAGAGTAAGTAGGTATTTGATTTGAATTATTTTATTTGATGAAGTCGCTCAAAATGTATGTGCGCATAGATCTTTAAACCACGCAACGGATATTCATGCGGTTTTCACCAATAGATAGAGTGATTTAAGAGGAAGGTTTATATGTAAAAAAGCATGCTTATTATAGTAGAGAAAAGTCGTGAAATTCAAATATTCAATTCAGGCAGCGGGCAGCTGGCAAGGGTGGATTTTATAAAGGTTGGGTAATGGCGTTGTGTTTCGTTAGCCACAGCAACGAGTGGCCGGGCCTGCTAGTAATAGATAAAGCATTTCAATAGTTTCGTTTTAAAATAAATGGCTGGCCAGGAAAATGTTTAAAAAAATCACAATAAATGTTTTACGAATGGTAGGAAAATGTGGTTCATTTTTGGACCGCTATCGATCATAAAAGTGGTCCATTTTTCGACCAAAACCGCTCCAGTGGTTAACACAGCCCTACTCAATAATGATTTTTTTGTTATCTCAGAAAAAAGAAAATTAAGTTTTTGTACCTTTTCTATTTTGTATGTATCGTATACGTGTTTCCCTGGATTTTAAGAGGGCATTACCAGAGAAAACCGTAAATACGTCATTTTCAAAAAAGATTTAGACGTATTGACTCTTTTCCACAAAAAATTATAAATGGATTTCGAAAGATTGTTCTTTTATCTAGCATTCGTACGAATCGTATGTAATAAATTTTGAGAAAATTTTTTAATTTTTAGTATAATAAGGTTATTCCATAGGTCGTTGGCAGATATGTTCAATTTTCAAAAAAGTTTTTGTATTATACCACATAATAAAATCATGCAGTAAAATAAATCAATACATTATCTAGCAAACGTAGGTTTTAGAATTTTAATTTTAGTTTCAATAAAATCATTAAAAAATATGTACGTACATGTGTTTCTTGGCGAAAATTGGTCCGTTTGTGTATTTATTTGCGCACTTACAAACTAATATATTTCAGATTTTTTTAACATTCTTATTAAATTTAGACATTATTGAAAAATGATAAATACTTATAATCAAAAAATAACTACAAAAAATACATTATTTAATAGTTTTATCATCACGCCTTTCAGCATTTTTGGATGAAGGTATAAATTAAAGCTAATTTGAATTGAAATAAATTCGATATTGAGTTATAATTTAAAAAAGCTGGTACGGAGAATAATTAATCTTTCTCATTGTAACCGCCCTGCACGATCGTAAGAACAACTTTCGACGAAATGTGAATTTTCGTGCGCTGGCTGGTTAAACGCTCTTAACATCGCGAAATGGAGTTAATAATTCATACAAGTATATTTCATGATGCATGAAAATTGCACTCAATCAATTTGATGACACAGAGATCGGGTAGCGTTTGAGCTTTTTTAAAGTCGGTAAACACTCAGTTTGTTTGACTATATCAACGTCAATAACAAATATATTTTTTAATTAAATGAAAATAACTAACTTTGTTTACACTAGTATTTTTAATAAAAAAAGGTAAAAATGTTTCAAAACCAATGGTTTCTTCATCAGGATACAAAGTACCTACATATTCTGAAAATTAAAATATATGAGAATTCAACCATACTTGCACAAACAAAATATAACAATATGCGTTAATTAATTAGTTATTATTATAACAAATAATTATATAAAATAAAAAAAACTACCATAAATAATAGCGAAGCTAGCCGTCTATAATGGGGTACTGGTAGATACCTAGACCTACCCTGATGTATGACAGTGAGGCATGGAAGTGGCAGTGGAAGGATTAAAGTAGACCGAATGCTGTAGAAATGAGATCCCTGAGGAGTATGTGGAATAAAACCATGTAGGTACGATCGTGTGAGAAACGTGGCGATCAGCAAAGAATGCTAAACCGATGTAAGCGTAATGAGTAAGATTAAGAATGGAACGCTCTGATGATTTGGGCATGTAGAGCGAATGAACGAGGAATGGAGTGTAAGGAGAATATATGACGCAAATGTGAATAGTAGAAAAATAAAAAAATACTTTTTCTGGATAAAATCAAAATTCTTGTTGACTTACTTGTATTCATAAAGTTGAGCTTTTTTTAATTTTTGTCAGTTATACGCATTTTTTAATAATAAACAATCGTTAAAAGGTTAGATTACTGAAAAAAAAAGTTTATTAAAAATAAAAATAAAACGGTTGTAGGTTTGTTTTCTTATTTTCACAATAACCATTTTTAAAAAAAGTAAATTTAAATGCAGTTCTCATTTTCTTTGCAAGACGCAACTTTTCAGACCCCGGGCGTTTCTGAATTCAAAAGTTGAAATAATTGACACACGCTACTGTATAATGTCTCACTGCCATACACCGGTTCCATGACACCTCAGATTCAACTCAACTCAACATTTTGTTGAAAAGTCATTAAAAACTATGTAAAAATTGAATACAGCCGATACTCTAACCAAATGTAACAAATTTTACAATTTTTTTCAACACTTTTAAAGACTTTTCAAAGGAGTTGTTGTTTATTCTGAATTGTCCGGTCACCCCATACTTCAGGGGGTGACCGAACAACTCATCAATGTAAAACTTCATAACTCTTTTGAAAAGTCATTAAAGGTGATAAAAAAACTTAATTTTATGGCTTACGTTAGGTTAGGTTATGGGCAATATATCATTATTTTTTCATCATTCTTAAGAATTTTTAAAGGGTGTTGAAATGCCACCTTATTGAGTTATCACGGAACCACATCAGGGTATGTACCAGCACTCCATGGTGGACTTGGTTTTTTATCCAATACCAAACCAACATGAATAGGATATGGGCTATTTTTATTATTTTTTTCGTCATTTTTAATGACTTTCCAAAGGGGTGTTGAAATGCCATTTTTTTGAGTTGTCGTGGAACCATATCTGGGTATGTACTAGAGCTCCATTATGGACTCAATTTTTGAGCCAATACCAAACCAATATCAATAATCATCGGTTTTCTTTACTAATTCACAATTTTCAATAAGCTTGTTGAAACATTGCCCCCAAAAAATTTAATTGATCAACTTCGTAGGAAAGTTCCAATTATCCATTCGATGCATCGTTAACATAAACTTGGTTACATGGGTTAGGTTATGGGCAATTTTTTGTTATGTTTTTTAATCACTTTTTATGTCTTTTCAAAGGGGTATTGATATGCCACTTTTTTGAGTTGTTATGGAACCACATCAGGATATGTACCAGCACTCCAATGTGGACTCAGTTTTCAATCCAATACCAAACCAACATCAATAATCATCGGTTTTCATTACACAGTGCACAATTTTCAACAAGTACCAAAAAATTTAATTGATTAACTTCGCAGGAGAGTTTCAATTATCCATTCGATGCATCGTTCAAAGGCGGTCGTTTGATACTAGTCGTTCACTGGAAATATTAGTTGTTAATTGACTCCGATAGTTGAGTGAATTTCCCAGCAGTGGATCCGTCTGAATGGGGCTCAATTCAGCCGAAAGGGAGAACTTCTGAATGGGCATTGTGGACCTGATTGTACGGGGAAGTTTTGATTAGCGGGAGAGGTAGCTCCGGAGTCCAATGGCCCGTGGACCGGATGCAGATGAAACGGAGACAAATTGGCCGATGAAAACTTGAGATCTGATGAAAGAAGGCTTTGTCGAGGTAGACGGGCTGGCTATCCAACTAACCAACTCTCCAACTGGCTGGAAGCTTTGATTGCCTTAAAGTGCTGAGATTTAAAATGTTAAAGCAGTCTAGTTAGCAGTTATAATCACAACCTATTCATTCATAGAGTTTCATTTATAAATCGAGGTAATACGTAATTTCTTCGATGAAAACTATACAAATTATCATGTAACCATCAAAAATACTAAGTGTATAGGTATTATATGTATTCTAATTTTTAATTCCATGATTTTCATGGGTCCGCGCTTTTACTTATATATAATTGTAATAAATAATAGCAAAATTATCGTATCCATATAATAAAACCGCAACTTCACAATTTCAATCATGTTAGATTTTCCATTTTAGTGTAGGTACTAGTTACATCATAAATTACATTACCTACCCGATCGAACACGACTTATGAGATAGCAAAAAATATTATGAACAACTTTGACCAATCGAAGATAAGTAATTCAAGACCAAAGGAGGAACAAACCATCGAACACTTTTCTGAATCCACAGATCTTTTGTATACGCAAAATCTACAATAGCGACGCCACTGGTTTCAAAACTATGGTTGTCAAGCTGTAAAATTATGACAAGGAACATACGACCAAATTCAATGCAGTTATAAAATAAAAAGGCAAGAATATAATTGTTGTACCAGGGTACTAAACAATAAAATTTATTGAACTGGAATTATAATTATAAAATGACTACGAGGAGTATAAGACCAAAGACTACGCTGTTATACAATGATATCCAATACGTTTTCTTTGAAAAGGCAATGATATAATTGTCGAACCAGTATACTAAACAATAAAATTTATTGGACTGGAATAATAATTATAAAATGACGACAAGGAGTATGTGACCAAAGACTATGCAGTTATACATGATATCCAATACGCTTTCTTTGAAAAGGCAATCATATAATTTTTATACCACCGTACTAAACAATAACATTTATTGGACTGGAATAATAATTTTAAAATGCCGACAAGGAGTTTGTGACCAAAGACTATGCAGTTATACGTGATATCCAATACGTTTTCTTTGAAAAGGCCATGATTTAATTGTTGTTCCAGGGTACTAAACAATAAAATTTATTTGACTGGAACAATAATTATAAAATGACGACAAGGAGTATATGACCAAAGACTATGCAGTTATACGGTGATATCCAATACGTTTTCTTTGATAAGGCAATGATAGAAGTGTTGTTCTAGGGTACTAAACAATAGAATTTATTGAACCAGAATTATATTTACAATTCGAATGTAGTACTTCTAAGATATTCCACGTAACAATCCAATTGGTATCCCCACATAACTGACCTATTATTCATCTCACCTCACCCGGAGCGCAGACCACTGCACTGTGTAGAAGACTGTTACTACCTGTGGTAGAATAAAACAAGCAAGTAGCATGCTTCTATGGCAGCTTCCCAGAAGAAAATCCATATTTCATGAAGTAATTGCAATGGTTTGAAAATTTAATAGAAATGCATTTAGCGCATGTGAGTTACAAAGAAACAATTGAACATTGTTGTGTATCCGATGTATTTAATTTTTTTTACACTTTTCCAACTTTTTAACAATTTTAAAGTCTTGGAGGCGGATGACCGGGACACACCGAACCCCAGATTCCTATCCACCCCTTAAACCCTTTTTCTCCCCTCTCTCCCTTAACTCTCCTCTCCTTCCTTTCCTTAAAAAACCCTCCACACAGCATCCACAAAGATGAAATAGGCCCAGAGGGAAATTATTTTCCTCAGGGTCTCCTGGGTGAAGCTTAGGTAAAAAAAAATCTTTTTCATTTTTACATACTTATGTTTGTGTATGTGTATATATGTATATGTATGTACGTTTACAGGGTGTAACAGGACGTACCCGAGGGATTTTAACAGCGAATCCTGCGCATATTTTGAGTAAAAAATGTAGATGTCATTTTGCAATTCGATGACATTTTTTTTCCTATTAAAAACATTAATAATATTTTTCCATCACACACCGCAACTGACTATCTAGAAGAGTAGCGCGTTTTTAGCCTAGAGGACACTTGATAAGCTTTGCGTCTCGTTCTAACAGCATATTACCACACGAAACAGCGCGTATCGCTCAAACACATCACGACGGGATATATCCACAAAGCAATGGGAACAGTAGCGACTTATAATTGAAAAACATATTTTTTGTTTTTAATAGAAAAAAAATCATCGGATACCAAAATGACAAACATTTTTATTCCAAATATGATCAAGAATCGCTGGCTAAAATCCCTCGGGAACGTCCTGTTACAAGTTACAACCTGTACATTTATTTATTTATTAATTTATTTATTTATTTATTTATTTATTTATTTATTTATTTATTTATTTATTTATTTATTTATTTATTTATTTATTTATTTATTTATTTATTTATTTATGTATTTATTTATTTATTTATTTATTTATTTATTTATTTATTTATTTATTTATTTATTTATTTATTTATTTATTTATTTATTTATTTATTTATTTATTTATTTATTTATTTATTTATTTATTTATTTATTTATTTATTTATTTATTTATTTATTTATTTATTTATTTATTTATTTATTTATTTATTTATTTATTTATTTATTTATTTATTTATTTATTTATTTATTTATTTATTTATTTATTTATTTATTTATTTATTTATTTATTTATTTATTTATTTATTTATTTATTTATTTATTTATTTATTTATTTATTTATTTATTTATTTATTTATTTATTTATTTATTTATTTATTTATTTGTACACGCCCAATTAGGGCTTTTACATATGATAAAATTAAAAATACATTTGTTATAATCAAAGAATTAAGAGATAACAATTAAATAAGTATCAAGTATAGATTTTTTAACTTAAAACAAAAGAGTAAATTATAGGATACACATTCATATACATTTAAAGAAGTGATTTTCTTGCAGCTTAAAAGCAACAGTACATGCGTGTACATGCGTAGTTATACAAATGTATATTTATACATATCTATCTTTTAAGGAGATATTTTATATACTTTAGTCTCTTTTTACTCTTGATTTATACAATTTCTATTTTCGCGTTCATTTTGTGTTAATTTTTATGTACTCCTTTCAACCACTTTCGTATTATTATTTTTTTATTATTACCCATCTCTTCATGTTTTTATCAAATTAAAAATTAGTGGAGAGTAGTTAGGGGTGAGGTGAGAGCTTGGTTGGTTACTCGACGGAGTGATCAGTGATAACAAGTGGAAGAATTTTTATTTGATTTTGAAGAAAAAAAGAAACTAAAAAGTAACCGGAGACAAAAATTTCGTTAACAATTTTACTGCAAATAATGTCAGGAATCACTGGTTAAAGTAAGTCAAGTCCGTCCCTTAGCACCCTGCATATTACATATATTATGGCAGACCAGGATTGCACTATGCTCCTGGTCCTACTGGATTAAAAACTAAAATAAAAATACATTAAAAAAGATGACAAAAGGCACTGAGGGAAATTATTTTTCTAAGGGCCTCCTGAGAGGTGCTGGTTATCCAATAAATGGTTTCGGAGGTGCGCGGAACAAATTCCCACCTACCAAATTGCAATTAATTAATATTACAATTGTTGGAAAAAGTAGATATCAGAGACATGGAAGATGTTTATTGGCCGCAAAAAAGCTTTTGTTAGCGACGCATTAAATGAAAGAGTGATTGACAGGAGATTTCAACGCTTCCATTTATCTCGAGGAACAAGGGAGGACAAGGGACGGGGAAAGGACATCTTTCCTAGGAAGGTTGTCCAGCGAAACACGACTGCTGAGATAAGGTTTCCCTAAGGGTGACAGGAAGATGAATGGACAAAGAAGAAAGGCAAGAGGAAGGTTTCATGTTTGACTAGGGGATGGTATAACTAGGCTAGAAGTAGAGCGAGATTTCGTGGAAGACAATAGAGGTTTCGGGAAAGAAAGTCAATTTATAAATTGGGAAAGAATTGGGTTAATTGATGGAGACTGATAAATGAAAATTTTTTAAAGCAGTGAGCGCTTTTATTATTACCGTGACGATTCAGCATTACGGTGCCGTGACGGTATAAAAAAGGCAATACACATACGTTTCTCATCAAAATAATTATGCTGCTCTTTCAAGAGATGAGATACACAATGTACTTAGGTCTGTTTCCTCCAAAGGAAAAAAATACTAATTTTCATACATCTCTCTCAAAGTCATGACGTCATAATAAAGCCATGACGATAATTTTGAAAGTATATAATATAGTTACAATGATAATATTGAAGTGTGAGCGAATTACAAAAATTTCAAAACTTAAATCAGCGCATTACGCTGATGGTTTTGCTTTCGTTCTTAAACATATAATGCTGCTACTCTTTCTTACGCACTAAATAATAATAGTAAAAAAATGAGACAAATGGTAAACGTGTGTCTGCACCCCCCAAAGGAAACAAACAATCGTTATCACCTTCACAACAATTTAATTCCATAGAAGCCATTAAACTATTGTACGTATCTCTAGGTAGAAGCCAAATTGAATATAACTCTGTAGTTTGGTCTCCATCTTACAAAATTCACGTTAATAATATTGAGCAAATACAAAAAAAATTCTGCGTTTTATAAATTTTAAATTAAATATCCCTCTAGAAGACTTAAAATATAATCTATTACTAAATATTCGAAAAATACACACACTAGAAGACAGACGTAAAATAAACGACTTAACATTTTTATTTAAAATACTTACTCTAAATTCGACTGTTGCGAACTCTTACAACTCATAAACTTACGAATACCGACAGTAACCACACGACAAAATGCACTATTCTATGGCAGCATTCACAAGCGGAACTACATTTCCCACTCTCCGATACAACGATTTCACACTATGGGGAATCAGTACTTAGGTGATGTTGACATATGTAACATCAACTTGGCGAATTTTGTGGATCTTGTAAAAAACTTATTACAAAACTATTCCTAAACATATCTGTATTTTTGTAAACTTATCAAATCGTTGTATTTTTGTATTTTTGTAAAATCGAAAATATAAATATTTTTGGTGTATATTTTTTATTACTTTTTTTGTATTACTGTAACCGAATTGCTCTAGCAGGAATCTTTTGCATTTTTTAGTGATAAATTAAAGACATCCGTTGAATAATCCACATTATTACCCTCTGTGAATTGGTATTCTGGAGAATGAGGAGTACATATGTTTGATAGTTTGTCCCAGAATTTCTGCGATAAAAAAAAACCGACTTCTAGTAATTTGGTATTGGTTAAAAATTATCCAGACACTATTCAGATGGCATTTAGTTCGGGTTTGAATCTTGCAATCATAAATAAAGATAATAAATTTTAATAATTGTGTCTTCAATTAATTAAATTAAACTAAACAAACTACATAGCTCTGCTTCGACTTATCTTACCGATGCACAATTCTTTTCCTAATATACTATAATGCATCTTGCACGATGGAGTTTTTTTTCGATTTTGATTATGGTTTTGTTTTAGATTTTGTATTTTGTTTTTAATTTTGTTTTTGATTTTGTTGGGCTTATTTATATGTTCTTTGTAATAAAAAAAATAACATCTGAAAGCCAGGCGGACGTGAAATTAAAAAATAGATAAATAAATAAATTTTATGTTAGAGACACAGGAGGCCCAGAGGAAAACAAAAATCCCCTCAGGGCCTATTTCATCTTTGGGGATGCTGTGTGGAGGGTCTTTTTAAGGAAAGGAAGGAGAGGAGAAGCTCTGGGAAGAAGGAATAGTGGTGGGGTAGGAATCTGTGGTTCAACGTTTCCAGAAATGACGGACACATGAATCCATCCCACTGTGGTGCAAGGCGATGGGTCGAGAGAGTCCGGCTGGAGAGGTCAAAAGGTCTCCCTCAACCAGTCTCTCCCGATTCGTCCCACCACACAGTAGGTGGGCAAACACATCCGTCGTCAAATTTCACCTTATAAACCGGGGCACCCCTGCTAAGTCACCAAACGTAGCAAAACACGTGGGGTGACCTATGGCAGAGGTGTTGGTTATATAATAAATGGTTCCCGGGGCGGCGGTACCCATACCCGTCTCCCAAATTGAAAAATTATTATAGGTATATTTATCGAAAGGAAGTTGAGAGTGAGTCGTGTTAGTTAATAAATATTTAATTTAAGTTTTCAGATGTTCACCAAAATGACATGTAATTGATTTAAAAAATATGTGCACATTATTTTTGTACATAAATTAATTAAATTCCGTAGAATCAAAACCATGCTTTTGAACGAATTCCTAAGTCACTCACTAATAATTAATAATTACATCCAAGCTGCATTTAATTTGCAGTGCATTCTGTTGTACCCACACACACACATATACTGACACACATTCGGGGTGGGTGTAGGATATGTATCAGAACCTAGTCAGAAGCACACCACGTGGCATTCCGCTCTACTCGTCCGAAGTACGTAGCAGCTCCGTAATATTTCCGTCCGATAAATCCGCCAACGGTTTCAATAAAGCGGTTCGCGCGCGCAAACTGGAAAATTCACCAGAACTCTCCCCGCAATGATGTGGCCGGTTGTTGGCGGTCAGGGGTGTACTTTTCATCATATTAAAATGATGAAATTGAAATATTAGGGGGGCAGTTGTTTCACAGAAATTCAAATGTAACATGTTATAAAATGGCCATGGCCAACTTCTTTAGCGCCGTTAGATATTTGAAATTCAGATGAAACGGAAATGCGTCACAACTCAGTTTTACACAAGTAATCGGTTCTAATGTAATGCGGTAAAATTGCACTGCGGCGCATGCCTCTCGTAGCGCAGCGGGAAAGACGCCTGACAAGTTTCAGTAGCTATAGAGAGACAGACATCAAGCGAACGGAGGTTCGAATCCTACGAAATCCAAAAAAAATAAATTATTTTTGTGAAATCATTATCCAATCTTCAAACCACTTAAAAAAACAGGCAAAAGAAAAGAAAGTGACACCTAGAGACTTTCTAGTTTTACTTCTACTGCGAGCGATTTACACACTCTGATTTTTTTTTGGCATTTGAAAGGTCCCCGTTAAGCACTAATAAGGAACTCTAGTGAAAAATATAATTTCAAAAAATATGTTCATATATACCAATAAACGCTGATTCTGAATATGTATATAAGTTTTATTTAATAATATTAAAAACAGAGTTTTAAAAAAAATTATTAAAAAGGCCATTTTTAATCGGGTCGTAGAAACACGCCGTCAAATTAGCATTATTGAAATGTTTAGTGGTGACGTCACTGTTCCTCGTGTAATGACGTCACCGTAAATTTATTGTATGGGAAATGTATGGGAATGTCGGTATGACACAAGCCATCGTATTAATTTATTCGTTTATTTACATACTATTTATAGAGATTTAGTTGTTGTTTATTTATTTATTGTTTTGGAACATTTACAGAGTATTAACATAAAAAAGTCATTAGATTAGCATTGTAAAAAGCGTAGATTTTAATAGTCCACTTAAAAATGTTCACAGAATGTACAGTTTAATAGAAGTTAACAGAAATTAGAAATAGCAAAATATAAACAGAGGTATAAAAAGAGATAACAAAAATTGTGATGATAAAATATAGAGATGACAAAGATAAAAAAAGATCGATATACTATGTAAAAAACAGAAAAACAAAAAAGTAAAGTACAAATAGAGTAAGAAACAGTTGTGTTTATTGAAACATTATTTAGGCCTAAATAATGTTTCAAAAATAAAGGCATCTCTTTTTGGTTTATCTCTATTATTGAAAATATTCAAAAAATACTGCACAAAAAATACTAATGCTACTTATAGGGAGAATACTTCGAACAACGAAATTCAAAATGGCGGCAGTTGATCAGCTGATTGCCCGATCCTATAGTAACTTTTTAGGAGTGATGACGTCACACGATTCACCATACACGTACGGTGGTTTTCGGGGGATCTTGAAAAATTAAAACTTTGACAATTATTTTAACTATTAAAACTAACTCTAAAAATAAAATAAAAAATGCAGTTATTTAAGTTAGAAGGTGATAATTCATTAAAAAAAATTGGACTGGAGTTCTCTATTCTAAGCGTGATTTAGCTTTCTTACAAATTGCATTAAGCTGATGAGGCAAACAACAAATTAGTGGTCCTTACTGACCAAAACTTGTTCAAAAGCCTGAAGATTTTTCATGTATTTTTATGACTTGTATGCATTTTTCTTAAGTTTTAAAGTATCCGTCATGTTAAAACTGTACTACCAATGATGTAAAAGCCCTCTGGGCATTAAATGAGTAAATAAATAACAAAACACAGCGGCTTATCAAAAAATATTCTCATACCTGGGACCAAAATTATATAACAAAATCCCTTCACAGCTACTATGTGAAGTTTCAGCCTTCGGTCCAAAAAACAAAATGGTTACTAGATTTAGGCAGGACGGAGTCAGAAATATTATTAAAAAATGCTTTACGAGCGTCTTACATATTTCTTTTGTTTCCAAAAAAATTATTTTCTTATTCTTTCACTGTTTTTCTTGTATATTCACTTCGAATACACTTTTTCTTGTATATTCGATGGTTAATTGATTCTAGAACCAAAGATTCTAGTACTCTACTGTATTATATATTATAATTATATAAATGGAATTTGTGAATCTTAACTTTATTTAATACTATGAATCATCATATAGGTACCTCCCTACCTAAAATGTACAAAACCTGTCAATTTCACTGTTCCTGAACGGGAGACATTCCTAGTTGGACAGTCAAAGTTTCCTTAAATTGTAAATATATTTTAAATGAAATAAAAAGATTAAAAATAAAATAAACGAATGAATATTATGAATAACCCCAATATAACGCTAATTAATAAAGTAAGAAACTTAATCTTTCTGAATAATAAAACGCAAGTCAAAAGAATGGAAATACTTCAGAACAGAGACATGAGGTTTATATTGTTTTTTTTTTTTTTTTTTGAAGAAAACTTCTTCTAAAAGGTTGTTACTTTGTGATGTCATTATTTATTTATTAAAAGAAAATAACTTAGTTTACATCACTTTATTTTTTATATTTTATACTATCAACATGTTTCTTGAACCATGTTCACTTCTTCAGGAATAAAAGTATACGAAAGTTAAAAAATTAATTATAGATTACATATGGAGAGAAGAAATTGAAGGAGGGGGAAGGGTTGACAATGGTGGGAGTTTCGAAAAATTGGGGATTACCAAGCTATTAGAAAGGCCGGTTAAGTGGGAAGATATTTAAAACAGGGTTAACAAAATTTTTTTGCTTATTAATTATGTCAGCTTTGGAATTTACATTTTTTCTTATTTCTAAAATTTCTAAATTATTGATTTGCGATGTTTTATATCCTGTATGTAATATTTGAAGACCTTAATTTATGTCAAAGCTATGATCATATTTTAATAAATGGTCTGCGAACTCAGAATCGCTATTGCCATTTAGTGCTCTGAGGTGCTCTTTAACCCTAATCTCAAAGTTTCTATAAGTTCTACCTATATAAAACGAACTACAATCATTACAATTGAGTTTGTAAACCCCTGATTTTTTGGTTTTAATTTCGCTATCTTTATTGTTTAGTATATATTTCTTCAATTTGTTATTTGTGTAAAACGCTGGTTGAATAGTACCGGGAATATTTTTTCTAATAATTTTTGACGTATCGTTGTCGACAAATAAAATTCTACGCCAATGTTTATTGTTATCTTTAGAAATAGGGTAAATATATAATTTGAAAAAATTCTGTTTAATTTTTTTTATTTAGTATTTCATCTATCAAATTAGAAGAATAGCCATTATTAATTGCTTTTTGCAAATAGTAAATAGTTCGCAGACCATTTATTAAAATATGATCATAGCTTTGACATAAATTAAGGTCTTCAAATATTACATACAGGATATAAAACATCGCAAATCAATAATTTAGAAATTTTAGAAATAAGAAAAAATGTAAATTCCAAAGCTGACATAATTAATAAGCAAAAAATTTTTGTTAACCTTGTTTTAAATATCTTCCCACTTAACCGGCCTTTCTAATAGCTTGGTAATCCCCAATTTTTCGAAACTCCCACCATTGTCAACCCTTCCCCCTCCTTCAATTTCTTCTCTCCATATGTAATCTATAATTAATTTTTTTACTTTAGTATACTTTTATTCCTGAAGAAGTGAACATGGTTCACGAAACATGATGATAGTATAAAATATAAAAAATAAAGTGATGTAAACTAAGTTATTTTCTTTTAATAAATAAAGTTTATATTGTGTTGTAGCACATATATATATATTTTTTTTAATATTTTTATTTAATGAAAAGAACATGATTTTATGAATTTCTACGCCAATGAAGAGTACTAGCTCTTGAGCTTGGCGTAGGAGTTATTTTACAACTAGTTCATTTTTATATCATACATTTTACTTACAGTATACAATAAATAAAAACTATATATAAATATCATTACATAGTATAAAATGAAGTCACTCAAAACGTATGTGCGCATTGATCTTTTAAAGTACGCAACGTGATTCAAGAGGAAAGTTAATGTGTATAATACATGCTTATTATAGTAGAGAAAAGCCGAGAAATTCAAATATTCAATTCAGGCAGCGGGCAGCGGGCAGCAGGCAAGCGGGTGGTGTGGATTTTATAAAGGTTGGGTTAGGTTGGCTAACGAAACACAACGCCATTTCGTTAGCCACAGCAACGTGTGGCCGGGTCTGCTAGTAATATATAAACTACTATTTTTTATTTTTATAACATACATTTTACTTAGTGTATGTATACAATAAATATTAACTATGTTGTGAAGTTAATTTCTGATATGCTATGAATTGAAGTTATAACATTTTGATTGGTGTTGTTATGGTTGTTGATTTTTTTTTAAGATTAATTTGACCTTTTTCTTCAATGATACGAAATCTGTTATTTTTTTAATTTCTTCGGGAAGACTATTAAAATATTTTATGCCTTTGTCAATATATTTGTTGTGCATTTGTTGTGTTGAAAATAGAGGAATTTGGAAGTTAAATTTATGCCTTAATGATGAGTTGAGTTTAAATTTTTAGTTACATTTTCTTTGAATATTTGTAGTATCGAATCTTTTTTATAGAGGTCATAAATTTTTGGTACTTCGAAAATTTTGAACAATGATGCTGAAGGGAATGTTGGTTGTTTTTTTTAAATTACTTTAATAATTAGTTTTTGTACCACTTTTACAGGACTTACAATTTTTTCATATGCACCTCCCCATCCAATGATTTCGTACTGAATTAGTTATTGGACTAGTGCGTAATAGACTTTTTTTAGGTTGTTTAATTTGAGAATATTTCTTAATCTAATGAATACATAGATACATTTCCTAATGCGTTTAACAAGTTCACATATTATGTGTCTGTTCCATTTCACATGTTGGTCTACAATTACACCCAGGTACTTTATTTCAGTTGCATGGTTTAATATGGTACATGAATTATTACAGACATCTTTGTTACATTTTTTGTTGTGTATAATTATATTAATGTTGGGATAAGTTTTGGATTTATTTATTGAGAAAGGGATATAAACTGTTTTTTTTTTGCATTGATTGTAAGAAGGTTTGTATCGAACTAAGTTTTTAGGATTTGGATATCATTATTTGCATTTTCGTTTACAATTTTCCAGTGAATACCCTTAATTATGATGATCGTGTCGTCCGCGTAAGATATAACGGTTCCACTGAGGTTTTGTTTAAAAATATCGTTTACGTACATGATAAAAAGTAATGGTCCCAAAACAGCACCTTGCGGTATCCCAAAATCACTTGTGAGTGGTAGACTATATAATAATAATATAATAAGGTAAAAACCATGCAACGCCAACTTAAGTGTGTGGCAACGATTATTCTACAAAACCTAGTTTTTATTTATAAGTTAAAAAAGAAAATATTACCAGATTGTACATAATATGTTAAATAATGCAGGATAGTGCAGTGCTGTCCTACGAGAAACTACAACGATTTTAGGCTTTCCAAAATAAATTTTTCGGGAACACCAAACAATATTTTTATCATAAAGGTTTTAAAATGTTCAATGAACTCCCTGTAAATGTTAAGGAGGTTAAAAGTCTTGCACCCCTCCGTGGCTTATGTTTCAATGTTGTTAAGTCCAAATTTTAGTACCTAAGTATGCAGTATGCAGTAAACAATATACCTAATTGTGTTTTTAGAAAAGAATATAGGTATTAGATATAAGATGTCAAATTTTATAACTTAATGAAATATACTAAATAAATATACTTTATATTGCTGGAACAAAACTGGAGAAGGTACAAAGTATTGTATACTTGGGCTGCAATGTAAATGATAGATGGGATCCTTCAGTTGAAATCAAATGCCGCATTGAGCAAGCTCGTGCAACCTTTATCCGCATGAAAAAAATGTTCTGCAGTCATGATCTCAACCTTGGATTACGAATGCGAATGGTCAGATGCTACGTATTTTCAATATTATTTTATGGAATGGAAGCATGGACGCTTACGGAAGAATTAATTAGGCGACTTGAGGTATTCGAGATGTGGATCTACAGAAGAATACTTAAATTAAGCTGGATGGACAGGGTCACAAATGAAGATGTTATGGTTCGGATGAATAAAGAAAAGGAAGTAATTAAAACCATAAAAATCCGAAAACTTCAATATCTTGGACACGTGATGAGACATCCAGAGAAGTATGAGATCTTGCATCTCATAATGCAGGGAAAGATTGCCGGAAGATGGGGCCCTGGAAGAAGGAGAACCTCATGGCTGAAAAACCTTAGACAGTGGTTTGGCCAGTTTACCGTGGAGCTGTTCCGGGCCGCAGTAAACAAAGTCCGCATAGCCAACATGATAGCCAACGTCCGTTGAACGGACAAGGCACAAGAAGAAGAAGAATGAAATATATTAAAAAGAGAACATCATTCCTCATTTGACAATGCAATAGTCTCATGATTTCTGGACGGCTATGAGCCGATGGGTTTCTTGTGAGGTATTCACGTAGAAATAAAATTAAAACTTAAAAAAAAGTGTATTTCCAAAATAATTAGTGGATGTTTGCTACAACCCTGTGGAACACTCGCGGGGAATTCCCTATTGAGTTCTTTATGTAAAGCTTGCGTTATATTCGTAGTGCCACTTTAGTGAATCATTACAGATACCTTTGTGGGGCTCTGTTCCTTGCCAGGTCCTTCCCCTTTTCTTCTCCCCTCTCCCGGCACAGGCACAGGCACACCATTTCACAGTGCACACAATGCCCCACATAGTACTTGTGTCTGGTGCCGGCCTGGAGCGGGAAACAATGCAACAGCTTTCTGACGAATTTATTAGGAATTCTAAGCGATGGCTTTGTTAAATTAAAATGGTTGCTTTAAATTTAGAATAGTAGATTTGTTGGTACTATGAAAATTGCATCGTTATGCTGATTTTCTAGAATCTTAAATGTTTGTTAGGCAGAACGTAACGAAGGACAGGTTGACCACTATTTAGAATCGAAACATTGCGTTGACATTTAAAATATTGAATTATCTGTGGTCTTTTCTGATGAACAATACTTCTTAGATAATCAGGAGTTTCATTGGTACTCGGTTCGGTAGGTTATGTTTACAATGAATATTTAACTGGACTAAATGTCTATTCCAATAGATGCTCTGTGTTTTTCTGAAGCAAGGGAACTGGGGAACCCAGCTGTCGATCGCATATCATCGGCTATTTCTAACCGTTCGGGGATTAGACACGAACGGGCGACAGTTGACTCTCTCCTATATTACAACTTTACTGACATCTGTCAATACACGTAAATGCCTGTACTATTGACGTAGTTTTAAAGACATTGACATACATATTCCTATACACTACAGTTAAAAATACCTTTACTAATTTGCAAATATTATTGACGGTAGGATCTTTTGACATGTGCACAAACTCATTGTTATGCGAATGATAGTACAGTTTACGATAGATTTTTATTTGACAAGTTCCCAAAGGGCACACAACTCCAACGGTTCGGAGGGCTTTGAAGCAGACAATGGACGATTAACTCGACAGAGTTTCCTCTTTGGGTAAGATAACCTAGTCGAATTTAATGTTTTAAACACCCAACCATGTCTGATCACATCTAGAAGGGATAAAAATTAAAATCTAGTCTCCTTAAATTATTTTCCCCAGGGCCTCCTTTGGTTGATTTCTTAATTTGTTTGCTAATAAAGTGATAAACAAGCGATTATCAAACGAATTGCTTTCATCTGCACAGGATCAAGCAGGTTAATTAAGTATTTTGAACTACTTTCTAGAGATGGTGTCAAAATTCAACTCTTACAAGTGAAGATCTGCCCTCGATATTAGTAAACCGAGTATATTAGTTGCTAGATGGTGCGTAGTGACAATTCTAGTAGTAATCAAATGTAGATTCATAATAATTATTAAGGGGAACGTTTGCGCAGCCGGTTTCATACAAATCTCAGATTTGGATTTAAGATCACAATACCCAATCAAACTGAAAAATTATTTTTGTAATCAAAAGGTATATCAAATATCAAGTACGGATGTGAGCTACTATATTTACATTTGCTTTAAATTATTAGATATAGGCCATTAAAGATTTCAGTGTTTCGTGTTTTTAGAGCCAACTTTGTGAGAAAATGAATAAAGTAAAAAAAACTTTACTAGATTTATTTAAAAAATATAATAAAAAATAAAACATTGTTAAAATTGGAATTTTTGGGAAGTAATTTTAATATAAAAACGACAAACATTTGTTCCTGCGTAAATAGGTAATTTGTATTTTAAATTTACGCTCATAAAAATGTTTTTTTTTTGATATTTTTTATTTTATATTTCATCATAATTTTATGATAAAAAGAGTAAAATTATTTTTTTTTGTGTATTTTATTTACTCACAAATAATTGCCAAAGTTGCTCCAAAATCATAAAACATTAAAATCTTAAATGAACTTTTAATGTTTGAACGTTTTAATGTTTTTTCCATTACTATTTTCTCTTGTCTTTTCTTTTTATTTTCTTTCATTTTCTCTGTTCTGTATTTCTTATAAAATTTATTTTTTTCATGTACCTGTTTATTTTATGTACCTGTCTCAATTTAAAAAAAGTAATTGTCAAAAGCACCCGTTGACAAACTGATATCAATCAGTTTAACGGGACTTAACTTAAAAAATGTAAAACTGTAAATAAATAATAAAGGAATTTTAATAATAAAAAAATAAATAAAAAAAACTATATCTTACAATTAAAAGCAAAAATAAATAAAGTAGCTCACATCCGTACTAGATTTTGGATGTACCTTTTGATTACAATAATAATTTATCAGTTTGGTTGGGTATTGTGATCTCAAATCCAAAACCAAGATTTGTATGAAACGGGCAGAAACCGGCAAACGTTCCCATTAAGATATGCCTTCGAAATTAGTAACATATTAATTGGGAGATGGTGTGTAGTAAAAAAAATCTGTAACCCTGTACAGGAAGTCCAACTTTTGGAAGCCAGATTTCCTCGGGATTTAATGAAGCCCTGATACTTGAGCTGGTCTACGACACTCACTGAAAGCATTTCTGTAGTCCATTGATGGAGATAAAGTTTCAGATTTTGAGACCTTGAAGGTGTTCAGTTTGATCCTTGCAAATGTCACGATTACCAAAATGTAACTTACGAACCAATAATTTTTTCTTCTTTACTCATTTTCCATAAATTGGTGACTTGGCAGGGGTGCTCATGTTTATGGTTGTCTAGGTCTCGGATGTGTCTGCCCATTTAGTAAAAATTTGGAAAGGCAAACCTTGAGTGATTGATGAGGGAGACGATTTTGCTTCTCCAGCCGGACTCTCTCGACCATCACCTTATACGGCAAGGTGAAGGATGGATTCATGTCTGTCACTCACCCCTCATACCCTTTTCCTTCCCAGAACTTCCTCTCCTTTAAAAAACCCTCCACACAGGATCTCCAAAGATATCATAGACCCCCAGAAAAATTATTATACTCTAAACCTCCTGTGTGGAGCTACTGTAATAAAAAAAGTTCCTTACCAACCTTTTCCCATTTTTAACCTTTAACTGCTACTAATCTAATGAATAAAAAACACTGAATCCAAAACATCAACTCAGAAAAGGATATCCAAGTGAGATGTTCACAAAACATTACTGTTTAACCATTTACTGATTACTTAACACTCTACGACTATTGCTTAGATTAGGAACATTAATGTATTACTTGCCCTTATCATTTATATAACTGAAAACTTAACAAATTAACAAACAACTATCTACACATTTTAATTTTCAATATTTTTTCACAAAATTATGAAGCTCCAAAAATGGTTTATTTTTGATTTGTTTAAATTTTTTTAGTTTTCTTTTTAATTTACTCATTTTAAAACCTGTTCAATATAACACCACCAAATTTATACTTGGAATTCATTTAGAATTTAGAATTTCTTAGTTAGGTATTTAATTTCTTTCGCAATAATTTATATCATCTCCTCACAACGCAGTCACTTCAGACCCACTTTACTTAATTTCCTTTTTAAATCTCCATTAACTTATATTTTTACCAAACATTTTCCGATAACTTTCCATTCTAAATGTCAAATTAAGATAACCTTCCCTTTTTAAATAACAATTTTAAACCTGCAATCTTTCTTTTAACTATCTCCTTTCATTTCCCGCCGTAGTACGAATAGCAAGCCCATAGTTTATGTCCCCTCAGGGACGATTATGAAGTCTTTATGGTAATAGACCCGTACGTGCCGACAGGTCGCACCAACAATGGCTACCATATTAACATATTTTCCAAATTCGAAATTCCCGCGTTTTTCAGCGGCAGTTTTTCGGCGGCCCAAGACTTCCGCTTCCGAGATAGCCATCGAATATTTAAGATAAGGACCCGCAGCGCCTGAAAACGATCTTGGCCTATTATCGTGTTATCACGTTATATATTTTTTCGGTACGCTCCTGAATACAAAAGGAGCCCAAGAGGCAATTCTTTTCTATTTGGTGAGGGGTAAACAACGATAGAGAATTTATTTATTTGTAACGTTTTGATTTTTTTGGAGTATGGAGTGGCGATACGTGTAACAAAGGCGAAGCCAACCCAATTTCACTAACTGTTTTACGATGCGGTCGTTTAATATAATATTTGTAGAAAAAATATTACAATTTATAAAATTACGTTTGTTTTAAAAAGAAAATATCTAACTGACTTTCTAAGCACAATAACAAGACGGTAACCATAGTTAATTATATCTCATGCGCCGATGGCATGTATGTAAGATTTCTTTTGACATACTTTATATCATATATGAAAAATCTCCGATATGCAGATGACACTACGCTTTTCACCTCTGAGAAGAAATGAACCACCTCCTTGCTAAAATAGAGAAATAAAGCCCTAATCCAAGTCTAATGATCAACAAGGCCAAAATAAAACTAATGGTGATCGACAGGGCAAACACCTTTGTAAGTACAAATAATGTTCTCACAGACTTAAAACGGTAAACGAACTTACGGTTTATATACAAGGGGGGAGGGGGAGAGGCGTGGTCTACAAGGATTTTATTCGAATATATGGGTATTTTTACAATTGTTACTAAGTCGTCTATATAGTCGTAGGCACATCTATAAGTGACGAAGAATGTTGTGTAAGTAGAAGTGATAAAGGGAATTTGCATTACCAAAGATGCCATGAGTAAAATGCAAAAGCTATGGAGTGATGGACGCATTTCTACTAAACGAAGATCACCAAGATGATACTCGTCCGGGCATTATTTTTCCTCAAATTTCTACACAGTCTGGAAACATGGACACTCTTAGAGCCAGTGAAAGAAACCAAATAGACTCCCTCGAAATGTGGTGCTGGAAAAAATGCTCTGGGATTCCATGGATAGCAATTTGTATCCAAATTTATCCATTCTGGAAGAGCCAGGCATCCACAATAGGTTTTCTACATGCCTATTTAATAACAAAAATAATAATAAAAATAATTCATGGCATTTAATTTGGAAGTGAATAACTTTTTTTCTGTAATTTACACTATCTGTTTCTTAGTTACTAAAATATATTTAATAATATATCAATCTATCTATATATATAAATCTATCTATCTATCTATCTATCTATCTATCTATCTATCTTCTATCTATATCTATCTATCTATCTATATAAATAAAAATGAATCGCCGAAATGTATGTACGCGCATAACTTCCGAACGGCTACACCAAATTGGATAATTCTTTGTTTTTTGTGTTCGTTATTGTCAGGAAAAGGTTTGTATAAAACCACTCTTGAGCTATGGCATGATGAAATTTGTATAAAAAAATGCAATAGGTGGCACGCGAGCTGTTTGAAAACTGAATGTACCGGGACTGAATGTATGGAAAGCGGGAGGGGGGAGGGGAAATCGGGAAGGGGGTTAGCGGGACGGGGGAAGGGGGGAGAGTGAAAAAATATAAATCCGTACACAACGCCATCTCTGATACTGACAAAAATAAAACACGGACAGTTGCACATCGATAATTGCTTCATTGTGTAATTTTTAAGTTAATAAAAAAACTGAATTAAAGTAAGCTAATAAGTTAATACGACATTTATTGATTATGAGGCGGTACGAAGTTCGTAGGGTCAGCTAGTTTAGATTAAAAAAAGGAAATATGTATATAAACGGTGTATGTATGTATATGGGTGTATATATAAGATTACATACATTTTTAATTTAAAAAATATTCTCAGAAACTCTTGTAAAAATCAATCATATTGATCTCTATAGATACTATATACATATATACTTTTTAAAATTCTATTTTAACCAGCACCGTTTAATATTCACATACTATAACACCTGTCACGTAAATAATTATCAATTTGTGATATAATTATTTACCTGACCACTAACCTGATAATTTGAACAGCACGGAATGGATTGGCAACACTTTTTTTTCTCTCTGGTTTTCACTTTTTGAATTCGCACCGTACGGGAAGCCGGTGTTGATTCGACTTGTCACTTTAGTGATAGTTTTGGATTTAAAAATGGGATAATCTCTTCGTTACAAATTGTTTTAAACGATTTTAATCGCGAGCCGGGCGATGTACATTTTGCGAACGCTTCTTTCTGATGTGATCGGAACGCTGTTTCTAATGTGATTGGTCGCCGCCATTGGGACCGATATTTGTCCGCGACAAAACGGTATTGTAAATTACCTGCATAATCGCGACTGGCATATTGAAAAGCTTTGCGAGGGAGAGTCCTTATGACCTGGTACGGTCATTGCTGCTCATATTTGTGACGGATGGTTACTCGGCGTTCATTTCCTGATGAGGTGTGCTGACGGAAATCGTGTTTCATCCGGTGGGCTCAACCGGAGCACTGGTGCTGATCTTGGATACTACTCCCTAGCGGGGAGTCCTCATTCTCTGGCCTTCCTGGGGGTCTTTCCTGGTTCCCATCCTGGAGATTGCGAGAGAATATGGCCCGCGGTTCATCAACGCGCTATATTCAAGTAAATTAAGAGTTCGTGTCAGTGTAGAATTAGATAAAGATCCATGGTCCGCAGGTACGATATTTCTTTCTGCTTAATTATATTCCTGTCAAATCTGTTATGAATCTGTTATGTTTCAGAATCTGTTATGTTTTTGGGGATGTGAAACCCGGCCCCTCAAAAGGGCAACATTGTTATGTTCTTTATAAAATTATACTGGGCTTTGGTTGTTTTGGAAATGAACTCTTTTATTACTGAAACCAATTTAACCTCACAAGTAGAAACCTGTTTTCGTTTATTCCCAAACAATCTTGTTCTTTTTTTATTCTGGAAAAAAAAAAAGCAGAACCTTCCTACATTACGGATCGCTAGGTCCCACATAACCTGAGAGAGAGAGAGATAACCTTATATTTGGCGCTCCAACGTTTTAAGTTGAATATTCTGCTTTTGGTGCCCGTATATTCTAACGGTCTGTTATGTTTTGAGTTTCTGCTTCTTTTTCCGAATTTTCAAGGTTGGATATGTATTATTCATTAATATCTTCATACTGTTATAATGGTACCAGTGTGTGTGTGTAGATGCGTCATAATGGATTATATGAAATATTTCGCGGTAGTTTGAAATTTTGTGCATATTATTATGTCATTATTTTGCTTTGCTTTAAATTGTATTGGTTTCCGGTTGAGCTTCGTTCGCTCTCAAATTTTGTGTAACGTAAACATAAATATACCTACTAGAACAGCTTCGTTCTTTTTTTTCGGATAATATTTTTGGGACATTTTTGTAGGCTGGCAAGTTTGTCTATGGTTATGTCAGTTGTTATTACAGATCAGCTGATAGCGATTTTTGTTGACATGTGTCGGATGTCAAACGGTCATTATTATACTTCGATTATGTTATCGTAATAACTTTATAAACAATTTTCCAGACTTAATATAGTGTTATTCGGTTTATCTCATAAATATTAACTATTTCATATGGAATCATCTGGAATATTTTCTTCGTTTTGTTTCATAAATAAATCCCATTTTACAAAATGACGTTGTCTAACATCAACGGGGCCTCAAAAGAGGAAATGATTCAGATGCTTTCTGACGTTAATATTACTCCAGAACCTACGGTGTCCGGTACTTAGTGCAATAAAAATTTTACGAATTTAATTCATATTATATTATTTTATTTGTCTTTTTGCAGCGACAACAACTTTTGTCAACAATAACAAAGATGCGTTATTACTATTTTGAGGGCATTTTAACAACAATTATGGAAATTGTTTTGAATAAATTGAACACTTTTATTGTCAATCGTGACATATTCATAGGTTTGTTAAATTTTATATAATTACAGGCATTATATTTTTGCAGTTTTGTGGACTTAGAGAATTCATAATTTTTTCTTTTTTGAAAAAATTTTTTTTTTGGTGTGGACATTGATGCTGTTTAACTTGCGTTCTTGTGTTTCCTGCCGTGCTTTAAGTACCGCAAGATTCATTTTATAACACCCAAGTTAAGACATCATTTTTTTTGGATTATGGGAGTATACGGCCCCGCCACCCTTCCTAATCCTATTTTTTTTGTGTTCCACCGTGTAATGTCGCGAGTTCGTTCGGGAATTGTCGATTTGTGTTTTTTTTTACAATCCCAACAGCACGCATCCAATCATATTACTCCTTTTCTTTAAAACGAGTTATGGTTGCATATCACATTACTACTGAATTCTCGAATCAAGTCTCATTATACATAACCTCGCCTGTAATTTTTCTATACCTATCGAGCTATTGGAAAGACCAGTTCATTTTTGTTTTGCCCTATACATCCAGTAAACTCAGCTTTTGATAAAAAAAAAATCACAAAATTTCCTCATTCTTACTATCTCATAATATATTTTTTTTAGGAGGCGATGTTTGTAATGAATGTCGTTTCCTCTGATCTATGTGATCAGTGGCGCCCAAACCTTAAGTCATTATTTTTTTTTCTCTCTCCTTCACATGACTTATTTTTTTTTTCAAGTGATATATATAATTAGATTGGATATGAGTATTTCTCGTTTTTTTTTAGTAGACACCCTGTCTTTATTATTTCTGTCAGTATTATCACTGCAATGCACACACGCACACACATTGGTATCGCATCTCTACTCCGTCAGTTAACGGATATTTTGTAATGTTCCCTACTTTTAAATCTAAATCCATTTTTTCTCTAGTTCAGTGGAGCTTTCTTTCCATTTTGTCGTCCCTCCGACATGCCTTATAACCAAAGATCCTCCAAGGAACTAGAGAACAAAATATATTCTTAAGTGTAGTTCTTTGTGTAGCAGAGATTTGAGCAACTTTCTGGTATACAAAATGTGTATATTTTCATAAATAGATTATATTATATAATAAATAGATTATATTTAGCTAGTATTTGTTACAATTAAGTTTGGTTTAGCTTTCCTTTAAGTGAATAATATTAAGTCATAGTTTATTAACAACACGGATAACTACCAACAAATATGCAACTTTCAACGAACATCCGAAGCCCCCATCCAAATGAAGCCTATGCAAGGAGGGAATTGGCAAAAGGAGTGTATCCCCAACAAAGAAACTTATCACCACAGTACCGCTGGCAGTCCATCTGTTACGCCGGGCCTCCTGGCCTCACTTCTGTTGAAGTGATGACCCCAGGCGGAACGGCTCACTTCGAGGACTGCCGATCTTCAATACAACTTTGCCACGAAAAGTTCACGCTTTCCGTTTCAAAGTCCAGAAATGAAGATCCTCCACCAGTTTACCAAGATAAAATATAAGGTTATCTCTCTCTCTCAGGTTATGTGGGACCTAGCGATCCGTAATGTAGGAAGGTTCTGCTTTTTTTTTTTTCCAGAATAAAAAAAAGAACAAGATTGTTTGGGAATAAACGAAAACAGGTTTCTACTTGTGAGGTTAAATTGGTTTCAGTAATAAAAGAGTTCATTTCCAAAACAACCAAAGCCCAGTATAATTTTATAAAGAACATAACAATGTTGCCCTTTTGAGGGGCCGGGTTTCACATCCCCAAAAACATAACAGATTCTGAAACATAACAGATTCATAACAGATTTGACAGGAATATAATTAAGCAGAAAGAAATATCGTACCTGCGGACCATGGATCTTTATCTAATTCTACACTGACACGAACTCTTAATTTACTTGAATATAGCGCGTTGATGAACCGCGGGCCATATTCTCTCGCAATCTCCAGGATGGGAACCAGGAAAGACCCCCAGGAAGGCCAGAGAATGAGGACTCCCCGCTAGGGAGTAGTATCCAAGATCAGCACCAGTGCTCCGGTTGAGCCCACCGGATGAAACACGATTTCCGTCAGCACACCTCATCAGGAAATGAACGCCGAGTAACCATCCGTCACAAATATGAGCAGCAATGACCGTACCAGGTCATAAGGACTCTCCCTCGTAAAGCTTTTCAATATGCCAGTCGCGATTATGCAGGTAATTTACAATACCGTTTTGTCGCGGACAAATATCGGTCCCAATGGCGGCGACCAATCACATTAGAAACAGCGTTCCGATCACATCAGAAAGAAGCGTTCGCAAAATGTACATCGCCCGGCTCGCGATTAAAATCGTTTAAAACAATTTGTAACGAAGAGATTATCCCATTTTTAAATCCAAAACTATCACTAAAGTGACAAGTCGAATCAACACCGGCTTCCCGTACGGTGCGAATTCAAAAAGTGAAAACCAGAGAGAAAAAAAAGTGTTGCCAATCCATTCCGTGCTGTTCAAATTATCAGGTTAGTGGTCAGGTAAATAATTATATCACAAATTGATAATTATTTACGTGACACACCTACGTACAGGCTTCGGCTTTGAGGTTTTTTTTTGTTACATTTTTATATTTTATGTTCTTATGTGTCAATAACTTCATTTCATGATCGGAGCAGTGGACTTTTTTATATTGTAAAACACTTTTTAATATGGAGTCGTTTTTATTTACAATCACTTTGAATTTACAACAATGAAATCAACACTTTATAATAATTTGGCCCGGACCCCGCCTGGGGAATTAAGGGAACTGTACCCTAGGTATCGTTTAATGCGAGAGAGGTAGTATTTTGAACAACACCCTTTTTATACTAGTAAAAAATAGAAAATACCCGGAGATAAGACTAACAACTAGCAGACAATAATAAACAAAGACGGCTGTCGGAACCTACGCGGCGTATTATAGCCAGCCAGTAACAATAAATAGCTTCAATAAAAATTACCTAGATGTCTTTAGTGTTCATTATTTCTTAATAACCTGATCAAGTTTAAATCAATGATTATATACAGCAATCATCCCATAGATGTCTCTATTCTTAACATTATGTATGTACCTATTCCCATGCATCAAATAAACTTTGCCATCATAAAAAAATTCAAAACCGATTTTTCATTGCCACTCTTTAAAAATGAGTGGCATGTCTCCGGGTTTTACCCTAGTGTCCTGCTATGCTGAGTCCAACGCGTCCATTCTGCCATGCATATCAGATCGTGGTGTCGCTCCTTTGAGTAGTTGTTAGGTTAATCAAACTTAAAACATTCTCGAAGGAATGGACTATCTATCAAATTATTCTCCCATTTCCGACGTATTCATTTTTCCGAAGCGCAGACGGAGGTAGGTAGGTAGCAGGTATCAGGCAATACCTAGCTTCTCGCGGAATAGCATTCTTCCGCTGGCGTGTTTCTATGGCAGCTTCCTCGAAGAAGTGAGCTCTGAACGGATGAATATTTGAATAAATCAATGAGGAAAGCTTTGCACCGGCAAACACTACTTGCGAATTTTCTCTCATAACCCCCTCCCTCCCAATTCAGTCGCCAGATGTTCGTTTTTCCGATTTTTTTATTACAAAAGGGTTGATTTACGACAGCCAATAATGTATTAATAACATTGAAATTTTGTACGTACAAAATTCCGTTTAAAATGCGAAATGAATATTTCTTTACGAGACTTATGAAATATTAGTTTTATGCAAAAGAAACTCTTTCTTGTTGTTTTTTTTTCAACTGGAGGTTGGAAACCATCGTGGGTATACTCATTCAGCCTTACTAAACCGTGAAAATTTTATTCAATTGATAAACGAGCGTGGATTTGAAAAAAATTCTAATTACAAAATTGTTCATGGAAAGAAATACACACTGTTTACACGGCCTGAGGGGATAGTTTATCTAGATAGTGTACGACTGTTTTGTTAATGATTTCTGAATGAATTTTGGAATTTTTCGAACGTATTTTAAATGTCTTATATATTTCTTATTTTTTAAGATATCGTTAAAAAAAGTACCATTTTAGAAACTAGATAGAATTACCTTTTAGATTTTTGTATTCAAAATATGCTTTTGTATTTAAAAATTGGAGGATTTTAAGCATTAAACATAAAAAAGGTGAAAAAAAAACGCTTACTGTAACATATTCTATTAAATGGAAAAAAAATTCAGAAATTCGTAATAAAAAAAAAACGATCATTTAACCAGAAAATATTAAATATCTGCGCATGATATTCCATACGTAAGGAAAGTAAAAACCCGCGAATTTATTGAAATAAGGTGGCTGCCAATGATGGCTGCGCATGCGCAGATCAAGCAAAACCAATTCAACCGACCTAATAATGTGATCATGTTATTAGTAATCATGTAAGAACGCAGTACACCGCGCAAGCAGTTTGCAGTTAAACAATCGTTAAGGCGTTTTGATATTAGTAAGGCTGATTGTGGTTGATTTCTTCTAGAAATGATGAGTGTTCTATTTTTATAGCACTCTTTTAGTACCTGCGTTTAAAATAGAGTTTGTTAAATCATAAAATTCGTGCATTCAAGATGTTTAGTCTTACATTAATCTTAATCGTGGTGTAAACGAAGATCTGCAGAGTCCGCCTAAAATAAAGTCGAGGAAAATTCAAATAAATGGTGGGGAAGTAAGGGGGGGGGGGTATTAAAAATAAATATTATTACAAGCTGGGTCGAGTGAGGCATCTTTTCGAAAGAGATTTAATGAAAACATTATATAACACATAGTCGTCCTCGGTGATCGACGGGTAAGGCGCTCGATTAGCAAACCAAAGGTGGCAATTTTAAAATGCGTCGCGTTCCATAGTGGAAGATTCTCTTAGTATTGCCCTGGTGTAAAACCACTATTCAGAATTGAAACGTTGCTTGAAATGGATTCAGTCGTGTTTGGTGACCAGATCTGGATAGCCAGGAAATTCCCAACCTTCTTCTCCCTCCTCTCCTTCCCCTCCCTACTACCTTCAGCCTTACAACATACCCCATACAGTTTTACAAGTACTATTTAGGTATTTCATTCGGTAAGACAAAGTGAAAATATTGCAAAACAAACTTATTTTCTTTTGTGAATCCTGTATTTTTTTCACATTAGATCCACACAGGGGGCCCCAAGGAAAATAATTTCCCTCGAGGGCCTTTGTCATCTTAAGGAATGCTGTATGTAGGAATGCTGTGTGGCTGTATGAGGGGTAGGTAGGAATCTGGGGTTCAGTGTGTCTAGGAGTGCCGGACGTATGAATCCAACCCTACAACTGGGTGCAAAGTGATGGGTCGAGGGATTCTGGCTCGATAGGTCTAACACTCATACGCAGAGGTGTTGGTTGAATATTACCTTGGTCTTAAATAAAGCGTAAAAAATAATTGTTATTTAAATAAAACTTTTCTAATGTTATGCTTTTAAGCTTTTAGTGTTTTATACATTGGGCTTATTTCATAACTGCAAACACATCTCAATCTAATTGCTCACAGTTCAACAACTCGCATTTCATCAATTTCACTTTCCACCAAGAACTTTCCACAAAGCATTAATCCACCATCAATCTCTTATTCATAAGCAATCTCTATCCCTAAATAGATTTGCAAGAAGGCTGTTCATATCTTGATCTATTTGTTAAAAGATAAATGATGTTTTCTCCAACGGATGCTTTCTTTAAACGCCCATCTGTCTCAATTAGTGCCAAACTGCGAGCTTCTGAAAATAGAGACTCCAAGTTGCTGTATATACTTGCAGGAGAAGATATCCACGTGCAATGCCAGGAAGGTGGAGTAAATTTAAATCAAAAATACTTGGATATGATTTTAGATTTTCACGACCAAAATAATTTTCGTTATTTGTTTTTGGAGTGTTATGGCGTGTTTGCGCTACCTCCTTCTTTAGCCAACGTTTCGGATAGCGTTACAGTGCCCATCATCAGGGCAGATGTGTGTCACACATCCTTGGTGCAGTAGGAGGAATGGATACACACGTCCCTCACTCCTGGACACACTGGAAGAGCATAGATATACATTAGCAGTTAAAAACCCGCTCCGCAGGTTTTTACTGCTAGGCCCTGCGGGCGGCTTTTAGTTCGGGTTCGTCAAGTTAGTGATGGTAATCATTTTGTAAATCCAATAGGAACTGGTTCCAAAATTAGCCCGTTCCTCGTATCCACTGCCAACGTGTCAAACCAGTGATGGCTAGTCACCGCGAAAAAGTAACCGGGACGGGCGATGACGTCATATGTAATATACGGCCGCTTGATACAACTGAGTATTACCGTCAATCTTTCGAAATCCGGGAGATACTCCACGTTCACAAATTCGTAGAACTTATACCTAGGAAGGGCACGTCCCTTTGCGTATTGCCGACGAAAGTTGCGTCATCTTGTGACGAATTCTTGAATTAGAAACCGAACTACAATGGTAGCCTTGTCTGAAAATCCACGAACACGGACGTTTAGATGGTGCGATGTTGGAAGTCGGATTCTTAAATTCAACCACGCAGACGCAAGCCTATTAATATTGTTTGATGATTATTTCTTGTTAGATAGCTGACTGACACTGACCCCCAAATTCCAACCCACCTCTCGTACCTTCCCAGAACATCCTCTCCTTCATTTCCTTAAAAGTACCCTACACACAGCATCCCCAAAGATGATATCTGAGGCGAATAATTTTCCACAACGCCTCCTGTGCGGTGCTAATGTAAAAAAAGGTCTCCGTGGTCGAGAGATGAGGCTCTTGACAACGAGTCGGTGTGTTTAATTTGGGTTATTTACAATTTTCATTGATTAATTGAGTCCTATAATTTCAAAACCCGCTATATCCGATTTTTTGACAAAATGATCTGAGTATGACAGCTTGTTCATATTTTTGCGAAGAACAAGACCAACCTAAAATTAATTTTCAAAATCTCCCTTATCACGGCCAAAAACCATGTTAAAACTGCGAGTGAGAAACAAAACCCGCTATATCATTAAAGAAGTTACCATCAAAACCCGCTATATCGGAATTCAACCAACCACGAGCCGTTATTTTGCCAAGATGGCGTGTGTAGAAACACGCCCCTCAAACCATTTGAGTTTCAAAAGCTTCTATATTCCATACAAATCATCTAGTGAGTATCAAAATCCGCTATATCCATTTTATTTATCCAAATTACTTAAATATTTCTAAACATACATTGAAAAATGAATACTTTTCGAATGTATACTAATCCAATTCATTATATAAAAATAAAAAAAATCAATTTTTTATTTACGCTTGAGTTGTGGCAGTTTTTTGCGGTTTTCTCCGAATCAGTGACAGTTGATATAGCGGATATAGAAATTGAACGACTCAATTATCATTTATTTTTTAAGAAAGACGAAAATTCCCAAGTTACAAATAAACTGATAATTATTGAAAATCTTCTATTATCGCCACAGTAAGGGGAAAATGTTGCTTGTGTCGTAATGGAGGACTTAGCCAGCTGAGGAATCAAACACGCGACGCAAGAGTGGGACCTAAACGCGATGCCAACTCAGCCGCTGACCGGTCATTATATTTGCGGTACGTTCCAGACTGGTAGATACTTTCAGTATCGCCTGGTGAAAGACCACCATTCAGAATCTAAACTTTACTTGAAATGGTTTTAGCCGCGTTTGAAGATCAGATGTGAATAGCCAGGTACTTCCCTATCTTTCTCTTCTCTGTTTCCTTCCCCTTACCACTACCTTCAGCGTCAGAATAATATCTCAAAATTAAATGGAGATGCCGTAGTCTCGCTACAGACGGTTGGGAGTCCCAACCGTCTGTAGTGAGACTACGTTGGGAGTAGTTGGGACTCTTGGGTGGTATTCACATAAAAAATATGCATATAGATTCATATACCTCTGCCAATTGAATATATTTTCAAAATATCCTATTATTATAAACAAAATGTAGTGTATGAATTGTATGTGTTAGTAGTTTGTTTCTCGTACTCAGACAGAGTGTAAAGTATATAGGTATTTTGTTTATATGTATAAGTAAGTAGATATATGTAAGGAGATATATATAAGCTTGCTAGAATTGATAAGTTTCCGGATTCCACTACGTAAAAAAAGTCAGGATTTATTTCAGTGCAGAAATTCTGGAACTAACTACCATATGTATTCCTCTTTGCCCAGAATACTAATGGAGGGAAATAATTATACCAAGTCAGTGGACATCTTCAATTTATCTTTAAACAAATACAAAATACTGTTACTGAGGCAGTTCAGTCATGTACAATAAATACTATATATTGCGTTGCAAAAACCTATTATATTTCTTTGTTAAAGAAATAGTATTTATATATTACTTAATCATAGTGTAATTTGTAAATTTGATACTTATGTAAAAGCCCCGTAAAAGGGCGTAAATAAATAAATAAATAAATAAATAAATAAATAAATAAATAAATAAATAAATAAATAAATAAATAAATAAATAAATAAATAAATAAATAAATAAATAAATAAATAGACTAGATTTTTCCCACGGCTTCGCTCGCATGGTATTAGGGGGATACCCACTCCGCCTCCTCCACCTTCCCTCTCGTCACTCCACTCCCCCATCCCCCCTCCCCTCATCCCCCTCTCCCATCCCCCTCACCTTTCCCTCTAACCACCCTTCCCCCACCCCCTACCCCTCCCCCGTCTTCCTCCACAAATCCCTTCCTCCGCACCCCTTCCCACCCCCCTTCTCCACTCTCCCACCTCCCGCATTCCACACATTCATTCTCGGTACATTCAGTATTCAAACTGCTCGCGTGCCACCTATTACAATTTTTTTATACAAATTTCATAATGCCAGAGCTTAACAATAGTTTTATACAAAATAACGAACAAAAAAAAATTATCCTATTTGGTGCCATCGTTCCGAAGTTATGCGAATACATACATTTCGGTGATCCACTTTTAGAGATAGATATTAACTACGACGCCAACAAAGCACTTTTTTTAGGTGAATTGCCAAATTAAAAAAAAAACGTTTCCAAGGCAACAATTTATTTGCTTTTCTTCTGACATTTGCAATAACTCGATTTTGTTAGGGACAGAAAACTTATGATAAATAATTTCATAACGCCAGAGCTCATTTTTATAACGCCAGAACTTACCATTATATACAGCTTATATTATTCGCAAATGATGTACCTTTCTATTAATGAAAGACTTTTTAAAGTCCATTCAGTATTTTTTGCGTGAAAGAGGAACAAACATCCATACATCGATACAAACTTTCGCCTTTATAATATTAGTAGGTACATAGGATAGTAGGATAATTTGTATTTCAATTTATAAATCATAAATTACGTGCCTGAAAACTTCAGCCGTTGGAGTCACCACTACTTTTTCGAGAGAGAAAACCTTTTGCATAGCATATCATAACGAGAGGAACGGTGAGAACAAATGAAATTTTATAATAGATGTACTTAATTACGCTAAGCAATCTTGTATAAATGTATTTAATTACTTACATTTTTGGCTTGTGCATTCCACTAAAAATATTAATCCTCTTTTTCTCTTCAATTCTGCTAAACACAACACAGCCTACTTAGCATATTTTCTTACTAAGCTTTGCTTGAGAGGAAGAACATAATATTAATTCTGTCTGCTATTCCCGTAGCCTGAGGCAGTTCATGGGCAGGTTGTAAGGGGGTGGGGATGCAGTTATGCACAGCAGACAAAGGCATCAACTACCTTCCTCGCATGCAACCCTACTCCCCTCTGCACCCTTTGCCACCACTAACTATTACCGACTTTGGATAATAGAGATACTTGTGGCTTTGATCGAATACTGAGAATCTCAGCGAATGGTTTCCTTAATCAAAGATTTTTAATTGATTTAAGTAAACGTTGTGGCAATTTTATCTTAATATAATCTTTGAGGTAAGAGTAAAAGAACATCTTGAACATCACAAATCTGAGTTCGCAGATCATTTATTAATTTTATTTATTTATTTAAGGAACATAAACAGTCTTAATAACATAATATACATAAGAGGATGACAAAAAAAAAGACCAATTATTAATGTTCACAGATAGGTATTTAGAAACATAAAAGTAACTGAATGAAAACTAGAATATTTAAGAAAAGAAAAAAAAAACAGAACAAAGCAGCAATTAAAAAAAAATATATATAATACAGGTGATTTCAACAAGTGATAAACCTAAATATAAAAACACAGCAATAAAATAAATGCGATTATAACTGTAGAGAAAATAGGGAGCGAAACAGGTATTTGGATTGGGACGGGTAAGGGGAGGACAGGGATAGAGGAAAGTTTCCACGCAGGTAATTTAAAAATATTAGGTACCATTAATTTAATCATCATGAATATGTGTTATGTATTATTCGCACGTAGAATGTTATACAAAGAAATTCTGTAGCGAAAGTAACTAGCAGTGAATATGTCAGCAAGTGTTTCTAAACGTGCAAATTTAATGTTATAGTAGTTACATGTCCTTTGCATAAATTCATTTTGATTGGAATTCGTGTTGCATCTATCAATGTAGAAAAGGGAATTTTGTCTGCTATATCGAGTCGGCGCGTGGAAATTTATTTTATTTTGCAACTCCGGGCAGTCAACTTTCGAGTTAATAATTTTGTACAGGAGCATCTGATCAGCGACAAGCCTCCTGTCGAGCAGTTTCGTGATTCGAAAATGGTTCTCGATTTCATCGTAAGAGTTGTATACATTGAATGATTTAAAATTGAGGAATTTGAGAAATCGCTCCTGAACTCTTTCTAACCTGTTGACATAAACAATATAGCGCGGGTTCCAAACCTGTGAACAGTATTCCAGGTGAGGACGAACATGTGAATTGTAGAGAAGTCTTAGTATTTTTGAAAATTAATAAAATGATTATAAATTTGATACAAACTTAGGACTCAAAACACTACATACGGGTTATAATGCATCGCAGATAAATAGTTTTGAAATCTTAGAAAAATGGAAAAATGTTATCCAAAACCAAAACAGATATCATCATTATCATTATCATTACACAGTATAAAATGAAGTCGCTCAAAATGTATGTGCGCATAGATCTTTTAAACTACGCAACGGATTTTCTTGCGGTTTTCACCAATAGATAGAGTGATTTAAGAGGAAGGTTTATATGTATAATACATGCTTACTATGGTAGAGAAAAGCCGAGAAATTCAAAAATTCAATTCAGGCAGCGGACAGCGGGCAGCTGGCAAGCGGCTGGTGTGGATTTTATAAAGGTATGGTAATGGCGTTGTGTTTCGTTGGCCACTACACACAGCAGTAATTAATAAGTAAATTTTATGAACCACCTTTTCAATATTTTCCAACTATTTTAATCCATCCAATAAACTTCCCCCACTCCTACCCCTCCCTCTTCTTTCTACCCTGTTATTTAATCTGTATATAATTTGTGACTTCAGTGTACATTTACTACTGGTGATATGAACGTTGTTCATGAAACATTTAGATTGTGCATAAAATAAAATGATGTAAACAAAGTTATTTGTCTTTTAATAAAATAAATAATGCCATCACAAATTGAACAACAATCACAAATTGAACTTTTCAGAAGAAGTTTTCTCCGAACCGAAAAATTAATTTATTTCATTATCGGAAGTACGTCGTTCACATTATGGACTATCTTACATTCAACTTCGTTTTCTCTATTTATGTTTTACATTAATATCCAAATACAAAACAGAATGTAAACCAAATACAAAACAGAACAAGATACGGAAAATAAAAAAAGGTAAAGACCCCAACTTTTCTGGATCTTATTTCGTTTAGTTTTAATAAAATTATCTTCTTCTTCAATTATCAAATAGGCATCATATTAATAAACTTCCTGTAAATAAATTGGAAAATAAGTATGCAAAGATTTTATTTAATTTATTGATTTTCAAAGACATATTGACCCCCAGTTTCCTACCAACCCTTCAAACCGTTTGCCATCCCAGAACTTCATCTCCTTGTTTTCCCTAAAAAGGACCTCCACATATCATCCCCTAAGATGACATAAGAATTTTTTTCCTCAGGGCGTCCTCTGTGGAGCTAATGTTAAAAAATACCATTATTAAATTCAAGAGGATGCAATAAAGGAAATACATCTGTTTGGCAGTCATCTACCTCGATATCGGTAATTATTTTATTGTTAATTAAATGTGGGAAAACGGTGGATATCTAAAAACTTTTCAAAGGAATCAATATCATCGTAATCCTTCAACTCATTTTATTACAGTTCCAAAACTGTTTATATTAGTGCGTTTTGGAATACATCTGAGGAAAATTACATAACTGTAAACGGACGGTATTTCAACTATACTAGTTGCAACAAAGAATGCCTTTTGAAGACGACTTCATTGATGCTAAATATGACGATATCCTAACTGATTCTGATTAACAGCAATATTGCTCGCCCCACCGGCATGACCGTTGGCAAGTTCGCCCTGCAGGCTGGGAGATAAAACAGTATGTTTTGCCGGTGATGGAGATAATCAGGAAGATAGAAATGAATGATCTCCATGATATCCGAGTTTTCAAACCATCCAGGAATCAGTCTGAAGAAATGTGTAGCAATGTGGACTTTCTGGTTCATTCCGAATATTACCCAAAAGAAAGTCGGTTGGATAGAGCCACGGGTAGTTGTCATACTTCCTCTAGTAGAGAAATCTCATCGGCATTACAATCCTTGGAGAGTTCTGGCCTCTTCGAAAGGTCTCCACTCCTGCGAATATCCTTTTGCCTCCCTCCAGTTCCTAACGCGTTAGGACACAATGTCAGCATCCACGCTGTTAATTATTGATCTAAAGATATTACAATACTCGTTCGTTCGCAGGTTTATTTTAGATGAATAATATGAATATGCCCTACTCAACAATAATGTTCCAGTTTTATATTTATAATCCATAGGACTTACCCAGTTTTTCGCTATGATTGGTGACTTGGCATAGATTCCCAGATTCATGGTGTGAGGTTTGTCCGGGACTTGGCGATGAACGCGTCTGCCCGCCAACTTCGTGGCAGACCGGATTGGGAGAGGTCTGCCGGAGACCCTTTCACCTCTCCGGCAGGACTCTCGACCCATGGCTGTGCAATGCATTGGGAAGGAGGAAATATATATTCGTCACTCCTGGACACACTGACCTCCAAGACTCCTAGCCACCCCTTATTTAATTTTCCTTTGCAGATCTTCATGTCATTTCATTTCCTAAAAAGACCCGCCTCACAGCAACCCCAAAGGCCCTGAAGGAAATTATTTTCTGCAGGGCTTCCCTTTGCGATAAATACATCAGAAAATGCCACCAAAAATCACTTTCCCCAACGATACAATGCTTCAAACATCTGCATTGTACCGTTTTCCTATAAAAGTGTACTATTTAGCACGCAAAATGACTGCTGTATTACTTTATTACCTAAATGAACTGCTCGGTACCATAACAATTCCTGGGCCCTGCAACTATCGCGATCCATCACGGCCCTTCCCCTTGCCCCTCTCCCGGTGCGGCAGGTGGCGCTCCTGACAGTCATGGCTGCGATTATGATAAATGACGGGGCATTATTGATACATCATCGGAAAACACAGCTTTGGAAAAAATGACGGGTGCGCCGAACCCCGCTTTCTTATTCTCGCGAATAATGTAAGATTAATGGTTTTTTTTTTTGTATTTATTTTATTTTAGGGAATGCCTGGGCTGTGTCCGTTAATGATGTATTATATAAAGATGCGATAAACATACCTATACTGTGCAAGGAAACTGTACTTAAGGCGAATTATTACATGTTGCGCTGTAGAAATTCAGTATTATTATATGTATATCTACTTTTTTTTTATTTTACATAAGCTCCACACAGGAGGCCCTGAGAAAAATAATTTTCCTCAGGGCCTATGTCATCTTTGGGGATGCTGTGTGGAGGGTTTTTTTTATGGAAAGGAAGGAGAGGAGAGTTCTGGGAAGGAAAAGGATTTAAGGGGTGGGTAGGAATCTGGGGTTCAGTATGTCCTGGTCATCCGCCTCCAAGACCTAGACAAACCTCACCCCATGAACCCGGGCACCCCTGCTAAATCACCAAACGTAGCGAACCACTTGGGGTGATCTATGGCAGAGGTGTTGGTTATCCAATAAAGGTTCCCGGGGCGGCGGTACCCATTCCCGCCTCCCAAATTGTGTTATTATTGTAATCAAGTATGTTTTGAAGAACTCCATTTTAATTTAAATTTCTTTTACATTTTTTTATACGCACCAGATTTAAATGTCCGGGTTAAATTTTCCCCACAGGAAAAACTAAACCCTTTCACACACTTCCCCAAATGATCATCTAGTCAACCCACGCTATGCAATTGCACTATATAAGTATTATAAATACAAAATAATACAAGAACAACATGTCAACCTACTAGAGACCAAATGGGAATATAATTCACCGACTCCAGATATTTTCATATCAGAGGGTTCGGCTCTGTGGCATTTCTAATTGAACCTATAAATCCTACTGATCCCTCAATATAAATTTGACGACCTCCGTAGTCCAGTGGCTAAGACTCTTGACTCACATTCCGGAGGTCGCGGGTTCGAACCCGGCATGCGCAAATAAATTTTATTTGATTAATTTGTGTTATTTCACAATTAATTCATTTAAAATAATATATAGTATATTTGCGGCATATTCCAGAGTGGAAGATACTATTAGTATCGCCCTGGTGTAAGACCACCATTCAGAATTGAAACGTTGCTTGAAAATGGCTTTAGCCGTGTTTAGTGACCAGATCTGAATAGCCAGGTACTTCCCAACCTTCCTCTTCCCCACCTCCTTCCCCTCCCCACTACCTTCAGCCTCACAACATACCCCAATTGGGGATACCATAGTCTCACTGGCTCCAGACGGGAGCAGTTGAGATTCTTGTGCGGTATTCACTGTAAAAAAAAAAAAAAAAATATTTAAAAAATCTTTTGTAATCCTACATGTATTTATTTATCATTAATATTATTATTTAATCTATATGTACAAACAGTTTATTATAAATAAATTCTGCTATGTAATTATTACTACGCGTAACAGCTTTTTTGCCTTCCGAAGGCATTATCAAACTGTGTTTTTGTATCACTTACAGACAATGCATTTATATCATTTCTAGACAGATACTTATGATGAAAAAATGGATTACTTTTATTTTTATTACATGCGCCCTTATTAATTTCCAAGTAAAATTACTGAAAATATTAATGGTTCCTTTTAAATTTAAGGTAAGTTAAGTTTCACAAATACTTAACTGCATTGTTTAAATTTGACTAAAGGTCGTTATTCTGATCAATAATTACGCCATAAAATATTGTTCTGTCACCTTTCAAAAACAGTTTTTAGTTGTCAAGTGCATTCAGAAACATTTCAATTATTTGGATTTATTTTGACCTTTGACAAAATATCTCCGATTCGTGAGGGATAAAGTATATAGCACAGGAGGTTCGAAGCGAGGTAACAATATACCTACACAAATGTATTGGTTTATTCTGTCTCATTCCAGCTACGTTAAAACTATTGTAGACAACAGATAAATGAGACGAAAGTTTTATTTCTCATATCAGACTCGGCCACACTTGCTGTGGCTAACAAAACACAACGCCACGCCATTACCTAATCTTTATAATCAACGCCATCTGTTAAATCAAATCCATAACGCCCGCTTGCCAGCTCGCTGCTCGCTGCCCGCTTGCTAGCCCGCTCCCTTTATTTAAACATTTTAACCAATTTACACAAAACATCATATACCTAAGAACCTCCCTCACGAATCACTTTATCTATTAGTGAAAACCGCATGAAAATCCGTTGCGCAGTTTAAAAGATCTAAGTGCACAGACAGCTGGAGAGACTTCATTTTATATTACGTAAAGATAGTAAGTACATTATTAATGTATAATATTATATCGAAATCGAGGGAAAGGGATGAATGGAAAAATATTCAGCCTACGAATATAATATCACGTATATTCATGCTATCTATGTAGCTGTGAATTTTCGGTGAGGGGGGTAAAACTATTCTGCTGTCATAGGAACATATTATTTTCATCACACAACACAAAGGAGTCTAAGCTATTGTTGTGCCTACTGATTCTCGGATTTCTATGAAATATGTGTTTTGCGAATTTTCAGAGTCAAGTTTGAGGGGTTTTGTTATTATTATTAAATTGATAATGAAGATTATTTTATTACTGACTACTATTCTGTTCGACTTCTTCGATTCGATTCGACTCATGTATTTGATTAATTGATCGTGATTTTCATCTGGCATTCCCAACTTCTTCAACCATGTCATAAAATCTTCTTAAACTCCATTTTCCGTTCATTCGCTCTGAATGGCTAAACCTTACACTGGATATTTCCAAGGCCTTTGATTGGGTTTGGCACCGAGGGCTTGTCAACAAACTGCCTTCTTACGGCCTTCCCGCATCCTTGTGTACGTGGATTGCCGACTTCTTGAGGGAGAGGTCGATTCAGGTGGTTGCTGACGGTTTCACCTCTTTCTCGCATTCGATAAATGCTGGCATCCCACAGGGATCGGTCCTGTCACCGACTTTGTTTCTGTTGCACATCAATGACCTCTTGTCATATGCACCGATTCATTGTTACGCGGATGACAGTACAGTCCATGATAGCTTTTTGTTTGACAAGCCCCCAAAGGGCACACAAACTCCGATAACTCGGAGGGCTTTGAAGCAAAGAATGGACGGTTACCTCGAGAGTGTTTTCTCTTGGAGTAAGAATAACCTCGTCGAATTTAATGTTTCAAAGACCCAATCATGTTTGATAACGTCTAAAAGGGATCGAAATGAAAATCTAGCCTCCTTCAACGAAAGCAATCTTCCGAACAGGACCTCCATTGATATGCTTGGTGTAACTCTAAGTGACCTGCTCAGGTACGGGTTCCATCGAAACCAGAGTTAAGTTAGCCTCTCAAAAACTGGGCGTACTGTACAGGGCCCGCAGATACTTTAATAGTACACAACTGCTAACCCTATACAAATCGCAAGTGCGCCCCATGGTTGAATTTGGCAGCCACCTCTAAAAAAAACCCTTGACTCTGTGCAGAAACGGGCGGTCCGTTTGATAGATTCTCCCATCTTAACAGACGGGTTGCAATCTTTAGAGCACAGGCGTCAGGTGGGAATGCTGTCCTTGTTCTACCGGTATTACAATGGAAGATGCTCCGAGAAACTAGCGTCATTGATCCCCTCGGCACCGGTGCATAGTCGGGAAACACACCAAACACGCGCCCAACATTTGTTCGCGGTTGACATTAGTCACACGAGAACGGGTCGTTTCTATGACTCGTTTTTGAGTTCAACGGCTCGGCTGTGGAACGATTTGCCGGCCTCTGTGTTTCCCCTCTACTACAACTTGAGTCTCTTGAAGACTCATGTTCACTCCTTTCTTTCCTCAAAAAGACCCTCCACACAGCATCTTCAAAGATGACATAGGGCCTGAGGGGAATTATTTTCCTCATGGTCTCCTGTTTGGAGTTAATGTGAAAAAACCATCTAATCATACCTTTAATCTTATCAATTACGTTTACTCGCAAAATAAAATTTCTAACCTCCACAATTTTAACACAGACATACGTGGTACAATTTGACAAACGAGCATTCAGTCTACTTTAATCTTTTCTCTGCCAGTTCCGTGCCTCTTAGCCATACATCTATTTTCTTAACAGCACCCGTTGTGCTATCTTCAATACTGTTGACAAGTTTTTATTAGCTTCAATGGTGATCAGTTTTCCACTACAATTAATTAAAGTCAATGGTTTTGTGCACCTTTATAATTCATTCCATATCCTTATTAACCTTCTTATCTCTCACAAACACACCTAGTTCCCAAACACACAAACTTGTGAATTTGTTTCAAGTACCAACCTATTCATATTGCTTACAAAAATTGATCTTTTTGAGAAAATTACCTTTGTAACATCGTGAAACTTTTCAAAACAAAAGAAGCATCAGGCCAATGTTGAAATTTATCGCGAACGGTGAACAGTGCTGGAAATTTGAACGTGTTGCAACAGAGCCGAATAAAACTATGTACCACGAATTGTTAACATAAATTTAACCTATCGTGGCCTTCAAAGATCACAGAGTTTAAGTCGAAGGATATCACATTTTTACTGTTGAAAAACACATTTTATTGACAATTCGACGCTGTATCTCATCCGTTGCTGAGATAGTTGGTAATAATGAAACATGTATACGTATAAACATCCAAATTTGTATACTAGATGAGAGGGATCGGTATAATAGAGTTTGGCATGAAACGAACGCGACGTATGGATGCGGATAAAACAAGAATGTCAGCACAAATCAGGAAAGAATTGTTTAACCACCTTTCTATCACTCCTGCTAGGAAACATATATGTGTTAACTATATTTTATAGTTAGTTATTAGAATCCACGTGTTCGTATACATACCACGTGTCGTTACATCATCAAAACTGCTTTACACTCTACCCACCTCTTTTTTCACAGGGATACGCAAGTATCCTGAGAACTACTGCCATACATTCTGCGAGGAGGTGCGCATCCATACGTTGCCGACATTTTGTAAACTCGTAGGCGATGTCAGTCTCCCGTGACCAATAGAGGAACGGTTAAAAAAGTATGACAGGCAGTAAAAATGTCATTTACAGCAACTGTTTGGTTGTGAGTGAGGTCATGAAAGCATTCTAGTTTTGACGTTTCTGACGTGATTTCCGTAGCGACGTGTACGGACGCGAGTATCGGATATTTTAAAATTATATTTTTTATTTTTTATTTCATTATTTTAATATTACATTTGGTTTTAATAATGACATATTGCCCGTCTCACTAGATGTCGAGTGATTGTTATCTATGATTTTGTTTACGTAATATTATGAAAAATATTATGAAAATGACAGCTTGACATAAAATCAGTTTTTTTTAACGTACAAATCAAGTATGTTATATGTATATAGAAGATTGCAGTAGGTACATGGTTACATATATACACCCAGAGACATAAAGGTAAATATTTTATTTTATTTTATTTATTATGGAAAATCAACAGATATTTTACACATAATAATAACATTTATAATATACATGAGGGAGCGGGAGACAGAAATGAAAGGCGTCAGTCGGTGTATGAGTCAGTCTTTATTGTGGCTACGTAGCGAGGGTCGAAGCGGAGCGGAGTGACAGTGGTGCCGGGAGTGTTGCTGCTGCGTGATGAGTGAAGAGAAGGTCAGGAGACTACGGCGGTGAAGATCACTGGTTTTCAGGGAGCCGGCGTGTTGCTCTACACCATGGCGGTGTAGAAGTGACCTTGGTCCAGGCGGTCGACCGTCGTCGTGTTGACGAGGTATGGCGGCTGTGTGTGCCTTTGAGTCGACACACACACGTGACGCAGGAAGGAACCTTGAGAGGCGATGAGGATGATCTCTGGCAGCGGAACGCGGTGAGTTCCGGTAGCCAGAGAACAGGTTGGGTCCCAAGCAGAAAGCACGGCGGGCTTTGTGTGCTGCGGACGGAGACATCTCATGTCGAGGCGCGGAGTAGTTCCTCGAAGGTGTTAAAAAATGTTCCTGAGTGACACACTGGACAAATGTTGTTCATTGCTGACTGCGCGGGGCCGGTGCCCGGCGCAGGCACTTACTTAGTTGCGGCACTGCTCGTTCTGTGTTGCTTGCCCGGCCAATGAATGAATACTGACTGACTGCAGCGGACGAGCGATCGGCTGCTTATATAGCCGCGGCGAGTAATTACTCTCGCGGTAGGTAATGCTGGGTGAACTCACGCAAAGCTGAGATATCGCTCAAACTTTCTGCGGGCATTTGTACGGTACAGCCATACGTTCTAGGCCTTTCGCGTAAGTGGCGGAATTGTTATTTACGAGGCGGCGCGGCCGTAGTAACTGACTGTAGGTATTTCGTAGTTTCCAGCGAGTTCGGTGGAGTGCAGTGGCGGAGCAATTAATTTGGCAAAAGTGGCCGCCACATACATAATATCCAATGACAGATTTTCACATAATTAAAAAGTAAAACAAAAAAGTAAGGGTCCTCTACCCGTAAGAACTTAACAAAAATATAATCCTGAAAATTATTTAAAAAAAATATATAAAAACACAATATAAACTGTAAAAATCTGCTTACAAAATTTCGAACTTGAAGTAGACAGAGTCATAAATCTATAAATATGTTATTAAATACTGCTGAAGAATATGTTTATTTGAGGTGATCAATAATTCTATTTTTAAACGAACTTTTGGTTTGCGTCTAATGTCAGTAGATAGAGAATTGAATAGCTTTGTTGCATTATATTTAAAACCTCTTTGCCCATAAGAGGTTTGAGCAACAGGGATGTAAAATGAATTTACATGTGATTCTCTTAAGATTCAAGTACTTATTCGTTCTTCAAACATGTGTGTATTTTTAAATTGATGAAGCAGGATATTTTTTTTATACAATTTTTGCAAGTTAGGAACATTTAGTGTCTTAAAAATAAAATCCATGTAAAAGAAGGGCCTTACACGTAAAACATATTTAAAAGCCATTAAATACTATTACAATTGCAAAAACACTACTCATGTTGCAAAATCAATCATTTAATGCATCTACATTATCTTTTAGTTCTCAGAACACAACATAACTCGTCGCAGTAATGCATTATAGTCGAACAACAATTTCCTATTACGGAATAATATAACAGTTGCAGCCACCATTTAACTGTGCGACTTCCGGGGCACACGAGGGGTCCTGTAAAACACCCTATTTGATTATAATTACATAGGCGATACCATCTGATTGCCACCCCCATCCCCACACCTCTACCAGGCTCCCAGGCCAGAGCTACCCCTCGCGAGTAAACATATTCAGCCATTACGGATATTAACCCTTAACGTGATGTCGACGATGGAAAACAACCCCGGCATATTTATCTACTTAATACGGGCTGGAAGTTGGTACTTCCGCCTTATTAAGCAGTTAAACACGTGAAGGTAACGTTGAAATTTTAAGACAAAACGGAAAAGTAATTTCCATTTGTTCTTTGGTGTGAATTGCCTTTTAATTTGGTATATATTATATTTTCAATATATTTAGAAAAGCACCGAATATGATTCATTGTAACCACAGGTTTTACAGATTGATGATTATTTTGATGGAGGCACGTAATCTAAATCTTCAATCCATCTGCTGTTCATAAAATATTTTCCTTTTTATTACAATTTGGGAGGCGTTTATGGGTACTGCCGCCCCGGGAACTATTTTTTCGATAACCAACACCTTTGCCACAGGCATAGTCCAGCGGCAAGGCTCTTGACTAGCACTCCGAAGGTCGCGGCAAATAAATTTTATTTGATTAATTTGTGTTATTTCACAATTTATTAATTTAAAATAATATATAGTATATTTCGTAACCCCTGCCACTCCTCTCAAGTACCTCATTTCGGCAGCTTGGACTCTAGAGCGTCAGGGGTTACGAAATGGGATCATATAAGAAACTCCACGATCCGAGATGATCTAAACATTGAACCACTGCTACTCTTCGTAGAAAAATCGCAACTGAGGTGGCTTGGGCATGTACTAAGAATGTCTGATGACCGAATTCCGAGGAAGATACTGAGTGCGATTCCAGAGGGTAGACGTCCAGTGGGCCACCTCAGACACAGTTGGGCGAGGCAACTCCAGAAACTGTGTGAGGAGAGGATGGGACTACCATGGACAGAGGCCGAACAATCAGCACAAGACAGGGACATATGGAGGAGCCTTGTCGATGCAATGGGTCCCCGACCCGAATAGGATAAGGGGAAAAAGATGATGATGATGATGATATAGTATATTTGCAGCACCTTCAAGAGTGGAAGATACTCTCAATATTGCCCTGGTGTAAGACCACCATTCAGAATTGAAACTTTACCTGAAAAGGCTTTAGCCGTGTTTGGTGACCAGATCTGAATAGCCAGGTACTATCCCCACCGTCCTCTTCGCTATCTCCTTCCCCTCCCCACTACCTTCAGCCTCACAACATACCCCAATTGGGGATGCCATAGTCCTACTGGCTCCAGACAGGAGCAGTTGGGACTCTTGTGCGGTATTCATGTAAAAAAAAAAGTTCACCCCAAGTGGTTCACCTTTAAGCAGGATTTTGATATTTCTTGATGAAATTTAGGACACTTGCAAAATAAGAGGAAAATTACTCTCTATATTCGAAAAATTCTGCTTAAATCTGGTTAGTAATTTTGGATATTTGCCAAAAACTTGGTTGAAATTTAATTTCAAAAATCTTTTTTTTTTAAGTGCTGGAAATTTACTAATGTTTTAACAATCACAACTCGTAGAAATCTTATTGCACACAGTAGTAAGTCTTGAATGTTAAGTTCAGTTGTAATTATAATAATAATTTTGCACTGCTTTTATCTAGAACTAGCAGATCCGGACAAACGTTGCTGTGGCTAACGCCATCTACTGACAACGCCATTACCCAATCTTTATAACCAACGCCATCTATTAATTTGCATACATATCAAATCCACTCCGCCACATCATTGCAAGCCCGCTGCCCGCTTGTCAGCCCGCCCCCTTTATATATTATATAATTCAACCAATTTACACAAAACCTTGACAAATTATATACTAAAACTTTCCTCATGAATCACTCTATCTATTGGTGAAAACCGCATGAAAATCCGTAACGTAGTTTAAAAGATCTAAGTGCACAGACAGCGGGAGCGACTTTGCTTCATACTATGTAAAGATTACTAAAGGTGTTGTGAGTATGAGGCGAGTTCGCGTAAAATCCTGCAGTATGGAGAAGTGTTGGGAGAAGTAGGTAGGTGACGGTTTATGTGGTCGAGGGGTAAGGCTCACGTCTCGCAATCCGAAGATCACGGGATCGAATCCCGGCATGCACAAATAAGTTTCATTTTATTAATTTGTGATAGTAAACAATTAATTCATTTAAATTTAGAAATAGCATATTTGTGGCACGTTTCAGAGTGCAAGATATTCTCATTATCATCCTGGTATAAGACCACCATTCAGAATTGAAATGTTGCTTGAAATGGCTTTAGCCGTGTTTGGCTAACAGATCTGAGTAGCCAGATAGTTCCCCACCTTGATCTTCCCCATTGCCATTGAGCCTTACAACATACGCCACAATTGGGGATGCCATAGTCTCACTGGCTTCAAACGGGAGCAGCTGGGACACTTGTGAGGTATTCACTTAAAAAAAGGTAGTGATAAAGACAACAACACATCATAGGGCACCATAAATTTTAGGGAGACAGAAAGATACTGGCAGGAAGGGACTCGAAGTTTTACTCGAAGCGGCCAAGATTACAAGACGATGACAATTTCATCAAAATAAACTGATGCGGAATTGAAGAACTGTATTGCTGAAACTTCAAACAATTATCATCCTTTGACGGTTAAGACACGCAATTATATTACTTCTTCCCGGGGGCTGATTTAAATATCTGATTCATAACCACGGGGAACATTTATGCTCATAATAATAATCTTACCGCAATTCTCGTTTTCTTATCCTATTGCTTGCTGGAAAAATAGCAATGATAGTACATATGGATAGAAAGGAAGGAACGCCAAATACCTTTGCCCCGACAGACATATTTCTTCATTCACATAACTGTAAGACTTGTAAATTTGTAAATATTTATAAAACAATATTTACCTCAAGATCATTTAAAACAAATTACGACACCTCTCCAATGACACTATAAAAATACAAGACACGTTGTATTCATACTAATATAGCACTACTTGTGAAAAGGGAAGCCATTTAAAGAATATGTGAATGAACCGAACGCTAACATACGCACATTGCACACTGAACCTATGTAATCGGAACCGGGCGCATTGTCTAGGGAAGGGTTGCATAAACAGAATTTGAACAATTTATCAAATTTCAAAATTTATATAAAAGTTCTGTGCTATTATTTTATATGATTTCTTGCTGACCCAGCAAACGTTGTTCTGCCATATAAATTATTTCTAGTGAATATTTTGGTTTTGAATAAAAAATAACTATTGTTAGTATGTGGGGATGAGATCTATGACAGAAAGAGGAATGGAGCGCTGCAGATGATGACCATCGATAAAAACAAAAAAAACTAACCATTCATTTTGTCAACTCAATGTATTTCATTAAAGTAACGGACATAATGACGCGACGCTTCCCGTGAATGTCTTGCACATGTGTGGATGAAATTTCGATTAGGCGGACGTAGCGCTATCTGCCATTCAACAACATAAATAATTTCGTTCTGTTTGAAATACGAACGACGCGTGTTTAATTTGTTCATACAAAAATACTAAAATCGCGATTAAAAAATGGGAGGGAAGGGGAAGAAGTGTGAAAATTTGGGGTTATAGGTATTTTTGATGCAAAATAAAAAATACAAAAAAAAAAACTTTTTTTTTTTTTAAAATTTTGGATAGGAACACTCTAATCACCTAGCGGTATGAAATATACTTTATGACCTATTCTCATACCTACCAAATATGTGTAAAAAAATCTTAAAAATCGCTTGGAACATTTCAGAGGAGTGCGACCACAAACACCGTGATACGAGATTTTTTTCACAGAATTGAATTAATGTCAGAAATTGAAAAGAATTTTCATATAACTTGAAAATTAATGAAATTGTTATTGATTACATTACAACATTACAGATGAGAACGAGGCTTCCCCACTCCCCGCGGTTTTGCGCTGCGTGGAGAGTTGTTGACACCAACATACCAGACACCAGTGATATTTGGTCACTCTAGCGCACTGGTGACCTTCCTCTGCTTATTCTGTCTTCTATTTTGTCAGTAACTATGAGTTTATCTAAGTTGGGGTCCGTCGTTCTTGCGAGCAACGTGCAACAAAGCCTTTTGTGAATACTTAGCTCTTCCAAAATGGACACGTTTGTGCTTATGGCTGTCCAGAAATACTACAATCATCAAAATTTATTTTCACTATCATTCGACTTTTCACTACAAAACGTTCAACATTCTACTGCATTATTTTCTTGTGTAATGACGCAAAACAAAATAGGTTGAAAATTCCCCAAAATAGAGGAATGAGAATAATACTTTGTTGCAGGTAGCTACCGGCTGCGTCCTACATAATGTCAACAACGCATTTTTCTTCCCGAGGTTGGTACGCCTGGGTTTCTGGGTTCGCTAGTACGAGGATTAACCGCAACCTTAGAGTTTGGATCGAGCAAGCCCAAGAAGAGGAACGCATACCTGCGACGGAAGAAATCAGCACATCATGGCGCATCGAATTTGTAACGTTAATCTTAATCCTAATATTTTATTTAGTTTAGTCAATTATTCAAGGTTACCATTTTGGTTATACTATTTAATACTTGAGTGTTGTTGTTTAAACACTCTGGCGTCCAATTCTTCGTTTTACTTCCACATAACTTAAATTCACATTCGCAAAATAGTTTGATTGTTGTAATACTCTTCGAGTATTACAAGCACCCCTTGAGATCAATAATGTTATAAGAGTCTTATATACTACGCAAATGTCATGATAATCCAAGTCAATAAAACATATTGTAATATAATTAATTCACTCTTTTATTTCTTTGACTTATCATATTACATGTTTCTACTTTCAGACTGTAGCTAGCCATAATATCTAATACACTCATAATAATTATTACACTATTAGGTTAACTCATCCTTCCTAATAACCGTTACAGTGGCGACCCAATCGTGGTAGTTCCAGTCAAACTATGTTTTTGCAAGTTTTATGTGGATATGATTTAAATTCTCCGCGATCATTTTAGGTTAGGTGAAATTACAAATTCGATGCGCCATGATGTGCTGATTTCTTCCGTCGCAGGTATGCGTTCCTCTTCTTGGGCTTGCTCGATCCAAACTCTAAGGTTGCGGTTAATCCTCGTACTAGCGAACCCAGAAACCCAGGCGTACCAACCTCGGGAAGAAAAATGCGTTGTTGACATTATGTAGGACGCAGCCGGTAGCTACCTGCTACAACTTAGGCGAAATAGATTTTCAAAAATAATTTAAATGTTAAAGGAATTAAATTGACTGGCAATATCCTTGTTGTATATATGTCGTAGGCCGATCTTAAATCAGGCAGATCAAGATGCGCCTAGCCACATAATGATCTGCAGCATTGTGAAACGGGAAAGCTGTCTTGTTGTTAAATAGAATTACTTCGATCGATATGTTTAACATTAATGAAGCACAATTCAAACGGCAAGCTTCGTTGCTGTTGGTCTAAATCTGTTTATCTCATCTAAAATATTTTCACTTTAAGACGTTTTGAATTTGTAATTTTATTTATTTATTTATTTATTTATTTATTTATTTATTAACGCCCTTTTTCGGGGCTTTTACATATGAATAGTAAGAAATACACAGTATTTATTGTACATAACTGAACTGCCTTCGTAACAATATTTTATATTTGTTTAAAGATAAATTGAAGATGTCCACTGACTTGGTATACTTGTTTCCCTCCATTAGTATTCTGGGCAAAGAGGAATACATATGGTAGTTAGTTCCAGAATTACTGCACTGAAATAAATCCTGACTTCTAGTATTACGTATTGGAATCCGGAAGCTTATCAATTCGAGCAATATCGGACTGTCAACTAAATCATTTAGAATTTTATACAGAAATACCAAGTCAGTGAAAGTTCTTCTGTCTGACAATTTGAGCATATTCATATCATTCAAAATAGTATTGTAGTTCAACATAATTGCTGAAATACCCATTTTAAAATTAAGAAAACGTAAGAATTTGTTTTGTATTCTTTCAACAGCTTGTACATGTATATTGTAATATGGGTTCCAGACGGGAGAATTGTATTCAAGTTGACTTCTAACATATGCAAAATATAAAAGTTTTATACACTTAATATTGTTAAATTTTCTAGTTAGCCTAGTTATAAATCCCAACATTTTTAAGGCCTTATTAGAGATTTCTGTTATGTGGTTAACACATGAAAGATTAGATTGAAACGTGATGCCCAAGTCTTTAATTTGTGTTAATGTCTCCAGAGTATTGTTATCAATGTTGTAATTGAAGATCACTGGATTTTTTATTCGAGAAAATCTAACTATATGACATTTTGAGATATTTAAGTAAAGTCTATTTTCATTACACCAAATTAACAATTTGTTGATATTATCTTGAAGAATGTTGCAATGGTAAATATTTTGAATTATTCTAAAAATTTTGAGGTCATCAGCAAAAAGTAAGATAAATACATCATGAAATATTTTTGTAAGATCATTTATAAACAAGATAAATAATATTGGGCCAAGGTGTGAACCCTGTGGAACTTTTTGCATAAATTTTTTTCCGACAATGAGGATTTTATTCTAACAATTTGTTGTCTTCCAGTATGATAGCTTTCAAACCAGGCTAATATACTGCCACGTATACCAAGCTTTTCTAATTTCCAAATGAGAATTTTATGGGAAACTGAATCAAAGGCTTTACTAAAATCAGTATAGACAGAGTCTACTTGTTTTTTTTCTTTAAAAGCATTGGTTATAAAATTTTCATAAATAATCAAGTTAGAGAGTGTACTTCTACCTGGCATAAATCCAAACTGGTAAGGTGATATTACAGGTTTTATTTGGGCAAAAAGTTTGTCAAGTATTAGGCTTTCAAATAGTTTCGGTATGGTGGATTGAATGCATATTGGTCTATAATTACAAACATCACTTTTATCGCCCTTTTTGAAAATTGGAGTCAAATAACTATTTTTCCACATATCGGGAAAAATTCCACTGGATAAAGATAAATTAAAAAGTTTGGTTAATGGAAGAGCAATTACTTTGATACATTCTTTGATAAATATTGTGGGGATATTATCCGGTCCTGCAGATTTGTTGATATCTAATGATTTAACTTTAGTTACTACATCAGAGAGACTTATGGTACACTGCGAAATATCAAGAGTTTCATCTAGAGTTGTTGATGGAAGAGGAACATTATTTGCGTCTGTTGAATAAACACTTTTAAAAAATTTTGCAAACAAGTTAACAATACCATCAGTATTATTGCTATGGCTGCCATTTAGGTGCATAATGCTCGGGAATTCAGAATCATCTTCTTTAAGAGATTTCGAATATTTCCAAAAATAATTAACATTGTTTATTATGGAGTTTTGAATTTCATTTATATGGTTACGGTAGCAAGTCATAGACATTTTTTTACACAAAGTTCTTAAATATTTAAATTCACTGTAATCAGAATTTTTTTTATATAATTTATATTCTTTATGTTTAAGTTTTTTGGTGATAAGTAGATTTATAAGTTCTTTGGTGTACCATTTTGGATAGGTGTTTGGCTTACATATTACGGTTGGAACATAGATGCTAATAGCCTTTCCCAAAACAGAATAAAATTTATTTGTAGCTGTGTTAATATCATCATATTGCACAGATGACCAATCAAAAGAGAGGAGATAATTACATATTTTCTCGTAATCAGTTTTGAAAAAATTTTGGTAACTGAAAGACAGTTTACAGGTATTAACATGTACATTAGAAATAATAACTTCCAGTGGAGGATGATAACCATCAATGGGCACCAGCGGTTCACTACATTCTTCAATTACTAGTGACTCTAAGTTAGAAAAACATAAGTCTAGAGTACGATTATTTACATTTGATATAGTATTTGCCTGATTCAGGCCTAGAAATAACGCCATGTCTAGAATAATGCGTTCAGACTCACTCACACTGATATTATTGTCCCTGTTCACCCAATTCACATTTGGAAGATTATAATCACCAGCAAGCAAAAATGTTGCATTAGCATGCTTTTTTAATATAACTTCCACTTCCTCACTATGGCACCTGTATACTTCATTGCTTGAATTTGGTGGGATATAAATACAACCAACAATAATCTTTTTATTCCTGGCAACATTCACTTGCACGAAGATTTGTTCAAGAAGTTTGTATTTAGTTGTAATTAAGTTTGATTTGTATTTCTTGCTGATAGCGATTAAAACCCCGCCACCTCTGCTTTTAGCACTTGTCAATGTATTTCTGTCTAATCTATACACATTATGATTTATAAAACCTAATTCACTAGAATTAATATTAGGTTCTAACCATGTTTCAGAAAGTAGAATAAACTCGTGCCCAAACATTGGTAGTGTAGATTGAAGTAGACTTAATTTTGTTTTAAGGCCTCTGACATTTTGGTAGTACAGCTGGCAATTTTTTGTTTGGTGTTTTTTAGAGGAGTTTTCTAATGGCATAAAAAATCAATTTTCTTCTTTTCAGCTTCAATTTTCCTCAAATGTACCGAGCATTCATTACTCCAAGCATAATGGTTAGTTGGCAATTGTAATTTTAATTTCTCATTAATTTTTTTGCAGTTAATGCACTGAATGTCATTTTGACAGTTTACATTTTCATGTGCTTCGGAACATCGAGTGCATGCTTTTTCACTTCTGCAATCTTGTGCTTTGTGCATATAGCCATTGCACTTGTAACATTTTAGAAGTGAGATGTTGTCGAAAACCCGACATCTATCCCATCCAATATTTACCTTACCTTCTTGTAACATTATGTCGTAAGTTTTTCCATCGACTTCCATGAAAATGGTGAAGTTGACGTCACCTCGTTTAGTTTTTATTTCTTTTATATATTTTATGTCAATTTTCGCTTCAACTGTTTGCAGGTAATCATTTTGCAACTTAATTTTTGAAATAATTTCTTCTGGTGTGAATTTATCCGATAGACCAATAATTTTCAGTTTGGGATTCTTGGGTTTAGGTGTATTCACGTCATATTTTTTTCCCATCTTTGAAATTATTTGCTCTTCCATCTTTTTTGTTGCAGCTATATTCTTGCACTCTACTATTATAGCCCCTTGCTTAAAGTTTCTTATTCCGGTAACACCAAAATTAACAGGATCTATGTTTTGTTTTATTTCGTCCTTTGTTACGGTATTTTTTTGATCCTTATCTTTTGGCTTAATAATGACGATAGGTTCATGTTTTTTACAATTTGTTTGTTCTTCATTAATTTTACCATTTTTCGTAACTTCAGCGTACGATTTCGACTCAATATTTAATTTAAGATTTTCAATGTTCTTATCTATATTAGATAATGATTGAAACAATCTGTCGTAATGTTTTTAAATTAATAAATTAAATTGAATTGAATTGAAAAAATAAATAGCGGCAGATAATAATGCGCCTGAGGCGCACCATGATGTGCCTGATTGTATGATTGGCCTGCGTAATTTATGCGCAAATAAATACTAAACAGACCAATTTTCGTCACCAATTTCGGACCAATTTTCACCAAGAAACACATGTACGTATATATTTTTTAATGATTTTATTTAAATTAAAATTAAAACTCTGAAATATGCGTTTACCAGATAATGTATTGATTTATTTTGCTGCATGATTATATGATTTGAAAAGGGTGTTGTATAATACAAAATCTTTTTTTTTAAATTTAACAAATTTGCCAATGACCTACGGTATAACCTTATTATACTAAAAATAGACATGTTTTCTCAAAATTTAAAACAAGCGTTTACTAGATAAAAGAACTATCTTTCGAAATCAATTTATATTTTTTTTGTGGAAAAGAGTCAATACGTCTAAAATCTGATTTAAAAATGACATATTTTTGGTTTTCTTTGGTTATATCCTATGTGTGAATGGCTAGACCATTCATAGATATAACCCAAGGAAGTGCAATGAAACCAGGCTACCAAAAAAGGATAAAGCCAATATACAATACGTTTGGTCTCAATTTAATCTACAAATGGAAGATATATTATAATGTGCTACCGGAAACCATAAAAATTACACGAGTTAATAATATATTCTAAATAGATTGCAAGATCATTAAAGTCATCAATTACCTGGATAAAAACTCACAGTGATCAATTTTTCTTTTACTAAAGATAATACCAGTACATTTGTTTCTATAGAACAAAACAATAGGACTTTATAGAAGTCCAATAAAACAAAATTAAACTGCTTCAGTAAAAAGAATTTACGTTCGTAGGTCGATAGTCTTTGTATGCACACAGCCGCTCGATCATTTTATAATTCCTCTGAAAGCTCGTGCCATCGGGTGCATTAATGGATACATATATCGAATGCTATTACTTGTTGCAAGGTACTAACTCCACCCGCGTTCTGTTCTCCGGGTTTATGCTTTTTAAATATTACGTTAAACGTTCTCAAAATTATTGTACAAACTTTATTTATATTTGATTAATAATGCATTGGAATTACTCTGCGGGGCTTCTTATCATTGTAAATTAAATCTCACAATTTCACCTATTTCACAGTTTATTAATTCTTGGCGGTGGATGCATCTGCCCACCAATTGCGTGGCAGGCCGGATCGGGAGAGACTGGTTGAGGGAGATCTTTTGACCACTCCAGCAGGACTCTCGGAACATTACCTTGCACCGCAGTGGTAAGGATAAATTCATAAATCTGTCACTCTTGGATAAACCGAAATCAGATTCTTACCCACCTCTCATATCTTTTTTCCTTCTCAAGACTTCCTTTCCTACTTTTTCCAAAAAAGACCCTCCACGCAGCATCCTAAAAGATGGCATATGCCCTAAGAGGAAATATTTTCCTCAAGGATTCCTGTGTGGAGCTACTGTCAAAACAAACAAAAAAAACGTGTAAAATATTCTCGATATCGCTCTGGTAAGAGACTTCCATTCAGTATTGAAACGTTGCTTGAAATGTTTATTAACCAGATCTGATTAGCCAGGTATTTACCCATCTTCCCTCCCCCCCACTACCACCAGCCTCACAACATACCCGTGGTGCCGCCCTTGTGTAAGACCACCATTTCAGTACTGTAACGTCGCTTGAAATGGCTTTAGTCGTATTTGTTAACCAGATGTGAATAGCCAGGTACTTCCCCTTCTTCCTCCTCCCCATTACTTTCAGCCTCACAGCATACCCGGAATTTGGGTTGCCATAGTCTCACTGCCATAGTCGCAACTGGGAATCGAATCCAGTCTTGGTAAATTTAAATGAAGTCAAGCCAAAAAAGTTTTTTATGTTAAAGTTGTTTGGAGATGCAGTTTTATTATCTTTATTAACTTTAGTATGCGACATAAAAACATATTATTTCTCTTCCCGGGGAAGAGAAATAATATGTTTTTTTTCGAAGGAAGCAAATACTTTGGGGTGTGACATTATATTATATTATATGAAAAAAACACACTTTGTAATATACCACTTTTTATTTGAATTAATGATTAACAGCCATGACGAGGCTTTAGATAATCAAAACCTAGTTGGCAGTTAATTATTAACTCAAATAAAAAATGGTGTATCACAAATTTTCATTTAATATAGAAATTAGATTTTACATCTAATACAGCGGTGTAAAAAAAGTTATTATATTATTTTAATTCGTAGATGCATATTTTTTTTCTTACTGTAATAATAAAAGAAAATGATTATTTTATGATTAATTTAGTAGAAGTTACTCAGTGCTCTGTAATTTTGTAGCTATCATTACTCTGTACTTTGTAACCATTTCCCATTACCAAGGAAATCCTCAACCCGCAGACTGCACCTCAAAACAATTCGGCAGAATCAAACTTGTACAGAAGTTATCCTGTTTCATAGTCTTGCATTGAGGCGTCTTCCTGAAACCTCGTCTTCCTGGAATTCTACTGTGTATTTTCAAATCAGCGATATTGTATTTTACATCCTACAGGACATGGTCAGAAATTGTTGTTTCTGTCTTGAGTTATCTTATTAATTAATGAAGTAAAGTTATTAAATAATTTTACAGCGTCCGGTAAATTATATTTCAAAGTTCAATGAAACAAATGACGTTTGGAAATCAAATTTAGCTATAGACCAAAAAATTCAAATCTAAAATCAAATCAAAAAACTCAAATCTAAAAAGCTGTACAAAAGCATGCAGCACGGTAACGCAGCGGCACGGCTCATAATCAGAGCCTCTAAATAATCACACATTTCAGAACACCTTCGTAACCTTCATTGGCTCAAGTGCCCTGAAAGAATCCAGTTCAAATTATGCTGGATGGTGTTTAAAACCCTTCTGCTTGGTTCAATATATTCGCACCTCACAATCCGGAAGCCTCAGTTTCGCGCTAAAAATCAGAAACCGTCACTTGACTTGAAAGTATAACGCGATTATGTGTTTTGGGATGTATTTATTCCTAAACAAGCAGACGGATTAAATCAATCAATGAAATGACCCCGCCTTACTCTGATCTACGTGTCTCGAAAAATACTGGTCCGAGGCAGTCAACCCTTAGATCAGACAGGCAGACTAATGAAACCTAAACGCAAGCCAAATACAAAGTTTGGAGAACGCGCTTTCCAAGTATCTGGGCCTAAAGATTGGAATAAACTACCTCCGGAACTAAAATGCATAACAAGCCCAACAGAATTTAGGTCTAAATTAAAAATCTACCTTTTTGGGCTCTCACACCCTTAAAGAAAATATACCCATCTGAGAGTATCATTTTTGTTTTGCCTATGATATGTCTTAATCACACTTTTCTTATTGGATTAACATTATTCAAATCTTTACACTTCAATTTTTCTCTTACCGAGGAACGAATAACATTTAGGAAGATAAATATTCTGATCAAATCATTTTACTGCTGTACCATCCATCATAAAATTTTGCTTTTATTTTCTAAATGCGCTCACTAAAGAACATATATAATAGTTCCCAATTATGTTCTCTACGTGCGAAGTGTACCTACCTAAATGTATCTACATAAACAATAACATTGTTCGATACGTTTTAAGATTTTCACGGCCAAAAGTATCTACCAGATCTGCCGGATCTGCCCTGATGATGGACACTGCAACGATGTCCGAAACGTTGGCTAAAGAAGGAGGTAGCGCAACACGGCATAACACCCCTAAAACAAATAACGAAAATAACAGTGTTAACCTCTAGTGACCTCTCAAGTAAGTACGGTCCTGTATATTTTCTTATATTTTTACGCAGCATCGCGTTCATTGGTCAAATCATTGTACATGTAGATAGTTTCGTATTGGTGATCCATGAACCGGTGGACGTAATTTTTAGCCATAAGTTTTTGTAGTGATTTGTCTAGTCTAGTTTGTAGTTAGAAGTAAGATTATAGAAATGTATTACAAGTTTGTACAGCGCCCTTGAGGTGATTTTTCACAATAACGGCGCTATACAAGTCATCTAAATATTGTAATTAAATTTCATGTCACCCGAATAAATTCATCTAGTGCCTGTACTGCGATAAAGAAGCAGAATTTCAGTCTAGTATTTGAAGATAACCGATAAATTATATAATAATATATCTAATTTTAGAATTCATCAAAGTATCTCCACAATAGCCACCCTATTTATTGGTATTTTGGTCCACTGATGTAAGGTATCGCAGTATATTTATTCTCTAGTATCCAACTATGAGCCGCTGCCGTTTATACTTACGTATGTGAATACACAAACACGTATCCATTGAAAAGTCTCGAAAAAAAACCATTACCAAAACTGACTGTAGAATTTGGCTCCGATAAAAGTCATTGATTAAACATTACCGTGGCTCCATTCCCGAAGATTTTTTAACAATGTTTATCTGTGGAACACACCGCACATATCCATAGAAAGGCGTGGGAGATACTCCTAGATGGTATCGCGGCCATCGAATGGGAAACGAGCCTCGGCGCGAACGTAAAAACATGTAACCGCCAGAAATGAGAAGAGATAGTGAGGTTGGGCCGAATCGGAAAGAAAAATTCCCAAGACCCGGTGGAATAACAGAAAAAAGCAGCGAAGAATCTTATTTCGAAAAATTATTAAGAGCGTTTAACCAGCCAGCAGACGAAAATCCACATTTCATCGAAAGTTGTTCTTACGATCGTGCTGGGCGGTTACAATGAGAAAGATTAATTATTCTCCGTACACGCTTTTTAAAATTATAACTCAATATCGATTTTATTTCATTCGAAATTTGCTTTAATTTATACCTACATGTAAAAATGCTAAAAGGCGTGATGATAAAACTATTAAAATAATGCCGTTTTTGTAATTATTTTTTTATTATAAGTATTTATCATTTTTCAATAATGTCTAAGTTAAATTGTTATGTTAAAAAATCTGAAATATATTAGTTTCTAAGTGGGCAAATAAATACACAAACGGACCAATTTTCGTCAAGAAACACATGCACGTATATATTTTTTTATGATTTTATTTAAACTAAAATTAAAATGCTAAAACATGTGATACCCATATTATAATGTATTGATTTATTTTACTGCATGATTAAATGATTTGAAATGGGTGTGGTGTAATACAAAATCTTTTTTGAAAACTTAACAAATCTGCCAACGACTTATGGTATAACCTTACAAAAATAAACATTATTTCTCAAATTTTAAAACATGCGAATGCTAGATAAAAGAACAATCTTTCGAAATCCATTTATAATTTTTGTGGAAAAGAGACAAAACGCCTAAAATCTGATTTAAAAATGACACATTTCTGATTTTCTTTGGTAATACGTTTAAGTTTAGGTCATCACTCCGGTATCATTACCAGATTTCCTGAAAAAAGTTTACAAGTATTTGAAGTGAAAACATCTTTAGCACCGTTGTGATTTGAAACTTGATGAAACGACAAAAAAACAGAGTGTGCAATTCACACGCGGTAGAGGTGAAACCTTCCGAAAACTAAAGTAGACAAGAGTGGGGAGGCTACTAAGCACCGCACAAAGAGGAGACCGATTATACTTTCTCTTTCTCTCACAGGCAAAATAAATCCAATAAATGTATGTGTTTGCCTCTATTTCGTGTGGCTATTTTACATCGAGTTTCATATCACAACGGTGATAAAGAAGTTTTCACTTCGTCTCCTTTGCGGTGCTTCGTAGCCTCCCCACTCTTGTCTACTTTAATTTTTTTTCTACCGCATGTGAATAGCACACTCTGTATGTATTTGTTTTACTATCATTACTTTGTTTTTGGCGCTAAGTTCATTTTTAAATTTTTTTAATATTTTTTAAATTAAGGTCAGGACATGTACTGACGTACTTGACGTGTTTGATAGGCCTCTCGGATTCTCCAATAAATGAGGTCGATAACGAGAAAAAAAAATTGAATATTCTTGACATTTTACATTTACATTGAAAATATTAATAAGGTCGATAATGAGAAAAAACATATAGAACATTCTTGACATTTTACATTTAAATTGACAATATTGATGACTCAAACCCGTCAAAAGTTCAGAGTTCAATAGATTTAACTAAGTTCTAGGCTTCAAATTTGATGGATCAAGAATAATGGAAAATATTTGAAATTTTTTTCTTAAATGAAAAACTATATAGTTTTGAGAATATAAGACAAAAGGTAATTATAATTTAAAAAAAGATGAGGCCAAATATGACAACATTATGTGGCTCAGAAGTCTGTTAATATATACATGAAAAAAAGTCTTAGGATGGGTTATTTAAAAAAAATTAATTAAAAATTCAATGGATTTTTAAGTTAATTTTCACATCGGTGTAAGTTCTATTCATGCTCTGTTATTATATCATTAAAGGGCAGTGACTTTCACAGAACATGAAAATTAACTACAAAAACTTGATGAATGGATGTCTATAATGAATTGATTTTTTTTTTTAAATATTAAGCTACTAGTTATATTTTTAAGCCACTAGTTATAAATATTTAGTTGTACATACCTAACTCACAGGTTACAAATTTTAGTTGTAAGTTATTAGTCGTAAGTCTAAGTAATAAGTTATAGATTTTTTTCTTATGTTACATCTCGCAAGAGCGTCCCTGTATGTACAGTGTTAAAAAAGGGAAGTCAACCCGCCTCACAGCGCCACCCGGTTGGGCAGCATTGTTAGGCGGATTAAGGGAAGGGCTGTAATAAGGGATTTATTAATGTGATCTTTAAGAGGCCTGGACTATAATATGAAGGAGGAAGAACAGATTCTGGTAGCTCGTTCCAATAAAATGCCTTAAAAGTTAAACCAAGTAAAACAAACAAAACAAAATAAAATTTTATTTAGTCGTGTCAACACACCGCCTTCAATTGAAAATGAATAGAGTAATAGTCATTCCTTGTAAAAATTAATATAAATTAATTTGTATTTCAAATAAGTATGCTTTTAATGAGCGCTTTTATTATTACCGTGACGATTTACGATTACAGTACCGTGACGGCAAAAAAAGGTAATAAACATACGTTCCTTATCACAATAATGCTGCAGCTATTTAAAAAGATGAGATACACAATGTACGTAGATCTGCTTCCTCCAAAGGAAAAAAAGTAATCATTTTCTTGCATCTCCCTCACGCACCACACCTACAAAACTGCTAGCCATGATACTAATTTTGAAAGTATGGAATATAGTGTAGTAAATATAGTATACCCTAGTGAGATAGGCATCGAATAATATAATGTAAATATACCTTACATAGATTTAAAAAAAAAGTTACAAAGATAATATTGAAGTGTAAGTGAATTATAAATATTCAAAACCATCAAATGTCAATGCGATGATGGGTTTGCTTTTGTTCTTAAACATATAATGCTGCAGCTCTTTCTTACACACTGAATAACAACAGTCTAAAATGAGACAAACGATGAACAGACATACGTTTAAAACGAAATATACAATCATTATCATACATCTCCCACAAACGTATAAATATTATGAAATGCAATACCCGTCGCCGTGGCCGTGTCGTAATTAAATGAATCTGTTTCCAATTAAAAGGAAAAAAGCAGTACGGTAGAAACAGTCACACGTATTTGGTGTGTCTCATCTGTTATCTCGCCTTTAGTTAATGCGTGAGAAAGAACTGCAGCATTTTAGCGATAAGGAACGTACGTATATTGCCTTTTTCCCCCTGGTAACAATAAAACAACAATAAAAGCGCCCAATCAGCATTAAAAGATTTTTGCGATTATCAACAAGATAAATATTGTTATGCGCCACGTTGCGCGCCCGTTGTTATGATGGGCCCTAAACATGTCCCAGGCCAGCTCACAGCAGAGACAAAAGTACCCTCTATTCCAGGGGCAGGTCGCACGAATGCTTCGGAACTCTCATCTCCCCACGGTCGTCCGGGAAATACACTCTAGGAAATGCTCCTGCCGAGGCAGAATAACAACAGGATTGAGTTAAATAGATTCATGTATTGCAAATTCAAAACACAGTTTCATAGGTTATTACAGTACAATTCAACACAAGAAATGCATATTACACAATCCTAGCTATCGTGTTTATACCTCGTGATCTCTGAAACGAAACTCCCTGAGTGATGGCTTTTCGCGAGGGTTTACAGTCTATCGTTAAAGGACACAAACAGAAGAGGGAATATTTGTACAGCTTACATGATGTTCGGGGATCCACGCCTTCCGGGTTCAGCAGGGGGCACTTCCGAGTCTAGGACAGGACCCGAAGTTCACACAGGCATGGCAGAATACCAGCGCTAAAACCCGTATGTACTTCAATTAACATCGCAGATGTAATTGCGTTCAAATTGGTCGACAGAAATTAGCCGCGAACTCGGTGTTCGATCCGGGGGAGCGTAACGTGTTCCCGAGGCCGCTTGCAATTCTCGACTGGCGGGACGCGTTGGTGTGCGCGGGAGTGCAGAGAGGGGAGGAGGTAGGAAGCAGGAAACAGGGGGGAGCGGGGTGTTGCTGTCCGCGGTGGAGCTCCCGTGGGCTCGAATTCTGTCGTTTAGGGCGTACCATAACACTTCCCCCCGCGCTTGGAAAAAAAGCGACGTGGCAATGGAGCTGTAGGGAAAAAAAATCCTCTTATGCTTCCATCGGGGTTTTTGAGAGATTCGTTGCTTGAGAGATTGCCTAGCTAGAACATACAGTTTATGCTATAGTTTAGGTCACAATGTTTGTAGGGAATGGATGGGGGTACATAGAATGTTTGGAAAAGACAACTTTGGGGGAAAGTACATGGTGTAAAACAACATACAAGGTTATGCAATTGAAAATAACAATACACATGGTTATGCAATTGAAAAAATGACAATACACATGGTTATGCAATTGAAAAAATGACAATACACATGGTTATGCAATTGAAAAAAAATGACAATACATTTGTACAAGAGAAGAGAAAAGGTGTGATTCTAAGGTTTCATTGGTCTGGGAGCTAAGTTTGCGAAGCGTGGATTTGTTTGGTTTCGGAGAATTTCGAAGAAAAGGACGTGGTTTCACAGATTCTAAGGATTACATTATCACTGCAATCAGACCCATTTGAGATAACACTCAAGAGTACACTTAGGCCTTAGAAAACACCTGGTTTGGTTGAAGACGTTGAAGTTCACAAAGTGGAGACTGTGGTTGCTGTGCCGCGACTATGGTTACAGAGGCCATTGAAGAGAAGAATCCAGTATCTGCAGACATGCCAGTACGAATCCTAAGTGTTATTATGGTAAACACGGATCGTATATAATGGTTATTGAAGCATAATGTAGCTCAAGATAACATGTATTGGTACGCATTCAGCGAATACTGGTGGGTCAAGGTAATGATGGTTTACACATGACGATATATGCGTCACTGCATGACAGAGCAAGAGACGGCAAGGTTGGCATTGATAGCAAGAGTAAGAACAAACCTAGGAGCTAGCGTGCCCAAAAGGTAGTTTAGAGTGTCATAATGTATGGTGGGACAACTCAGCTTGCTGTGGCACGACAAGACAACATACATATGAGCGGTATGGTCTGTGCTTTCAGGAACAAAAACGTAGAAAATGGCAGCAGGAGGGACCTTGTAACCACAGCGCGTGCTGTCAGGAAGTGAAGCTCAGCTTGGCTGTCGGTGATGACATCCGCCTGGGCTTCTTTTTAAATCCGGGAGAAATTATTATTAGAGCAAAATTCTTGAAGTTTACCTGCCTAGGGACCAATGAAGAAAAGGTTTGGAGAGAAACAAAATGTGTCCAGAAAATGAAATAAACGAAATTTTAACCACCGACTCAGAGAGTGACGAAGAGAGATTCCTAACTAAATTGTGATTACATGAACATTTTCCTTTTCCAGGATGACTTGGCGCTTGCCGAGTGACAATGTGTCTTGGTTAAAAAACAACCGGCCCTCTATGGCCTATGTTAACATAAGATGGTAACATTTTCGTAGAATTTCAAAGAACAAGACAAAGAATCGTGAACTAGTCACGGCAAAGGGAAACCAATTCATGAATAAAGGTTGTCAAAAAGGAGACAGACGTTACGCCAAGTGCATATCGTACATATCCAACATTCATGAATGTGTTTCGTAGAATTGAGAAAGAGAAAAAAAGGTGAGACATATGCAGAGATTGAGGGGGAAAACCTGTAGATAACCGGACAGTTACCTATTCGAACTCCAAGTGAGGGCGAAATATGGTCAACGACAGATTTTTCACTTCATAACATAATCTGAGAACATGGGGGAATGGGGGGGAGGAGGGGAGAAGGGAGACGAGTTACGAAATTTGCTAGAGACTGGACTAATTTCCAATTCAAGCTCTATGTGAAAATGAAACATAATCAACCAGCAGATTTCCTGACTCTTTACATTTATCAGAAAAGGGTGAGGAGAAATTTGAATACACATTATAACAAAGAGGCTAATCTTTCGCGTGTATTGGGCAAAAGATTAGGGGTCATTTTAAAACTTCTACATGATTGTGAGAAAAGACAGACCCTTGCTCCAATTTCACAAACCTGGGGGTTTTCTTATTCGTTCTCCAGACAACGAGTTAGGTGGTTTTGTGCTCAATCGATTAACTCCCACAGCACTATGCCCCATAATTGACAGTGAAGCTGAAAACTAGTCCTTTTGGGATAGTAGATATTCCTGGGCTTCTTTCCTTTTGCAAAGAAGTAAAAAAACAGGAAGTCCACGGGCATCGGCGTTGAATGACAACAAAGGGTTGTGGACTACATTTCGTAGATCGCACACAAAAGGTTTGATATTATTTCGTTCGCACGACTCATGGTAAGTGTTTTAACGTCTCCACGTATGGTGTACAAAATATGTAAGTACACACAAGATATAACTCAATTATAGACAGAAGTCAAAGAGCTTATACAATGCATCTTAAAGAAGATGGCAAAGCCGATATTATGTCGTTCACACGAATCACGGTAAGTGTTTTAACGTCTCCACGTGTAGTGTACAGAGTTTATACACAATTATACATAAAAGCGGTGCTCACGGCAAATAAATGACGCACGACCAGAACAGGTTATACAAAAGGGTGGTACTCATGGCAAATATGTCACACGACCAAAATAGAATGTACAAAACGGTACTCATGACAAATATGTCACACGACCAACTCAATAACATTTAGCTATGAGCAAAAGTGATTATGACGAACTTCTCGTATTGTGGCAGGTATTTTAAGGATCCCTCCTATAATGTAACAGGGTTGCGTTTAAATACAACACAATAAACGTTAACAATGCTTGTTTTAACACAGTATATGAAGATTTGTTAGATTAACTAACTCCGTAGCCCAGGAGCGTACGATAGAATAACGAGGAGGTAAACAATTTAATGTCACTTCGTATGTTATAAAGGCGGGGTGATGACAGAGTACATTTCTGTTTACACCATGTGACAAACAAAGACAGACCTATATGGTTTTACATACTGTCTATTGTAGCAACTTCGGTGGGGACAAACAAAAGGGACCAATTGTGGTTTTACATACCCTTTGTGCAGTTACAACATACCAGGTTATGTGCAATTTAGGTTGCAAATACTTGGTTAAATGGCGAAACAAGAGTTGAATGCCTATGTTTGCAAAACGATGATCAAACAAAACATTGATGATTTACGTTAAACTGCGGTTATTTATGTACGGAAAACAGGGCTGCCGTTAGGTTTTATTAACCTTTTCCGTCAGGGTTGAGGCATGTAATACAAGACATACATGTTGTGAAGAGGGACAAATCGAGGACTTCTTATAACAACAAAAGACCGAGTATTTGGTTTTACGTACTTTAGTTGAAACGGGCCCAAGAAGATTTGTATAAGGGTGGAAAGACCAATTTAAAGGCTTTTCCTTTACTTATATACATATGATTTCAAAATGGACGTGTCAAAATCCAATTTGTTAGCAAAGAGCTCGGGTAGGACGCCATCAATTTTTTAACATTTGAGAAAAATTGAAAACTACTGTACACAAGGAATGTGATTATGTGAGTAACCACTTATTTTTACCATGATGAGTAAAATATGGAGCATGTTAAGATGGTTTACTAGTCCTGGGTCGTGATTTAACGCTTTGGAGTTTACCAAATCCGACTTTAGAACGACGCTCCAGTACTTACAGAACATAAAAGAAAAAATTTTGAAGAGATTCCTTCCGATATGATGAAAAAACAACAAACAAAAATGGTGAAAATTACAATATTGCATTACATAGCAAAGCGTGCCATGGCATGAACGTTGCGTAGTGTGAGGGGTTGAGAGGCAATGATTTGGGTTCATGACTTCCCAAACACTGTGACTCGAGGGGTGTCTCTGCTCTAAAGTGATCAATTTTGGAACAGGTGAGAAAAAAAGAAAAAAAAAACAAAAAACGTGTGGAACAAAAATTACGGTGGTTGCCAATTCATAAACATGAACGGGGCAAACTACGCCGTGGAGTGTACATAAATTTACAAAAATGATTTTTTAACAATATTCGTTTCATCAACGAAAGGGTGGACATGTAATTGACACTTTACACGCCAGTCATTGTAAGACTTGATGTGCTTACCAAAGGGTTGTGGTGATACACACTGGATCATTTTGAGTTTGCTGAGATAGTGGGGGCAGTTTTACTTGACTCCTCACTTCCAGTCTTTGCAATATCCTTAATATGGTAATTACCAATGTGCTTTCCAGAGGAGTCAGACAAAGAGTACACTAAATCTGATATCTTTCTTAGAACTTTGGCCTTCACGAAACGCGGTGCCAGCTTGGCAGAGAAATACATGGCTCCTTGGGAAAGTGTGTTGTTCTTTCTCCAAACTATGTCTCCAGTATTGAAGGTGACATGTTTCCTACGTAGGTTGTATCTGTCCGCGCTCTTTTGATGAGCCAGGAGTAAAGCATCAGTGACTTCACTGTAGATGGCCGACAGTTCTTCCAGACGATGGGCATAGTCCGCGGTAGGGTTGCTTGTGGCGGCAATTGACGTAGGAAAGTTTGTGTCCCTATGTAGAGAACCGTGAACAACTTGTTCCATACCGTGTTTTAAGAAGAAAGGTGTGTAACCAGTGGCCAGGTTAACCGTGTTGTTCATAGCAGCCTGAATTTTATCTAGGTTTTTACACCAAGTACGTTGATCTTTATCAACTAGAATAGCTAGAGCTGTGTTGATTGTCTGGTTATAACGTTCGACAGTGTTATTCTGTGGAGTATACAAGGTGTTATAGTAAATGTCCTTGATTCCGTATTTGGCAAGAAAATCTTTGAATTCTTGGGCAATAAATTGTTTTCCGTTATCAACTATTATGGTTCTGGGTGTTCCGTAAGGTATAAAAATGTGTTTTTCCAGGAGTTTGATGATGGCGGACGCGTTGGCTCTTTTTAAAGGGAAGATCCAACAGAATTTAGTGAAAACATCCACTACACTAAGTATGTGCATGTGTCCGGCATAACTTCGAGGAAAGGGTCCGACGAGGTCCATTGACAATGATTGTAGGGGTCTGTCGGCACGTTTGGGATTACCCATTAGGCCGGCAGGTGCTGCCGTGCTATGTTTATAAGCTTTACAAGTTTCACATTTAGAGATGTAATTGCGAATTTGCTTAAAGAGACCAGGCCAATAATACTTCAAGGCGATTTTTTTATACGTCTTGAAATTTCCTGGGTGTATGGAGTCGGGAGCACTATGATTGTCAATGATTATTTGTTCTCTACCTTCGAGGGGAACGACAAGTTTCCACGAGTAATCTTCGAGGATGGATAATGGTGCCTTGCAATTACGGTATAGTTGTCCTTCTTTTATGATAAAATTAGGAAACTTTTGTTGGTTATTTTTGCAACCTTCGTAGATTTTCAAGTACCATTCATCTTTTGTAGATGGAGGGGGGGCAATTGTGTCAACATTTAATGAAGCTAGTTCAATTCTTGAAAGGGCGTCGGGAACAATATTGTCCGCGCCTTTACGGTGAACAACATCAAAATTGTATTGAGACAAACGGGAGGACCAGCGAGCGAGCCTACCGGAGGGATTACTTAAAGAGATCAACCATTTCAAACTACTATGGTCTGTGACTACAGTAAATTTGCTACCGTCTATGTAACCGCGGAAATGGTGAACAGAATCCAATACAGCCAATAATTCTTTCTCGGTAATTCCGTAGTTTTTCTCGTGTTTGTTTAGTGTACGGGAAAAATACGCTACAGGGTGTTCGCCATCTGGGAATTCTTGAGTAAGGACTCCACCGATTCCTACATTGGAGGCATCCGTGTGGAGGGTAAAAGAGAGTGCAAAATCCGGGCAATTCAGAACGGGAGCTTTTTGAAGGGCATTTTTTAAAGTTGTGAACGCTTCTTCAGTTTCGACAGACCATCGGAAATTGCTGACGCCTTTACGAATGCCGGTAATTTTATTTAAGGGGGCTGCAATAGTGGAAAAGTCTTTGATGAATCTCCTGTAGTAACCTGCAAGTCCAAGGAAACCTTTGACTTCCTTCGCGTTTTTGGGTCGGGGAAAATTTGCCATGACTTCCACCTTAGCGGGGTCTGTTCTTAGACCTTTTTCGTCGACAATGAATCCCAAATAACGTAGACGGGACTTACAGAATTCAGACTTCTTCAAGTTGATGGTTAAACCAGCGAACTTGAGTTGTTGGAAAACTTTTTCCAGCATTAATAGGTGTTTTTCAAAGGTATCGCTGACGATGATGAGGTCGTCAAGGTAACAAAACAGGCTATTATCGACTTCAGGACCGAAAAGTTTGTCCATCAGTCTTTGTAACTCGGCGGGGCTGTTTTTTAGACCAAAGGGTAATCTTTTAAAATGGAACATTCCCCTACCAGGTACAACGAAAGCAGTTTTTTCGCACGATTCTGCGTCCAAGGGTATTTGCCAAAACGCTTTGCTGAGATCGACAGAAGAGATGAACTTGGCGTTACGCAGCTTGTCTAAGGTTGCGTGAACGTGAGGTAAGGGATACGCATCAGCTTCCGTGCAAGAGTTTAAACGTCTACTGTCGAGACAGAAACGTGCAGAGCCGTCTTTTTTAGAAACCAAAAGAGTTGGGTTGGTCCATGCACTTCTGCTGGGAACCACCACACCCATTTTTAACATTTCGTCAAGTTCGTTTTCTAAAAGTTTAAGTTTTTGGGGGGCTAAGTTGTAATAACGTTGCTTGATGGGTGGGCCATTGGTTTTGATATGGTGTTCCACCAAATTTGTCAAACCTAGTCCACATTTTTCGAAGGATATTGATTCGAATTTATTGACCATTTCCTTTAGTTGGAGAGCCTGGTCCGTGCTTAAATTTTCGTGAGGTATTATTGTGCGGATCTCACTAATTTGAGCGGCAGTGGAGGTTTCGCCAAGAGTATTAAATACTTGGGGAGCAACATTGAATGCCTTCCAGAAGTCAACGCCAAGGATGAAATTCTGGGATATAGAGGGCACTATTAGAAAATTGATTGTAACTATTTTATTGTTACAATTAATTGGCAGGGCAAGGGCACCGATGACCGGCTGAGAAACATTATCTGCAGTCGTCAGGTGTGTCGATTGGGGCGAAATTCTAAAATCACTGTTAACAAAAGGCAAGTGAGCATTGTTGCCAAGACAGCTGATAGATGCCCCACTATCGAGTAATCCGGAAAAGGTCACATTGTTAACAGAGAAAGAAGCATAGGGTCTCCCATCTTTAGCTTGTTTGCAACAAACCGAAGAAACATTTAAGGTCTGGTTAAAATACTTAATGTGTGCTAACTAATCAGTCCATTCTTTAGACCTTGGTTCAGAATGGGTGCCTGAGAGGTTATTATTTAGTTTTTTGGCCTCTTCATGTAGAAATTTGGTGGGGGCTTGGAGAAATCCACCTGAGGTCTGACATCGCTTGGGTTTTGTAACCTTTCCATGTTGTGCCTTGATTTCTTGAAAATATTGCGCAGTTCGTCGCGTGGAGGAGAGCGGTCCCTAGAGTGATGCCTCTTGAAAGTTCGGGGTTCCTTGGATTCCAGAAACCTCGCTTGCTTGAAACAAGTAGTGGCCAGATGGCCTACTTTTTTGCAAAAAGAGCACACTTTTTTGTTGTCGAATTCTGGTTTTAAACCAGACGAACGGCTTGGCACAACTACATTATTTGACACATTCTTTATGTTCTTCCTATCCTGGTATGATTCCAGAAGGAGACAGACCTCGTTTAACTGGGCCAGGGATGCAATTTTCTGCGAGGTGATGATGTTCTCGTATTTGCTTAAAAGGCCATCAGTTATGACTGGTAATAGTTCAGCTTCCGAAACGGGATGTGAAAGCTTGATGTTAATGGATTCAGCCCTTTCTATGAATGTTGCTACAGGTTCATTTACCAGCTGTTTAATAGATAGTAAAGATAATTTGATCCTGTGCTGGGCTTCTGTTTTTCCGAAGCTCGAGATTAGGGCAGATCTGAGTTTATTCCAATCTTTGCATTTAGTTTTTTGAATGCGGTGCCAGGGTATCAATTCTGGGGAGATGAGTTCTATGAAGTTTTTTCGTAGAATCTCGAATGGGATATTTTTGATTGTAGCCGTTTCTTCGATACGGTCGATGAAATCCAGCACATCGGAGACGCCATTATATTTGACTTTCCAAGAGGATAAATCGTAAGTTTTATCTTGTGTCAAGGTGGGTGCGATGTCCTGTTTTACCATTACTTGCGGTATAGGTTCTTTGTTAGGAACAAGATTATCCAAAACTTGCGTAGCCGAGCGTGAATTATTTTCGCTTGAGGGGGCGAGGTTTATTCTCTTAATGTACTTTTTGTTAAATAGAAGTGCATAAGCCTTTAATGTAGATTTAGATTTGTTTGATGGCGAGAGTCCTCTATCCCTTAAAGCAGTTTGTAAGTGAGTTTTGGATAAGTTGTGCACGTTGGGAATGATACCCAAATTGGATGATGCCATAGCTTGATTGTTTTCCATTGTGAGTTTCCCGGGTGGTGAAAAAAATTTTTGCCAGGGGTTTCCTTTAGCAAACGCAAAATTAATTTTGTGAGGCACTTTTCACTTGGTAACCACTGGTTGGCACTTCTAAAATAGTTATAGAAAACTGTATTTCACACTACAATTTGGTATAAATGACACCAGAATCTTTGTCAAAGGAAGGCATACGAAAAAAATTTTGCGTGGAAAGACCTTAGTAGTAAAGGTTTCTGTGTTTCACTGACCACTTTTGAGAAAACTGTGAAATTCACAAGTATTTATTTATTTTCAAAAAAAATTGCCAGGACTGACCTTTAGAAAACGGCTTTTTTATTTTTTTCACTTCACTTTGCACTGAGAAAGGCACTAAAATTCACAAAAGGCACTCTTCTGTCAAATAAGAACAAACTTCCGGATGAAAATAACTGAATATGGGATTCGTTACGACAACCACATTAAAATTATTTTATTTATTCATGGAATCAATCATTTGTTTTATTATTATTTCACTTTTCTTTATGTAAGGAAAAAAAACAATTCACTTTACACTTATGCTGAAAAAAAACGGTACCTGTAATGTAGAATGGGAAAAAAAAGTCATTATTTTGTCCATTTGGTGAAATATAAGTTGCACTCATTTGACAGACACAAATGGGCCAATTGGTATATTGTGCAGAAACAACAAAAAAACGTAAGTCCGAAATTTTTGATTCAGGAATTCGCAAAATAACTGGGGTTCCAGAATCAAATTTATAATAATTTCCGTTGCTATCCGGTTCAGTCATAAAAAAGGCGATTTGATTATAAACGCTGCATAGCAACAGTTAATTATTTCTTTCCGACGGGTTTTTTCCGTTGGAATTTTGGCGCGAGACAAAGCACTTGCGCGCGCAATCCAGAGAATAGGTATTTACCGCGTGAACATTTGCCGTTGAGATTGGCGCGAAATTGACCGTAGCTTGGTGAACAAAAGGGTCACGCCTGCGCAGTCAAGTTCGCGGTTAAAAGTATTGGCGCTTTCTAGTAGCTTCCACAATGGCCGTGTTTTCAATTGCGGCGTGATTCATGGTTTTTTCACAGAATTCACTGTACACTGGGTGTAGAATATCAAGGTATAATTAATGTTCACAAAACAATTCCTGTACAGGGAGGATTTCGACGAGTTGCACTCCGCGAAGCGATCGTGATAGAGAGAAAAAAATTCCGAGGCCCCACGCTATGGCGACAGTTGTTATGCGCCACGTTGCGCGCCCGTTGTTATGATGGGCCCTAAACATGTCCCAGGCCAGCTCACAGCAGAGACAAAAGTACCCTCTATTCCAGGGGCAGGTCGCACGAATGCTTCGGAACTCTCATCTCCCCACGGTCGTCCGGGAAATACACTCTAGGAAATGCTCCTGCCGAGGCAGAATAACAACAGGATTGAGTTAAATAGATTCATGTATTGCAAATTCAAAACACAGTTTCATAGGTTATTACAGTACAATTCAACACAAGAAATGCATATTACACAATCCTAGCTATCGTGTTTATACCTCGTGATCTCTGAAACGAAACTCCCTGAGTGATGGCTTTTCGCGAGGGTTTACAGTCTATCGTTAAAGGACACAAACAGAAGAGGGAATATTTGTACAGCTTACATGATGTTCGGGGATCCACGCCTTCCGGGTTCAGCAGGGGGCACTTCCGAGTCTAGGACAGGACCCGAAGTTCACACAGGCATGGCAGAATACCAGCGCTAAAACCCGTATGTACTTCAATTAACATCGCAGATGTAATTGCGTTCAAATTGGTCGACAGAAATTAGCCGCGAACTCGGTGTTCGATCCGGGGGAGCGTAACGTGTTCCCGAGGCCGCTTGCAATTCTCGACTGGCGGGACGCGTTGGTGTGCGCGGGAGTGCAGAGAGGGGAGGAGGTAGGAAGCAGGAAACAGGGGGGAGCGGGGTGTTGCTGTCCGCGGTGGAGCTCCCGTGGGCTCGAATTCTGTCGTTTAGGGCGTACCATAACAATATATAGCATTATTATTATTACTAGTGTATGGAGTTAGTGTCCCTATGAATAGAAGGAAAGTTATGTAATATCATCCTTTACTATCCTTTTTAAAATGTAAAAATAAATCATAACAAGTGAATGCAAAAGTAGAAGGATGATAATAAAATAATCTGTAGGGACAATACATTTTCAACGAATTAAGCCTGAGTCCACTATGATGCCCACATTTATGCTTTGTGACTGGACAAAGTGCTTTCAGCTTTCTCGTTGATGGCACAATAATATAATCGTTGCGGACAGTCCACATCAACTGAACACGAAGGATTTCTCTCTGGTAGTAGAGAATTATGTAGTTACAGTTTGGATTAGTGGTTAATGTTTATTGTAGAAAGAAAATATTTAAAATATCCATTTATTAATTAATTCTTGGAATTTCTTCTTCTAGGAAAAATGTTTGCCATAGATGTGAGTATAATGGCTGATAAAGATATTTGTTCGCGCGTTTTTATATGGGATTGATTGGGTATTGCATTCGCAGACTTGGTGGGTAGATATGTCAAAATTCTGAATTTATCCCACCTACCTAATCTTTCCTTCCAAAATGTCACCATAAAAATGGTTGCAAGAAAGTACTCAACTTTGGAGAGGTGACAGTGTGCTTTCCTGCTCAGTACAAAATAACATCTCAGACAGGGCGCATGTATCGTAACCTCTTGTTATAAGAATTTTGCGAATTTTAAACAGTGAGAAGTGTACACCAAAACTGGAGATCAGCGAGGCCCCATCTGCAACGGTGAGTCCTATTTTCCTTATCCCAATCTGTGCTATCTAATTTTCCAAAAGCACAGATCTGAACTATCGACTGACTATCCATTGGGGTTTGCGAGTGTATGCTATTTAATCATCCCGTATAACTTAGCGTTTTCACGTAGTTTCGGGACTGGTCCTTCGAGGGCTGCATAGGCTTTGCTCTGCAGCATTTACCGCCAATTAACAGTGGAGTCGCAGTTTCATCAGAAAAGTTTAGGTATTAGGTATTTAGGTATTCTGCAAACAGAAAAGTGTTTGCAGAATACCTAATTTAATTTGAGGGGTAGGTATGGGTACCGCCATCCCGGAAAATATTTATTAGATAACCAACTCCTCTGCCACAGGCCACCCCGTGTGGTTCGCTGTGTTTGGTGGCTTAAGAGGTGTTCCCGGGTTCATGTCGTGAGGTTTGTCTAGGTCTTGGCGATGGATGTGTTTGCCCAGCTACTGAGTGGCAGGCCAGATCGGGAGAGACTGATTGAGCTTTTGATCTCTCCAGCCGGAATTTCTCGACTCATCGCCTTCCACCGCAAAAGGAGAGATGGATAAGTCCGTTAATCTAGACACACTGATCCCCAGATTACTACCCAACTTTAACATATTTTTCTTTCTCAGAACTTCCTCTCTTTCCTTTTCTTAAAACAAGCTCCATACAGCTTCCCTAAGATGACATGGCCTTGAGAGATTTTTTGTCCTCAGGACTTCCCGTGTGGAGCTTATATTAAAAAAATAGAACTCATTAATGAAAGCATATTTAATGTAGAAGAACCTCAACAACCCCTACTCCCCCCCCCCTCCTTACCTCCCCCCTCACCAACCCTCCATACTAGGGTGTGTCAATTATATCAACTTTTGAATTCAGAAACGCCCGAGGTCTCAAAAGTTGCGTCCTTCAAAGAAAATGAGAACTGCATTTAAATTTATTTTTTTAAAAATGGTTTTTAGCCCGCTAAAATGCATTGAAAATCAGAAAACTAACCTAAAACCATTTTTTTCATAAATTTTTAATAATTTTTTTTCAGTAATTTAACCTTTCGTTTATTTATTATTAAAAAATGCGTATAATTGACAAAAATTTAAAAAAAATTTCAAGTTTATGATTACAAATAAGTCAACAAGAATTCTCATTTTATCCAGAAAGTGTTGTTTTCTCCTTTTATATTTTTAACCAACACATCACATATGTTTAAAAAAATAAATTTTTGGGTAGTTTGTACTGCAGTCATGGAATAAAAATAAGTTTGGTACAAAATATAAAATATGAATCCTTTGCTTATATTTTTTTTTCCAAATCACGAAATCTATTTTTTTTCAAACTTTCGTCCATTTTAGCGGGCTAATAGTGAACAATAATTTCATTTATTTTTATGTTTTCGATTAGCTACAGATCATACGAAACTTTTGAGACCCCGGGCGTTTAAATATAAGTCCATTTTTTTTTCTCTCTATGGAGAGCGACACAAGCTACTCCATACCCGTTATATTCACTTTTTCAAACAGCTCGTGTGCCATCTATTAAAACGTAATAATCAAACACGCGCAGTAAATTTTAACTATCACAGGGATCTCTATAGTGCCTAATCTAAACAAATAACAAAATGATAGCGCACGTCAAATAATTACTCAGCAACGATTTGCCTTTCGTCTGAACCATAAACGTATAATAAATAATTTCATAACGCCAGAGCTAACCAATACATATAGCATATAATAATGTAGCTTTCTATTAATGAAAAAATTTAAAAAATCCATTCAGTAGTTTTTGTGTGTAAGAGTAACAGACATAATATATACATCCATACATCCAGACAACATCCATACAAACTTTCGGCTTTATAATATTATAAAATAAAATAAAATGGGACATAGGATAGGAGTGATAGGATAAATGAATAAAATACTTTTGTTACCTACATCATCGCTTGTTTTCCCACAATTATAATCAGTTCGAATTTTTAAAAATTCAATTTTAGAGTCTTTAATCTGGAGTTACATATAGACAAGGCGATACAACAATTAAGATTTTTAATAAAACACTTGTTTTTATGGTCCCCATATAAGTGCTGTGTAAATTATGAAAATAAATATAAAAATATTTAGAAAAAATGATTTTTTGACGTGGAATTACCCATACACGATGTTTTGATTAGCAGGACCGTTTTTAATTCCGTCCAAGAGCCCGAAGCGGATTTTTCACTAGCGAAAAATATAAAGTTCCGTAAGTTCCGTTCCGTTCGATTCCGTACCTCTCCCAAATGAACGATAGAGCGGGCGTATTAGGGAAATGCTAACAAAAAACGGCTCATTGTGCGGAATGAATGCCAGTTGAGCCGAATAGAAAACTTCCGTTCCTGGCCGATTGGAGATGCAATTGCTTGTATTTCGTTTATTCCAGAAGTTTTACCCTGGATCAGTATTGTGAAACGGATTATTAACTATTAACTATTTCTATTATAACTATATAGAAAACTATTATAAAATTAATTCTAAGACTACCTCTAATTACAGACTCGAACTTAATCTTCAATATTATGAATGTGTTTGACGTTCGGCAGATATATGCAAAAACAATCTTTTCTCATCTATACACAAATATACATAAATACTATGAAAAAAGATTAAATACTCGCTGTACTCGAAACAATGACAAAGACTTACTACAAATCCCCAAAACGCATACTACTTTTGGTCAACAAAATTTCAGATACCTTGCAACAAGACTTTACAACATTCTTCCAGATAGAATAAAAAAATGTGATTCCCAAAAAAATTTCAAAAATAACATAAAAATTTGGATCAAAAATAATGATAGGGCCTTTACCGGTGCACTCATCCAAATTCGAAATTATTAATGATTTGGTATTATACAGTGGAAATATACAAGCAATTGTATTGGTTGCTTTTATTTAAAACTATTATTAATGTAACCAATCTATGTATTATGTGATAAGTTTTTTAATAAAAGTGTAGGTATGTTTATAAGTATTATAAATTGATTTAAAAATTACTGCCTCAACACAGGCTAGCCTAGTGAGGCAGTATACTGAAAAAAACAAAATTTATAACTATTTTCTATTTTTGATTTATCTACTGTTCATATTTATATTTTTTTCTGTTGATATCCTTTTGTACTTATGTAATTTTAAACCACTGTAAACATAACACTGAATATGACATGTACTTTTTAGTTATAATCTTGTAAATTTCATTTAATTAAGATTATTATTATTATTATTATTAACTTAATTAATGTAGTGCAGATATAATGTAGAATTTGCATGTAAATTAACATCAGATATCCTCAAAAATAAGTTATCTTCTTCTTTTTCAAAGGCACTCCGCCCATTTCGAGCCTTGGCCACTTTCAAGACAAGCCTCCACCGCCCTCTGTCCGCACCACGGTGTCGATCACCGTGGCGCAGTTCGAGTTCCAGAGGTGTCAATATGTTTTTCTGATTTTTCTGTTTCCAGATTTTCGATTGAGTTTCGCTTTTATTGTTTTCATTTATTTAAATATTACAATTTGATGTTTTACTCATAAAGATAAAATAAAAAATAAAAAAAGTAGCTTACGTTCGTACTAGATATTTGATATACTTTTTGATAACAAATATAGTTTTTAAGTAAGATTGGGTATTCTGATCTCAACTCCAAAATTAAGATTTGTATGAAACTGGCAGAAACTAGCCGCGCAAACGTTCCAAACTCTGTCTGTACCTAAACAAAAAATACTATCGAAGACCCGTGAAAAATCATGGAATAACTGGAACTCTTAACAAACCAGTTTCATTATTGAAAATGACCACTAAAATTATGTTTCACTGCGCCACGGTGTCGATCACCGTGGCGCAGTGGTTAGCGCGTTTGCCCGGAAAGTAAGAGGTCCTGGGTTCGAGTCCCAGAGGTGTCAATATGTTATTCTGATTTTTCTGTTTCCAGATTTTCGATTGAGTTTCGCTTATAGTGTCTTCATTTATTTAAATATTACAATTTGAGGTTTTACTCAAAGATAAAATAAAAAAATTTAAAAAAGTAGCTTACGTTCGTACTAGATATTTGATATACTTTTTGATAACAAATATAGTTTTTAAGTTAGGTTGGGTATTCTGATCTCAACTCCAAAATTAAGATTTGTATGAAACGGGCAGAAACTAGCCGCGCAAACGTTCCAAACTCTGTCTGTACCTAAACAAAAATACTATCGAAGACCCGTGAAAAATCATGGAATAACTGGAACTCTTAACAAACCCGTTTCATTATTGAAAATGACCACTAAAATTATGTTTCTGTTAAAAACATTATATTTACTACATGTAATAATTTATTATTGCTTGTCAGAATTCTTCAAAAAATTAATTCCAATTTCGAAAATTACACTTACAATCAAAGCAAATTTGAATTCATGGAATCAGAGTTACGCAGAACGCACAGACAACTAAAATGAGAATCTATATATATAAAAATTTAGGTTCCGTATGTTTGCGTTCGCTAATCTCGGAAAGTAATCGATGGATTGACTCAAAATTTTTACAGAACATTGCATTTTAGCTGAAGAGCGTTTATACATACTTTTTATTTGAAAGTTCCAAAGGAAAAGGATAATTTTATGCGTTTTAATTTGACTCATAATTTGTCATTGTAAAAAACGGAATGACAGTTCTAGACAGTGTTGCCATTTTATTAATTTTATTAAAAGTTACAAAAATTAATGAGATAATTAATAAGGTCTGAATAAATAAATAATTTAAAAAAATTTACGAATGATTTTTTTTCTTCCCTTATATTCTACACTACAGCATAGTCACAGCAGATATTCAATTAAGCAATGTGTCTTCTTGGAAAATGCACAGTTGCTAGACAATTTTTGTTAACTTCTCTAATATTTAAAATCAGACAAAGCCACAGCGAAGCGTGGTCGGGTTCAGCTAGTTTTTTATAAATATGTTTATTTAAGTGGAATTGCAATTGGAATTGAAAATCGACTGGTAAAATATTTTGTTGGTAGGTATTTCAGATCGTATTCGTTTACTCAGTTATAAAAAAGTCGATACTGGATGATGTCTGTTATTATAGTTATTTATAGTTTACATTAAGTAAAAAAATATATAAAAACATCTAAATTGACTTATTCCAGAATACATAAACTTAAATAATGGCTTTGCTATGACCATATCATTGCAAATAATAATAGTTTTGGCAAAAAAATACAAAGATAAATATTCTTCATATCATTACATAGTATAAAATGAAGTCGCTCAAAATGTATGTGCGCATAGATCTTTTAAACTACGCAACGGATTTTCATGCGGTTTTCACAAATAGATAGAGTGATTCAAGAGGAAGGTTTATATGTGTAATGCATGCTTATTATAGTAGATAAAAGTCGAGAAATTCAAATATTCAATTCAGGTTGCGGGCAGCGGGCAGCTGGCAAGCGGGTGGTGTGGATTTTCAAGGTTGGGTAATGGCGTTGTGTTTCGTTAGCCACAGCAACGTGTGGCCGGGTCTGCTAGTTTATAATAAAGGAAAACGATTGGATAACTCAGAAACCTAAGAAATAAAACAAAAAATCCTTAATAGTAATGAGTCCATTTTCAATAAACAAAAAATATTACCTTAGTCCTATCTTAAATGTGTTCCCCTTCAATTTCCGCTCTGTTTCCTTCCCCCACTCTTCATTAATCCCTAGCCACGCCACTACCTCTACCGCAACTCTAGTAATACATTGTACTCACCCACTGTTTTGTAATTGTCAAGTCGGCGTTAATAAAATATATTAGTGGTCCTAACAAAGAAATATTGTTTCATTTATTAGAAAAAGATGTGTTTCCGTTTTCCCTCTACATGCATAAGTAATTGGCAAAGTTCCACTTTGGAGGCGACTGACCGGAACCGGGTTCCACATTGTTCCGCAACTGAGGTCCATGGATTCTGCCTGGCAATGGGAAATGAACTACCCTTACCTGGCATTATATTAAACCATTTGACATATATAATATATACATATTCTACTAGTGAAAATGTCGCTTTGTGGCTTATTCGTCCTCCTAATAAAATGGCGTTGAAAGTTCGCTTGATCGAAATGCACACTTCAAATAATAAAGAATTAAAATAATTTTCTTATAAAATGTTATATTACTAGCGAATACCCGGCATGCGTTGCAATTCCTCAAATAAAGAAGTCTTCCTGCGTCTTTTCGCATTCATCCCCGTTTTCCTTCCCTCTCCTTCTCCATCTACAAATTTTGTAACGCCAGAGCTCACCAGTATATTTAGAAACCTTCGCGGGCGTGTGCACAACAACTCACCAAAGTTTCATCGCAATCATATGAAAAGCATAAGATATAATTTCGTAACGCAAGGGCTTACTATTATACATAGAAACCATCGTGGGGATTGGATGTACGCGTATCAAATCCCCAAAGTTTCATTGCAATTGGATTAATGGTTGAGGAACACATATGGGACAAAGAAAGAAACAGACATCTACATTGCGAAGATTGCAGATATTGTATTATAATATGCGAGCCTGAGGTGTGTAAATAACTCCAGACCCTCTGGGCTTAATACCCAAAGATATGATTTTGAAAATCTACTTGCGCGGACAATGTATCACAAAGAATAGCAATCAGAAAAAATCTCAAGGGAAAAAACAGATTCATAAACCTTGTATGAAGTTTTTTTTTGTAGCTGGAGAAGCCTCCGTAAATTAATCCGCTTAAAATCCAGATCAGTTCAATGCTTTTGTGGCTTTGAAATTGCACAAATAGTTAGTTGTCAACCAAAGATATTCAAACACAGAAGAGATATGCTATGGTGTCCGCGCAACTCTCGCCGGACTACGCGCTAATTAGCGTAGTTTTCATACAAAAAGAATTTGTTCATTTCGTTGATTTTTTAAAAATGTGCATTAATATTGGTTAACAATATATTTTGAATAAGAAAAGAATTCGTTCATTTAGTTTAACGTTCGTTTGGTTTATTCGTTAAGTATTTGTTCTTTTAGTTTATTTGTTAATTGGTAAACAATATCGGCGACACCCGGAAGCGCAGACCCACATAGTAAAAACAGCAGATAGCACATCTACTTATATTTCAATATCTTTGGTTGTCAACCATACACAAGTAGTTAGTTTTCACAAAGAAAAAATAAACAGCAAAATTTTCCAAAACAACAGATGAGAGTTGTTCACTTGTTCGGATACTATTTTCAAAGCAATCCATTTCAGGTGTCTCTGTTAAATTCAAAGAGTGCCTAACTACCATTCTTGTGATATAAATATGTTTAATTAAATTTTCGAACAAACAAAATAAACATATTGTAATGCCTAACCAGACATGTAATTTACGATTATCTAAATTCAGTTCCAACTTTGAAAATGCTACTTGAATTCAAAACCAATTAGAGTTCATTGAACAAAAGTTACATCGCAGACACACTGTAACCGACGTACTGTTTGATTACGATGAAGCCTAATAACAATAAAAAAATTACCGAACAATTTTTTAAGGAACACGAACATCAATTAAATCAGTTATTTATTTTTCTTATAAAATATTGCCCATATACATATGCGAGTACGTATTCAAAATTACCATAGAAAAAATAATAACAACACAATAAGTGTCTTATGGAAACGTTTTTGTATTAAAATATTTACTAATTGAGGTTTAAATTTTTAATAAAAAACTGAACTTACAAACTTCAAATATGATGGAGTTATACTCGTACGTTGTCAGGCGAGTGTAAGTGAAACGAAGCACCAGGCTATTTATTTATTTATTTATTTCAACGCCATAAAATGGCTATTAAAATCCGGTGATACATAGTGGTACATAGGTGGTTAATTTCAATGATAATATATACATTAAACAAAGTACATATGTATGATAACAACTAGTATTTAGTTATAGGATACAAATATGTTTTACAACAAGAAAAAAATAGTATGAGCTCGTACAAAATACACGTTTTTATGCAGAATAAACATAAGTAAATTAAGGTGAATTCTTAGAAAAATTCTCAACATCAAGTATAATATACCCACTTTACTTTTATTTGTACATATTGTTTGATTCTAGGAATTGGCTAAAATGGAGTACATAACTTAGTAATGATATTATTGTTACCTTCAGTTGAAATTACTGAAGTTTGAAATGATTACAGGTACTGCTAATTAGTTCTGCTTATCAGGGCTGCCAGTTAGAGAATCAATAATAAATCTTAGGTTTAAAAATAATAATTTTGAAAAAAAGTTATACATTATTAGCTATCAGTGAGCTATCACTTAACTATCTGATAGTAAATATAAATAAAACAAGCAGTTTGGAATCTATATTAGAGTATGATATAGACGCCGTGCAGACGAACACTATTTAACATTAATTATTGTCATTGAGGTATGATATTATAGCCTTCTTATAACTATATTCGGTGCAGTTGAACACATCTACTACTTCTGAGAAAGCATTTCCAATTGCATGCAATCTAGGTATAAGCGAGTATCTAAATGACTCAGTCCTGATATTTTTGTTGCAATTAAAAAGAATTTTGGATCGAGTAGTTCTAGTAGGTATGTGGAAGGTAATTAGGTTTAATAAATCAGGACTGTCTATAATACCATTAACAATTTTAAAAATAAAAGTCAAGTCGGAAATAAGTCTTCTATCTGAAAGTTTGAGTAAGTTTAATTCTTTCATCAAGTGATTGTAATTTATTGATTCTATTGGTAGACCAAGTTTATAGTTAATGAATCTTAAGAATTTATGCTGAATTTTTTCTATGGAATCGGAGTGGATTTTGAAGTGAGGGGACCAAATAGAAGAATTATATTCAACTTGACTACGAACTAGAGAGGAATATAGGATTTTTAATGTTGAAATATTTTTAAAGTCTCTGCCATTTCGAAGAATGAAACCAAGCATTTTTAATCCTTTATTGGTTACTGTAGTTATATGTGGAATAAAGTTAAATTTGGTATCGAAAATAATGCCAAGATCATTAATCTCACTGACAGAGGTGAGGGAAACATTATTAATTTTATATTGATAGTTAAGGGGTTGATTTGTTCTGAAAAACCTTATTATCTGGCATTTACTTATATTCAGATAAAGTTTATTAGTTTTACACCAGTCTTGTAGTTTATTTAAATTTAATTGAATGTGAATACAGTCATTTATTGTTTTTATAAGTTTAAATAGTTTTAAGTCATCGGCGAAAAGCAACACTTCAACATTATTATCAAAAACAGTGATGATATCATTTATAAAAAGTAGGAACAGTATTGGGCCTAAATGTGACCCTTGAGGTACACCGCTAGTAGCCATGAATTTGTGTGATAGGTAAGAGTTATTTTTTACTTGGAGAATTCTATTGGTTAAGTAACTCTTTATCCATTCCAATAGTTTACCCTCTATTCCCATTTTACTAAGTTTGTTAAGAAGAATTTCATGATTAACTTTGTCAAAGGCTTTAACAAAGTCTGTATATATTGAATCTACTTGGGTTTTATTTTCAAGTGAGCATGCAATAAACTGTTCATACAAGGAAAGATTTGTTAGGGTGGATCTGCCCGGCATAAAGCCATGTTGGTTAGGTACAATGATGTTATTAATATGTATGGAGATTCTGTCAAGGATAAGTTTTTCAAACAGTTTGGGGATAGTTGAGAGCATGCAAATGGGTCGGTAATTAGTGACATCATGAATATCACCCTTTTTAAATACAGGTGTGAGATAACAGTTTTTCCATAAATCGGGGAAACAGCCAGAATTAAGCGATTGGTTAAATATTTGACATAGTGGCTTGGCTAATATCGATACACAGTTAATTAGAAAAGCAGGACTAACTTTGTCAGGACCCGCTTTTTTCTTTATGTCGAGTGATTTTATTTTGCGTATAACATCCGGAACATTTATATGTAAAGCGGGAATGTGGACTGATTTCTTCGGATGAAAGGATGGAAGTTGAACATTAGGGATATCCTTATCGTACACATTTTTGAAGAAGTCAGCAAAGAAATTAACGATGTCGTTTGTATCACTGCTGCTTTTACCTTCGAAATACATGTGAGTAGGTATGCTGGGTTTATTTTTTCTTAGTGAGTTTATGTGTGTAAAAAAGTTTTTGGTATCAGAAGAAATAGACTTTTCTGTGTTAAGTATGTATGTTTGATATAATTTTCTGGCGAGTATTTTGCAGTCGGTTCTATATTTATGAAATATTTTGTAGTCTGAGATAGAGTTGCTCTCTTTGAAGTTTTTGTGCCAGATTTTTTTGTTTTTTGTAAATTGCTTTAAGTCATTATTAAACCATTTGGGGAACTTTGACGGTATTACTTGAATTGAGGGTACGTATTTTACGATAGCCATGTTGATGATGGAGTAAAAAGATTCTAGGTTATGATTAACATTTGTGTTTCTGTCTAAAAAGGACCAATCTGCATTTTCTAAGTATTTTATTATCAATGGATAATCTGCTTTGGCAAAATTATAAGAACAATTGGGAACAGTGTTAGAGTGAGTATTAAGAAAGTTGTACATAATGGTAATGTTTAAGGGAGGATGGTGGGAATCTATGGGGAGAAGAGAGTCTATGGATTTACTTAGTTTTACTGAAGGATCACTACTAAATGCAAGGTCTAATAGGTGGTGATTAGAATTATATACATTATTAATTTGTTTAAGACCAAGGAAATTAGACATATTTATAATTTCACGAGCAATGGTAGATATGTTAGCATGAATTGTTGGATTATTACTTATGGTAACCCAGTCTATATTGTTTGGAATATTGTAGTCACCGGTTAGCAGCATTCTAGCTTCCGGATATTTGAGCTTGAGGGCCTCTACATCTTCAATGTGGCTTTCATAAACTTGTGAATTTGATCCGGGTGGAATGTAAACACATCCAAGAATAATTTTTCCTAGGTTCGTCTTAAGTAGTACGTAAAGTTGTTCTATATTTTTGTGTTTGCATTTCAATGTGGATGAAGTTATAGATTTTGTGACAGATATTATTACACCTCCTCCTCTTGATTTGGTGCTGGTAGTGGTACTTCTATCGAAGCGGTAGGTATTGTGAGAAGTGAAGCCTAGTTCTTCTGTATTAAATGACGGATCCAACCAAGTTTCAGTCAGGAAATATATATGAAAGGGATGGATTGGAATCGAAGATCTTAGCTCATTAAGTTTGGTGCGGCAGCCTCTGATATTCTGATAATAACACATGATAGGTTTTAGTTTTTTGGATTAGTATTTACAATTGTAGGTTTATTATTTTTGTATTTAATTGTGAGTCCTGTTTTGCCGTTTTGAGTTCTTTGGTCTAGGGTTAGTCGTAAATTGGCGAGATAGTTCCTTTGGGCTGGAGTTTGGTCGGAATAAATTTTAATACCAGGGTACTCAGTTATGTTGTTTTTTTTCCTCAATATGTCTATGGCTTGAGTGGGATTGTCAAGTATAACTTTTAGAGGTCTGGATTTGTCCGGTTTTTTGATCCCCAGGCGAAAGGTCGTAATGTTGGCTTGTGTGATGGTTGGGTTAAGTTTTGTTAGTGTAGTTGATATTCTCATCGTATCTTCAGTAATTTTGTCGATTTGGGATCCAGCTAAGCTTTCAGGGAAGTTGAAAATAATTAAGTTTTTCGACCTTTTTTTCCTCTCCTCGAGCTCATCAGCAGCTTCGCACATCGATAAGTTTGATGAATTTGGGGATTCATGTGATGAGTTTGGTTCTAACAATTTTGAAGAGACCATGTGTTCATAGGACTTAACCTGTCCCTCGAGGATTCCAACTTTGACACCAACGTCCAGCATGGTGCCAGAGAGGTTTGAAAGTTTGTTGAGTAATTTAGTCATCTGATCTTTAGTTAGTTTCAACCCTGGATCAGTAATGCTAGTGTATAATGTACTTATTTCTTCCTTCGCCTTATTTATGTACGAAAGTGCATCGGTAGCGCTCATCTTAATAGTTTTTTAATTTTTTTTTTATTTCTTACTTTGTAAAATATAGTGGTGTCAACCCTGTATCTGAGTTGTCTATGACGTTGTTTTGACGTAGGTATGTAAATATGTGTCTATAGTACTAGGGTGACAGTTGAGATTTTTAGTTAATTTGTAAACATTTACCGGTTGGCAGCTGCAACTATAATTACACAATGTTACTTTTGAGTTTCGTAATATATTCGTAATTAAAAATCACTAAAGAGACAGCCTTAGATCAATGTACACTGTTAATTTTTGTGGAGCAAAAAAAATACGTGACCACTGTGATAAAGATTATTAAAGGGCTAAATGGGACCTTTTTTATGTCGATTCAAATTTGTGTGGAAAGCACACATTTGTAATAATATTGAACTAAATAGCTAAGCAAAAATAAAACACTTATTTTGTGTAAAACCACGAGTTTTAAATAATTTATTTACAGACCGGTTTCGCTTTGCTCAGACAACAAATTTATACCAATATTAATACAAATTTAAATGGATTAAAACTCGTGGTTTTACACAATAACATAAATAACCAAGCTTCAGGCGTCAATAAATTGTTGGAGGCCAAAGAATCTATCAAAAAGACGTGCCAATAACTGAACCCAGCTAATTATAATTAAGCAAAAAAATATTATATTAAAAAATGCCCTTTTTTTCCCAGATCTGTGAAAACTTAAAATATTGTTTTTTTCGTTATTTGTTTTTGGGGTGTTATGCCGTGTTGCGCTACCTCCTTCTTTAGCCAACGTTTCGGACATCGTTGCAGTGTCCATCATCAGAGCAGATCCGGTAGATGATAATAATACATATCACCTTAAAAACCAATAACGAAAATGCTTTTGGCCGTGAAAATCTTTTTTTTTTTTTGGTTTTAGGCAATTCACCCTGAAAAGAGTGCTTTGTGCCGGTAATAGTTAAAATGGATAAAAAAATTCGGTTAATCTATTGGTAAAATCTTAAAACGTATCTTAAAATAAAGTGTTTAAAAAAAAAACAGCCACGCCTAATAAGACCGTTCTACATACCAGATAAGTGTACGCTTTCCGACCAATTCAAAGCAGAATTCGCCTTCTACATTATTGTAAGTCCACAAGAGAGACTCTACAGAGTTTCACCGGACCGCGTCACTTCTGTGGACAGAACAACTCTGTGGAACTTTGTGTGGAACAAGCAGTAACTGATATATATACTATGCCTAGTCATTGTTCCCCAGGTAGACGCTAAAATAAATTAAGAGAACAGAGTTATCGCCGCATGAAAAATTTACATACTTAGCATATTATTTTGAGACCAAACGCGTTGCTTATTCACGCAATTTAGCATTTTATATTATTATGGTCCTGAATCTCATAATTCACTACCCTCACACTGCTATTTTTATAACAATCTTGTACCCCTAAAATTTTTAAAATTAAATTGAATTGTTTTACTAATAATAAAAAAAAAACATAGTTTTCACCTTACTTATTATATACATCACAAGAAATTTTCTCCCTGCCGCAAAATCATCAATTTTTTACCAAATTGGTTGAAGAGCTCAAAATATTAAAGATTACCATTTATAAACAATAAGTCATTTAGATACACTTTGTTCATTGGCACAGCTCAAATTTTCGAATTTTGTAAGAGCCAAAATGAACCGAATCCAAAAATAGCTGAAAAAATTATATCGGGCTATCCAGTAGCAGAAAAATCAAAGGAACAAAAAAACCCGTAGCAGAAGTATCGTTGTCCATAAACATGCATTTTTCAGTTCAATTTTTATATAGGATGTCGAAAAAAAATTTTTTTGTTTGGAATTTTTGGTTTTGTTATTTGAAGCTTGGAAACTTTTGGTGTTGGGAATTTTGTGATCATCTTTTTTCCTAAAAAAAATCTTCTGGGAAAATCGGAAAATTGTCAGGAAAATTGTTCGGGAAAATGTTTGTACGACGTTTTTGTCTTTTAGATTTTATGTGAAGATTGGAAATGTTTCAGGTTGGAAAATATATATAAGACAATTTGTCTATTTATTAGACAAAAATTATAACACTTTAACACTTATTTTCAGTGCCTTTACTGATATTATTGTCAGAAAATTTCGTTTCATATGTAATTTCTTCCAGGTATTGGTCACCAAATTGTAAATTCTCACTTTCATCTAAATAAATTTTCCTCAAATCTTCTGTTAAGGGAATCCATATTTTACGTGTTTGGTATCTTTTCTTTAGACAATTCTTTATTTTGGCATAAACATCCGTGGTCATTAGGGCGGTGTGTTTGCTTGAATGTTTGAAATCATCGGGAATATCAAATATGCGTCCATCAGGTGTCTCGATTGAGGTTATGTAAATTATATTGGTTTTACCATCCGATGCTGCTGACACTGTAAGTGTGAATTGTAACTTTTCCATTTCTAACGTCATTGTTTTTCTTCACTAAAAATGTAGTTTTATAAGACATTTTGTCTATTGGTTGTATTTCTTTATTGGTAATGACAAAACAAATCATGTGTTGCTCTGTTAATAAAGAAACTACATTTGAAGTTTATTTGTCGATCTTACAAACATTATAACACTTTAACACTTATTTTTCTGATATCTTGATTAATTGAATGTCTGCTACATAGCTAGTCAAAAACAATAATAAACTGTTTTTATGTCACCATGACAACACATCAATGAATGACATTTGAAAAGTAATTCATTATTCGAACACGAAGGAATCCCTATGCATTTCTAAGTAGGTATTCCTTTACATATGTATTTAAAAAATATATATATAATATACATATTTTGCGGGATAATTGAAAATCGGTAAATTGTGCAAAAGTTTTTGAAACTGAAAATTTCTCATCGGGGATGCTGTTTGAAACTTCAACGGTAATTTTTGAAAAGAACAGAGGGCGCCACTTCCTTTTACAAAAATCCAAACTTTACAGTCATTAAGATTCTGAATTTAACAGCCAAATTTTGGAAAAAAAACATTGTTTTGACATAAATAAATGGTTAAAATTTTACGTACAAATACTACAGGATTACAATCAGATAAATAATTTTTAAATTTTATTAATGACAAAAGTGCTAATAGTCAATTTAATATTAACTAGCAGACCCGGCCACACGTGTTGCTGTGGCTAACGAAACACAACGCCATTACCCAATCTTTAAAATCCACACCACCCACTTGCCAGCTGCCCGCTGCCGGCTGCCTGAATTGAATATTTGAATTTGTCGGCTTTTCTCTACTATAATATGCATGTATTATACATATTATAAACTAATTAACTCGCCACTAATTATACAATGCTTGCAATGCAATACTGGATATTTGAAAATTGAAAATCAAATACCTACTTACTCTAGGACATCTATTTTCCAATTTCTCCCGTAGAATGAATTTCAAAAGTGACTATAGTACGGCCCGCCAGGGCCGTACTATAGTCATAATTCAATTCATTCTAATATAATTTATATTTATTATATTCGTACATATAAACATTCCTCTTCAATCACTCTATCTGTTGGTGAAAACCGTATGAAAATCCGATTAACGCGCACATACATTTTGAGCGACTTCATTTTATACTATGTAATGATGATGATGATAAATAATCAAAAAAAGAATTCAAAATAGCCACCATCTCCTAAATTTATGTTCACTTTCATTCAAAATATTTTCTTGTTATTTAGGCAACTTGGTTGCTTTTTGATTCGTTTGTTTAAATTTATAAATAATTTAACATTAACCCAAATTCTGGAATAAACTATTATTATTATTATTATTAACTGCAATAATTGCTGCGCTTCTTGCTTCTTATATGTTTTAATTTTCAGTATTCTTTGTATCCTGATGAAAAAACCTTTGGTTTTTAAACATTTTGATAACTTTTATTAAACAGAGGTTAAAACCAACATTATTATTTTTATTTAATTACTTTATCCTTTTTGATTTGCACTTAACTCGATCACGCCAACATTTCCAGCCCAAAATAACTGATATTTCAATTCGTGCAGCAGTTAGCAGGGTTAACGTCCGAATGCAACTTCTGGACTGAAATAAACACGGGTTTTATAACTGTTTCACTGGCAGAGTGCCCTCAGTCTGCGCTAACGGGCCTGGTGCCAAAAGGGACATTGATTCATGGAACTGTAGGAGGCTGTAGGCCGCTGTATGAGGCTGTATGCTGTAGCGCCGTAAATCTGTGGCATACCAGCTTTACACACCACTTATTTGGTTTTGTGACAGATACGGGGGAAAATATGCCGTAGAGCAGTGCAGATTTTTGTCCAATATCACTTTAGCTAGCTCCATAACGTTGCTTAAACTGGTTTTCAAAACATTTCATCGTTAATAATTGAAAAATATGTAGCAATAAAAATTGAGTCTTTTTGCAATCTAATATTTATTTGAAACTAGCAGACCCGGCGAACACTACCTCCTTTTTCGTACGAAAGTTTCGCGAACAGTTATTGGCTGAATTTAATTCAGTTTTTTTATTAAGTTAACAATTACGCAATGAAGCAATTATCGATGCGCAACTGTTCGTTTTTTTTGTTTTTGTCAGTATCAAAGATGGCGTTGTGTACGGATTTATATTTTTCGTAATTTTCTTTCTTTTCAACTTACTTACGGGAAATGTGTTTCATTTACGTGTGAGGTATATTTATTATCATTATTGAATTTTTCCTTTGGAGTGGGGCAGACGTACGTTTACGGTTTGTCTCATTTTCGGCTGTTGACATTCAGTGCGTAAGAAAGAGGGGCAGAATTATATGTTTATGAACAAATGCAAAACAATCAGCGCATTGACATTTGACATTTTTAATTTTTGGAATTCGCTCACTATTCAATATTATACAATATTTATTTATTTATTTATTTATTAACGCCCCTTTTCGGGGCTTTTACATATGAATAGTAAGAAATACACAGTATTTATTGTACATAACTGAACTGCCTTCGTAACAATATTTTATATTTGTTTAAAGATAAATTGAAGATGTCCACTGACTTGGTATACTTGTTTCCCTCCATTAGTATTCTGGGCAAAGAGGAATACATATGGTAGTTAGTTCCAGAATTACTGCACTGAAATAAATCCTGACTTCTAGTATTACGTATTGGAATCCGGAAGCTTATCAATTCGAGCAATATCGGACTGTCAACTAAATCATTTAGAATTTTATACAGAAATACCAAGTCAGTGAAAGTTCTTCTGTCTGACAATTTGAGCATATTCATATCATTCAAAATAGTATTGTAGTTCAACATAATTGCTGGAATACCCATTTTAAAATTAAGAAAACGTAAGAATTTGTTTTGTATTCTTTCAACAGCTTGTACATGTATATTGTAATATGGGTTCCAGACGGGAGAATTGTATTCAAGTTGACTTCTAACATATGCAAAATATAAAAGTTTTATACACTTAATATTGTTAAATTTTCTAGTTAGCCTAGTTATAAATCCCAACATTTTTAAGGCCTTATTAGAGATTTCTGTTATGTGGTTAACAAATGAAAGATTAGATTGAAAAGTGATGCCCAAGTCTTTAATTTGTGTTAATGTCTCCAGAGTATTATTATCAATGTTGTAATTGAAGATCACTGGATTTTTTATTCGAGAAAATCTAACTATATGACATTTTGAGATATTTAAGTAAAGTCTATTTTCATTACACCAAATTAACAATTTGTTGATATTATCTTGAAGAATGTTGCAATGGTAAATATTTTGAATTATTCTAAAAATTTTGAGGTCATCAGCAAAAAGTAAGATAAATACATCATGAAATATTTTTGTAAGATCATTTATAAACAAGATAAATAATATTGGGCCAAGGTGTGAACCCTGTGGAACTCCACTTGTTGCATAAATTTTTTCCGACAATGAGGATTTTATTCTAACAATTTGTTGTCTTCCAGTAAGATAGCTTTCAAACCAGGCTAATATACTGCCACGTATACCAAGCTTTTCTAATTTCCAAATGAGAATTTTATGGGAAACTGAATCAAAGGCTTTACTAAAATCAGTATAGATAGAGTCTACTTGTTTTTTTTCTTTAAAAGCATTGGTTATAAAATTTTCATAAATAATCAAGTTAGAGAGTGTACTTCTACCTGGCATAAATCCAAACTGGTAAGGTGATATTACAGGTTTTATTTGGGCAAAAAGTTTGTCAAGTATTAGGCTTTCAAATAGTTTCGGTATGGTGGATTGAATGCATATTGGTCTATAATTACAAACATCACTTTTATCACCCTTTTTGAAAATTGGAGTCAAATAACTATTTTTCCACATATCGGGAAAAATTCCACTGGATAAAGATAAATTAAAAAGTTTGGTTAATGGAAGAGCAATTACTTTGATACATTCTTTGATAAATATTGTGGGGATATTATCCGGTCCTGCAGATTTGTTGATATCTAATGATTTAACTTTAGTTACTACATCAGAGAGACTTATGGTACACTGCGAAATATCAAGAGTTTCATCTAGAGTTGTTGATGGAAGAGGAGCATTATTTGCGTCTGTTGAATAAACACTTTTAAAAAATTTTGCAAACAAGTTAACAATACCATCAGTATTATTGCTATGGCTGCCATTTAGGTGCATAATGCTCGGGAATTCAGAATCATCTTCTTTAAGAGATTTCGAATATTTCCAAAAATAATTAACATTGTTTATTATGGAGTTTTGAATTTCATTTATATGGTTACGGTAGCAAGTCATAGACATTTTTTTACACAAAGTTCTTAAATATTTAAATTCACTGTAATCAGAATTTTTTTTATATAATTTATATTCTTTATGTTTAAGTTTTTTGGTGATAAGTAGATTTATAAGTTCTTTGGTGTACCATTTTGGATAGGTGTTTGGCTTACATATTACGGTTGGAACATAGATGCTAATAGCCTTTCCCAAAACAGAATAAAATTTATTTGTAGCTGTGTTAATATCATCATATTGCACAGATGACCAATCAAAAGAGAGGAGATAATTACATATTTTCTCGTAATCAGTTTTGAAAAAATTTTGGTAACTGAATTGTTGCATCCCTTTCAAAATTTATTTTTTTTCGTGAATTTTTCCGATGTTTTAATATCAATTCTTTTTAGAGATGTCCCTGGTTTGTAGCGGGTGAAGCCTATTAACTGAAATAATAAATGATAATCTTGATAATAATGATTATTAGATTATACAGTTCAGCTTAATTTGCAGGTACATTTTTTATTATAATTAAATTGAGAAAATTGTACTAAGAATGTGGGAAATGCATGAAGGGAGATTTTTTTTATTTTATATTCAATTTTTTTTTATTTTTTAATCATTGAATTGTTAGTTACATAATTTTGGAGGATTTTTCGATCAACATGCTGGGCTCATGCCCATGGTCAAGATGAATCGTTGAATGATCCAGATTAGGTGGTTAGAGTATAAATTTATGGGTATTGTGAGATTATGATTGAAGTGTATCGCAGATGTAAGTGTATCCATTGCCTTATCGGTGTTTTGAAAGTAAGGAGTTGGGATTCGGTTTTAGTTCTCTCTCTCTGGTTTCAATCCTGGGATTGGTTTGCAGCAATTTCATCTATTCGTTTCTTCCACTCTTCCCTGTCTTGTGCGGCTCTTTTGAAGTCTGCATATGATAAGCAGCGCACGTCCACCAGCAGGTCCTCCAGGTACTCTCGGCGTGGGCGTCCCCTAGCATTTGTCCCCTCGGTCATACCCTCCATTATGGCATGCAAGAGGCCTTCTTGTCTTATTGCATGGCCGATCCATCTTGCGCGCCTTTTGGACAAGGTCCTGAGCAGGTGCCTTCCTCCTTCGATTCTTTGAAGAACCTCCTCATTTGTGATGTGGTCTCTCCAGGAAATTCCTAGTAGTCTTCTATAGGACCACATCTCAAAAGCCTCTAGTCTCCGTTTATCTCTTTCGGATAGGCACCATGTTTCGCAGCCGTACATCAAGATACTCTATACATAGGTCTTGATGAGGAGTTTTCTCAGTTTCAGGTCTATATTATTCGATTCTATTATTTTCGACCTTTTATTGAATGCAAGCCTAGCCTGGTGTATACGGCTGTCGACCTCGCTCTTAGATCGACCGTCCCATATTATTTTGCGCCCGAGGTAGACAAACTCCTTGGTGTTCTTTAGTGGAACTCCTGACATCTCTACTCTCATCTGATGTTGCGTTCGGCCTACAGTCAGCAGCTTTGTTTTGTCTTTATTTATCTTCATGTTGTAATTGTTTTGAAGAATGCTTTGCATGTTTGTTAAGGCCTCTTGCAGTTCTTCTTCGCTTTCAGCGACCAAAGCAATATCGTCAGCAAACCTTATCATATCCACCTTTTGCCCGTGTATCTTTACACCTTTTCTGTGACTCATTCTCTCTCTCAAGTCATCAATCGCACTTTGTATATAAGCGTTAAAAAGAATAGGTGACAGAGAGCATCCCTGTCTCACCCCTTGTCTTATACTGGCTTCTTTTGTATCATTGTCACATCTAATTATAGCGGCCTCATTCTTGTATAGCGCCTGGATTATTCGTCTATCTCGATATTTGATGTCAATTCTCTTCAGAATCTCGAAGAGTCTTTTCCATTCAACTTTGTCGAAAGCCTTCTCCAGGTCTATGAATGCGATGAATGTGTTTTGGTTTCTTTTTATTCTTTTTTCAAGTAGTATTCGTAGCGACAATATTGCTTCTCTGGTTCCTACACCTCTTCTAAAGCCAAACTGGTCTCCGGAAAGGATGTTTTCTACTTTTGGTTCGATTCTTTTTAGAATGATATTAGTCAATATTTTTGAGGCATGGGATATTAGGCTAAGAGTTCTATGTTGTTCACATTTCTTCGTGCCCGCCTTCTTTGGTAATGCGACAATTAGGCATTTCTCGAAATCCTCTGGTATCTTTCCAGTCTTATACATTGTCTGTATCATTTTAAACAGGGCATCTATAGTTCCTTTTCCTGCTGGCTTAATTAGTTCAGCCGGAACTTCATCGATTCCGGATGCTTTCCCGTTTTTGAGATTTTTCAGTGCGAGGTCAAACTCTTCTCTAGTGATTGGATCTCCCAAATCATCTGCGTCTACCTCATTTTCTCTTTCTATCAATGTTTCGTTGTCATTATTTCCCTTTCCATTGTACAGCGTTTCGAGATATCTTTTCCATCTATCTCCTATTTGGTGATTTTCGAAAAGTATTTTGCCGTCTCCTCCTTCTATTGCATTACCCTTTCCAACTCTCATCCCAAAGAAGTCTTTCACCGCAGCGTGAGCTCTTTCTACATTTCCTCTCTTGAGGTCGTCATTTATCTCATCGCATTTATTCTGGTAGAATGTTTCTTTGGCTATTCTAGATTCTCTATTTATTTGGTTTCTCAGCACTTTGTATTTCTCTTGTGATTCAGTTCTTTTATCATTTTTGAGCTCTCTTCTATTCTTTATCATATTTAAGATCTCATCGGTTATCCATTCCTTCCGTGCTTGGGGTTTTTCCTTGCCTATAGTTTCCTCTGCCGTAGTTATAATCTTCGTCTTTATCACTTTCCAGATCGAATTCACGTTCTCCTCTTCCATTAGGTTGCACTCTTGGGTCTTTTCCCTAAAACTGTCGCTAATCTCTTTTATCTTTAATACTTTTGTATCCCATTTGAGATTTTTTCTCTTTTTTAATTTTTTCAGTTTTAGAAGACTTTTAGCCATTACCATATTATGGTCACTATCTATATCTGGACCGGAATAGCTTCTACAGTCTTTTATTTGGTTTTTAAATCTATGTCTAACCATTATATAGTCTATTTGCAGTCTTTGTCTGTCTCCAGGGGATTTTCAGGTGTATCGCTGTCTTGGGTGGTGTTGGAAACAAGTGTTTGCTATCACTAATTTGTGTTTTACGCAGAATTCTGTCAATCTGTTTCCTCTGTCGTTTCTTGCACCCAACCCAAAGGGCCCAATGCAAGTTCCTTCACGTCCTTCTCCTACAACAGCATTCCAATCTCCTAGGAGAATCAGATTTTCACCTGCTTTTATCTCTAATATAAGTTTATCTAGCGAACTGTATACCTCCTCCACTTCTTCTTCACTATGACTAGATGTTGGCATATATACTTGGATAATTACAGTGTCTACAGGCTTAGTTTCTATTTTGACAGGAATAATTCTTCCGCTATATTGCACGTATCCCTTAACCCATCTTCCCCACTCCTTGCACAGCACAACGCCTACTCCTCCTTGGCCAGGTTTATCCTTTATGCATCCTGTGTGGATGATTCTGTAGTTGCCACTCCAGAAGTCTCCGCAATTGGGCCATCTCATCTCTGCTATACCTAGGGCATTCAAATTTACGTTTTGCATCTCAGCTTTCAGATTATCCAGTTTGCTGTTTTCCAGTAATGTGCGGACATTCCACGTTGCCCATCTCGCTATTTGGTTCTTTGAATTTGACTTTTGTTTCGCCATTGACTTTGTGTTTCTAGCATCTCGAGCAGTCCCCACCCGGAGATCCGAACGGGGGACTATTTTACCTCCGGAGAATTTTACTTGAGATTGGGTATTCATGTTTTGCTGTTCTTGGGATGCCACTTGGACCTTTAATGTGGTAGTTTCCCGTTTCTTTCCACATCCTATGCCGTTGACCTCGAAGGTTCTTCCGCCTTTGGAGATTATTTACTTCTCCAGGACAAGAGGGTGCCCTAGACAACAGACGCCTGGTAGGGCGAAAGTTGGTGGTCAGCTTATTCCGGCCAACGCTCGGTCCCTGTCTATATTTGCCGATACGAGGTCGTTGCTCACTCCCCACTACGAGAAGGAAATAGATCAGGATTTTCCTTTCCTCAAACTTGAGACCAGAAGGCATTTCTCAGAGTTCTTCAGTACTTGCGGGGAGCATTAGGTTTTAGTTATAAGGGAGAAATTTTAAGAATTTAACTGAAATATTTCGAGCTTATGCAATAAACGAAATTGGTTAATCTAATTCGTGCTAAATATTTTCTCAATTACCACTAAATCGATCACTTTCCTTGTTATCAAAGATATCCGCAACAAGATGCCCAAAAAAAGAAATAGGTTCTTTTCTTCAAAGCTTCCTTTGGGAAAGTCCCAGCTGTTCAAATAGAACCGATGATCCTTGTAATTGATTCCTTCGAGTCCTGTAGGACCTTGTACTTACGTTACAACGAAATAAAAAAAGGAAAAATAGGAAAGGGTTCTCATTTATTGTTCCTATTGTACAATAGGGAATAAAAAACATTGGATTGTTAAAGGTTTGGTATTGTTTGGATAAAGTACCTACTATGTTTTTTTGGTTTGGAATAATAATATGGTAGTGGGAATTAGATGAGTGCGGGAAAGATTTAATTTTGAAAGGGCTGGCCCAATAACCTCGAACAAAGATAAAAACTCTCAAAATAAATAAATATTATTTTCAGGGGTTTTTAAGTTTTTAAATATATATTTATATTTTTCGTACTGTCCTGGAAGGAGACATTTTAAGATATACTTTTTAAACCCTGCTTATCACTTAACTCTACTTTTTTCTTTATTTCTATAGATTTTGGAATAGATTTTTTTATTGTATGATTTAGGGAATGCAAATCTCGCGAGATTGGGGGCTCAAGCGAGATCCCGCGAGTTTAGAATAACAATACTGCGAGATCTCGCCAATTTAGGGATCTCGCGAGATTGGCAGTTATGTGTGTTTTTTTTTGCAAATAATCACAGTATTTGAATAAATTAGGAAAAAATAATAAAAATTATAAGCATTATAAGATAAACATCTATTTTCACGAATTTTTCAATAGACTTTTATGCATCAAACATTGTTTGACGTATTTGTCTATAATTTTTTAATAAATTTCTAAGTAGTAAACTTTGACGTAAGAAACAACCAGTCTTCTCTTCTAATATCAAACAAAAATCTTTTAGTAATAAAACAATTCTTTTATAACAAACAAAATAACGAGAAGTCAAAAAAAATGAAACTTAACAACTTCACATAAGAAACTTTTTTTGCATAAATAACCAAAAAAATACTCGAATGAAATCAAACTCAATTACGTAACACGTTAGCTAACAAAAACTATTAGTAAACAAAACTGAAGAGCTGCACGCCGGCTCAATTTTCAACCAATCGCAAGCACGAACGAATCTGAGAGACACTTCGTCGCCGCCTCACGCGCACCGAACGAAACCGACAGATCGCAACTCCGTCCGTGTCAGTCCGCACTTCGAATAAGACGTTTTTATGCTCAAGTGCAATCTTGTTAAACTCGCGAGATCTCGCCTTTTTTCGTCCGAGATCAATCTCGCTAAAAAAGGCCGAGATCTCGCCAGAACGGAGATTGCATTCCCTAATGTGATTGTAAAGTGTCCAACATTCAAAATAATAATAAAGTGACAATTAACTATGAAAAATATTAAAAAGCCAATGAAACAAATACCTAGATGTAATATTGAATTCAAAACTAATCTTCACTGCAAATTTTGAATACGTGCAAAAGAAGGTATCAAAAAAGTCAATTTTCTTTAGAAGACTAAGAAATCAAATAAAGTTAAACACTATAGAGTTCATTTTAACACTTCTACTGCTTCACACTTATATTACTATATTTGGTCAATGAAACAAACTTGAACAAATTAAAAATAAAATTAAATAATAAAAACTCATCGTAAAACACCATTCATTTAAGCAAAATTATCTTCTTGTTTCAAATCCAATAGTCTCTGCATCAGGATGAGATTAAAATCAAAAATAATAATAAAAGACAAACAAGCATAGAACCAGTTAAGCGACTTTTATTTTTCTGCGATTGACAGTGGTCCAAAATTGGACCACATTTTTTTTATAAATTCTATGATTTAATTCTAATTTATGATTTTTTTTAATGTGGGCGAAAAATAATTCAAAATGATCTCCAAAAAAACCAGAGCAATCGGAGGAAAAAGTTTCAAAAAAGTGGCAGAACCATAGACAAAAAATCTGAAGAGTGGTGATTTATTACTTAATAATTGAATTATTACTTAATAATTGAATTATTACTTAATAAATACAATTACATTATATGAAATAAAATAAATATTTTAGGCCATTTATTTTTAAAATAATAAATTAAGAGATGGCTATTTAAAAAAAATGTTTGGTTATTAATAATAATTATTAATTGGCTATTAATTATTTTGATTTCTAAAATTTCCAAGTTATCTAATTGTAAACTCGTTGTGTTTCTGTGTAAAAATTTTACCCCATTATTTATATCAAAAAAATTTGTTTCCAAAAAGTGGTTGGCAAATTCAGAATAATAACTATCATATACACACCTTAGATGCACCTTAATTCTAGTATTAAAGTTTCTAGGAGTCTTCCCTATATAAATAAAAATGTGACAATCGTTACAAATTAATTTATAAACCCCGATTTGTTAAAAAAAATCACCCATGTCCTTGTTATTTAATACAGACTTTTTTAATTTGTCATTGGTACAAAAAGCTGGTTAAATATTATCAGGCATTTTTTTAATTATAAAATTTTAAGTATTATTATTTAAAAATACTGTTTTCTCAAATTATTTTCGTTGTCAAGTTGTATAGATAAATATGAGATCTAATACACTCAGTCTTATATTTTTTTAAACTGAGTGATGTTAAATTAGTGACCGTTTGATTAATTTTCCACTGATAATATTTTCCAATGTGAAATTAACAATTAAATGAATATGAAAACATTGTACAACCGGTTCAAAATGATAATGCTGTTATCTTTTAATTATGTTTCTTGTGTCAATAGCCTCTCTTTGTACGTAACAATTATTTTGTTATTTAATATTTGTTTAGAAACAATTTCATGATTTACAAATGTATAATTTGTCTCATTAGATGTATGTAATTATTAATTTATTAGATTATTTATTGTTATAACAGGATTGTTCAGAACACCTGTAAAAACCCAGTATATAAAAATAGATTGTTAAGTGAATTTTTCCGTTAGAAAGTTTTCAGTTTTTTTTCGTAACAATGTTGAGGGGGGAAGGTGGAGGGGAGTATAGGGGATGAGATAAAGGCAGGTGGAAAATAACCTACCTATAAGATCTGGTAACCAAACACGGCTAAAAGCAATTCAAACAACGTTTCAATTCCAAATGGTTGTCGTTCATACTGAGAGCATCCAGCACTTAAAAAAGGAAAGAAGTCTGCAATTAATAATTTTCCAAAAACTTTAATAGTGCATACCTTCATTAAATTTATCAATCATTGCTAGAATAGGAACGAACAGTCTTGTTTAAAAAGAATAATCCGGTATGCATATCATATTCTGATAAAATATTTACGATTTTTTCCCTAATGGTGAATAATAACCCCTCATTAAAACATGCAAGCCGCAACGATAACACATTATAAATGTTCGTTCCGTCAATCTTTTCACCATTTCCGGCATATCATAATAAAATAATACGTATGTGTAGTGTGTAGGCTCTATAGCGGATAACCACAGCCTTCGTGGAATCACGGATGCCTTGGGATAATTCCTATTTATTTACATGTCAGAAAGGCTGTCAGTTGACAAATGATGCCACACCAACTAACGTAAAAACAAGAGAAAGAACATTTTTTCGACTATATTTTGGCTTGAAACACAGTATGACTGTGACCGAATTTTGTGATTTTGATACACATACGGTGGACGATTTAAATCGATTTTTTCGTTTCTGGGTAAACGTATTTTCTGTTTGCGAATGCTTTTCCGTAAATATGCCAAATTATTGAAGTTATTCTCCGTTTCAACTTGATTACAAACCTATTAAATGTTTTTTTCTGTTTAATTCGTAGAATCTCGTTTACTTTAAAATAAGGTATTATAATTCAGATACGTTTTAAGATTTTCACGGCTAAAAGTAAATAACGAAAATATTATAATTCAATTTAAAGTATTATATTTCAAGTTTATATAGCAGTTAAAATATTATAAATCTAATTTTATGGTTATTTCCTTTTGGGGTATTATACCGTGTTGCGCTACCTCCTCCTTTAGCCAACGTTTCGGACAGCGTTACAGTGTCCATCATCAGGGCAGATGTGTAAATGTTAGAGATGAAATGTGTGCTTAAGTACTTCGAAGCAATACCGTGTTGCCAGCACCAATCCACTGCGGGCTGGTATTACAGTATACTTCAAGATGGTTTTTTGCATTTACCTTTGGTGTAGCCGTCAATTACCGGATACCAAGAACTATTGAGCTTAGCTCCGTCGTCTCTATTAATGTTAATAGGATTTTTATGAATTTCAATTGCCTCTGTAATTAAGCGTGCTCTATAGGTTTTGGGTCTTCCCAGGACTTCAGGAACAAATCCGAAGTAATGGCCGGTTTCAATTAAATGCTCGGCGATTGCCGATTTGTCAGGGTGGCCAAGTTTACATGCTCGAAAGTGTTCCGATATCCTTTTGGAGATCGTTCGCTCTGTCTGGCCAACATAGATCTTATCACATCCGGAACAGCTGAGTTTATATACTCCATCTGTTTCCAGAGGAAACTTGGTCTTTGCAGACCTCAGTAGGTCTTGTATTTTGGTCGTGGTTCCGAAGACAGTCTTGATGCTTTCTTTCCTCAACAGTCTGGCAATTCTGTCTGTCACATTGTGAACATAAGGTAGGAAAGCACAGCCTTTAGACTCTTGTTCAATTCTGTCTTCGTTTGGTGTAGATTTGGCTCTTATTATTTGCCTTGTCTGCCTTGCCGGGTAACCGTTACGCTCCAGTGCATCGGTGAGCTTAGTAAGTTCCGCTCCGATTTTTGTTTCTTCACATATTCTGGTCGCTCGGGTTACCAGCGTATGGATAAGTCCTCTCTTCTGCGCTGGGTGGTGATGCAAATCAGCATGTAGATACCGATTCGTATGAGTTGGTTTCCTATACACTGTGTGTCCTAGGCTACCATCTTCTTTTCGCATCACTTCCACATCTAGAAAAGGCAGGATTTTGTGGTTATTTTCCAACTCCATTGTGAACTTAATTTTACTGTGAAGTGAGTTAAGATGGTCTAGGAATTCGTTCAGTTTCTCTATTCCATGAGGCCAAATGGCGAAAACATCATCGACATAACGCCACCATACCTTTGGAACAGCCGAAGCTGTGTCAAGTGCAACTTCTTCAAACTTCTCCATAAAGAAGTTAGCTAGAACTGGCGACAACGGACTGCCCATCGCAACTCCTTCCACTTGCTCAAAAAGCTCACCCTGAAATGCAAAATATCCTGTTTTGAGACAGTGTTCAAAAAGTTTGCAAATGTCTTCCTCATATATCTCCCTAAGCATTGTCATGAAACGTTGGCTAAAGGAGGAGGTAGCGCAACACGGCATAATACCCCAAAAGGAAATAACCATAAAATTTTTGGCCGTGAAAATCTAAAATCATATCATTATAAATCTAGTTTACATAGCAGTTAGAAAATATTATAAATCATGTTTACAAAGCAGTTATAAAATACTATATATCTAGTTTATACAGCAGTTATAAAATATTATAAATCAAGTTTATATTGCAGTCATAAAATATTATAAATCAAGTTTATATAGCAGTTATAATAGCAGTTCTGCAAGTATTTTTGATTTTAAAGTGAAAACTTTTAGCACTGTTATGATTTGAAACTCCATGAAAAAAAAAATGACCCCAAAAAGAGACTTACTCATATATCTATAGGATTTAGCCTGCGCGAGAATGAGATAGAAAAATCCCCACTCCTATTTTCTTTCACCATGTGTGAACTGCACAGTTGTAATTTATTTTTTGTGACAGCTGTTTTTTACTTTTTAGTAATACTTTGACTTATTACTTTACACTTATATATTCTTTATGTTGTTGTACTATTAATATGTTAATTTAATTGTGAATGTTGTGCCGTGTTCATGGAAATAAATAAATAACACGATTTTTCAAAATTTTAGATCTGGAGAACGCTGTGGGGGAGGAACAAGCCATCTATCTGCAGTCGCGCAGCAATCCGATTGGTCCCCATACACCAATAGGAATCAACCTTTATCACAAGTCACTTTTTTTTCGCCGCGACAAAGATCATCCAGGTCATTCTACTTTAAGGCCCCGCAACCGCGCACCAAAAGAAGAAGATGGAGAGATATGAAATTACGAATGTTAGAGGAGAGCACTAGATTTAAAGTGGCAAAATCGATGCGAAAATTGTGAAAATGTTTAATAAAACACGACTCGTTTAAAATAGAGCAAAAATCTTGCGAGGGTTGTCTTAAACAGCATTTAAAGAAACACTGTAAATTTTTACATACATAAAACATATTTTCATACTTAAACTTGTGAAATAACTGAAACAAACGTAATTATAATAATTTTTGGAGCATACTTTGCGATTTTTTCTATTGAGGGAATTTTATATATTTTGCGTTTCGGCGCGACGGATGTCTAAATAGTATCTTCAAAAATAACATATATTTTTTTAAGAGCTTAAAAACTTCAAATGTTCAAGGCAGGTTTGCAAGAAATCTGTAGAAATTCGGGTAACGGCGTCTTAAACTGCAGGAAAATAAACTGTCTTGTAAATAGTCAGTTTTTCGGTCTCTACTTTCTTATACAATTGTTCATATTAAATATGAACGATGCGTTATGTTCGTGGGTAATTTATTAAATAAACCTGTAAGTACTGTATCTTCGATCTGCTCATTTGATTTACCACACACATTACACACATTACACACATTACACACACCAAACTATAACTCCATATTATATTTCATTTATGCTTTAGCTCTTGTATAATGCATGCGTGGTGAATTTGAATATAATATTATGGGTGTTTTACTACGCCATAAGAATATAATTTTTTGGATATTGTCAGAGTGTTCTTAAAATTTTTGGTTATATTAATTTATCATAATAACGTGGTTTCCTATGGTAAACATCTCGTCGTTCTTGGGTGCATATTTTTTATGAAGTTGGCAACGTGTTACTTCCTTCTGCAACGTAAAATGTAAAGGTCCCAGTGTCGTATAAAAAAGAGTAAAAAAATGATTAAACAAAATCCTTTTAAAGACCTAGATTCACACCATTTTTTCATCAAAAGACCCACTACACAGCAACCCAAAAGATGACATAGTTAATAGAAGAATAAAAAAATTGTTCTAATGCGTTCAAGCTTCTCCGTTGGAATACAGATTTCTTGACCTTGATGTCCAAATTTCTATGCATTCTATTCCTTTTTCTGTGATTTATTCAGTTTGACCTAACGTTTCCTTTTTTTACATTAGGACGTATAAATCCAACCTTTCAACTACAGTATAAGGCGATGGGTCGGGGGATTCTGGCTGGAGAGGTCAAAAGACCTCCTCAACCTGTCTCGATCCTGGGCACCACGCTGCAGGCAGGAAGACCTGGAATAACTTCACCCCATGAACCTGGGAACCTCTGCTTCGTCACCAAACGCAGCGAACCACTTGGGGTGACTGGCAGAGGTATTGGTTATCCAATAAATGGTCCCCGGGGCGGCCTACCATATCCGCCTCCCAAATTGTAAATTCTGGTTCGTAAATCCTGCTAATTTTCTGAAATGAAGTTACTGAAGCAAATAATGTCGGATGGAGGTCATTGGTTGACTTCTGTATCCTGCCCCAGAAGCTGGCTAGTTGCAGGTTTAGTAAGGCGGAGTTTGGCGGAGATTGAGTGCACCCTCCCTGCAGTGAACGCCATAGAGGCACTTGAGTCTTAAAAGTTGCAGAAGTTGCCGGTATGCATTATTGTAGCACCCCCTCAGTTTGTCCCATTGCACTACTGAATATTGTGTCCACAGCTCAGACGTGTATGCTGTTATACAATGCAGTGCAGTATGACTTAAGGCGATGCTCCATATCGTGTAGCATTTGAAATCAGGCCGGCAACAATAACACTCCTTGTGTAGATGGCGATAATCTTGAAATTCCCGCTTAACATTATTTTATTTATAAATGAAAAAACGATCGCCAAAAAGAATGTTTTATATTATTTTGCGAAGTTCAGGTACAAAAATTTAAATGTGTTACTATCATTTTCTAAACAACTTAGTTTGCCACATTATAACCATAACCCAAAACGGTTTCGTAAACAGTTGGTAAATGGTGAACTTTAAGCAGTTTTTAGAGGACTGATACTTTGTTTTTTCTAGGCTTATTAGGACAGTGGTAAAATTGTGAATCCCTTGGGGGCATTCAGCCCAGTAAATTGTTGGCTCTTCTATATTATATGTCTTTCAAATCTTCCACAATTAATAAATCTTCTTAAAAAATTACACACAAGAATCAGTCTTGGAAACTCACGATCACCAAAAATGAAGGAACGACTACAAATATTAGGTCCTTACATATGAAATTGGCGTTTTGTATGGGAGGAACATAAAGTCGATTTTTTAAAATATAATATATTTATTTAATCAAAGTATAGTATGTACCATTGCTATCTACGCAATTTTGCTATCTCATAGGTAGTTCATCGATCCCTTTACTAAAAAAACCATTCGGACGGGAATCAATAAAATCTTTGAAGGCGGTTTGGACTATCCCATCGGAGTTAAATTTTTTCCCTTGCAAGAAGTTATCCAAATTTAGAAAACAATGGTTATCTGTTGGGGCAAGGTCCGGAGAGTACGGTGGATGTCTTAGACTTCCAATTGAAGCTCCACTAATTTGGTAGCCGTCTGTTGTGCAGTGGGTGGTCTAGCGTTCTAACGCGCGTTTGTGTATTTGCTTCACTCAATTCGTGAGGTACCCACCTTTCAAGCTTTTTCACCTTCCCAATTTGCTTCAAATGGATTAAAACAGTTTTATCACTAACTCGGACGTGGTTTGCGATGGATCCGCTTCCACAATAGCCTTCAATTTTTTATTATCAACTTTGGTCTCCGGCCGTCCACGGGGCTTGTTCTGCAGGTCGAAATTTCCAGAACGAAAACGTTGGAACCAAAAACGCACTGTGTTTTCTTTTGCGGCACCGTCGCCATACACATCATTAATCCTTCGAGCCGTTTCTGCGGAACTGGTGCCACGGTGGAATTCGTACTCTTAAATAACGCGATATTTGAAGTTTTCCATTTTGTAAACTAAGTGACGCAAAGAAAAAAACAATTAAGGAAAAAACAAATTAATTATAATTATATTATAACACAAATACAAATACATTAGTAAATAGCTGTATAAATTCGAAACACAAATACATGAGTAAATAGCTGTATAAATTTGAATTTGGAATTCCTAACCAAAGAGAAGAAATTTGAGATCAAAGTTGCCAGTACGGCAAAACGCCAATTTCATATGTAAGGACCTAATATTAGAAAGAGACATTATTGAAGCGAAACTTCTTTAGCCTCGTTAGTAATATGAAATTTGGATGAAACGGAAATGCGTCACTAAAATTTATTAAATTCATGCGAGCTTCCGGTGCGCGAGATTCTGCGGGAGCTTCCGGTGGCGTAGCGGTATAGCGCGTCGCAAATCTTAGCGGCCAGAGAAATCCTGCAAACAGAATTTCGAATCCTACGAAATCCAAAAACATTTGTATTTTTGTGAATCAATATCCAATATTCAAACCACTTTAAAATAAACAGGCAAAAGAAAAAAAAGCGACATCTATCGACTTTCTAGCTTCACTTCTACCGCGTGTGAATTACATACAATCTTTTTTAAAATTAACATTTAAACATAAAAAAAATGTTCATTCCTCTTTTTACACTGAAAATACTTCGTTGGCTTTCGGAAACCTACTAAAATCTCAAAAATATCTGTCATGAAACATTTTTAACGAATTCGTAGGTACCATAACACGCAAAGCCACATCTACTCCATATGCCGAATTACTTTCCACTTTGTGGGCTCAGGCCACAAACAAACCTTTACCTTGTTATTCTCCCACTGCGCCATTGTTAATTACATTTAACCATAAGAGCCATTCAAATTACAAAATTGGGACAGTTAAATATGAACGCGCTCCGTCTGCCTTCCGTTATTGTGAAAGGTAATTAGTTAATGTCGAGATAAGAAAATATAAAATGGTTTTTAAACTTGGTTACATGTTGATATTATTATCATTAAATTTCATTTATTACGTACCATCACGCCGTTTCCCCGCAGGGACCGCCAAACAACCCGAATCTTTTAATCATTCACATTCATATATCGTCTCATACATACTCTTCTGGATTCAATTTGTGCGGCGGGTGTGGGTATCGCCACCCCGGGAACCATTTATTATGTAACCAACACCTATGCCAACCCCGAGTGGTTCGCTACGTTTGTTGACTTAGCAAGGGTGCCCTGGGTTCATGGGGTGAGGTTTGTCAGGTTCTTGGCAGATATGCATCTGCCCGCCACCTGCGTGGCATGCCGGATCGGGAGGGACTGGTTGAGGAAAACGTTTCGATTTTGCTAGCCGGAATATTGCCTTGCAACATGGTGGGAGGGCTGGATTCAGAGGTCAGTCACTCCTGGAAACACACACATCCCCAGATTCCTACCGACCCCTAATACCTTTTCCTTCTCAGAACATCCTCTCCTTCCTTTCCTCAAAAGATTCTCCACAAAGCATACCCAAAGATGGCATAGATGAATTATTTTCCTCGGGTGGAGCTAATGTAAAAAAAAATCAATGTACCTAATAAGGAAACATGGTCAATAAAGGTGACTTACAGGGTGCTATTATTTTTTTAATGACAGACGTGTCGAAACCTGTAGTATTGTGAATAAAACTCTTAAAAAAAAAACAAAAAACAGCGGACAAAAAAGGTAAAATAAGGAGGAAACCGAAACCGAAAATTTACCAGAGGTTATGAGTAAATGGCTTATTGCAATTCATTAAAAATAAGTGAAGATTTATCAATAGTGATTTTGAAATATTTTTTTCAAACCCCATTTAAATTCAGCCAAATCCTTTATATTTATTTATAAGATCTGGGGGGAATTTTATTCCAAACGAGTGGGCCAGTTAAACGAAAATAGCGATCAAAATAAACGGTTCGATTTGACCTAGGAGGTTCGATTAGACTGAGCTATTAGCCAAATTCTTCACCTTCGCACAATCAAAATGTTACCGGCATAATGAAGGTATTAGGAGGAAATAAAATGTTATCAGGTTATTTGTAAACTGAGAATGTTTGTCTTTGTAATATATAAATTAGCATTAGACATTTGCAATACTGAATGCGCGTGCAAGGGATGACAGAAATGAAGGAAGTAATAAATTATGGAATGTAGGAAGGAAAGGAATAAAATTGTTTTTATGAAGTATTTTACGTGGTTAATGTATACAAGGGCGAGTTATCAAATTGCCGGGACACCAGAGCGGACTGTCGTCTTCATAATTTATGCCTAAAAGCTACGCGGACAACATGATTCTCCGAGCTCCGTCAATCAAGGGGTAAGGAGTATTATTAAAAATTTATGAAGAATTTGCAAATGACAACAACATAATATACAACCCCAAGAAGACGGAACTAATCGCATTCCACCACGGAAAAAATCCCGACAAGTTACTCCCGTTCAAAGATATTCTAATCAATATCTTTGCTTCCGTTACAACTTAATGAGGTGAACTTAAATACATCTAAGAACGTAAAATACTTGGGATTACTGAAGACCTCTCGAGTGATATTGTTCAGCCAATGATATTGACAAATGAGAAGTATTAGTATACTATCTAATTCGATTGCAGGAATATTCTTCCAATGCAGCAATAACGGATTTTTTTTCAATGCATTTATTACTAGTCCACATTCGGGAGAAACATTGTGCCACTACCGAATTAGACTGGATCCCGTATAATAAAGCCTCAGAATTATATTTGGATACAGAAGGTACAGAACCGCATCAACAATATTTACGGAAGTATATCTGCATGGATTCGCCAGCCTGACGAAACAATGGGTCACTGCAGCCAGATTGCGGATAATGGTCTCCGACAATACGGCGGTGAACGCACCCTTGCGCTGCGCCAGAGCTCACTAAAGACAAAGCCCTTCATAATCGATTTTTTATGTAATCGATATTTGAAGTGAAACTTCTACAGCCCCGCTATGATTTGGATTTCGGATGAAACGGAAATGACCATTACTGCAACTGCGTTCTTTGACCACTTTGATTATGATATCACCGTTAAAGGCTCCTGTTGGTTGAGATATGAAACGGAAATTACACTGGTCTGCGCTCATTGTTCGCTTTGATTATGATCTCACTTTTCAAGTATTAGTTGAGATTGTTTTTGTGAAGTTTCGCTTCTACCGCGTGTAAACTGCACTCGAATATTTTTTTTTAGATTTTAATCTTTAAATTTACTGTGTTCACATAATATTTTATAAATAACTCTATGGGAGGTGTGGGATTGCACTATCCTCCTTAAATCCTGGAATAAAACATTTTTATTCAGGTGAAAACTTTAGCACCGTTATTAAAAATGGCCACACTAAAAAAAATACATAGAGGAGTGGAAGGGGGGGGGGGGGGGGGGCAGAAGGGTAGCTAACGTTTAATAATAAATATAAACAATTTTTTTCAAATTTTCCAAAATTTACATTTTAATCATGTGGGTGGAACATTCCTTTGATTAAAATGCTGAAAGATATTTTAAAAAGCTTTAAAATAAAACTATCATTTTCCCCGTCGTGCCCGTTTTTTAAACATTGTAATAAATAAATGTAAGTTTATATATTCAGCCAAATTTAAAACTTTAAGGACAATAAGCAGTCAATGTCGGATATCTGTCAACCAGTCAAATCAATCAAATAATCTTCAATATATCACGCTTGAGGTGTACTCGTAATCTATAATATAAAAATCTATAATATAAAAATCTATAATATAAAAATGAAACGCTAAATTTGTTGCTAAGCGCAAATCTCGAGAGCGGCTGAACCGATTTCGCTAATTATTTTTTTAGAATATTCCTTGAAGTTCGAGGATGGTTCTTACGGAGAGAAAAATTAAGAAAATTGCGCAGAAAATTAGATAATAACAGAAAACATCGCACGTTTGACAGTTCGCGTGTTAGAGAATGACATTTTGCAATCAGGATTTTTGTTCAAGGAGGATTCTATTTTTGAAAAGTTGAAAAATTTATTTAAAGTCGGTACTCCCCTAATAGTTTGAATCGAATCAAGAATTTTAGATATTTTAAATAAGTTAGGTACCAAATTTAATATACATAAAAAATGGAAATTTGAATAAAAATTGTAAAAGGTGGCGTGCGGGCTGTATAAAAACTGAATGTACTGGGATTGAATATATGGAACGCGGGAGGAGGGTTGGCGGGACGAGGGAGCGGGAAAGGGAAGAGGGAAGGCGGGGAAGGTGGAAGGGGAACGCGGGTAGGGGGAGGGGAACTCGGGAGGGTGGTTCGCGGGACGAGGAAGGGAGGGGGGAGTGGAGTGGGGAGAGGGAAGGTGAAGGTGACGGAGTGGGAACGCGAGAGGGGAGAGGACGCGGAGAAGAAGGGGAGGCGGAAGGGGAACGGAACGATGGGAAAGGACACTCAGGGAGAAACAATTTCTTTATTAAATGGCATAGCGACGCATGCCGGGACCAGCTAGTATTATAATAAAAACGTGAAAAACAAAATTCGCTCAGTGCTTACGAAATCAACACACACAACAGGATGACTGCAGTCGTTGCAGTACTAAAGGCACGAGATGCGGTGGGGGCACATATGGACGAATTAATTATCAGGATCGTAGTAGGTTTGGACAAAGCAAAATAGCAAAAACTTCATCGCTCCCCCCCCTTGTCTTACCCCGCCCTCCCCTACATCCATAGGATTTAGATAGTACAATCGGTCTCCTCTTCGTGCGGTGCTTCCCAGCCTCTCCACTCTTATCTATTTTAGCTTTCTGAAGGTTTCATTACGATCGCGTGTGAATTGCACACTCTCTTATTATTCACAGGTACAACGTTTCGTACTGTTCATAATTTACGACTAAAACTACCCATACCAATAAAAGACCCTAGATAACACTGTCAACAAAGATGGACCATAACTATCGGACGATCACTCGAAATTTTTTGGTAATTATTTTGAATATTAAAAAAAATCATACCTCCGAATTTTAAAATGAGATATACAGATTATAGTTCCATATAGCCAATGCATTCACCTATCTTATGTCGATTATCACATAATGGTAGGATTTATAAAAAAAATATTATGAACTAGCTGGTTCTCGGCATGCGTTGCTATGCCATTTAATAAGGAAATTGTTTCTACCTGCGTGTCCTTTCCCATTTGTCCCGTTCCCCTTCCGCCTCCTATTCCTCTCCCGCACCCCCTTCCCCTCACGCGTTCCCGCTTCGCCTCCTCAACCTTCCCTCTCCCCACTCCACTCCCTCTTTCCCGTGAACCCCACTCTCTAGTTCCCCCTCCCCCCTCCCCGCTCCCGCATTCCGTACATTCAGTTTTTAAACAGCTCGCGTGCCACCTATTGCAATTTTTTTTATACAAATTTTATGATGCCAGAGCTCACCAGTAGTTTTATACAAACCTTGTACCGACAATAACGAACACAAAAAATAAAGAATTATCCAATTTGGTGCAGTCTTTCGGAAGTCTGCGTACATACATTTCGGGGATTCATTTTTATATACAGGGTGTCCGGGGGTAAAGTGCATTAACTTCGGGAGGTGACTCTACATGATGGTAGGAGTAAAAAAGATTAATAACTTTTTTCGAAATTCCAACTTTTTTTTTCCCATACAAAAAGATCTACCTACTAAAAATCCTTAGTGTGAGGTACGATCTTACTTGCCGGGAGCCTGCCGGGCGCGATCGTGGCAACAATAAATGGTGGAGACTGGCCCTTATCGTAACAGTGGAAAATAATAAAGCTGTCCGCGCACGCCGGTCAAATTTTACGTTTTTACCACAAAACTACCCCTAAAAGTTGGATTTTCGAAAAAAGTTATTTATCTTTTTTACTTACAATATCATGTAGAATTGCCTCCCGAAGTTAATGCACTTTACCCCCGGACACTCTGTATAGAGATTCGTAAACTCCTATTTAATTACTTACAAATAAGGAAAAAAATTGCCAGAATTGGCAGCAAAGCAATCCGAACTATTTTAAATAGTGCCGTATTGTGGCAAAAAGCGCTCCAGTGGTTAAAGTAAAATAATCATCACGCGAGGTATAAAACAACAACCCTACCTATTAATTAAGATATCCTGCACATAACCTAACGTAAACACAGTATGTTTTTCACAAAAGTTATAAAAGCATGCACATATTGCAACGTTTCTAAGCCATAAACTTTAATACGTATTCCGCGTAAAATTGGATTCAATATACTTAACCTATCTGCTTTCATGCTCCCCGGGCGGTATTAGTGTTGATACTAAAACTCTAACGTGGAAACACTTTATTATATCAAAACTAAAATATTTCATTACTTCGCTTGCTCAAGAATATTAAGAGGGCATTACCAGAGAAAGCCGGAAATACGTCATTTTCAAAAAAGTTTTTAGACATATTGACTCTTTTCCACAAAAAATTATAAATGGATATCGAAAGATTGTTCTTTTATCTAGCATAGTTATGTAATAATTTTTTAGATTTTTTTTTAATTTTTAGTATAATAAGGTTATTCCATAGGTCGTTGGCAGATTTGTTAAATTTTCAAAAAAGTTTTTGTATTATACCTCACCCATTTCAAATAATGTAATCATGCAGTTAAATAAATCAATACATTATCTAGCAAAGTTATGTATTAGAATTTTAATTTTAGTTTCAATAAAATCATTAAAAAATATGTACGTACATGTGTTTCTTGACGAAAATTGGTCCATTTGTGTATTTATTTGCGCACTTACAAACTAATATATTTCAGATTTTTTTAACATTCTTATTAAATTTAGACATTATTGAAAAATGATAAATACTTATAATCAAAAAATAACTACAAAAAGTATATTATTTTAATAGTTTTATCATCACGCCTTTCAGCATTTTTGGATGAAGGTATAAATTAAAGCTAATTTGGATTGAAATAAATTCGATATTGAGTTATAATTTTAAAAAGCTGGTACGGAGAAAAATCAATCTTTCTCATTGTAACCGCCCTGCACGATCGGAAGAACAACTTTCGACAAAATGTGGATTTTCGTCCGCTGGCTGGTTAAACGCTCTTAACTTGCAATATACCCATAAAACTAATTTTTCGCTGAGAATATTATCAAGTTTCAGAAGTAGTTTTGCCTGTCCCACAAAAGCTGGAACATTAAAAACTCTACCTGTATAAAATGTTAGTAGAACGTAAATTTTATACTAACCTAATATAACTGAAACAAACCTGACTTTACCTATCATATCTTATGCTAACTTAACCCAAACTAAGTTTTGCACTGAGAAGCCATCTAGTCAAAAACAATAGCTGAATGCTTTCTACTAATGCTTTTCCCGTTGTTAATTGTACGTATCTCTAGCGTAGACCCGATAAAATCACAGGAAAAAGGATACGTACATCCTTCGACCAATAATATCCCGTACATCGGAAGAGCGACAGTTTATTGCTGTAAAAAATGATCAAGACAAAATATTTACAAAATTAAGTAATTTATCGCTTGTCCGAATTCTTGACACATCAGTTCCAATAAGGATCTTCAGTGAAAAATATCATGCAGACTGAAATAAGTTCTTTGTTTAAAACCACTTTATTTTGATTTATATTTGTCGACCAGTTTCGTTTGACCTCAATCTTCCTCAGGACAATAAACATATAAACTAAATTTGTGGGGGTTTCATAGGGAGAAAGGGAATAACTTTAAATTCGGACTGTTGTTGATTCTTATATGCGCTCTCTTTCTATTGTATGTTTACCTAATAATCTTAACTCTGTACGGTAATTTAGTTTATACGTTTATTGTCCTGAGGAAGGTTGAGGTTAATCAAAACCGGTCGATAAATATAAATCAAAATAATAAAGTGGTTTTAATCAAAGAACTTGGTTCATTCAAGCCACAAGGTGTTTGCTTTCTTCGATAAAAATATTATGGCTTAAAAATAGATTCATATGGATCAACAAACTAACGCTAATTTTGAATATAAAAGTTTTATTTTTATTATGAGAATTTATAAATCATCGTTTAAAAGTAAATAAAAAATCATCATACTAAATCACTCCGTTATGTTGGCATTACTAACTGCATTAGTATGTTTCTAGCGTCACGCCGCATCGCTCGCCGGAATTTTATTGTATGAAATTTGTGAATAATAGATTCGCTGTTTTTGAATGTACACCATATTCAATTGCAGGTTTTGAAAGCAGACAAAGAACTCTTCCATATTTTATTACTACAAAAAAAACATTAGCAAATTTAAAATTTCTGCCTTCAAATAGTGAAAAAAATGTAAGTTAAGGCGGAATCAGATACTTCGCTCGGGTTAAAATTTACTAGAGCGAATGTTTCTTCTTCATTTCATTCCGTGTTCACTCGTCCATTCCCGTTACAACGTCGCCGAGCGAGGTCTTGCGCGTTGGAATTCGTTTGATTGGTGATAATTTGATCGAGCGATTGACCAGAACAAGCAAAGAAAACGCTGACGGTGGTGGACGCAATGATTTTAACGCAAATTTTCTGACACAATTAAAATTAAAAAAAAAAACAGTGTAGTCTCATCTTTTAAACCTTTTATTTTTTTATATCGCAATAGGTACACAATTTTCTTTGACTTTTTTATTAGGAACATTTACTTACAGATTAATAATCTTAGATATCTTTAAAAAAATGTAAAAATTATGTTGGAACCCAACACGTTCACAGTACGAATAAATAATCAATTAGGCCTCGACCATATTTTGTCAGTACATCATAAATTTCCGCTTTACAATAAAATCCATACAAATGGAATATTAACGTATCCATCGTAACGTGTCCATCGTGACGTATCGAAATAACCGTGTAATTTTGTAAAATTTTAATGCAAACTTTCAAATTAATTTCAATTCATAAAAATATCACAAAGTTTCATAATTTTTTTACAAATTGCGATCGGAAACTTGTGATGAATTGCATTAATCAACAGTGAAAATAAGAGAATATCGTAGCTTCCCACTTTAATTCAAAAAGAAAATACCAATTAATTATAAAACAGACACACCTGCGACATCTACCGGTTCAAAGTAAATTGAATTCTTGTTGACGATAGGGATCTACAATTAAGTAGAGTGAGATGAGTATTAATAAAAAAACCACAGATGGTATTAAAAATCGTCACGAGGCAGGGAAAGACCCTTTCTTAGGCGCAATAATAAACACAAAGAATGATTAACCAATCACAAAAGTGGAGGGCGTATTCATATTTTGAACAAAGAAATGGACTTTGAACTAGGTAATTAATCAGAGATTTATGGAAAAAAATATCGTCATCGACCGAAAAATCAATACACTATAATGTAAACAGGGTCTCACGCCCGGTGCATCAGGTACAATGACCCTAGATTTAAGATATACAATCAGTGCAATGAAGGTGTTGACGACCGCCGTTAACGAGCAAATTAATCCATATTATGTTGGAAAAACTATGCAAGAAAATAACAAGAAAATTTTAATAAGAGGAAAATTAAAGAAAAGACGTGCAAAACATAAGAAAAGCTACTGTAGGGATATTTAGTTGTATAACGAGTACATAGAAAGTCAAGGAGGCCAGATTAAGAGGAAAGCGTGCATTAAACATTTAAAAGGAAGAGAAACACTGGAAAATTAGGAATGTCACTTTTAGATGAAGCAATAGAGTCAGGAAAAACGATTGGTAAAGATAATCTAATGAAAAAAATGGACGTTTAAAAGGAAGTGTTTATTGAACAATATAAGATTTCGACTTAATTTTGCGTTTTCAGACGAGTTTAAATAGATATCGTTATATATTTGGAATAGGGAGGTCATACTAGTTACATTGCGTTAGGTAAATCAAACAAAAAGGGTTGTTTTACGTCAATTGTTTGAAGAGAATTCTATGAGAGATAGTACACACTGCAAGGAAAAATGAAACATTATTTGGGTTGACGACCTCACACGTGATTTTGTTGTTCAAACAATAAGAAAACGAACATGGTATTAGGTGATTAAACCCATTTTAATGGCTTTTAGGACGATAAAAATTACCATTGGTCCTATGGAGAGTTTACTTAACTAAAAAACCATTATATTTTATTACCCTCGAATAAACGCTGAGTTATTGGTGAGTACATCGAAGTCCAGACCTAAACACATGTCAAATTTTAAATTAATGTGAATTCAGGGGAGAAAGGGACGGAATTTGTAGGATGAACCATAGAACGTAATAAAAAATGACAGGAATTTAAGGACCGGAGTGGGAGTGTCTCCTATAAAAATGTGGGAAATGATATATTAATTAGTAACAAATAGAAAATGAAATTTTCTATTGAGGCAGCAAACATCGAAAAACGATACGGATATCAGAGTAATGTACGGTGAAACTATGGGTGAATTGATACGGCCAAAGAAAGCAAAGAAAATCTTAAATTAATAATTAATAAAATAAATACGGCTGGAAATATAAAAAAAATTATAGGGATGTGGAAAGTTACATGAGAATGAATGAGGAAAATCAAAAAAAGAACATCGTGAATAAAAGGAAAATAAGAGAAAATATGAAAATTCGAGTCTACGACATAAGTAGAGACGATGCAGCTTAAAATTGAATTGATCCACATAGGTGGCATGAAGATATGGAAGAATTTAGTAAAAAGAAAATTGGAAAATGCATATTAAAAGTTTTGGCATGAGTTTGTTCATGTTCTGGTAGCGATAAACAAAATTGAGAATTATATACAGTTTATCGAAGACGGACCTTTTACGAATTGAGAAAAAAAAGAACTTAAAAATTATGAAATTCAAGCTAATTTTGTATGACCAACAGACAAAAGGAATGAGGGGCATTTTGACGTAATATCGCTGGTCCGATCCTGGAAAAATGTTTAAACGAGATAGGGCATGAACAAAGTCATGAAAGGTGGACCTAACGACAGTTAAACAAAAATGACAGAATCGATATATGAAATCTCGAGTTGTTAGAGATTAAATTCGTGGATCAAAGATAGCTTAGATAGGCCATTCTAATCCTGAGAGGGGTTTAAAAGACAGGACTTAGTGATTTTTCGGGAGTCAGAGCGGGTTTTTGAAAAGCGGAAGTTGGAGTGACGTGACGATACGTTCGGTAATTTACTGGTGGAAAAATTCTAATTAGTTAGAATCACAGGACTTAGAAAAATTTCATATTCGAGCCAGTGTCTTATAAATATTTGAGAAATTAAAATCAGTGGGAATAGAAATAAAGTTTACGTTTTATTTAATTGTGAAAAGTTAAAAGTTCTGTAATAAATACAATTTGATTAGTGGAAAATTCGGTTTTATAATCAATAAATATCATATTTGGAGACTTAGTAATGTCGCGACAAGTGTCGGTGTGGTAATTAAATAAAGTGATGTAATAATAATAAAAACTAAAAAGAAGTTATAAAAAATTATGTGCGTTCAGTTTAAACGGAGAGAGTTCTACTAAATATCAAATATTTATATTAATGATTTAAAAATAGTGCAAATTAAAAGAAGTTATAAAAAATTATGTGCGTTCAGTTTAAAAGGAAAGAGTTCTATTAAATATCAAATATTTAAATTAATTATTAAAAAAAAACAGTGCAAATTGAAAAGAGATAATAATTAAATAAGTGCATCCAGTTAAACGGAAAAGTTCAACGAAAATCTTTAATTAAATTGAGTGTTTTAAATTAAGTATCAGTCTTTTATTAATTAAAAAAAAATAATGTAGTCGAAATAATTTCGTGCTATAGTCAAAGTGCAGTTGATGTAGCAGGATAAAAAAAAAAAAAAAACAGTGTTTAATAATAATTTCCGATTTAATTAAATGGATAAAATTTTACCTCAGAATAATTCGACTAAATAATTTACAATTGGGCGGCACATTCCTACCACAAAGTGTTAATCTAGATTCAAAGAATTTGAAAAGAAAATTAAATAAAAATAAAAATGAATGATAATACATAATAATATTTTATTGCTAAATGAAAGTAACGATTTACCATTTCGGAATTAATCGTGAAGTAACTATCATTAAAAAGTTATTTAATCAACGGGTTTTGAAATAAAATGCAGTTAGAACGATAAACATCATTTAATTTAGATAGATTAAACGGGAATAAAATAAAATTGAAGTCGGAAAAATTTTATTTGAATTTAGTTGATAACATAGGAGTAGGTATTAGGTAAGGAAACACAAAAAGGTCGGTCGTGTAGAACCCGACGGAGTAGACCTTTTGGGGTAAGTTTTATTAAAAATTAAAATAAAAAATTTTTCAGGTTCCAAGGTGAGAGCGGCATGCAGCAGACAGTTGGTATTTGAATTAATTTTATAACAAAGTATTACTTGCTTAATATGTGATATGTACCTATATTGAAATATTATATATAAACTATGTATATTTATATATATATATATTTATATTTATCCCAAGAAAACTAATCAAAAAGAAACACACTTAAATAAAATTAAAAGGTATCGATTACTAATACCTACTTAGAACGCACTATGCTATTTTAAAAATAGTTGTGTGCTAGAAAAATTTCAAGTTCATATTTTATACATATTTTATTAATATATGTACTATTATAACTTCAGCTAATAACAATAGAAAAGACAATAAGAGGAAAAAACAATAGAATTTAATGTTGATACATACCATCTCTTCATAGATTTTAAGGCTGCCTATGACACGGTAAATAGAGAAAGACTGTACAGAGCCTTGGATGAATTTAATATCCCAAGAAAACTGGTAAACTTAGTAAGGCTCACAATGTCTAATGTTGAGTGCCGAGTCAGAATACAACAGGATCTGTCAGACACCCTAAAGACCTTCAATGGACTAAGACAAGGAGATGCACTTGCCTGCATTTTATTCAATTTAGCGCTGGAAAAGGCCATCCGAAATGCAGGTATACAAACCACAGGCCATATTTTTAACAAGTCTGTTCAGCTCCTTGCTTATGCTGACGATATAGATATCATCGCACGCTCAGAATATGAACTAAAATCGGCGTTTAAAAGCTTAGCTACGTCGGCAAGGAACATGGGATTGGTCATCAACGAGGGGAAGACAAAATATATGCCCGTACATGGACGCCAGAAACCACCAAGTATACAGATAGATAATTATACATTTGAAACTGTCAACGAGTTTGTATATCTCGGTACTATGGTGACAAATGACAACAATGTATCCAGCGAAATCAAAAGAAGAATAGTAGCTGCAAATCGATACTACTTTGGGCTACAGAAGCATATGAAATCTCGCCACCTTACCAGAAGAACTAAAGTCCTGCTTTACAAGACCCTTATACGACCTGTTCTTATGTATGGTTCGGAATGCTGGACAATCAGTAAGGGTGATGAAGGAGCCCTAGAAAGTTTTGAAAGGAAGGTGCTGCGAAGGATTTACGGCCCAGTCTGTGATAATGGAGAATGGCGTATCAGATACAACCAGGAGCTATACGATCTTTACGAGGACCCTAATATCTCCAAGGAAATCAAAACTGGAAGACTCAGGTGGGCTGGACATATCCAGAGAATGAGCGAAGGAGATATTCCAAAGCGAATTATGGATGGTGCACCTGGGGGTCGGAGAAGAGTTGGAAGACCAAAGCTTCGATGGCTGGATGGAGTGGTGAAGGTTGCAAGCACCATCGGCATCCGAAACTGGCGCAACGCAGCACAACACCGACAGTCATGGAGGCAGGCTCTGCTGGAGGCCAAGACCCGACCTGGGTTGTAGAGCCACAGATGATGATGATGATAACTTCAGCTAATATAAAATGATAAAAAAATGAGTTATGATATTAGAATTTATTTCAACTATAATATAATTGTATATATATATATATCAGTATATTTATTTATTGAGGCAAAATATATATGTATATGTATATGTATGTAAATTATAACTATATTTATTTGGGATCAGGTTAAGACATTTGCGAAAAAGAAATTACCATTATTTAATTCAAAAGGAAAAAAATTTGAACCATATAAGCTCGCGTTCAAGGATGTTCCAAAAGTAAACAAATGTCACTCGTTGAATCTAGGTCACGAAGCCAGCGGGAATGTTTACATAATTGAAATTGTTTATAAAACAACTCGGTCATGGGGGCACTGGGTCAGATGCTTTTAAAGGAAGATGTACCTGGGTCTCCAATAGGTGGTTGACAGGTATTAGTATTATAGTAGGTTAGGTTATTATATAGATTATTATATATTTAATAGGTAGTTGACAGGTATTAATATTAATTTTAGAATGGGACAAATTCATGAAATTGCGCAAATATAGAAAAGGTTGTAAATACAATCTTTAACTTGAACATGAAGAGATAAATTTTGAACTGAACAATTGAAAATAAATAGATTTATTATAAGCTAGTCAAATAATAGGTACATCAAACATTTGGAAAATCACGGGTTAGTTTAGGAGTGTATTGAAGAATTACATGGAATATTCGAGGAGAAATTTATAGGACAATTACTCTCGTAGGTATCAATCATTTACATGAAACGGTTGACAAATCACGGGATAGTCAAATAGAAGAGTATTGAAGAATTACAAGGAAGATTCGAGTGGAGAAATTACTTTCATAGACATCAATCATCTACAAGAAGCAGTTGAAAAATCACGGGATAGCCTAATAAAAAGTATCAATCAGTTACATGAGACAACTGAAAAATCACGGGATAGTAAAAATTTTACCAAAAGTTGAACCTTGGGGGAAAATTTAGAAAACAGTTCAACAATAGGAGGCAGTGGTCGCTCCTTAAAAAACAAGGACCATTAACCAAACACATAATAGAGATGGCAATCTCTTAAATAAAATTGTCAACCAAACAAATCAAAAAGCTTGGAATTTTCGGCACTCCAGAACAAACCGAGATAATTTCTTAATCTATTAGTATCTATTAATATCACCCACTTTTAATATGTATATATTCGGTTACCAAACTTAGAATTTCGCAGAATTCTATGAGAGGGATCCGAGCCCGGAATATGAGACTGGCTAGTTACATATATTGCGAGTTATAATCCTACCCAAACGTATGTTTACATATATATCTTTCTATGTACTGTACATTGGATGATGTGGACCCGCTTACAATTAGCGTTTTAGACTCGACAGAGTTACTCTCACATCATTTCTTGTACGTGGAGGGAGGATTCACGACCCGTAACTCTGCAAAACACCGTGAGTATATGATTGCATATAGGACGAAACCGGTTCGCCCTAAGTAAATAGTAGACCTTGGAGGAGTAGGAATTTGGGGGTTTCGGGACTTAGGGAAAGACCTGAATGACGTGCACGACGACATGGAAGATTGACAGAACAAGGTACTAAGACCCTCTGGAAAATCGCGTCGGCTGACTGTGCGAAGTTCTAGTTGATCCTTGACCATCCTGTTAACTTGTAGGAGGATAGGAGCCAAATTTTCGGCAGAAAAAGGGTATTCTGAGTTCGTCTAATATGCAATCTATTAATTACATTAACCTACTAAACCCATCTTTATATGTACCTTATAGCAGCTGAATCGGATTGGAGAGGACAAGCAGATACAAAACAATCAGAATCAAATTTACTAACAATTAACCATTTGAGTCATACTTAATTATTTGTTCAATTAAACATGCGTAATTCGATTAGTACAGGTTAATTACGAGTTCGTTAGGGTATAGGAAAACATAATAAGCGACGGAGGAAAGTTAGATCATTTAGAGAAAGTATTTAAAGTTAGATTTGCAAGAGAGAGACCAAGACAGTTTGAAACTCAACGCTCTGTCTAGAATCAAGAAGTTACCACAAAAATGAAAGTAATTAAAGTCCCATATCATAAATCAAAAAAATTACACAACGTTTGATGGAGTTTAATTACAACATAAATACGAAAATATTTACGTTCAAGGTCGTAAATAACGTATTAATTAGTTAAGTACATATATCTCTAAAGGTATATAGTGCAAGGGAGCTTTAAGTAGCTTTCTGTAGTTATCAAAGAAAATAAGGGTCCAATTTTCATGAAGGTTTGTGTGACGTAGGGAAGGAATTTTCCATCCCTACTACACACATGCAAAGCCTTAAAAATTTAAATATCGATCAGAGCCAAAAGAAAAGTCCAAGAAAACTTGAAGGGATGAAAGAATTCCAAAAATAAAATAAATCAGAATCAAAAGATAGAAATATCACAACTGTCTTGCCGATGACCAGGAGAGTTTTATATATTTAAAGCAAGTTAAAAGGTAAAAGGGGAGAAATAGGAGAGTTATTACAAACTTTGGTTTCATTAAAGTGTATATTTTAATTATTTTGTGATTAATGGTGAAATTTTAATATTTTTATATTGTTGTTTTTTCTTTTCAGATCTAGTTTTCTTTCTTAGATACTATTTCTCACTATGCTAGTAAGGGAGACCTAACGATTACCATAAGAGTTATTCTGAAAAGCAAACACGTTCGCCGAATGCACACCATTTTCATGTTTTGCGTGCGACGTTAACACATCTTTCCAGTAGAGGACGCCAGGCGGAATAAATAATTGTTCAGACCTTTCATAATGCCTTCAGTCTGAATGCGAGTGAAAGAAGCCGAATGCTAATTTCAACATAGTTGAATCGGTTCAATCGGCGCTTTCATTCGGCACTTTTGTTTCATTTTTTGTTCAGACGTGTCCCTCGGGTGAAAGAGGCGGAATGAAAGACGGAAATGAGCGATTGGTGAAGCGTCTGATTCTGCCATTACTGTGACTGGTGACGTCACAAATGGGTCCTTACGATGTCACTGGCATTTTAGCGGGCATCGACTAAAAACTTTGAAAATTATTTTAACTGTTAAAACTAACTTAAAAAATAAAAATAAAAATTTGTTCTTGTAACTTTTTTGAATTCTTGAGTTCCAATTTTCCAGAGTTTCCAATCCAACAATCAGTTCCAATTTTAAAAATGAAACTTATTCGAAACCAAACCGAGTTAATTAAACCAGACAAAATCACTCACGGACAGACCCACGACCGAAATTAAAAATGGCAGATCGTCCAAAATTTATAAATGTATATTTTATAATATAATTCTGATAACAAATAAAACTAATTCAACAAAAAAGAATATGACGTAACTGAGAACAAAAATTAAGCCAAGTGGGGAAAGCAAGCAAGCGGAAAATATATGAAAGACGAGGTACCTATCTCGAATATTAAATTTAGTATAAAAGTCTGTAGATAGTAACCATACAAGACACACATACATACAATATACATCTTATTTGTGCACTGCATGCTTTCGCGTAATATGCAATGGAATTTTTTGACGAACGACGCGTTTGGAAGCCTTTGAAAAGTGGACCTCCAAAGGGGAAGTATTACTACGAATGCAGTAATAAAACTGCATAGAACTTCTTTACAAAATAAGGCACTGAAAACTGCACTACCTGAATGCGGGAAGTTAGGAATTATAAATTATGAGTCCTGTTATTAAAAAAAAAAATATTACAAAAGTCGGTATTATTTTCAAAGCGGACCTAATAGGTTTCTTTATTTTCCCTTTTTTAATATAAAATTCCCTCGATAGAAAAAAATCGCAAAGTATGCTGCAAAAATTATTATTAACACGTTTGTTTCAGTTATTTTACAAGTTATATGTATGAAAAAAATTCACAGTGTTTCTTTAAATGCTGTTTAAGATAATGCCCGCGAGATTTTTGCTCTATTTTAAACAAGTCGTGTTTTATTAAACATTTTCGCGTCGATTTTGTCGCTGTAAATGTTAGCGCTCTCCTCTAACATTCGTAATTTCGTATCTCTCCATCTTCTTCTTTTCGGGCCAGGTTGCAGAGCCTAGGTATTTAAGGGCCCGCAACCCGGATCTGTACCGATTTGTACCGATTATTACATATTTCCCAAAGACGGTAAGTTTAAAAGCTCTTAAAAACATATATTATGTTATTCTTGAAGATAATATCTAGACTTTGCCCGCGCAAATTACATAAAATTCCCTCGTTAGAAAAAAATCGCAAAGTATGCTCCAAAAATTATTATTAACACGTTTGTTTCAGTTATTTTACAAGTTATATGTACGAAAAAAATTCACAGTGTTTCTTTAAATGCTGTTTAAGATATGCCCGCGAGATTTTTGCTCTATTTTAAACGAGTCGTGTTTTATTAAACATTTTCCCAATAATCGCATCGATTTTGTCGCTGTAAATGTTAGCGCTCTCCTCTAGCATTCGTAATTTCGTATCTCACCATCTTCTTCTTTTCGGGCCAGGTTGCAGAGCCTTAATAAAGAATGGTTGCAAAAAATAATTTGTGGTGGTTTACTCTAATTGAATGAAATTAAAAAAAATATATATTAAGAATAATTTACCGAAATTAACAGAATTAGTGACACCTTGACATTATATTTTTTAAGTAAATACCGCACAAGAGTTAAAATTGTTCCCAACCGCCTACAGCCAGTGAGACTATGGCATCCCCAATTGCGGTATGTTGTGAGGTTGAAGTCAGTGTGAAAGAAAAGGAGATGCGAAAGAGGAAAGTGGCGAAGCTCCTGGCTTTTCAGATTTGGTCACCGAACTTATTTTATCTACACGATAGCCTACTGGTTTCGTATCTGCCACGATAATTGATACTGTAAAGCTGTCCGAAACGTTGACTAAAACCCACAAATAATCACATGCCGTGTTGCGCTATCTCTTTCTTTAGCCAACGTTTCGGACAGCGTTACAGTGTCTACCATCAGGGAAGATGTGTGATGTGATGAATAATGATGGTTACTGTAACGCTGTCCGAAACGTTGGCTAAAGAAGGTGGTAGCACAACACGGCATAACACCCCAAAAATTAATAACGGTAATCGGTTGTGAAAATATAAAATAATGCCCAATACATATACTGTTTCAATGTATTGTTTCAATAAATTTATTATATGTATTTTGTAAGCCTAATAAGGCTCTACGTAATATAAATATGGTATTTCCGGTAAAAGCGCTTTGCACCAACCTCGCATTATCTATTTTCATTATTTATTAACAGCGGTTGATTAAAAATGGCTACATAAGGAAAATGTATGCAGGGATGGGCAAGATAGTAATTTAGAATGACGGTCACGTTCCTCTACTAATAACTGTTCGTGTCCAATTATCAGGACAGGGGTCACCAAGGACGGGTCGACAAATAAATAACATTATTTTTTCTCTGTTACAAGTAGAGCTCAGAAATCTAATTAGGGTTGGCCTATCGCACGTAAATGTTGGTTTAGGTTTATATACTCTCATTTTTTGCTGAGTTGCTATTACTAACTCTTACGATGGATGGGCTGACAGTTGATCCCCCGGTAGTTGGCCCCCACGCAATTTTTAGAAGTGAACACTTCTTTAACACTTAACGTTTTTAACTTTTAACTCGATTATACGAAAAATAGCGACACTCAAGATAAACAAACACGTACATCTATAGAATTTAGCCTTTGGGAGAATGATTTAGTATAATCGGTCTGTTCTTTGTGCGTTGCTTCGTAACCTATCAGTTTTCTCTTTGTGCGGAGCTTTGTAGTCTCCCCACTCTTGTCTACTTTAGTTTTCCAAATGGTTTAACTTCTACCGTGTGCGAATTGCGCACTCTGATTTTTTTTTTACATTTGCTCCACATGGTAGGCCCTGAGGAAAATAATATGACTCAGGGCCTGTGCCATCTTAGAGGATGCTCTGTGAGGGATTTTATGGAAAATAAGGTGATGAAGATCTGGGAAGGAAAAGGGTACGAGGGGTGGGTAGGAATCTAGGGGTCAGTGTGTCCAGGAATGACAGACGTATAAATCCTCCAACTGCCATGCAAGGCTGGGTAACACCCTAATTGGGGATGCCGTAGTCTCACTGGCTACAGACGGCGGCAGCTTGTGAGGTATTCACTTAAAAAAACTCGATTTTTGGTTTGAAATTCGTAAATAACGAAGGAAAAATTGTAATTTCATAATAATTATAATCCGGGTTCATAGGTGATGTTTGTCTGGGTCTTGGCGGCGGATGCATCTGCCCACCTGCTGCGTAGCGAGCCGGATCAGGAGAGTCTGGTTGAGGGAGGCCATTTAACCTTTCCAGCCGGACTTTCTCGACTTATCGCGTTCCAGTTGGAGGGATTGATTCATACGTCCGTCACTCCTGACACACTGAACTCCAGATTCCTACCCACCCCTCATACCTTTTCCTTCCAAGAACTTTCCATACTTCCCTTCCTTAAAAAAACCCTCCACACAGCATCCCTTAAGATGTCATAGACTCTGAGGAAAATAATTTCTCTCAAGGCCTCCTGTGTGGCGTTAATGTAAAAAAAGGTTTTTGTACTGTTTTTGCAAATAAATAAATAATTGAAAAAAACACCTTTTTTTTAAAATAACTTCGTCAATTATTATAAAACATCAAACACTATGTTCTAATATTAATCGTCAATTTTAGAACAAACCCGAAAGGGAATCTTTTATCTTCTATATAAATAAAAAAGAATCTTCCGAACGACTGCACCAAATTGGATAATTATTTTTTTTCGTGTTCGTTATTGTCAAATTTGTGTACAAAAATTGCAATAGGTGGCACGCGAGCTGTTTGAAAACTGAATGTATCGGGACTGAATGAATAGAATGCGGGAGGGGGGAGGAAAACTCGAGTAGGGGGAGGGGGGAGGGGAACCCGAGAGGGAGGAGGGGAACCTGAGAGGGAGAGGCGAACTCGGGAGGATGGTTTGCGGGACGGGGAAAGGTTGAGAGTGGAGTGGAGAGAGGGAAGGTGGAGGAGGCGGAGTGTGAACGCGAGAGGGGAAGGGGACGCGGAAGAAGAAGGATAGGCGGAAAGGGAACGGGACGAATGGGAAAGGACACGCAGGCAGAAAAAATTTCTTCATTACCATCTCTTTATTAACTAACTAATAAAAGATAAATTTATTTTATTGGTAATAGAGGTCAGCATTATAAATAAAATGCACTGTTCATATTATTTATGGTAGTGAATAATATTAATAATAAGTGGATAAAGTAAATGCGGCTGTACAACTTAAGTAGTAACTAAGAAGATATTTATAATATTTCCATTACAATCATGCAAATAAAATGGAGCGCATTTAGCCTGTGCACCAATTAAAGTCAGTGGCGGTTGGTGGTAAATTTTTTAAATTTGAAAAATCTTTGTTTACATATTATTCTACTTTTTATTACAATAGACTCTTATTGAATAAGTCAATTCCTGAGAAAACCGTAAGAGGATAAATATAAACATTAATTGACCAGTGGAAGAAGATACGAAAGAAGGGCGTATCGAACTCATGGCTTTGTTTGTTTTATTTAAATAAATGAAGACAATATAAGCGAAACTCAATCGAAAATCTGGAAACAGAAAATCAGAAAAACATATTGACACCTCTGGGACTCGAAGCCAGGACCTCTTGCTTTCCGGGCAAACGCGCTAACCACTGCGCCACGGTGTCGATATACCATACTTATGTACCATACTTCGACTAAGAACCACCTACATATTTTTTTTATTTTTTTTTTTATTTATTTTAGCATATAAAATATAATATACATTTAGATAATGTAGTAATTTGCGTACATGTTCATTTTAAAATACGTTAATATCACTCTTCCATGGAAGCATTAGCTTGTGTCTGGAAGAGTAGTGTACATTTTTAATGCTATATTTAAGTTCTTAAATTACAATGTGAATGTAAAAAACAATAAGTTGTAAGTTCGGTGATATGTAAATAGTTGCTAAAAATAATACAAAATTTAACTTATTTGAAGAACAGAGTATCACTTGGAAACTGAGTTATAAGTAGTTGTTCTTGAGATTAGATTAGTGGGAAACTTTTTTTTTAGTTTTTTTTTATATTATCTTTAAAATATTTTTTAACAGTGTTTATTAATTGGATTTTATCATTAATTTTTCTAATTTCATCCGGTAATCGGTTGAAAATAAGTCTTCCTTGATAAGTATAATAATTTTGTGCAAAGGAAGTGTTTAATTTTGGGCATGAGAAAATATATTTATGTCTAGTACGGTTTTCAGTTATAAATTGATATTTTTCTTTTTCTTTTATAGTTTGAATCAATGCATTTCTATTGTATAGATCTTTGAAAGATGGTACTTGGAATTCCTTAAATAATTGATCCGTTGGGTAGTCAGAAGGTTTTTTTAATATGATTTTAATTATTAGCCTCTGCACAACTTCAATTGGGGAAAGATTAGTTTTGTATGCGGATCCCCAGCTAATGATAGCATATATTGTAAAATTGATTGAACCAAAGCGTAATATATTAGATATAAGTTTTTTACAGATAAAAAATTTCTGATTCTTAAAAATATATAAATCAATTTTCTAATTTTTTTTACAACTTGACAAATTTGTTCCTTCCATTTCAAATTTTTATCGATAATGACTCCTAAATATTTGATTGTGTTTGTTGTTTTTAATATTGTGCAGTTTTGGATACAATAATTTTTACTATGTGTTTTGGAATTATCATGGATGATGATGTCAATGTTTTTAGGGGTATCATTTTTGTGTTTATTTTGTTATTTCAAATGTTTTATCACCATTTAGTGATAGTAAATTTACGTCGAAGAAATTCTTTAAAATATTTATGTCTTCGGTGGCTTTAAATGTTACTTTTTCCCAAGTTTTATCGCTAATTATTAATACCGTATCATCGGCATATGAAGTAATTTGGCCATGTAATGGTTGAAAAAAAATGTCATTAACATATATGGTGAAAAGGATTGGTCCTATTACTGTACCTTGAGGGATTCCAAAGTCTGATATTTCTTTATCGCTATTAATCTGATTTATTTTTACGACTTGCGGTCGATTTTTTAGGTAGTTCGAAATCCATTTAATTGCATTGTCTTTTATACCTATATTGTTTAGTTTTTTTAGTAGAATCTCATGGGATATACATTCAAAAGCTTTTCTGAGATCAATAAATATACCTATATATATATATTATTGGCAACTATCTTTATGTATGATTACAAGATTCAAACTCGAACTAAATGCTCTCTAGATAGTGTCTGGATAAATCTTTATCCATTTTATTTAATACGCGACATCTATCGACTTTTCTGCAAGTCTAGGATGAATATTTTATTTTTTATTTTAACTTTATGAGTAAAACCTCAAATTGTAATATTTAAATAAATGGCTTTGTAATTTTCGTGAGTTGAGCCAACCTGCCTAAGGAGAATAACTACACAAATAAATGATAATTTGACGTCCTCCGTGTTTGATAAATTAAGATCCTTAGCTACAAATCCGGACGTCGCAGTTTTAAATCCCGGCGTGCGCAATCTAATTTTATTTGATTAATATTATTTGCGATACGTTCCAGAATGGTAGATACTTTCAGTTTCGCCCTGGTGAAAGACCACCAATCGGAATTGAAACGTTCCTTGAAATGGTTTTAGGTATGTTTGGTGGCCAGATCTGAATAACCAGGTATATACTTCCTTACCATCATCTTTCCCATCTCCTTCCCTTTCCCAGTAACTTCAGCCTAATAACTTACTCTAATTGGGGATGACTGGTTCCAGCCGGTTGGGAGCATTTGGGACCCTTAAAGTAATTTTTAAAACAGTTCAAAAAAATTGGAAATTTTGATGGAAATGACAGAAAATTATTGCTTCTAATCAACCTACTTATAGGTTAGGTAAGGTGAGGTTAGGTTAGACAAGGTTAGGTTAGGTTAGGTTAAGTTAGGTTAGATTATTTATTACAAGGAAATCATTCTTTCTCACTAGGAGATACTAAAGTCTTCTTCTTCCAAGGCTTTGTAATTTTGGTTTCATTAATGAGAGCCCTTTTTGGGAACATGCCTCCATTTGTTGGAATAATGCACTCATTTGTCATGCGTTGAAGTACACCAGAATCTATTAACGAGCAATTAACTTATTTTTTAAGACGTCTATTTTTGAAAACTTGTTTTTTAAATTTGAAATATAGCAAAAATTGGGATACATTTCACTTCACGCTACCGTTTGGGCTAAGTTTTGTGTTGTTTTGACCGGTTAATATTTACCTTAAATCCATATCAAATTACAGTAATTATTTTATTGAAAACAACATCTCAACCAATAAAATTTAAGAGGGTCCAAGGTCCAAAAAAACTGTGACGCTCGTAATATCGGCAGACGGCAACATTAAATGCCTCATTTCCTATCATATCCTTTAAGGATCAGGACCCTTAAGTCTACAACCCTGTCATAATAGACACATTGACCCCATTTGGAAATTTCAACCATCCGTTAAAAGGTGTTAACTATTCACACCGAAAAAAATTGTAATATAAAAATGCTTTGGTCTTTTTGAGTAAGATTGCATTTACAACCAGCGGGAATATTAATTTTAAGCAAGTTTGATACAGCGATATTGTACTCCTCGATTTACTTATTTTTTGCGGATTATGGTAACTTAGTAAAAGGGGTCAGTTCCGATAATATAATGTTTAATAATAGATACATTTTAAGACGTAAATTTTGTTTTTGTTTGAAGATATTTTACCTTATTTTTGGGAACCAATAGTTAGAGGAATGATGCAAACTTTTGGAAAAAACTTATACAACTCGCGGATCCAATAACAAAGAGACCTAAAAAAAATCAACAGTTGGCTCCAATCAAATGTTTTAACAATGAATGTTAAAAAAACAGGATACATGATTTTAAGCTCAACCCGTAAAATAATTCCTCCTCATGTACCCTTAAAAATTGAAAACAACGACCTGCAAATCCTGATCCAGGAAAAATATCTTGGGCTGTGCATTGATCAGCATTTGACATTTAAACAACACATACAAGGTATTAAAGATAAAATCATCCCCTTAATTAGCGTATTTAGCCGGCTATCATATCTGTTGCCAAATAAATTAAAAATAGGTTTATATTATAGTCTCGTACAATCACATTTAAATTATTTGATTGAAATCTGGGGAAACGCATGTGAAACACACATAAATGAATTACAGGTAATACAAAACAAGGTAATCAAAAAACTATTTAATTACAAGCCCAGAACATCCACAAAAAAATTATTTATGGAAACAAAACTATTAACATTAAGAAAACTATATGAATACAATACATGTCTCCTTATAGGTATACAAAATACAAAATAATCTCGTACACACAAACACCGAATTCATTAAAACGTCCCAAGTACATAAACACTTTACACGACAACGTGATAACATACATTTAAACACCATCCACACTAACTATGGTAAACAATCCATTGGTTACGAGGGGGGCAACTTATATAATTGTCTCCCAAATGACATTAAAAACGAAAAAAGCTGGGTAAATTTAAAAAAAAATTATTTATATTTATTCTTGACAAACAAAATAATGAAATAGAATAGCACTGTATTGAAATATTTATTTATCTTAATGTGTATAATTATTTCTAGTTAAATGAGTGAAAATGTAATTTTCTTTTAACTGGAAAAAAAAAAAAAAATAACACCAACCAAACATGAATTTTTGATGTGATGGTGTTTGATTTAAAAAAAAAAATCGAGTGCAGTTAACACGCTGCAGAAGCGAAACTTTACCAAAATAATCTCAACCAACGAAGAATAAAGGATCCTTCAAAAGTGAGGTCATAATCAAAAGCCGCCAAAGAGCGCAGACCAGCATCATTTCCGTTTTATATCTCAACCAATAGGACCCTTGATAGAAGTTTGATACTTCGTAGGTGCTGTATACGTCATTTCCGTTCCATCCGAATTCCGATTCACAACGGGGCTATAGAAGTTTCACTTCAAAAAAATTATTAATTATTCCCAGAGTAGATTGCAAAACAAAAATGAACTAATTTAGTATTTAATAAAAAAATGGGGATGTGAACAATGGACACTGGAAGTTAATATGATTCACCTTGACTTCCTGAGCAGGTTCTTGTTATGTTGATATCGATAGATCACTTTGGCTTGGTCACACTGCACAATTCTCCGCGTGAATCGGTATTTAAAAAAAACTGAGAAATCAATAAGTAGATGATCATTGCACTAGTTCCTTTAATAGCTTGCTTGTTTCTTGGGATTTATTGTTCTACAGGTAGGTAATAATGGCGCACGTAATGTTGTCAGACAGGGTAAGTTTTGAAAGTAGGTAGGATGTTGCTATGTGGATTAAAACTCATATATGCGGAATCGGCGTTTGTGAATCTATATGAATTTATTTTTTTAAGCTTTAATACTTATCACTAGAGTTTCTCATTACTGACATATTAATCTTTCCGTGTGAGCGGTTCAAAACCGTTTTGATATTAGATAATCTAGTAGATTTAACCTAGATGAACGAACGATTATTGAACGCAAATATATCCAGTCAAACATGCTGGTGCAATGATATCGATAGGCTGCTAAATGAGGTCGTATCAGGAGCTGAGACGGATCTGCGTTGATTTTGTCGAAATTGGGTTATTGATTTTTGAACTAATCAATGAGTAAGTAACTATTTGGAGACTTCGAGGTGAGTTTGTCTATGTTAGATACCATAATATATCATCGGAATATAATTTTATTGCCTTTGCATAATTTGCCTACTTCACAAGTAAAATGAAAATACGTAATTTTCTTGTCATGTTTAATTTGATATTGTTTTTCATTCCTTTCCTTTTTTATTTGAAATCTTCCATATTAATTTTTTATTTATTGTTATCAAGTTTAATTTGTAGAACTCCATTTTAATTTTTATTTTTTTATTATATAATCAATAATATTATTATTAAATTAATAAAAACAGTTTATTTTTAAACAAGTTCTGCTGTGTAATTATTGTTACGCGTGACAGCTGTTTCGCCTTCTGAAGGCATTATCAAACTGTTTGATAATGCCTTCAGAAGGCGAAACAGCTGTCACGCGTAACAATAATTACACAGCAGAACTTGTTTAAAAATAAACTGTTTTTATTAATTTAATAATAATATTATTGATTATATAATAAAAAAATAAAAATTAATTTTTTATTTTTATTTGTTCAATTTAACCTCGTTTTATTATTTTTTGTACTGTATTGTATATTAAAATAAAAATAATTAACTCATCAGGATTGACCTAGCAAGAAATAAAAATAACAAAAAAAATAAATATATTATAGATTGCATAAATTTATTATATTTATATAAAGAATTTTTTTCCCCTATTTATTTTATTTAAGTTTTTATTCCAGCAGGACTGGGAGGGTAGTGCAATCCCAGTCTGCCATATTACATAAACAACTATAAAAGAAAAAAAAAGTTTAAATATTAGGTAAGTACCTAATTAAAACATAAAATGAAAACAAAATTCATCACACAAATAACAAAAAAATAAACATAAAATTAAAATAAATAATAAGTAGACAGAATTAAAAATAAAAGATAAAAAGATATTTTGGGATCGTCCATCATGGAGGTCGCCTCATCATCTGCATCCATTGCTCATTTATTGGGGAACTGAGCCACTCGGATGCAGCCACGACAATGATATTGGTTGAAGTTCGTATCCTGCTCCAGAAGCTGGCTAGTCGGTGGCGAAGTAAGGCTGGGAATGAGTGCACCCTCCCCTCGGTAAACATCGTGGAGGCACTGCAGAACCTCGGTAGTTGCATAAGTTGCCTGTATGCGTTATTGTAGCACACTCTCAGTTTGTCCCATTGCGCTGCTGGGTATTGTGTCCACAGTTCAGACGTATAAAGGGCAGTACAGTATGTCTTGAATAATAATTTTCTGACATCTTCGCTACAGTGGTAGAATCGCCTTGAGAGCATTCCGGCCCGTATGTTAATTGCTCTTCTTTGTCGTTCCATATCTTCTATATCCTTCATGTCTTCGGTTAGGATATGTCCCAGATACTTAACCTGTGAGGCCACAAGCAGTTCATTTCCTTCTAGATATATTGGAGGAATATGTGATGGCTCCTTATTGTGTTTGAAAGCGACGATGACTGACTTTTTAGAATTGTACAACAGGTTATGAGAGTTTGCGTACTCTTCGCATATTTGCACAAGTCGTCTCATCGCTTTAATCGAAGGTGCAAGCAGCACCATGTCATCGGCGTAATTAATGTTGTTACTTCCTTGTCCGCAGATATGACAACCGATTCGTGTATCGTTCAACTCTTGTAAGAGGTCATTAATGTACACATTAAATAGAGTTGGAGACATATTTCCCCCTTGCCTGACTCCGCTCTTAAGGAATAAAGGTCTTGAAGAAGCTCCTGCCCATTGAATGTGATTTTCCTGTTGTCCGTACCAAATAGCCAGCATATTGACCACTGCTGCTGGAACATCTCGCTTTATGAGTTTTTCCCATAATAATTGATGGGAAACACGATCAAACGCCTTGCTTAAGTCAAGAAAACACCCATAGACTGTGGTTTTTCTTTTTTTGTAGTAGGCTATTGTTTGTTTTACTCCATAAATGGCCATATCGGTTGATGAGGCGCTCTTGAAGCCGAATTGGTTATCAAGGGTAAATAGTTTCTCTTTGACTAGCGCGAATAAGATTTTTTCAAATAGTCTCGAAAGCATTGTCGCCAAGGAAATCGGTCGGTAATTTCCTAATACCGATGCATCCAGTTGATTGGATTTCAGGATTGGTACGATAATAGTTTTGCTCATATCCATCGGCATATGTGTGTGTCTTAGGAGGCTTGAGTACAGGGCGGCTAGAATAATATGAAGTTGATCTCCTGCGTATTTTATGTGCTCAATACCAATGGCGTCGTATCCTGGACTTTTACCATGGGCGGTTTGCTTAATGTGTCCCCTCCCATTCGTCTCCGTTCCCCTGCCGTCTATTGCCCTCCCGCGTCCCCAACACCTCCAGCGTTCCCTCTCCCCTTCCCGGATTCCCCTCCTCCTCCCTTCTTTCCTCTCCGATACTAAACTACATGAAATACACAAATTTTGCGCGCCATATGTTTAAAATTTTTCATACAAATTTCTAACGCCGGAGCTCACCAGTATAAATAAATACAAACTTTCACAGGCTCGCGCACAACCACTAACTAAATTTTCATAATAATCGGAAGAATTTATTTATTTATTTATAGGAAATAATTTCATAACGCCAGTGTACACTATTTACATAGAAACCATCGCGGGCATGCGCACTTCAAATCCCCAAAGTTTCGTCGCAATCGGATGAATATTTTATAAACGCAACAAACGGGAACGAGACAAACAAAGAAACAATCATTTTTATATATTAAGATTGTGTATCATTGTGTACTCCATTATTCAGTCCTGAAAATTTCGCGCTGGCGATAACGCGAATTTTACGCATAAAGCTTCATTTTTTTCCGTTTTCAGACGAGTAATGCGAAATTCGCGATTTTTAGTCAGACTGCAAATTTTAAATTTTTTCCCACATTTTTTAATACTTCATTTGAAATATTTTGTTGTATATGGTTTTTGAAACCTGGAATAGCAATAAAATGAAATTCTAGTTGACTTTTATTCTGACTGATGTTAATTTTCCGAATTTGCGATTTTTTTAGTTTATCTCGGCTTTCCGCCACTTTGTTTGCGGTAAAATTCTTAAAAGTTGACTCGGTTAATATAAATTTTGTTGAAAAGTATCACAGCTTTCGCTGAAAAATAACACCCAAAAATAATAACTCAAACGCCAACTTTCACGAGCTCGAGTATTATTTTTACTTTATTTAATGTATTGATATCATTATGGGAAGCAAAACTTTACATAACTCAATTGAAAATTAGGGGAATGTTTATGAAAGATTTGGAAGAGGAAAATGAACTTAAAAGTTAATGTGAAACAAGGAATATACAGATATGATTTTAGATTTTCACGGCCAAAAATTTTATGGTTATTTCCTTTTGGGGTATTATGCCGTGTTGCGCTACCTCCTCCTTTAGCCAACGTTTCGGACAGCGTTACAGTGTCCATCATCAGGGCAGATGTGTAAATGTTAGAGATGAAATGTGTGCTTAAGTACTTCGAAGTAATACCGTGTCGCCAGCACCGATCCACTGCGGGCTGGCATTACAGTATACTTCAAGATGGGTTTTTTGCATTTACCTTTGGTGTAGCCGTCAATTACCGGATACCAAGAACTATTGAGCTTAGCTCCGTCGTCTCTATTAATGTTAATAGGATTTTTATGAATTTCAATTGCCTCTGTAATTAAGCGTGCTCTATTGGTTTTGGGTTATCCCAGGACTTCAGGAACAAATCCGAAGTAATGGCCGGTTTCAATTAAATGCTCGGCGGTTGCCGATTTGTCAGGGTGGCCAAGTTTACATGCTCGAAAGTGTTCCGATATCCTTTTGGAGATCGTCCGCTCTGTCTGGCCAACATAGACCTTATCACATCCGGAACAGCTGAGTTTATATACTCCATCTGTTTCCAGAGGAAACTTGGTCTTTGCAGACCTCAGTAGGTCTTGTATTTTGGTCGTGGTTCCGAAGACAGTCTTGATGCTTTCTTTCCTCAACAGTCTCTTTCTTTCCTCAATAGAGCACGCTTAATTACAGAGGCAATTGAAATTCATAAAAATCCTATTAACATTAATAGAGACGACGGAGCTAAGCTCAATAGTTCTTGGTATCCGGTAATTGACGGCTACACCAAAGGTAAATGCAAAAAACCATCTTGAAGTATACTGTAATGCCAGCCCGCAGTGGATCGGTGCTGGCGACACGGTATTACTTCGAAGTACTTAAGCACACATTTCATCTCTAACATTTACACATCTGCCCTGATGATGGACACTGTAACGCTGTCCGAAACGTTGGCTAAAGGAGGAGGTAGCGCAACACGGCATAATACCCCAAAAGGAAATAACCATAAGGAATATACAGTTTAAACAAAGCAATGCCAACGGAACAAAATTAACAGCAACAGTGCTGTTGCACAGGGCAATAATAGATAAATAAACAATAACGGTGCCATTAAACAAGCATAATCGAAACTAACATATTATATAATATAGGACGAGAGACAGTTTACGTTTAGAAATAAGAAATATTCGGAGTGCACATTGAACATAAAAGTAGAGTAAGGAGGTAATCGAAACTAAACAATTATTGGGAAATCTGAGGAACATGGCTTATTAGAGTATATTGAAAAGAAGTGAGGATTCACGAAAGGAATGATTTTTTTTAAATAAGTTTCTTTTTAGCCATTTTAAATTCAGCCAAGTTCTGGATATAAGTAAGAACTGAGGGAAGTTTATTCCAAATGAGAGGGCCAGTTAAAAGTCCTGGGCGTAAAATAAAATAAATAAATAAACAACTAAATAAATTAATGTTCTCCAGAACGAGCTTGAAAAAAAATCATTTGTCATAAATTTGGTTTATAATTGCGTAATTTCTACTATTTAAGAAATTCTAAAAATTATAGTAGGTACTTTATTAAAATTAAATAGTCATAAATACATTGGCAATTCATATGTCAAATATTGGTCTATAAATGAGTAAATTCTAATTATGCAATTGCAAATGTTCTCTAAAATGGTCTGGAAAGAATCTCCTACTTGTGATCTCACTAAAGAAACCACTCATTCACTCTGAATGCAATTATTAATGTTCTCCAAAATGATATTGAAAAAAAATCACATCTTCGCGATTCTTACAAAGACATAAAGAAACCATCCCTTTGTTCAGAATACAATTTTTAATTTTCTCAAAAGTTGTCTTGACAGAAGCGAATTTCTGTGATATCTTTAACGAAACCATCCCTTTGTTAAAAATATTATGAACTAAATATAAAATTTGGCTGTCCTGAAACGGGTATCCTTCCCAGTTGGACAGACAAAGTATCATTTTGTAATGTATTGTAATATATATGCAAATATAAATAATAAAAAAAAATAAAAGTTACCCGAAAAGATCGATCATAGTAAACGGCTCGATTTCACCTAGAATGTTCGATTAAACGATTAGAAACATCTAGATCTGCTGACTTTATAGAACTATATCAACATATTGTCTCATGCCGTCTCTCGCGTTCATCAGTCGTACATAGTAATTAATTAATTTATTTATTTATTTATTTATTCCAACGCCATAAAATGGCTATTACAATACAGTGATACATAATACACAGTGGTACACAGGAGGGTAATTACTACGATAAAAATGTACATTAAACAAAGTACATATGTATGATAACAACTAAAATTTAGTAATAGGATACAAAATGTCATGCAGAGTAAAAATATGTAAATAAAGGTGACTTAAAATAGTTCTCAACATCAAGTATAATATACCTACTTTACTTTTATTTGTACATATTGTTGGATTCTAGGATTTGGCTAAAATGGAGTAACTTAGTATAATGATATTATTGTTACCTTCAGTTGAAATTACTGCAGTTTGAAATGACTCCACTAAAACTACTGCTAATTAGTTCTGCCTTTCAGGGCTGTCAGTTAGAGAATCAATAATAAATCCTTGGTTTAAAAATAATAATTTTGACAAAAAATTATACATTTACTAGTCTGTCTGATAGTTGATATAAATGAAGTAGTTTGGAATCTATAGAGTATGATATAGACGCTGTGCAGACGAATACTATTATACCTAACATTAATTAATGTGATTGAGGTATGATATTATAGCCTTCTTATAACTGTATTCAGTGCAGTTGAACATATCTACTACTTCTGAGAAAGCATTGCCAACTGCATGCAATCTAGGTATAAGCGAGTATCTAAATGACTCAGTCCTGATATTTTTGTTGCAATTAAAAAGAATTTTGGATCGAGTAGTTCTAGTAGGTATGTGGAAGGTAATTAATGATATTTGGAGATGTTCACTATTTAAAGATGAATTTATGCCAAAAAAAAACATTTTTTTTTTAAAATAAAATACAAAACGAATCCAATCCAAATAATTGTAAAAGTAAAATTTTCACAAAGTGTTACGAATTTCCCAGCGTCTTTTCGGCATTCTTCTCTACCCCGTCTCAGCTTTTGACCACGCTCCGGGGCCATTATAACCAAACAGTAGACCCCCGATAAAAATAAATGCGGGGCATTTATTAACTCTAACTGTTTTCCCTTTCAATCTTTGGCCGTTTCCCCGCCGTTCCACGGGCGCCAATTTGAATGCGAAAAGGTACTGTCACAAAGGTCTCGCCAAATTGCTGCAGGTAGTGACATCCGCTAAGGGAAATATTATTTGAGAGGGAACTATTTTGTCATTTTCATTAGCGGAAATGAAATTTAACATTGACATAAAATTCGCGGAAAACCGACTTTTTAATATACAAAATGAAATGTAAAAAGCTTTGGACTCGGAAACTAGGCTTCGTTTTTTCGCTTTTTCGTGTTTTATTTTCAGTTATTTCTGATCCTTCCCTTAAATGTACGTAATTACAGATTTGCTTGAAACCAGTGGTACTATGGTATATCCAAATGTGATTTGATATGAGGTTGAAGCAGATGGGGAATGGGAAGAATCAGGCGATGGTTGGGAAATACCTGGCAGATCCGATGATTTAACACATCAAAAACCATTTTACCTTAGAAGCCCGCCGAAAAATATTTTTGGGGAAACATTTTTTTAAGCTGATCTCTGGTACTGTAATCTGAAATCTACCTATGTTGAAGGAGCTTAACCTATATGTCCCTAACGCGTATACTTGTGGGAGATACCACACACTTTTTTATGCTCCGAAAGCGAGGACTTCTCCCTTTCAGAATGCGCCATTAAACAGAGCAATTCAACTGCTTTAAGCATCGACATCTTCAATGTTACCTATAGAGAGTTCAGTAACTATCTTTTGACATACGTCACAACATAGTGAAACTGCCCCCACGGACTTTTTTTTCTTTTTTTAAATTTTGTAATCTTCTCCGTAATAATTTGGTGTATAACTGTTTTATGGAGAACCTGAAAAAAAATCAAGTAAGTTTTTTCTAAGAGTAGGCATCCATCGCACTGGAACGTGCTGCAAATATAGATACTATCAATACAGGGTGTTACTAAACGTACCTAACGTGCTTAAAGCAGTGGTTCCTGGCATTATTTGTAATTATTATAAATACAAATGTTTAATTAGCGGCCTAGAACACCCTTGAAGGGTAAAAACCAAAAACGTTGAAAAAAAGAGTATAATTCCAGGATGATTTAGGATAGTGTTGATGCTGATTAGTTTAAGGACCTAAATCAAAATTTATTTACAAATGGTATTAAAGGACGTACTTGACTTACTTTAACCAGCGGTTCCAAACATTATTTGGATTAAAGAACGTAAATGAAATTTTGATCTCCGGCGACATTTTCATGTTTTTGTTTTTTCAACTAAAAACATCAATATGTAAGGAATTTGACGACCCAGATGCAATGATGGCCATGTTCGACGGCGTCATAAGAAATAAGCTGGAGTATGCTAGTAGTGTGTGGACTCCGTACAAATTACGTATACTGGAACAAATCCAGAAAAAAAATCCTTAGGTATGTTTATACGCGGATGCATGGAACTTATCCGAGGTTCATGCACCATATAGAATTACTTGAGGCAACACATAGATTTAGCTTAAAAACTAGACGTTATGCAAAACTTGCAATTCTTAGTTTAATATAATCCATATCCGTTCTTTTTGGAATGCCGACAGCCCGTTCTTTTTGGAATGATATGACTTATAAGTGGCAGAAAATTTCAGCAGTAGTTGTGGACACAACTTGTTCAAAATACCATTCGGCAGAACAGATATTCTGGCACAGCATAGCATGACAAGAGGAATGGTACTGTTTAACTAAATATCGGTAATAGATATACATCACTCTTCTTTAGATAGCCTTCAGATTTTTTTGTATACATATTATCTTCCAAGATGTTAAGACTGTCAAAATGAGAAAATTGTACGGTAATTGGATAATTAATCTGTTATACAATAAAAAAATAAATAAAAAAAGAAAATGAGTAGGTATTGGACAGTTAGGGGCGAGAAGAGAGATTATTTGATTACTCCTCTGAGTGACCAGTGACGACATGTGGACGAATTTTTTTTTGTTTCATTTTGAAGAAATTTTTTTTTAAGACATCGAAAAATTTCATTTCCATTTTTGACCACAAATAATTTCAGCAATCATTGATTAATGAAAATCATGTCCGTCCTTTAAAACTCTGTATATTAAATTATTTATTCGTTTTTCTTAGAAATATATTTCGCAGAATGAAAAAAAGTTGATAAAGTTACTACCCGTGAAACAAAAGCATTTTCGTTTGAAAACACGTATGTTCATTTCAGTCGAGTCATCTTTAATATTTTTGAGGAATTGTTTTGTATTGTTGTTTTACGTAGAAACTGAAAAATAAAAAAAAGGTATTTTCACGGATGTTAAGACAATGGGAACTGAAAAAGATTGCGTACTTGGAAATCACATGGAAGATTGTTTCTTTCGCGAATTTAGTGGAGCAGAAAAAACGTTACTAAGAATTTTTGTTCCATAATAATATGTAATATAACGTAGGTAAATCCACCTAACAATTTAATAAAAATACTAGAGTTTTTTTGACGTTTTAATTCTGAAAGCTGTTCTTTTGAATCAAAAAAGAAATTTGAATGGATCAAACACTTTTGGTTACTTAATAATTGAAAAAGAAAATGATAAAAAAACGTAAAATCCAAACAAAATTTAGTTATCTTTGCTTAAGAAAATATTTAAAATTCAACCCAAATTCGCATTTCATTGTAACTAATTAATGCTTTACTAAAATCGATTCCTTTTGAATTTGCCTACAATTTTTCGAAGTGAAACTTCTTTAGCCCGGCTATGATTTGAATTTCAAATAAAACGGAAATGATGATTACTGCGACGGATCAACTTCGCTCATTGCCCACATTGATTACGATGTTAGTTTTAAAGGCTCCTATTGGTTAAAATATGAAACGGAAATAACGCTGGTCTGCGCTCATGGGTCAATTTGTTTAAGACGTCACTTTTCAAGTATTGGTTGAGATTGTTGTGGTAAAGTTTCGCTTCTACAGCGTGTTAACTGCAATCGATTTTTTTTTAACATTTAACTTCCCACAACGGAATCTGAGGCACTATGATATCTTTGGAGAATCTTTTAGGGAAAGGAAGAAGAGGAAGTTCCGGGAAGGAAAAAGGTATGAGGGATGCGTAGGAATCTGGTTGTCAGTATGTCCAGATGTGGTAGATATATGAATCCATTCCTTCCACTGCAGCGCAAGACGATACTTTAACCAGTCTGCCGCGATCCGACCCGCCTCGTAGTAGGTGGGTAAATGCATCCGCCGCTAAGACCTAGATAAACCTCACCCCATGAACACTAAATCATCAAATGTAGCGAACCACTTGGGACGGTTATGGTATTGGTTATCCAATAAATGGTTCCTGGGACAGCAGTACCTATAACCGCCTCCCAAATAAAGGTTATTACAGTTAGCTTTGCTTTTCTCAAAGTATTTTTCAATTTGGGACGAAGGATGGGACCCCCGCCCTGAGAATCATTTATCGAATTACCAACACCTCTGCACATAGGTCATCCCAAGTGGTTTGCTACGTTTGGTGACATAGTAGGGGTGCCCGGGTTCATGGGGTGATTTTTATCCGAGTCTTGTCGTTGGATGCATCTGCCCACCAGCTGTGTGGCTGGCCGCATCGGGAGAGACTGGTTTAAGGATACCCTTTGACCTCTCCAGCAGGACTCTCGGAACATCGCCTTGCACCGCAGTGGGAGTGACGGGTTTGAATATCCGTCACTCCTGGATACACTGTGACTCCCAGATTCCTACCCACTCCTCACCTTTTTCCTTCCAAAATCTTCCTCTCTTTCCTTTCCTCAAAAGACCCTCCACGCAGCATCTCCAAAGATGACATAGGCCCTGAGGGGAATTATTTTCCTCAGGGCCTCCTGTTTTGGCCTCGTGTGTTAAAAAACAATTTAATTAGTGGCTCATGTTCATAATACAAGACTAACTGCAAATGATGGACTTATAATTCCCAGATACCTAAATAAATACGGTCAAAGAACTCTAGAATACCTTGTTCCAATAATTTACAACATGTTACCCAACGCAAAAAAAAGCTGTGAATTGTGTTTCAGAAGAAAATGTACGCTAAAAAAATGGTTAAGTGAAAGAACTTTTTTGTACTAATTTTCTGTTATTTCCGCTTTTCGTTTTAATGTTTTTTCCATTATTATTTTCTCTTGTCTTTTCTTTTTATTTTCTTTCATTTTCTCTGTTCTGTTTTTGTTTTTCATGTATGTTTTTCATGTACCTGTTTATTTTATGTACCTATCTCAATTTAAAAAAAGTAATTGTCAAAAGAACCCGTTGACAAACTCATATCAACGATTTGTTTTGCTTTTCGTCTGGACAATAAACGTATAATAAATAATTTCCTAATGCCAGAGCTTATTCATAACGCCAGAACTTACCAATATAAATTCTAAATTCTCACATCGACATTTTCTCCGATTCACTACCCAAATTTAAAAAGAGCATCATTTCAATATTATAATTTGTTCAATGCGCATACATACATACATACGTACACACATACTCACTCACACACACCCACACATACATATTTATATTTGTACGCACACACACACACACCCACCCTATCACACACACACACACACACACCGTCCTACTACATACATCACCCGGTAATTACTTAATACGCATACCATAAATAAGACACTACAATGAAACACATAATAGGTACCCACCATGTAATATACTTACTAATTGTACATTTTTTTTAACCAAATTATCTAATGTACTGTTTGTTTCTGATAATAAATAAATAAATATACAGCCTATTAGTGAAAGAATTTTTAAAGTCCATTCACTATTTTTTGCGTGAAAGAGTAACAAACATACATGGGTACATCCATACAAACTTTCACCTTTATAGTATTAGTAAGATGATTCTAATTTTTTCATTTTAAATAAAATGGTAATAGAAATAAATCTGATATCTATTTCCGTTTGCCGTTAATATAAGTATTCATTAGTTTCTCAGTGGTACAAATCTTTATTTTCAATGGAATCTTTCTCGACGCAGTTAGAGATGCGCTTTGAAGTTAAACCGGAATTTAAACGAGCAGCTGGAAGCGGATATCAAACTACGAACTTCAGTAGTTAGTAGGTATCACAAAGTTAAGTAAGAAGTCAGTTAGTTTTACCTTACAATAAGATTATACCCTTTGAAAACTAACCCTAAGTTTTGAATCTGACTGCCAAGTATCATTTAAAACCATTGAAAAAATATAACACTAGAAGTGCTTTAAGTTTAAATTTAACTTCCGATAGTAAACGCTCAAAATAAGAAGAAGGGGAATATATTATGATTGATAGAGGGAGCGCGTTAATATTAAAAACGATAATATTTAAGTAAAAATGTTTAATGTTTAACCCTCCGTCGGACGCAACCGGTTTCAGAGGCCAACAAAATATTGTTTCCCTCTCCACTTCCCAAAGGCGTCCCACCGCCCCTTCCCTCATTTTACTCGCCTAACACTAGGGACCTCACATGGCGCCCGCCTCAGTCAGTCGTTTGCCTTTACACAGCTCACGTACAACTTCCCTGGCTTCACGGGCCGCCTTTTTATTTTTACAGCAGCTCCACACAGGAGTCTCCGAGAAAAATGATTTCTCTGACGGCCTATGACATCTTTGGGAATGCTGTGTGGAGGGTTTTTTTAGGGAAAGGAATGAGAGGAGAGTTCTGGGAAGGAAAAGGGTTAAAGGGGTGGGTAGGAATCTGGGGGTCAGTGTGTCCTGGTCATCCACCTCCAAGACCTAGACAGACCTCATCCCATGAACCCGGGCACCCCTGTTAAATCACCAAACGTAGCGAACCACTTATGGTAAGCTATGGCAGAGGTGTTGGTTATCCATTAAAGATTCCCGGGGCGGCGGTACCATTCCCACCTCCCAAATATATTATTTTCCTCTTTTCCTTTCAGTTTTCCTCTTTTCAGGCATTTTATATACAGATTTTTCTGCCGATATGTCTAGAAAATATGATTTCTCTCAACCCAATGATGTTTATGATATACTGAAGCTTCTCCTCGACATTGATGCTTCTGAAGATCCAGCTTTGGTTGAAGATTTAGAAAATTTGTTTATTTTAGTTTATGGTTGGTAATGTTTATTAAACTGGTTCTTTTGTGTTAAATTTGGTATGATTTTTTTCTATAGATTCTAGTAAAGACTGCCTGAAAAATATTTTGTATTAGAATTAATAAAGTGGAAGGTAGGGGCTAAAATACGTGAATGGCCTCTCAGACCGGGTGCGCCTGATTTCGGATCGCCCTTAGGTGCGCCCGATGGAGGGTTAAAATAGAGCAAAAATCTTTACGATTTTTTTCTATCGATGGAATTTCATATACTTACGGTTTCGGCGTGGCAAATGTACAGATATTATCTTAAAAACACATTTTTAAAGAAACTTAAAAACTTAAGGTGTTTAACAGAAATATATATAAAATGCTAGAAATTCGGAAAGCAGCGGCTTATAATAATAATAATAAGCCTTTTTAAGCTGAACTTCTGTTAGGTATGAATACTAGACATGTTCTTGTTTGTTATAGTATATCCCGAAGCTCAGTTTGCCTCTTGGCATAGGCCTCCTCTAACATTTTCCACTGGGACCTGTCACGCGCTACTCTTCTCCAATGATGACCAGCCGTGAGTTTTAGGTCGTCTTCCCATCTTACTTGTTGACGTCCTCTACTTCTCTTGCCATCTCTGGGATACCATTCCGTGACATTCTTGCACCATTTTTCTTGTGGATCGCGGATCATGTGACCTGACCATCTCCACTTCTGTTGGTCTATTCGGGTGACTATATTGGTGATTTTAGTTTTTTCTCTTATTATGCTATATCTCACTCTGTCCTGTTTCCTTATTCCTATCAAACTTCTCTCCATGGCTCTCTGGCAGCGTTCCAACTTTTCTCTGTGGCGTTTGGTGAGTGCCCAAGTTTCACATCCATAGGTGATAACTGGAAGTATACATGTGTTGAAGACTTTTCTTTTTATTTGCATACTTAGCTCCTTGGATTTCAAGACTTCTTTCAAAGACCAGTATTTCTTCCATCCATTTGCTATTCTTCGCTCTATTTCTTTAGTGGTTTAATCTTTGTGAGATATTATCTGTCCTAAATAATGTAATCTGACACATATTCGAGTGGTTGGTTGTCAATTTTTATAATTACTGGTTCAGAGTTTGTAAGCAATTTTGTTTTGTCTTTGTTCATGCATAGGCCGACTTTCACGCTTTCGTCATTTAGTGATTCTATCATTTTCTTTAGATGCGTTGGGTTTTCCTCGAATAGTACTATATCGTCTGCAAATCTTAGGTGGTTCAGTTTTACACCTTGCACGTTGATACCATATTTTTTCCATTCGAGTTTGCGGAAGATACTTTCTAGAGCAGCCGAGAACAATTTTGGTGATAGAGGGTCTCCCTGTCTAACTCCTCTCTCGATTTTGAACTATTTTCCCAAGGTTTCTAGTTGGATCGTCGCTTCGCAATTCGAGTATATGTTCTTTATAATATTGATGTAGTTTAAAGGTATCCCTGCTGTTTGAGGCTATCCCATATAGCTGTATGTCTTATGCTGTCGAAAGCTTTAGAGTAATCGATGAATGCCATGTATAGTTTCTTATTATACTCTTTATATTTTTCTACTATTTGTTTCACTGTGTGTATGTGGTCCAGGGTAGAGTATTTTTGTCTAAAGCCGGCTTGCTCCCGTGGCTGGTTTTCGTCTAACTTTTTACTTATTCTTTCCAGGATAACTTTGAAAAATACTTTGTAGATATTTGACATCAAACTTATAGGTCTGTAGTTTCTTATATCTTCCTTTTGTCCTTTCTTAAATATAAGAATAATGTTTGATGTTTTCCACTGTGTTTTTCAATGAAATACTAATAAGATCAGTTATTAGTATTTCATTGAAAATTGAAGTGAGTATTGGTAGTAGTTCTTCCAAGGTGCCTTTAAGAAGTTCGTTTGTCACTTTGTCTGGACCTGGAGCTTTTTCCAACTTCTGACTATATATGGCTTTTTCTACTTCTCTGGAAAGTATTTTTGGTTCAGTCATAACATTTTGCAGCTATTTATTGACGTCTGTCCTCAGATCGTGTTTTTGTTTGTCGTCTGGGCTCGAGTAGAGGTCCTGGTAAAATGTTGTGGCTGTTTCATTTATGTTTTTTCTATTTGAAGAAGTAGTCCCCTTTTTGTTTAGTTTTGGTATCCATTCTTTATTTGATTCTCTCAGTTCTTTGAGTGCTTTTTTCACTCCACCTGTTTTCACTATATGCTTTTCTAATGTTTGCAGCCTTTTGGTCTTCCTATCTTTCCTGATGTTCTCTCTGATTTCCTTACTTAATTTTGTTATTTTTTTTTTTTTAATTTATTTAATAAATTTTACAAAAATGTCATGTTTTTGTGTATAAATAAAGTTTTTTTGGAAAAAAATATACATTATTTAATACGTCTTACACCTTTTTTTTGAGCAAAGCTCGTGTTAAAAAGGCGGTGACAACGAATGTAGATATTAATTTTTATATAAGTTTAAATAATATATAATTTTTTTTTATATACATATAGATCAATTGATGGATAATTAACAGTATACAAAGAAAAAAAAAATCGTATATATCATAATATGCATCTATAGTTTTATATAATATATAAAACATAAGCAGAATGAAGAGGATATAAAAAAGAAAGCTGAAAATTAAAGAAAGAAAAAAGATATCAGATATTACAATTGTGTTTATAAATAAAATATTATAAGATGTAGTGATTGTGATAAGTTATATATAAAGAGCTTTAATTGATTTTTTGAATTTTTTATAATTTGTTTCCATTCTTAAATTAACTGGTAATTGGTTAAACCATTTAACTCCAATATATTTATAGTATTGTTGAGCTGTGGTGGTGTTACAACGCGGGACAGTCATAGAGCCCAGGATATTTGTTCTAATGCTGCTTGAAAAGGGAGTAAAGCTCTCATTATTGAAGCAATCTTTGTGTATTTGTAGAATTGTAATTTTTTTATAAATAACATGAAGTGAAGGTACTTTAAAATCTTGAAATAATTTGATAGTGGGGTAATCATATGGCTTTTTTAAAATTATTTTTATAATTAATTTTTGAATGATTTCCAATGGTAAAAGAGAAGTTTTGAATGCACCGCCCCAACCAACAATTCCATACTGTAGCACTGATTGGATTAAGGAAAAGTAAATAGTTCTTAACATACTAATATTTAAAATGTTTCGAATTCTAATGAAAATGTACACTAATTTTCTTAGTCTCTCAACTGTTGTGCTGATTTGCATCTTCCACTTTATGTTACTGTCTATAGTTACCCCAAGGTATTTAACATTGGTTTTAATAGTGAGTACAGAGCAATCAGGTTTACATATATATGAATTTGAATTACAATTATATGAGTGTATACATATATTTAGATTTTCGGGGGTAGCCTGTTTAGTCAGAGTGAAAGGAATTACAAAAGTTTTATCTGTATTTAGAGATAGTAAATTTTGATCAAACCATTTTTTAATTAAATTTATATCTGATTCCGCCGTTCTCTGAGTTTCATTCCACGTTGATCCCTCAGCTAAAATTGCTGTGTCATCAGCGTAAGATATTATTTTGGATTTTATGGTGAGTTTAAAAATATCATTAACATAAATGATAAAGAGAATTGGTCCCAATACTGTTCCCTGCGGGATTCCAAATTTACTGATTTGAGAATCGCTGAGAAAACCATTTAATTTGACAAATTGCTCTCTATGAAATAGGTAATTTTCGATCCACGTTAGGGCATTATTGGTTATACCAATTTCCTTTAGTTTAGAGATAAGATTCGAATGTGATATACTGTCAAAAGCTTTTCGTAAGTCGACAAATATTCCAATACATTTTTTTTTGTTATCGAAAGATTTATATATTTCAGATGTTAGGTCTACGATAGCATCTTGAGTGCTCAAATTTTCTCTAAAACCATATTGATGTGAATTTAATATATTATTTTCTTTTATAAATTTGAACATCTGTTTTTTTACAATTTTTTCAAATATTTTTGCAATATTTGAGGTAAGAGAAATTGGCCTATAATTATTACTAAGAAAGGGGTCACCGGATTTAAAAATGGGAGTAATAATAGTTTTTTTGTAATTTACTGGGAAGTTGCCATTTTCGAAACTTGTATTTATGATGTGTGCCAATGGTTTGCAAAGTGAATCAGAATTTTTTTTAAGAATTTCTACCGAAATATTGTCATAACCGGGGGAAGAATTACCTTTTAATTGATTAATAGTGTTTAATTAAATGAAGACAATATAAGCGAAACTCAATCGAAAATCTGAAAACAGAAAAATCAGAAAAAGATATTGACACATCTGGGACACGAACCCAGGACCTCTCGCTTACCGGGCGAACGCGCTAACCACTGCGCCACCGTGTCGATATCCAATTCGGTCACTTTTAACTGTATCATACTTCGACTAAGAACCACCCACACTATCTTCATTTTTCTTAACGCATATACTATTGGCTGCTATCTTTATGTATGATTGCAAGATTCAAACCCGAACTAAATGCTCTCTAGATAGTGTCTGGATAAATCTTTATCCATTTTATTTAATATGCGACATCTATTGACTTTTCTGCAAGTCTAGGATGAATATTTTTATTTTTATTTTAACTTTATGAGTAAAACCTCAAATTGTAATATTTAATTAAATGAAGACAATATAAGCGAAACTCAATCGAAAATCTGAAAACAGAAAAATCAGAAAAAGATATTGACACATCTGGGACACGAACCCAGGACCTCTCGCTTACCGAGTAATTAAATATTACAATTTGAGGTTTTACTCATAAAGTTAAAATAAAAATAAAAAGATTAATAGTGTGTTTGATTTCATCAGCGTCAGTTCGTTGGAATTGTGTTAAGGTATTAAAAGGATTTGAAGGCGATGTATATAGTTCATTATTTTCGATGTTTTTAATTTTAAGTGCTAATTTTTCACCAACTGATCCAAAATAATTGTTGAAAATATTTGCACATTTCATTGGATCCGTGTTTACATCATAAATTTTGTTATCAATATCTGTAATTTTGTTTATGTTAGATTTTTTAGGTTTTTTATTGATAATTTCATTGATAGTTAGCCATACCTTTTTATTATTGTTGCCAGCAATATTGATTTTTTCTTTATAGAAATCTTCTTTGGTTTTCCGGATAATGTAACACAGTTTATTTCTGAATTTTTTAAAATATTCGTATAGTTTATAGTTTTCTGGAAATTTTTTATGTTCCTTATAAATTTTTTCTTTATGTCTTATTGAGATTATGATTCCTTGGGTGATCCACGGTTTTAATTTTTTAAATTTAGTATTTGGAGAGTATTTTATAATGGAAGAGGAGGATTTTATATGCTTATTTAAGATTGATTCAAAATTAAGTGAACATAAATCGGTGTTATTAGAGGATAGAACAGTTTCCCAATTTTCAGTGTTAAGGTTTTGTTGTAATTTTTCGTAATTAATAATAGTTTTTGGAAAATTATTGTGGGAGTGATTTTTTACATCTATTTTGTCAGTTTTAAAGGCTACAATGCATGTGTGATGATCAGTTATATTATTTTTCCAAATAATTGATTTTATTTTTTCAGTTTCATTAGTATTACACCAGATATGATCAATGCATGATGACCTTTGTCCAAGACATTCTCTCGTATATTTTTTAACACATGGTTTAAAGTTTAGTTCCGTTAATGTGTTGATATAATCAGTTTTTTCTTTATTTCTATATTTCTATATTGTTATCGTTTTTATGTTTTCTTTTTTAGGATGTTTTGAAAGTAGATTTTTTCTTTCTTCTATAAGTTTTAGCGCTGTATCACTTAGTATGTACTTGTTTCTTCTACTATTGTCAGCTTTAACTTTAGTTAGTAGATTTTCTAGCTTTCCGTATTTTGTATGAGCATCAATATTACACGTAGTCAATTCTTCAGCTGATTCAATTAGAGATTGTCCTATTTTCTTTAAGGTTTCTTCGCTGTGGTGTTTTGTAGTGTTTGAAGCAAAATATTTTCTGGATTTCTTTGGTGGTTCTATTCTTATGTTGCTTCTTACCATACGATGATTTGTATTGAAATTGAATTTAGTTAGGACCAACGTATCCGTGAAGGCTTTTGGATGGTTTGTTGTTATGTAGTCAATTTCGTTTTTGGTGTTGCCGTCGGGGGAGATCCAGGTCCACTTATTCTTTTGGTTTTTCATATATAAACTGTTCAATAGTGTTAGGTTATTTTGTAATAAAAATTCAACCAGGAATTCACCATGTGGACTTCTTTTACCGTGGCCAAACTTTCCTAAGACATATTCTAATTTGCATTGCTTCGCCCCGACTTGAGCATTAAAATCATCCATTAGGATTACATGATTGTTTAGATACCTTGTTAATGTCTGTGTTAATTCTTTATAGAAAAGTTTGATTTCTGTTTTTGTAGCTTGTTCTGTTGGAGCATAAATTTGTATAACTGACCATAATTTTTGGTATCCCGGTATTTTAATGTTAAGAATGGCTATTCGATCCGAGATTCCAATTAGGTCTTGTATGTATTGTTTCATTGACCGTTTGATTATGTATCCTACTCCTCTTTGGCCGGCTGTTTCGCCTTTGTGGAATAGTATGTAGTCAGTGCTTTCCTCAATACTTTCTCCTAGTTTTCGCATCTCACTAATGCCCAGGATGTCTCATTTTATTTCTTCGAGAGCTTTTTCTAGCTCGTGTAGGCTTTCTTCGGTTCTAAGAGTTCTCGTATTTAAAGTTGTAATATTGAGTGTTTTGTTTCTTTTTGTTGTTAGAGGGTAGTGGTCTATAACTCCCGCGGGGACCAGCCGTATTGGGAGACTTTTTTGTTGATTGATTATGATTATTACTTCTATTTGGTATTAATGTTGTTTGTTTCCGATTTTCCGAGGCAATGGTTAGTTTTTTGTAGCATTTAGTTGTGAGTCAGAACATGCTCGGTTGACATAGTTTAGAATGTTAGGTCTGGTGATCACTTTTGTGCCAGTTTTGGGTAGTGATTGTGAAGGATTGCTCAATATTTTGTTTGTATTTACTTTCTTCTGTGATGGTGATTTAGGAGAATCCGATAGTACTCTTTTCCTCTTTTCGCTAATGTCGTCCTTCGATTTTAACACTATCAGTTTGTCATATTTTATGTAAGCAATGTTTCCCTTCTTTTTTTCATCTTCTAGTTGAGGTTGTAGCTGTTTTCGTTTTTCTAGAATTTTTTTCGAGTAATCTTCTTTCACATTAATACCTGACGGGAGGTTTGGCTTGTTCTTGAGTATTAGGTGTTTTTTTCCATTGGGTGATAGAGGCTACAACCGGACGAGTCTTGTTTTCGCTTTGTTTCCCTATTCTATACACATTGCTAATTTCTCGTCGGTCCAAGTGTACTCCCATGTCTACTACGATATCTTTAATGTAGTCTACTAGATCTCCTTCAGATTTTCCCTTCTCTTCTATTCCAAAGAACACCAGGTTATTTTTGCGTTTTTCTCTATCTACTGCTTTAAGTTTTTGTTCTAGTTCTGATACTTTATTTTTAAGGATATTGTTTTCCTCAATGATTGTTTTCATCTTCTCATCTAGCGCTTCCATCACATTTCTAGTTACCGAATGAGTTATTATTTCGGCTTGTTTCTCTAATTTCTCGTCAAGTTTAAGTAAAAATAATTCCATGTTTTTGTCCATTTTTTGTTCTGTATAATTGTTCAGATAGGGTGATTCGATTTATTTTAATTTATTTTATTATTATTTTTTTGTTGTTTAATGTACAATTATGTTAAATTGTTTTTTTTTTCTTAGCGCCTGTTGCTTGGCAAAATTTTCGCACACCTCTAAGATCTTCTCGTATTTACGCCTGTTTGCAGTTTTATTTATTTAATTTTCAGATTCTGCCTTTACTGCCAACTATTGTGTATTTAGCGTATCTCGTTAAGTGATTTATGGTTTAGTGTGTGTACATATTTACCGCCATCTATGGATAGGTATTTTATAAGTACAATAATAAAATAAAAAGATTATGGTTTGTTCGAGGATTGAACCCTTCTCCGAAGATACTGGAGCCAAACACTTTGCACCTACGCCAATGCACTATTGAGTGTCACCGAGATTAAAGTCAATATTAAACAACTGACAACGAAGTGTACTAGATTGTATTTTAGATGTTTTTGACACAAAACATTACTTTTATTATTTAATTCACAATTCAAATTAGCTAAGGATTTTCTTATTGCTATATATTTTTTTCCGGATGTTTATTGTTTAATTTAGTTCACTTATTAAAGTTTAGGCTTTCTTTTAGTTCACTTGTACACAATTAAAGTTTAGATTTTCAGTTTTGGTTTCACTTTTGAGGCACTCCCCATTCGAGTATCGATAGAACAGACACACGAGCAGCGGCTTAAATGGAAACAAATAATATGCAACTGACGTCCGTCTGTCTCAAAGATATTGAAATATAAGTAGATGTGCTATCTGCTGTTTTTACTATGTGGGTCTGCGCTTCCGGGTGTCGCCGATATTGTTTATCAATTAACAAATAAACTAAAAGAACAAATAATTAACGAATAAACCAAACGAACGTTAAACTAAATGAACGAATTCTTTCCTTATTCAAAATATATTGTTAACCAATATTAATGCCCATTTTCAAAAAATCCACGAAATGAACAAATTGTTTTTGTATGAAAACTACGCTAATTAGCGCGTAGTCCGGCGACAGTTGCGCGGACACCATAGCATATATATTCTGTATTTGAATATCTTTGGTCTGTCTCTTTTACACTTGCGTGAAATTGTATACCGCCATTATTTTAATTATTATTATTTTTAATGTGAATACCGTACAAGAGTCCCAACTTCCCCGATTTCAAATTTGGGTATGTTGTAAGGTTGAATGTAGAGGGGTTAGGAAGGAGATGGGGAAGAGGTTTTGACGGCCGGCGTAGTGCAGCGGTAAGGCTCTTGACTCGCACTCCGAAGGTCGCGGGATCGAATCCCGGCGTGGCAAATAAATTTTATTTGGTTAATTTGTGTTATTCACACTTAATTCATTAAAAATAATATATAGTATATTTTTGGCACGTTCCAGAGTGGAAGATACTCTCAGTATCGCCCTGGTGTAAGACCATCATTCAGAATTGAAACGTTGCTTGAAATGGCTTTAGCCTTGTTTGGTGACCAGATCTGAATAGCCAGGTACTTCCCCAACTTCCTCTTACCTATCTCCTTCCACTTCCCACTACCTGCCTCACAACATACCCCAATTGAGGATGCCACAGTCCCACTGGCTCCAGACGGGAGCAGTTGGGACTCTTGTGCGGTATTCATGAAAAAAAGGGTAAATTCGAAAGTACTGGCTATTCAGAGCTGGTGACCGAAAACGGTTAAAGCAATTTCAAGCAACTTTTCAATTCTGAATCTTGCACCAGATACTAAGAGTATGTCCGCTATAGAACGTGCCGCAAATGTACCATATATTATTTTTAAACACACATCAATAAAATAAAATTTTCTTGCGCTCGCCGTAATTTGAACCCGGGACCTCCGGATCCCCCGACGAGAGCCTTACCCCTCGATCACAGAGGCCATGTTCCATAACTTAGCACCTTTTGATTCCAACCTATTTAGCACGAGGTCTATCTCTCTTACACTTGCATGAAATTGTATATCGCAATCCCGTTTGAATTCCGTAATCATGGCAAAACACAGTTTTGCACAGAATATAGGCCTAAATCAGGCCTATAATCACGAAACAAGCCCACAAGGCACTTCTTGTGTAATTATTTATTTTATGTTTAATTTTTTTTTTTGCATAGACTTGTTTGTAAAATACGCAATTTTTTAACTTAAAGAATGATAAATTATTGAACTCTGAAATGTATATTTTTTTTATTTTTCTCTCAAAATCAAAAATCTTCTGAAATCATAAGATGTGTATCTCAGATGTGTGTAACACATCGATCAATTTAAAAAAATCTGTGCATTTAAACTCCTACGATGATATTACGTATTTTTCATGTAAAGTTCTTATGTCCTTATGTTGTACCTATGTCTGTGAGATCTAATCAAGATTTAGCAATACATTTTTTACTCACAAAATTATTAAAATATTAAAATTAATGCTAGGACAGAACTACAAATAAGGTTATAAACAAACAAAAAAAAATACATGGTGCACAAATAATATTTTATCGTCTTTTAAATAATGAGGGAAACCTTCTCGATATCAAAGCGCTGGATCAGCGTGACACGGCCGACCCGAGTTATGGAAGATTTACTGTTCCGTATCTGTCGAAGTAATCCATGTATTCCACGTTCTACGCGAAGTGACGTCATTAATCTAATAAGCAAAAAACATCCTGAAGAAGAGCAAGAACGTCACGAATAACAAAAGAACATCGCAGGCATCACGTGCGCGGGCTAGCTCAGAATCAAATCTACCCCGTGTGCAGCAAGTCCCAGAATGCCTTGCGCTCATCCATCCGTCGCTGGGTAAATATCTCCTGTGCAACTGTCTGCCTGTGGAGGACTTTCATCCTAATGACCACTCCAAATACTTGGAGTTTGCTCTGTGCTTATTCCTTTCCCAGCTCTTCCCGCGCGATTTCCCGTCTAGCCCCCGCAAACTCTTCCGCTTAGTCCCTGCTCGCAACTGTCGGTTCTACTCTAAGCCACCGCAAATATTTCCTTGGAGTGGTTCTCAATTGATGGAGTCGTGACTTAAGCGGGTCAGAGATTAAATAAAAGAAAAAATCTTTTCCGTTATGGGTAATATGGAGAGAATGGTCATTAATAGTACCTACCTACTTCCCTATTTAAGTATGTTTGCTAAGATGTTCAAACAGACTCGCATTTCCACACAGTAAGGGGAATAATATAGATCATTAGTTTTGCTTGCATATCATCATGCTCGGGCCATTTAAATGCTCCATTAAGATTCATTTTAGTAAATTTACAATAAAATAAGATAATCGTTAATTTCAACAATTATTTTCAATCAAATTACCTACTCTAGGGTCAAGCTACTATGAGATGAATTATGTCATTTGTCAAATTGAGGTATTTTTTAATATATCATTGAAGAAGAAGATAATAATAAAAATCTAAATGAAAATATGAAAGAGAACAGACACAGAAAAAGACAATGGTCGCAACTGGGACTCGAACCCAGACCTCTCGTCTAACCAGACGTGCGCGTTAACCAATTTCGCTATTTATTCAAAAGTCATAAAAAGAGAGTTTTTTTCCCATAAAAAATTGAGTATTCATTTAGACTTTTATAAAAAGTCAATAGTTCCTTATGAATAAATTCGGGTATTTATCCGAGACGCTAACCCAGGTTACAAACCAATTCTTAGAATGATTGTTTCTAATGAAAATGGTAGTTGCCCGGAATATAGAAATAATAAGTTGAAGATAGCATTGTTAATTCTAAAATTTGAAATATGAGATTGACAAATATGACGGTTTGACAGAAGGTGGCAATTGCGAAATTGGTTAACGTGCACATCCCGATTAGAAGTTGCTTGGGTTCGAGTCTCAGTTGCAACCATTGTCTTTTTCTGTGTCTTATACTCTTTCATATTTTCGTTTAAATTATTATTAATATCTTATCTTTAACGATATATTACATTGATGGGAATAACCTTCAAAAGTTATAAAAAGAGAGATTTTCTTGTAAAAAATTGAATATTTTTCGTTATTTTTATTTGAGTAACGTACCAAGGATAGAAGGGAGGGGAAAAAGATGAGGAAGAGGATGGTGGAGAAGTAATTGGCTGTTCAGATCTGATCACCAAGCACGGCTAAAGAGATTTCAAACAAAGTTTCAGTTCTTAATGGTGTTCTCCCACCAAGGCGATGTTGAGAGTGTCTTCCACTCTGGAACGTGCCACAAATGTCGAATTAATTCTGAAAAAACACAAATTAATACAATAAAATTCAATTGTGCATGCCGGGATTTAAGCACGCGACCTCCAGAGTCGTAGACGAGAACCTACCCCTAGAACACACCTAGTAAACGGAAGACTTAACAAAAAATCTAGGATAATGTTGGAGTACCAACAGATAATAGGTAGGTACTCGTATATCATCCCTGTGAAAGATCACCATTAGTATCAAAACGTTGCATGAAATGTCTTTAATAGTGTGTGGTAAACATATATGACCAGCCATGTAAATACGTAGTATTACCTACATCCCAATCTTACTCTTTCTCATCTCCCTACCTTTCCACTTTCTTCAGCCTCACAACATACCCCGTCCGGGCGTGCTATAGTTCCAGTGTATCCAGTAATAATAATAACGTAATATTTGTATTCTCTGCTATGGCTGAGACTCTTATATGTTTATTATTAATATATCTCAAAATATTTACGGTGATAGAACAAAAAGGTTAAAATTTATGAATTATTTAACGCATTACCTGAAAACATTAAAAATGAGACATCCCATTCAAAAATCAAAACAAAAGTTAGATCATTCTACCTCCGTAGAATATGAAAACAAGTAATATTGTGGACAAATACCTAGATCAGTGAAAAACAAATAATAATGTAAACGAATACCTACATCTTTTAACCATTGTTAAAAATAAATTAATTACTATCATACATTATGTTCATAAGCATTATAATATTAAGTATTTAGGATTGAAAAATTATTATGTATTACGCACCAAAATATCAAGCACTACGTAAGTAAATAAATAGGAAAAATGACTGATTTCTTACAATCAAACTGATTGATCAGTTTTGTAAGATTTAAGTAAGATAAAATATTGTACAATTAAGAAAACTGAATAAACATATTTTAAAAAATATATATATGCATACATGTAGCCCAGTTTTTAATTATTTATATTGTTTATTGAATTTATTTTGGGACAATTGTGTCGTATTTCTCATTCGACCAAAAGAAGTTTACATTATGGGATGGGATTATAACCTGACATTAAAACAAGAGGTCCCTTTGAAAGGTTAATAAAAAGTATCTCGAACACATTAATCTGAAACTAAAATTTAGTCTCTTCCCTCCTGATTTTTTACAGTCGATGTTTATTTTGAATTAAAAAATAAAAACATGCTGATTTTAAAATCGTTTTTGAGAAAAGTTGAGGCAACCTTGTAAGAAGATTGAGGTAAAAGTCGTTCAGTACATTCCGATTCTCTGGCAATACGAAGCAACTGCCAACCAGCAACTAGCAACATGATTGAGCTCAACTGGTTGGGACAACTATTTCTTTAGTAAAACTTCGAAGTGAAGTACACTTCAGTTTTAAAAATAATCAAGACAAATTAAATGACCGTCGAACTTTGTAATCAAACATAATAATTTCGATTGTCTGTGTCTAGTTGTCCTGTGTGAAATATAAATTAACTCTAATTCTCTTTGAATTTAAGTGTCATTTTTTAAAATTGAAATTGATTGTGTGAAAAATTCAGACAAGCGTTAAAGTAGGAACCTGCCTATAATATAAAATTTAAACAGAACGTTGTTTTAATTGTCGATTTGTCACGAATTCAGATTATTCCATGATTTTTCACGAGTTTGCTTAAGTGTATTATTCATTTTGTTAGCGTATTTTATGAAGCCTATTTTTTCAATTTTCAATTTTTTTTACATGACTCATTTACAAGAAATTAATTTCCTATCCTTTTTCATCGCTGAGGATACATCGGGGAGGATGTTGAGGCAAACACTATAAAAACTACAAAAACCAATACATTGCAAAAGCCACAAAGGAAATTCCAAAAAAATTATAAGGTATTGCATGTTATGCTATTGCGACACGCACCGTATGCTGTATAATTTACACAAAATAAATTCTTCTCGTTCGGCTTGTTAACATAAATAATGTAATATCAAGTTCTGTACATTTTTATAACTACGTTGTAAATGTAACATAATATTTCATTGATTTTTTTAGTTAATCACATTTCCCCCTTTATTTTAGTAGTTCGATTTAAAATAAAATTACTTCCTCAAAGATATCAATTAAAAAATTTAAAAGTAAACCTTGGAAATATTCCATAAAACACATTTTGTAGATTTATGTAAGAAGATGCACTTTGTCAAAATTGTTTTTATTAGGTATATTTTATTTATTCTTAGTACATATAGATTACAAAGGTAAAATATATTGTCCTCCACACTAGGAGTTCACCTGTGTTGTAGAGAACATTTTTCAGTTGTAAATTATAAATTGTGAATAGTAAAACAAAAGAGTGTTCATAGTCCTCCGTAGTCCAGTGGCTAAGACTCTTGACTCACATTCCGGAGGTCGCGGGTTCGAACCCGGCATGCGCAAATAAATTTTATTTGATTAATTTGTGTTATTTCACAATTAATTCATTTAAAATAATATATAGTATATTTGCGGCATGTTCCAGAGTGGAAGATACTGTTAGTATCGCCCTGGTGTAAGACCACCATTCAGAATTGAAACGTTGCTTGAAAATGGCTTTAGCCATGTTTAGTGACCAGATCTGAATAGCCAGGTACTTCCCAACCTTCCTCTTCCCCACCTCCTTCCCCTCCCCACTACCTACAGCCTCACAACATACCCCAATTGGGGATGCCATAGTCTCACTGGCTCCAGACGGGAGCAGTTGAGATTCTTGTGCGGTATACACTGTAAAAAAAAAAAAAAAGTTAATATAAAAAAAAGAGAAACAATAAAAATTCAAATATAAAATCGACTTCAATTCGACAAAATTATAAATAAAAAGTTAAAAGGATTGTAGCCAGTTCCTTATGTGTTTTTTGTATTCAATAATATTAGTTGTTTTATATTGTGTAGGAAGAGAATTGTATAGTTTTATAGCCTGGTATCTGTAGTGTTTTTGTCCAAAGGATGTTTTTGTTTTTGGTATTTGTAGTTGGTGAGCATGTCTTATTCTAGTATTGCGAGAATTTTGTGAAGTTTTAAATGTGGTTAAGTTCTTGTAAAGGAAAGTTAGTATTTGTTTAGAATATAATTTTTCAATTTTCAGCACTGGGAATTATTCGAATATGATTGAAGTGGGTGTTAGTATTGGTAATTTAAGTATTGGATTTTCTGAGCTTTAAACAGTGTATTAATGTATTTTTTGCTGGCACAGCCCCAGGCAATAATGCCGTATTCCATTATGGATTGTGCTAGTGCGAGGTATATATTTTTTACATCACATAAGTTTAAAATATTTCTCAAGTTTTTAAAAAAGTTAATCAACTTGTTTAGTTTTCCTATTACCGAATCTATAATATGTCTATCCCATTTTATATAACGGTCGAAGTGTATACCAAGATATTTAATATTTTCCGTTTGTGTAATTGGGGGACAATCGCATGGAGTTTGTATTGATATATCAATGGTTGATTGACTGGAATGTATTTTAAGGTGGATGTTATTGGAGGGTTGGCCTCTTGAATTTATGCTGAAAGTTATGAATTTTGTATTATCTATATTTAAAATTAATAAGTTAGAGTCGAGCCATTTTTTAGTATATTTAAGCCAAGTTCTGCTTTGTTGGTTAGTGTTTTCCAGTCTGTTGTTCTGTGTCTTTCTATTATGGTCCTAAACTTCAATGTCATTATTGGTCAATGACATAAATATTCTTATCACTGAAATATATTAATTTATAAATACCGTTTATAACTCTAATAAATAAAATAAATGGAGAACACAAACCTTAAAATAATACCAACGTTCAGAAAATAAACGTTACTTATAATGGCTGTATCTGTGTTTGGTGATCACATCTGCTAAAGTTTTAGCATGCCAGAGTTTACCGACCTTTTTCTGTACTACGGCCGGCGTAGTACAGCGGTAAGGCGCTTGACTCGCATTTCGAAGATCGCGGGATCGAATCCCGGCGTGGCAAATAAATTTTATTTGATTAATTTGTGTATTTCACAATTTATTCATCATCATTACATAGTTTAAAATTAAGTCGCTCAAAATGTATATATCTTTTAAACTACTCGACGGATTTTCATGCGGTTTTCACCAATAGATAGAGTGATTCAAGAAGAAGGTTTATGTGTATAATACATGCTTATTATAGTAGAGAAAAACCGAGAAATTCAAATATTCAATTCAGACAGCGGGCAGCTGGCAAGCGGGTGGTGTGGATTTTATAAAGGTTGGGTAATGGCGTTGTGTTTCGTTAGCCACAGCAACGTATGGCTGGGTCTGCTAGTTTAAAATAATATATAGTATATTTGCGGCACGTTCCAGAGTGGAAGATACTAAGATACTCTCAGTATCGCCCTTGTGTAAGACCACCATTCAGAATTTAAACGCTGCCTGAAGTGACTTTCGTCGTGTTTGGTGACCAGATCTGAATAGCCAGGTACTTACCCACCTTCCTCTTCGTATCTCCTTCCCTCCCCACTACTTTCAGTTCCTCGAACCCGAAAGATCAAACACGCTCAATTCAGGCCAGAAAAAAGTCATGAAATTCCAAATTTAAGTGCCCGGGGGTGCAGAAAAGGGCGGTTTATAAGGTTATACAACATAGATTGACCTCTCATCTCTGATTTATGGTGCACCCCTTGCAATGTTGGCGCTCCTGACCTCTTCACTCCCAACCCCCTGACCTCCCTCCCTTCAACCTCAACCTTCGGCCCTTGACTCCGCTGTCTTTACACGACTTTTACATTTATTTTACATTCCACCCCGATGGGTACGGTCACCCTAATAGGGACGATGCGGAGGTCATTATCAGAGTAATAATGTGGAGGTTTAAGGGAAATTGAAAGGTCAAAGTTATTTTTTCTAATTAAATAAGTTTTAATATTCTGTCGTAGGTATTTTTAGAACCAACTCCATTGCGGTTCTAGCAGCTATTTGAACCTATTTGTTTTTATTGAGCGAAATAAAAACACGTTGTTATACTCTTTGTTCTTAACGTTTTTGGACAATTTTGTGGCATTTTTTTGTGGGTAGGTACCGCATAAGTGTGCCAACTGCTCCCAACCGTTTGGAAACAGTGAGACTATGGCATGGGATCGGGGTTTAAAGTAAGGCTGATAGAGAGGGGAAGGAAGTGGGTATGATAGGTGGGAAAAACCTGGCTATTAAAACAGAATGGATTGTCATAACTGTGGTGAACGTATGTATCAAGGTATGAAAGAGACATGTGTGTATGAGTGAGACAGCATGAGTGACGTATAAAAGGGTATGATTGTTGTCCATTCGTCCTCTTTGTCGGCTTCCTAGAAGAAACGCTGTACAATACAGATCTCCTAATAAACGCTCATAAGACTACCCACGTCTAATTATTATCTCTCCACCTCAAGTACTGAGATTACCCTAAAAGGAAACTGGATCCATCAAAGATTGAACGTCCAGATTATGACAGTAAATATCCACTAAACAATAACAATCTGATCGACTATGTGGATGAATTTGTATACTGTTACGTTACGGAATTGTTTCCCGTGCGAGCTAATAGCGAATTGACCCCTTGCACAGGCCCTCCGCCCCCTCTCCCCGCACCGCGCGGCGCCCGTGCCAAGCGCCGAGCGGCTCCCCGCTCCCATTCCTTCGCCGGCCTTCGGCAGAATAACTGTGTTCCCCGTGATTCGCGCTAGGCGCTCTCCGTAAACGCTCACGATGTTTTACTTTAATTGTGTATTGTGCTTAAAGAGGTTTACGCCTACCCAGAATCCTGTCTGCCGACCGCCTATCTCCTGCTTGTGAGTACCAATGAACCTTGCTACCCCTCTGTGTGCTAAGAACTGACATTTAAATTCACTAAACACGTGTAGAGAGAGTTGAGAGAAGCTCCCCCCGTTATGATAGAATTAATTAGAGATAGCCAAAAACTCATGTGTGTAGTGCCGATGCTGGCCTTTTGTAGAACACTGTTCACCTTTAATTGAATAAAACCCTTTTTCGTGCATAACAACTGTGTTCTGATTGAGGAAGGAGACCTGGAGATTTTGAGGAAAGGAAGGGGAGTAGGAATTAACAAGCGAACCACAGACACTCGCCCTGGGTTTAAGAGGGACCTTGCTCGCGCCGGCTGTGCAGAGCTAGCCGCCGGCTTGTTTATTGCATGTCCTTTCCAGGTTTTGGGTTTAGCGTTGGCCGCAAGTAGCGCCAATGCTAGCAATACCTAGGTCAAATAATTTCTCCTTTAGACTTAACCACAAAAGAAATAGATAGACATATTGGAAATGCTTGGAAACAATATTGGAGTTTGATAGAAATAATGAAAAACAGTGAAACCAGGATTACTATTAAACGGAAACTTTTTGATACCTGCATACTTCCTGCATTTACTTATGGTTGCCAAACTTGGGCACTCACAAAAATTTACAATAAGAAGCTTAAAACATGTTAAAACTCCATGAAAAGAAGTATGATAGGGAAAAGACTGTCCGATGAAATAAAAATTGCAACCATTGAGAAACAAACAAGAACAAAAGATGTCATAAAAACAATAAAAAAGCTGAAGTGGAATTGGTCAGGCCACACAATCAGAGGAAGTGAAAAATGGTCAAAATTAGTCATGAATTGGTTCACAAGTGACAAGAAGAGAAAACGAGGTCGACCATTTAGACGGTGGGTTGACGACATCAAAGTCATAGCAGTGGTAGTTGTACATATGACAAGAGTTGTTAATGATAGAGAGAAATGGCGACAGTTGGAGGAGGCCTTTGTTAACTAGTGACACACAGACAGGGAGTCGATGCATGATAAATGTCATATAATTATAAATAAAGTAATCGAATTTATTGTCTGAATAAAGGCTATAATAATTATTATTATAAACAGCTTAGATAAAAACAACTTCACACAAAAGGTTTATTGTATATTAGACGTGGGCAAAATTGAATGACCGAATTAAATGAATAAATTCAATCTTGTGACACACTCGATCTAATTCTCACTTTCAAAAGGAATTAATTCTTCATTCCTTATCTTTGGCCTTGCATCCTACGATTTTTAACGACACCATACATTTTTAATTTCCATTTATTTTACTGTTAAATTATTTCAATGAATAATGTGTTCTGTAAACGATTTAAACATTATATTGTTTCATAGGTATTTAAATATTATTAAACGGGCCGCGCGCCGCGAAGTGGTCGACGGACGGTATTGTGAACGACTTGCCTATTACGATTGTATTCCGCTACCGCCGCGCCGCCATTCTAAAAACTCCCGAACATCATCAAAGTCCATGTCCCAAAATGGCCAAAACGCGGCCGCGATTCATCCGGGTTGCCCGAGCATCTCTTTCACGCAAGGAATTAATCATTTATCCTAATCAATAGTCCTGAGATTGTCCTAAGGTCCCCGCCGTCCCAGGTCCGTGTTCAATGTCCGCGTCCTAGGTATCTAGTCTGTCGAAATCGAGATTGTCCGATTTCGACAGACAGAGGAATTAAAACAAAAGTCTTTTTCACTTGTGACGTCATGGTCTTTTGTAAATCTCAGACCTAGAAATGACGTCAGGCGTCATCGTCACGTCAATGTCACGATATGTCCCAAACGCATCCCAGTCCTAAGTCCACAGCTCACGAGTAAATCAAGTCACTGCTAGGTAAGACACAAAACATTAATCATAAGTTACTAATTCATTCCTCAATGCCAGCCCTTAATCCGTCCGCGCGGTTCATTTATTCCCCCGCGCGCCAAGCCGTCAATTTCATTACATAGTTAGTCGAAAACTTTCGACTTTGAATCTGAACATCAGCTAGAAAAGTGAGAAGCTAAAATGATGCTTATCGGTTTTTTGGTACGTACGAAAGATATTGTACCTACCTACTTTTAGACGTAGATCTTGGGTCGATATAATATGTAAATTTGCAGATATTATAAGGCCAATTAGCTGTGGTTAACTGTCCATAAAATACTCATCTTAATGTTAAAATGTATGTTTATATTAGATCACGTGAAATGGAACCAAATTATAAGTTTAATAAATAAAATAAAATCAATAAAATTTTAAGGGTGAAACGAAAACTTGTATAATTTGAAGATATAATTGCTAGCAATAAATACATTATACATGAAATATTTTTACAAAAATTACTACACTAAAAAAAGACAAACAATATAGGGTTTAGCCTGCGAGATAATGAGATAGAATAATCGGTCTCCTCTTTGTGTGGTGTTTCGTAGCCTATTGGTCTCCTCTTTGTGCGGTGCTTCGTAGCCTCCCCACGTATTGTGATTTGAAAACCGATGAAACCAAAAAGCGACACTAAAAAGAGTCAAACACATTAATCTATAGGTTTTAGCCTGCGAGATAATGAGATTTTTTATTTTTTTTTTGATTTAATTGAATTAAAGGAATGAATAAAAGGAATCAATTCAAAAGGCCATGGGAATCAGACTGAATCGATTCACTCCTGGGAATCATTCTGCCCACGTCTAGTATATTTCTCGTAACGGGGCGACACAATGCGTATACGATTTTTTCTGGATGTAATACATTTTTATTTTTATTTTTTATTTTAATGAAATATTTACATATCGTGCTGTTTTCATTTTTCTATTATAAATAGTTCTATCTTAACATATAGCTTTCAACCTATTTAAATCTTTTATTGATTTAAATTGTATTGTTATTACATGCAATTCTACTTCAATTACATTGATAATTATCAACAAACAATATTCATTCAATTCAGCTTTAACTGTTCAAATAACCATGCCATGATATAATCGGAATGAAATCATTTTTCAATGAGTGTTTGTAAAACTGTTTGCTTTCGGAAAAACTATCAGTAAATTGCAACTAATTCAACAGTTTAATTTCTGAAAATGATATACTTATGAACTGATATCAAAACAATTACCTTCATATTTATAAACTCCACTTAAATTAAAGTACACATGAATAATTTAAATAGCATTAAGTAAGAATGCAGAAAATGAATACCGTTTACCCCTTGGAAGCCAAGGGTACGGCCTAATTTAAAAAAAAAGGCGCGAAAACTTTGCTTCCCGAATTTTGCTTAAATATCCTTGTATATACGAAAATGAACTGATGTTGTTATTTTTACATAAACCGGAATAGACATCCTACGTGAAAAAACACATTTCAAAGGTGATTGATAATAAATAAATACCTTTATACGCATTTGAAAAAGGAACAAAAATGCTAAAACTCACGACTTTTCGGTTTTGACAGCGGTCTGAAGTCACAGATAAATTAATTACAAACATTCTAGAGTTGCCACATGAATGAAATCTTTTACCATACCTATGGGGATATTTGGCGCAAGCGATTTTGACCTTATTTTCATACAGTTTCTTTATACATAAGGGTCAAAATCGCATATAAAAAGTTTTTGTTTTTGAAATTTCATAGGGGACACCGGTATCCCCTTGGTCTCCCAGGGGTTTTAATTAATGAAAAATAGTAAAATATACCAGTAAAAGTTTCAACCACAAATGTATCTACTACCATCTCACTTATCATGACTTGGAAGTAGAAATCTTCTTTTCCTAAAGAAAGATTACTACTCCCACATTAAGAATAACTTGACAATATTTGAATTCCTCCGACTTTCGTTGTACACGGTAAATGCTTGTGCAATGATGGAGGAGTTAACTAGCAGAGAATAAAACCCGTGACGCATGGATGGAAATCCAACGCGTTTCATTACTCCGCTGTAAACTTGTTTATTCAGAAACAACTAAGTACATTAATTTGGGAGACGGGTATGGGTACCGCCGCCCCGGGAACCATTTATTGGATAACCAACGTTCGCTACATTTGGTGACTTAGCAGGGGTGCCCGGGTTCATGGGGTGAGGTTTGTCTGGTTCTTGGCGGCGGATGTGTCTACCCAACAGATGCATGGAAAGCCAAATCGGGAGAGAATAGTTGAGGGAGTTTCTTTGACTTTCTTAACATCCGTTGCACCGCAGTGGGAGGAATGGATTTATACATCCGTCACTCCTGGACGCACTGAACCACAGATTCCTACCCACCCCTCATGCCCTTTTCCTTACTAAAACTTCTCTACGCAGCGTCCCCAAAGTTGACATATAGTCCAGTAAACGAATGGTCCAAAAGGAGGTGTAGAGTGCGTGAGCAGGAACCTAAGCGATTCTTTCAGGACTTGTTTAGGGTGCTTAGGGTGTGAACATACTAAAAGTCCTGACGTCTAGGTGGTGAGCTAGGGGGTTTATATCTCAAAAACGGTGCGTCGCAGAGGAAAACTTTTTAAGAATAAGTAAAAGCTCATAAAATTATCTACAACTTTTATTCTATACGTAATTTTGGAAATCGAAGCCGTTTTTGAGTTATACGCTCCACAAATGTCAATATTTTCGAAAAAAATAATTTTACCTCACATTTTTCATCAAACATTCTTTCATATCGTCTAAAATATTCATCCAAGAAAGAAATTCATTTGAAAAAAGTTGTAGATAATTTAATTACCTTTTAGAATATTTATACATATCTACATAAATCTCCAACCAGTAAATATTTACAGCAATTTTAAGTTTTTTCGTAAAATGTCGTCATTTTCAGAAAAAGCTGTTTTTTCATACCAAATTATTAAGACGGGTTTTTTCTTCATGGGAAATTCCTTATTAATTGTTGCACGCAAGAAAGCAGGTAAATTGTTCTCGAACAGATGATTAATTAATTTTATTAATGTGGAATTAATGTGGAATTAATTGTATAATCATTATTATTGTGATGGGTGATTAGGTTAGTCGTCGGAGATGCTACAATAACTTGCTACGATGCTGTTCGAGTTGGTAAAAAGGCAATGATTGCGATAGTGGGCTTGACATTCTCATACATCAAGTTGTCCCGAAAAGATCGGGCATTCCCAATGTCTTCTGTCAGCTCGTTGATAAAAATTCACGATGAAAGGATTTGATGAAATTCTTTGAGTGTGAGTTGGCCCCATTTCCCTTGGCACTGTTCAATGAAAGTGGGACGCGAAAGACAACTAAATCTGTTCTGTATAGCTTATTCGAGCCTACCAAAAAAACTGTTCTACTGTCTCAGATGAACATAGTTGTGGACGGAGGATTTCTACTATACAGAGTAATTTGACAAAAAGATGCCTCCGTTGCCGCAATTTGTGATCGTTATATCACTTATGTCAACCACCACTATCCTGGTATGACTCGCACTGTGGTATTTGATGGGTACGCAAATCCAGTCAATAGTACGAAATCACAAGAACAGACGCGACGATACAGACTGAGAAGGTCAGCCAACATCAATTTGACATGGAACAAATCAATACCCGTTAAACAGTATCAATCCTACCAACAAAAGTAACTTCATCTCCTTACTACAGACAAAGTTTCGGGAGAATAGGATACAGATTCTTCAGGCCACCGATGATGCTGACGTCCTTATCGTGAAGACTGCTGTGGAACTATCCTTTCACAACTCAGTGGCTATCTTTGGTGAGGATGTTCACTTCAGTGTCCTTTTGATTGCTTCCACTCCTCCCGCCTAAGATATTCTGCTGCTGAAACCCTGACGAGGGAAAACCAAAACAATGGCACTGTCCACCCAAGAGATGCAGCATCGTGGATTTGAATACATCATATTTTTACATTCATTTACCGGATGCGATACAACGTCTGCAACTTTCAGGAGAAGCAAGGTGGGCTTTTCAAAATTGTACTTGGAGTCAGAAATGATCAAGAAAGCGGCAATGATCTTTTACAACCCCTTCTCTACTCACGACGAGGTTGAAGAGGCTGGAAATAAATGCTTCCTGAAATGGTATGCGGTGCCAAAAAGACAGACTTCCCTTAACCAGTACCGCTTCCAGTCGTTCACAAAGTTCCGTGGCAAATATGAAGTCTGACATCACCTCCCTCCCTCCACTAAGGCGGAGGGAGGTGATGGCGGACATACAACTAAGTTCAGCAGTGGCTCGGGATTGAGCTGCCCCCTGAAGAATGGGGGTGGAAACATGGTCCTTTTGAAAATGATATTTTGCCGCTGCACCAAGGATTGTGCAATTGGCAAATGTGGATGCCTAAAAGCAATGCTGACCTGTTCTGCAGCGTGCCTTCACTGCCAAGGGAGATGTCTCAATAGCGTGCCTGTTGCCTAGGGCGACGATGAAGACGACGTAGAGCCCTTTCAGCAAGAACCATCACCACTGAGAATGACGATGCCATGGATGAACAACGCTTGTCAGGACCCTCACGTCCAAAGAGGATATGAAAACGTGAATCCATATAAAGTTGAGAGTGTAACATGATGTTATTGAGAACAGTGCCAAGGGAAATGGGGCCAACTCATACTCAAAAAATTTCATCAAATCCTTATCTGATCGTTTACTTATACACATCCGCTGAAACCGCAATGTTGGGTCAACTGCAACCTTTTCATCGTGAATTTTTATCGACGAGCTGACAGAAGACATTGGGAATGCCCGATCTTTGCGGGACAACTTGATGTATGAGAATGTCAAGCCCACTATCGCAATCATTGCCTTTTCACCAACTCGAACAGCATCGTAGCACGTTATTGTAGCATCTCCGACGACTAACCTAATCACCCATCACAATAATAATGATTATAAATAGGCCAGTGCAATTAGCGATTCGCGATCGGAATTATTCCGGTAGTCCCAATTTTTTTATATGTTTTAAACACTCATCTCGTGATGTAAAATCTGAGTTTTCGACCTTGGGTCACTTGAGCTTTCGCCGCCATTTTGAAAAAACCAGCCGAAATCGCGCCAAAATCTAGTTTTCCTCAAATATCTCGTTTCCAATAAAATTTTTGGCTAAAATTGCTTTACAAGTTTAGTAGAACATAAAATTACCTACAATTTTTACTTAAAAAGTTTTCTTGTATCTCTAATAAATATTGAGATATGCAGTCGTAAATGTGTGTTTAATTTTATAAAAACAGCTAAATTGCTCGACTTGGCTTGGTTTTTTGTGTGTATCTCTTTTCCAGAACAATTTTGTGAAAAAATTATTGATATTAATTTTGTAGAGAATAAAATTTCATAAAAGACGTAGGTTTAAAATTTCATAAAAGACTCAATGAGTATCCAATAGGTTAAAGGTTCTAACACAAAAATTACACAAAAATTGGGTCAAAAATTGAATCAGAAGAAAAGTGTTTTAATCTTGGCATATCTTTATTATTCTTTTTTTTTTAAACAATTATTGTTGTAATAACATGTAAAATACATAACAATAATATTAAACACCAATGTAATCACAACATACAAATAAAAAAATATTAATTAAGTTACATAGATGCCGTAAAAAAAAAAAAAAAAGTATTTTCTTTAAATTTATCACTTTTGACTAACGATGAAACTTACGGGCCCCGAACAACTTCAATATAGTCTTCCTATGTCTCATCAGCCGTTTTTGTGGTGATTGGCTCACCAAATTCCTCGTCATCATCATGAACGAAGGCTTCCACAGCATTCTGGCAGCACAGAGCTGCCATTACAGTGAATACAGAGTAGGGAGCATTTCAAACCCGACTTTCTACATGTGCACTTTCCAGCGCAACCTTTTTTGCATTGGCATGAAATAAAGTTCAGCAACGCCTGAGGTATAGCCCCCTTCAGCATTGGTACTGGAGTTAGTAACCCAATAGTATCTTTCTTCCATCCCCATTCAGTTGGATCTTTATGGTGACCAAGCCAAATTTGCACTTGCAAGTATGTTCTTAAAGCATGTTGCTGGACTGCATCTTTGGTGGGTGGTAGCCTGGATAAATTGAATTTGTTCTTTTTCACCCCCTTGACAAAAAGAATGTACCTACCTTAAATTTTCCAAATTTGATTTCTCATTGCCGCCATACAAAAATGCAAAGAATTGTTTGGCAGCCAAAGTGATTGTTTCTCGCTTTGCTTTTGGATCTTGAAACATACGAACAAGTTCATTCACTGAGTGGTTCTTGAGAAGAATTTTACAAAATTTGTTTTTGCCTTGACCGAACGGAGCACCAATTGTGTCGCAGCCACTTATGGCATGAATGAATAAAATGTTTTCTACTATTTCAATGTGTTTAAAACATTTGTTGGAGTACAACGCGTTAAGTGATTTACCTTTACCGACTTTTTGATAATATACGTTTGAAGGTGAGAGAGCTGTGATGAGTACCAACAGGTCGATATCCTGACCAACGATTATGACTGCATCATGTTGAGATGACAACGAGTTTGCTGTGGTCATTATGAGAACGTCAGCATCCTCTTCAGCTTGGAAATAAAACGGGACTTGTTCTTCTCATTTCCCAGAAACTTTTCCTGTGGCACTTGTGGGTGAGTGGTTTCATAAAACAAAACTTCAGCAGAAGTTGTAATTCTGGCACGCCGTGCTCTTTCCACCCCCTTAGTGCTTTTCTTTTCAACCTAATCTGGGTATCCATCGAATACCACTACGGCATTGGCTCCATAATGATTTTGTACATACCTGACATATTGCTGAAAAATGATTGAAAAAGGTTGTGCACGACCCCATACAACTTTGTGCACTAAATATCCCCCATCAACTACGTGTATTTTACTGCCTCCCAGTTCTATGTTATTTGGTAGAGGATTGAACGATGAGTAAAATATGGATTTGGTTCCTTTGCGCATGCCTTCCTCTGAGAAAAGAGACAGTGGGACCGGAGATAGTTCATATTGGAAATATTCTTTAAGTTCAATTTCAGACTTTTTGGCAATACACATACGATGGAATAGCATTAATGGATCTATTGTCACAGTCACACCCTGATTTTTATGCTGCTGGTCACCGCTGCAAGAGAAGCTATCGCATCCTTACGTTTTAAGTGTAGGTTTCCAAAGTTCTGGTTGACGACTTTAGACATAGAAAATTTCCCCATCTTTTCAGCCATGTGACAAGTTACTTTGCTATCCCCGACAATGCCACTGCTTATAGACATAATCATGTTGTTTTAGGAAATGGTTCATAGCAAGAAAACCAATCAATGAGAGTTTGAACGTCTTTGTCATCCCTCTTAATTCGTGTAGGCCTCATCTCTACATGTTGCTCTGACGTTCCTGATTCAACTCCACAGAATGACTCAATACCCTCACAAATAGTATGCAGATAAACAAATCCAGCAGTCCAACGAAGAATAGAACTGTTTGTGATTCCTCGTCCTTGGGTCAAACCTCCAGATGTTTTCATCGATCTCATCAGAGTTTGTTCGATTGTCATGTCAGACCAAATCCCTGACCAAAATTTATGAGATCGTCGAATCGTAAAGAAACCCTCTTTGGTAAATCTTTCATATTCTATTGGATCCATCTTCTCTTTCAATGTCAACATATCTTGGAGATACAGATGTGCACTTTTGGCATAATTAATGTGGGCGGCTGCGTGAAAAAAAGGTATCATTTTTTGGACCGTTGCAAGATGGAGCTCCCAATTTCCAGCACGTTCCGCTTCAATATACAGCTCAATCAGTGTAGTCATCTGGAAATACTGAACCCACAGCTGGGAAGTAGGTCCGTTTTCTTTTAAAATATTCAGTACATCAATCAGGGACTGGCGGCTATAGAGTATTTGTGAGAAAAAAAACAAATTCCATAAAAAAATAACCGATTTCCATAGAAATAACTTCTAAAATATTATTTTTGTTTGTATTTAAAAAGATCTAAATTATATGAAAAAAAACTATCTAAGAAGCTATACCACACTTTTGAATCTGACGACCTGAATTTAGAACTAAATGTAGCTCTAAAGGAGCAGAGTTGGCAACACTGATGGCCCGTCCTGGAGTGGCTAATTGGCGGCAACTACAGGGAACCGCGGGGGAGGGGGGAGGGGGGACCCCCCCACTCTCTTTTATTTGTTATAATATGTTAAAAATATTACAATATATTAAAATGTAATGTAAACAAAAATCGTATAACATGGTAATAAATCGTGATAAATTTTCTGTTTTCACTCTGATATTTGTTTATACTTTATATAAGTAAAAAAAAAAATTACAAAAAAAATAAAAATTACAGGTCTTTTTAGAAATTTTATTTTCTACAAAATTAATATCAATATTTTTTTCACAAAATTGTACTGGGAAAAAGATACGCACAAAAAACTAAACCAAATCGAGCAATTTACCTGTTTTTATAAAATTATACACATATTTACGACTGTATATCTCAATACTTGTTAGAGATAGAATAAAACTTTTTAAATAAAAATTGTAGGTAATTTTATGTTCTACTAAATTTGTAAAGCAACTTTAGCCAACATTTTTTATTGGAAACGAGATATTTGAGGAAAACTAGATTTTGGCTCGATTTCGGCTAGTTTTTTCAAAATGGCGGCGAAAGCTCAAGTGACCCAAGGTCGAAAACTCAGATTTTTCATCAGGAGATGAGTATATCAAACATATAAAAAAATTGAGACTACCGGAATAATTCCGATCGCGACCCCCTTTTTTGCGCTAATTGCACTGGCCTAAAAATGAATTCCACTAATCATCTGTTCGAGAACAATTTACCTGCTTTCTTGCGTGCAAAAATTAATAAGGAATTTCCCATGAAGAAAAAACCCGTCTTAATAATTTGGTAAGAAAAAACAGCTTTTTCTGAAAATGACGACATTTTACGAAAAAACTTAAAATTGCTGTAAATATTTACTGATTGGAGATTTATGTAGATATGTATATATATTCTAAAAGGCAATTAAATTATCTACAACTTTTTTCACATGAATTTCTTTCTTTGATGAATATTTTAGACGATATGAAGGAATGTTTGATGAAAAATGTGAGGTAAAATGATTTTTTTCGAAAATATTGACATTTGTGGAGCGTATAACTCAAAAACGGCTTCGATTTCCAAAATTACGTATAGAATAAAAGTTGTAGATAATTTTATGAGCTTTTACTTATTGTTACAAAGTTTTCCTCTGCGACGCACCGTTTTTGAGATATAAACGGAAACCCGAAAATCGGGACCTTCCCCCCCCTCCCCTCCCCCTAGCTCACCACCTAGACGTCAGGACTTTTAGTATGTTTACACCCTAAGCACCCTAAACAAGTCCTGAAAGAATCGCTTAGGTTCCTGCTCACGCACTCTACAACTCCTTCCTTTACTGGACTAATAGGCCCTGAAGGAAATTATTTTCCTCAGAGCCTTCTGTGTGCAGCTTACGTAAAAAAAGCATTGGTTTGTTTTCCATTTTCATTGAACTATTACGATATTTACATTGGGTCTTTATAACTCATAGATTACCATGATAGTGCATACCAGATAATGAACACAATGCAACCTTCGTGACAAAACCCCATTGGTCCCCTGGCCGTATAAAGTGCATAATCGCTGATGGCAACCATTTCATGACGTTATAGCATCCCCCATTACCGCTGCACACAACATTCATAATTTTGCAATTGAAGATAAAGTAATGTGGGTCAGAGAGACATTAATTTTGACCTTTACGTGACCGTTCAAATGAAAAATATATTTAAATTTGGTAACGTTAAATGTAGAAGAGTTAATTTCCAAGAAAAACTAAGAAAACTACTAACAATATTTTTCTGTGAGCAGAGAGAACGGGCTGCCTCGCATATCTGACTTGGCACACACTCCTTGATATAAAGAAAATTGTTTAAATACCAATAAAACATCTCAAAACAATTTACAATGCCCTTTGCCAAACTATTATCGAGTATGGTATTATAGCCTGGGGAGGAATAAACGCTGCCGCCATTGATCCAATAAAAAAGCTCTGAATCTAATTTTACAGATTATTCTTAAACTATCGACAACAAGCAGATCAGTTAGTAAAAATTTTGTATTGGACCATAGGCAACATTTTGCTAAAATATACTAGCATACCTCTTCAAACACAGAATTGTTTTAGATGATATTCAAACTGTTCGTGATACTGGAATCAAAGGTTAAAATCTCTTACTTACATCTTTCGCTAAAACAACTTTTGGCCAAAGAAATTTTACTTACTTTACAACAAAGCTATACAATGCACTTCCAGTGGCCATCAGAGAGAGCATAAATTACTTGCAATATAAATCAAAAGCCAAATCTTAGATCGTCGACCAAGACTATTGGGGTTTAAAGTAAGGCTGAAAGTAGTGGAGAGGAGAAGGAAATGGGCATCGGAGGGAAGTACATGGCTATTAAAACAGAACGGATTATCATTACTATCCACTAAACATAGCTAAAACAACTTCACTCATCAACGATTTTATCACAACATATTAAGAAGTATGCATTTCCAAAGGAGAGCCACTTTTAAGTTTATTCTGTTTTTTTTCCTTCGTTTTTATGCAAGAAGGAAAAATTCACATCGATGATTTTTTATTTATTATGTACATCTATATAAAAAGGTTGATATTTATTTTTTTTTGGAATTGCCTGTCTCACTAGGAAATCCTGTGTCGAGACAGACTAGTTTACAAATATTTTATAAATATTAACCCGTCTCCTTGGTTCAATAAATTCGCACCTCACAATCCGGAAGCCCCAGTTTCGTGCGAAAATTCAGAAACCGTCACTTTGGATCGAGATTGTTAAATATCTACGCAAGATAGCTTTCACATTTCAAAGACAATAAGAAGCATTATTTCGTCCTCTTTCTGGTTAAAAGAAAACATACATATGTTTACAAGAGAGGAAGAGATATATATATAGCTTTTAAAATGTAAGGTCGCTCGGGATGTTTTTGGTCTTATGAAAGTTTAACGCGATTACGTGTTTTGGGATGTATTTATTCCTAAAAAAGCAGACAAATAAAGACAAATATCAATAAATCAAAACTATTTGACCAAAATTTTCAGGTTGGTAGGTAGTGGTAACAATAATAAGATAGAGGATTATATTTGTGTGAGGTGACTAATTATTGCACGACCTTTTTCGCTGATACATTGTTTGATCAGGATTTTGTATTTGTTAATATTAATCGATTGTCTTGTTTTGTCAGGTAGGTTATTATATATTTTAGACGCAATGTATTTGAAATTTCTTTGACCAAATGTTGTGTTTGTTTTAGGTGTTTGTATGAGTTCTTTGGTTTTGTGCCGCGTGTTTACAATATTTGGGTATTTTCATAAAATGTATGTGTTTTATTTTTAAACAGATAAGTTAAGATTTTTGTGTAAATTTGTCGAATATCTAATACATGGAATTTGTTAAATATATCTGCAGTACTTGTTAATATAACTTAAAGAACTTTAAGAATAAAATTCATAATTAATTTTTGTGCCTTCTATAATGAATCTAAAGTTAATATTGTTGCACCCCCCCCCATGCGATTATTCCATATTCAATGATTGATTGACACAGAAAGTAATAAACAAATTTTATAGATTAAATGATGTACGTACGTCGTTCCTGTGGGACTACTGTAGCCACTTTTTTTTCTCAACATTGGTATGATATTAATCCTTTAGAAAACAATTTATCGCAAACAAAATCCAAATGGTTTTTACGACCTCCGTAGTCCAGTGGGTAAGACTCTTGACTCACAATCCGGAGGTCGCGGGTTCGAACCCGGCATGCGCATATAAATTTTATTTGATTAATTTGTGTTATTTCACAATTAAATCATTTAAAATAATATATAGTATATTTGCGGCATGTTCCAGAGTGGAAGATACTCTCAGTATCGCCCTGGTGTAAGACCACCATTCAGAATTGAAACGTTGCTTGAAAATGGCCTTAGCCGTGTTTGGTGACCAGATCTGAATAGCCAGGTACTTCCCAACCTTCCTCTTCCCCACCTCCTTCCCCTCCCCACTACATTCAGCCTCACAACATACCCCAATTGGGGATGCCATAGTCTCACTGGCTCCAGACGGGAGCAGTTGAGATTCTTGTGCGGTATTCACTGTAAAAAAAAAAAGGTGGATTGTTTTTATGAAGTATTCTTTACATGCAGATTCGGAGAATGGCATTTTTAGTACAGTTTTGTAACTGAAGGGACATTATCTTCTTGAAAAAAAATTCGGGTAGGGGAATTGTATATTTTTCTTAATATGTTCTACGAATATTAAATAATAAAATAAATCAAACCTAGCTAGTTTTATTATTTTCCCTTTCCGCTCCATTTGATTCCATGTCAAAACAATTCTTATAGGAGTTGAAAAAATCCCACAAAATGTTTTATAATTAAAAACATGCTATTTATCAAAAAGCAAAACACTTTTGAATTAGACGTTCAATAAATTTCTTTTAAAGTTACATTTGTTCGACGATCGTTTGACCAGTTAAAACCTTTGAAAACACTTAAAAATTGTGTAAAATTAAACGGGTCGGCAATTGCGTCACTAAATTGAAGTAAAGGCCACATTTACAGACCTGAACGTCTTTTAAAGGCAATACACGACCGCAGCTCGGTGGTAACGGCGTTCTTTAAGAGAGAACATGTCATATGCATTTAATTTTCCATTAGCCTTATCTGAATGTTGAAAGTTCAAGTGAATTCACATTTCTAGGGAAATTGCGTCCCACTTGGAACAGTTTTCAGTAGGAATGAAACGTTTTATGCGTTTTGTTTCGTTTCGTTATATCCGGCATATTGCAAATACGTGTTATTGCCGATAAAGGAGCTAATCTGCTATTCATAATATTGTTTAGCAATCTTATATATAAAAATCTCATCTCACGGTGTTTGTAGTGGCACTCCTCCGAAACGGCTTGACCGATTTATATGAAATTTTTTACGTATATTTGGTAGGTGTGAAAATAGGTTTTAAAGTATATTTCACACCGCTAGGTGGTTAGGGTGTCCCTGTCCAGAAAAAAAATTTGACAAATTTTTTGTTGGTGTATTTTTTTTTAAATTTAGCATAAAAAATAGCTATAACCTCAAATTTCAACCCGCCTACCCCCACCCTCTCATTTTTAAATCGCGATTTTAGTATTTTTGAATCAACAAATTTAACAGTCTTTCGTATTTCAAACAGAACGAAATTATTTATGTTGTTGAATGACAGATGGTGCTACGTCCGCCTCATCGAACTTTCATCCACACATGCGCAAGACATTCACGAGAAGCGTCACGTCATTTTGAAATTTCATTCGGCACCATGTTATCGCATGGGCAAACCATCGAGCTTATTTGTGTTGGCTAAAGACGGACTGACAAAAAATATCGTACACTCAATTGCTCTTCGAACTTTAAAATTATTTTCTTTATTTCATTTTCCTACTTTAGTTGGTGTTTTTTTTTTATCGGCGGTCATCGTCTACAGCGCTCCATTCCTCTTTCTGTCATAGATCCCATCCCCACACACTTACAATACATTAGTTATTTTTTAATATGGAGACATACAAACTGATTACAGTTATGTATAGCCAATGAATTTAGCTATTGTCGATTACCACATATTCGTAGTATTTATAAAAAACTATTATAAAATCGTAAACTTTGGTAAAAAAAATAGTGTCAATCGCACAAAAATAAAAGCGGTCCATATTTTGTTTGACCTTAGTCGTTCCAGTGGATAATGCCATTTTCATTAAAAATATACCACTGAATGTCGTCTGACTATTTACGTGACATTTCCCCAAAGGAGAGGTCAAATAGCAGCATACAATCATTTTATCACACAAGAACTTTTTAATAATTTTGAACTTTACGTAGAATTTTAAAGAAAAATATGGGTTTAAGTATTTAGAAGGTAGGTATATCAAATTCTTTGATGAATTATAGCATTTCGATTTTTTCACATTAGCTCCACACAGGAGGCCCTGAGGAAAATAATTCCCCTCATGGCCTGTGTCATCTTTGGGGATGCTGTGTGGAGGGTATTTTTAGGAAGGAGAGAAAGTTCTGGGATGGAAAAGGGTATTAGGGGTGGAGAGCAATCTATGGGGCAGTGTGTCCAGGAGTGACGGAGTATGAATCAAAGGGACGTCAACCGTTCTCTCCGGGTCCGGCCTGCCACCCAACTGGTGGGCAGACGCATCTGCCTCCAAAACCCTGACAAACCTCACCCATGAACCTTGGCACCTCTTCTAAGTCACCAAACGTAGCGAACGGCTTATTGGATAACCACCACAAAAGTGTTCCCGGGGCGGTGGAACCCATACCCGCCTCCCAAATTGCGATTGATGATGCACCTTATTGAAGATACGCCGCCAATGCCAACGTATTGCCGAATTGCTTGCAGTTTTAACCCGTAGAGTCTATTTGTCCTTTATAAAATACAACTCATATAGGTCTCATAGAAATGGTTGTATCTCCCTTTCTATCAGAAGCTTTCGAATTCCACTATGTAATACAAGAAGTCAGTGCTGAAATTTTGGGGCTTACTACCGATTATATGCCGATTGAGTGGACATCTTCAATTTGTCTCTGAAAAAATATAAAATATTGTGACTGCAGCAGTTCAGTTATGTACAATAAATATTTTCACTTCTTCTAACAACTTATTTTGTGGCACCATTTTGATTTAAATTAATAAATTACTTCGTTTTTACCACTTTTATTGTTTACAAAACCAACATGTTTCGTGAGCAATGCTCACTTCTTCAGGGTTTTTTATTGATACTAATTATAAATAATAGGCGTAGACATTGGTGTCAATTGAAACATAATATGAAATCTTTAAACAATAACAGTTTCTCGGAGTTTGCCAACCATTTGGTGGAAACCAGTCACACCTTTGACTTCAATAGTGGAATAGAATTAATGCATTGTAATGTCAATGGCATTCAGTTGGAGAAACTAGAAATTATAGAAATCCGAAAGAGTGTTAATGCGAATTTGAATATTATTAATAACCAAAAATTGTTCTTAAATGACCCAATATTAAACCTGTTCCCTTTGTAAATTGTCTCCCATTGCCCCTCTCTCCTCTACCTACTCTCATATTTTCATTGATACCATTGTCTATGTCCATTCTTTTTCAATTGACACCATTGTCTACGTCTATTATTTATAATTAGTATCAATAAAAAAACCCCGAAGAAGTGAGCATTGCTCACGAAACATGTTGGTTTTGTAGACAATAAAAGTGGTAAAAACGAAATAATTTATTAATTTAAATAAATAAAAAAAAAAAAAATTATAATTTTTACCCGTGTGTACATCCCCGAAAAAGGCATTAATAAATAAATTATAATAAGTAAATAAAAATATTACTCGTTTAAGAGCGTTTAATAAAAAAAAAACCTTTGTTTTTCTTTAAAATTTTATAAATATGAATAACGCGTAAGAGTCGAAACTGCTTACGTCTGGAGTCAGACTATGGCATCACTAATTAGGGTATGTTGTGACGCTGAAAGTAGTGGGGAGGGGAAGGATATGGGGAAGAGGAATGTGGGGAAGTACTTGGTTAATCAGATCTGGTCACCAAACACGACTAAAACCATTTCCCGCAACGTTTCAATTCTGAATGGTGGTCTTACACCAGGGCGATACTGAGAGTATCTTCCACTCTGAAACGTGCCGCAAATATACTATATGATATTTACGATGAATTAATTGTGAAATAACACAAAATCATCAAATAAAATTTATTTACCCACGCCGGGATTCGATCTCGTGACCTTCAGATTGCGTGTCAGACCACGCCGGCCGTCAATGTAATTATTATATTAAATTCCCTTTCCAAGGAACTATTAAATGCTTTATAATTACACACGTCATATGCAATCACTCCAAATGCAATGACATGTAAAAACATGCGGAAAAAATAATTTAGGACAAACTTAGTAATTTTCCATTGAAATATTAGATCGATAAAAATTATCGAAATTAATTGGGTCTTAGTACAAGTAGCTCGATTGGTAGAATGTTGGTCGAGGTAAAATTAGAAGATCAGTGTTCGGGTCCTTGTTGCAACCGTCAATAATAATAATAATAATTGGATGACTTCTATAGCGCCATTTTCGTGAGAAAATCACCACAAGGGCGCTTTCAAAATTCATTTATACATTTAATCCATACCTATACAAGTGGCTTACAACTAAGATTGATGTCTCGAATGTGTCGTCTGTATAATTCCATAGACATCTATGCTAATAGTCTCGCTTACTTTAAAAAGCAAATTAACAATAGACTTACCTAACAAGTAATTGAAAATACTTGTATAATGAATAACTTATTACTTTGTATAAAACCACTATATTTAAAACAATATCAACATGTTTCGACAACAATGTTGTCTTCATCAGGATATGTTACTATTACATATCCTGATGAAGACAACATTGTTGTCGAAACATGTTGATATTGTTTTAAATATAGTGGTTTTATACAAAGTAATAAGTTATTCATTTTATGAAAATACTTGTGTTTGATCTTGAAGTTGAATGTGAATGGCTGTTTTTTACTCTATTTGTACTTTACTTTTTTTGTTTTTCTGTTTTTTACATATCGATCTTTTTTTATCTTTGTCATTTCTGTACTTTATCATCACTATTTTTGTTATCTCTTTTTATACCTCTGTTTATATTTTCTAATTTCTGTTAACTTCTATGTATACTTAGCGAAAAACAACTATTAAACTGTGCATTCTGTGAACATTTTTAAGTGGACTATTAATATCTACGCTTTTTACAATGCTAACCTAATGACTTTTATGTTAATGCTCTGTAAATGTTCCAAAACAATAAATAAAAACTAATGACTTACAACTAATACTTATATTTGTCTGATTTACTTCACCTGTTTTTTTCTGTACCTTTTTTATATATCCATTATTATTTTATCCAATGATTAAATACAACAACGAGGTTAATTCTTCAATGAGGTAATCTAATTTATTTATTTATATTCGAGCTATATAACGCCAATCTTATAGTCCGTATGGGTCTACAAGCTAGATATTATATGGAGCTTATTCAAAATCACTTGTCCCGTTGAATATTGAACGTAACATCTGGCTGGGACGCTACATATTATGAAATTCCTACCACCTACAGGGTCTCAGTAAAAAAACGCTTTACATTTTTATTTTTTAAGAGAAACTTCTATAGCCCAGCTGTGATTTGGATTTCGGATGAAACGGAAATGACGATTACTGCACCTGCAACGCATCAACTGCGCCGATCGACCGCTTTGATTATGATGTCACTGTTAAAGGCTCCTATTGGTTGAGATATGAAACGGAAATTACGCTGGTGTGCGCTCATTGGTCGATCTGTTTATGACCTCACTTTTCCAGTATTGGTTGAGATTGTTTTGGTAAAGTTTCGCAATACCTTTGTCAGAATTTATTTAACTTATATTTATTTTCAAAATTAATAAAAATACTTAGTTTATACCAGGTTTATTGTTTATATAAAAACCGTTATGTTTCATGAGCAACGCTCACTTTTTGAGGGTTTAGTTAAAACTAATTATTATAAATAATAGACATAGACAACGGTGTCAATGGAAATGTGAGAATGGGTAGAGAAAAGAGGGGCAATAGGGCATCATTTATGAAAGGAACAGGTTTGGCAATGGGTCATTTTAAAACAATTTTTGATTATAAATAATATTCAAATTCGCATTCACGCTCTTTCTGATTTCCAATTTGTCCAAATGAGCACCTTTAAAATTACAGTGTAATAATTCAATTCCACTATTGAAGTCAAAGTGTGACTTGTCTATAACAAATGATTGGCAAACTCCGAGAAACTATTATTGTTTAAACATCTCATATTATGTTCCTTTTACCTTATTTCAAAGTTTCTCGCAGTTTTACATATATAAAAGAAACCACAATCATTACACTTCAATTTTTAGATTCCAAATTTTTTTTATTTTTGAATCTCTCTCATTAATCTTTAAGTTAGTTATTTGCATAAAATGCAGGAAGAATTTCATTTGGTACATTCTTTGTTAAGGCATTGGAAAGTTTATTAATAAAGTTAATAATTTTCCTCCATTTTTTCTCTTCCTGATCTTTCTGTACAGGAATTTATTCTTGTAATTTTTATTAAGAATGTTATCAATTAAATTGGTTTTACAAGTATTATCCATTATTGTTGCAATTTGTTTAATGATATTGAGTTCCATTATGAAATTACTAGGAGATAGAGGTACATTAATTAATCTAAATTAAAATGGTGCCATAAAATACGTTTGCTGTGTTTGAAGAAGTGAAATATTTCTTTTACCTACATAATGCATCTACGCAATTAATTACATAATAAAAAAATTATGAGATAAAAATCCATTTTTGGTTTGAATTTGCTTGTAAGAACAAATTAATTATCTAAGTAGGTATTGTAGAATTTTTTGTATTGCGAAGTTTTTAGAAATAGTTGCTTATACGTAGATGATAGATAATTTTAAAAACTTCCATCCACAGGTACCCTGTAGTCCCCATTTTTGCCCCTATAGTATGATATTCAACCGTTTTAAAGATTGTGATATGATTGGAAAAATTGCTCAATATCACAGGGGACACCTCCAATCCTTTGTAACGGGAACATATATATATTATGAAATGTAACGGAAAGATTCTGCTGTTCAACACGGCTGACTCCAAAACTAAGAATTCTTTCAGTTTTAAAATATTGGACTTTTATCGAAATTTGTGCTTATTTGAATTCCTCTGGGATGAAAATATGAATAAAAATTTATGGTAGCTACCGATATAAAATGGTATCTTTGTATTCATTCGTTTTGCTCAACTTTTTCAATTGGGAGGCGGGGATAAGTACCTACCGCCTCCCCGGAGACCTTTATTGGAGAACCAACACCTCTGCCTGGGTCATCCCAAGTGGTTCGCTAAGTTTAATGACTTAGCAGAGGTTCCTGGATTCAAGGAGTGAGGTTTGTCTAGGCCTTGGTGGTGGAGTCTACCCACCGACTTTGTGGCGGGCCGGATCGAGAGATACTGGTTGAGGAAAGTTGTTTGACCTCTCCAGCCAGATTCTCTCGACCCATAGCTTTACACCGCAGTTGGAGAAATGGATTCATACATACATACATACCCTCCTGGACACATTGACTCCTAGATTCCTACCCACCCTTCATATTTTGTTATCTTATCAAAACTTCCTCTCCTTTCTTTCCTTAAAAATACCCTCCTCACAGCATCACCTAAAGGCAGTGAGGGAAATTATTTTCGTCAGGTGGGGAGCTAATGTAAAAAAAACCATTGTTCTTTAGACCACACGACTGAAGTAAACTTCACTAACTTATATCTCCCTCTCAACTTCCGTTTGCCTCACCCAATCACACTTTTCATAACGCTCTTGTCACGCTTTCACCAGCTTACTTCCCAAGTGCGTAAAGAAGTTTTACTTCAAAAACATATTTCTAAGCTCTGAAATGTGGGTGAGCTGTACTGCGATCGAATTTGTTTACCTTCATCTGTGTGACGTATGTGTATGAGGGTGACGGCATGAGAGCGAGATAGCGAGTATGGGAAGTATAAAAGGGATGTACCGCTATTGAGCGCGCTCTCCATATTAATCTGGCAACCAATAAACATCGTAACATCTTGATATTATTTTCTACCCGCCAACAACACAGTTGGCGCAGCTCGGTAGTTCGTAAATTTTTACGTAAATTTTTACGTAAAAGAATCTACGCGGTAGATTTCGGGATCTGACGGATTGTTGTCAGGATTGCAGGAAGCGATCGCAGGAAGCGATCGCATAAAGAAGAAATTGGAGCAGCCACACGCAAGTATTCGCGTGTGTGGGACCGACAAATTACAAAATTATTGTCGTTCGGGTACACCGTGTAACGGGGTACAAAAGGACCGGATCAAGGATCGGGTCAAGGACTGGATCATCGTGTGGATTAGCCGGGAACCAGGACTTGGTTTCCGTCGCTGCAGTCTGGGAAGGAAGACCTCGGAGTAGGGATTGGATCCGCAGCTGTCGGGAGACGGAGCCAGACGGGGACGGTGATCTACAGCTCTGGGTGGCGTGCACGTGGAACGTGGAACGTGGACCTCGGAGTGTAGCCTTCTTGGAAGTGCTGAGATAAGTAGTCTTGATTATTTTGTTTCAGCTCTTCCCCCAATGGAGGGTGTTTGTAAAAATTTGGGGACGTTCTGTTACAGAACGGGAAACTGGTCATTGTTCAAGGAACGACTGGATCAGGCCCTCATTTTACATGATGACAAAGGGTTATCACAAGAACGCAAAAGAGCATTTTTGCTGAGTTGCCTCACCGAAGAAACTTTCTCTTTATTATGTGATCTATGTTTCCCTAAAAAGGTTTCTGTTTGTTCTTTTGATGATTTATGTAAATTATTTGATTCACATTGCAAACCTATTCAAAATATTTTCGAGTCGCGTGAGTTATTTTATAAGTGTAAACAGCTAGCTAACGAATCTATTAAAGATTACGCTGCTAGGTTGAGAGGACTGAGTTTGACGTGCAATTTTGAATTGAGGCTGGAATCTTGTTTAAAAGACATATTCATTATTGGAATTTTCAATGAAAAATTGAAACATAAGTTGTTCGTTGAGGGGGTAAATACTTCTTTTTCGGAATGCATTCAGTTAGCAGCTTCATGGGAACATGTTGTTAATTTTAAGAAAGTTGATACGAATTTAAATGTTGTGCATAAGGATAGTAATGTTGTCCGTAAATCCAGGTCGGATAGTCCGATCAGATTTAAAAGTGCAGTGCGTAGTAAGACGCCAGTAAATATTGCATTAAAAAAATGTTTTTTGTGCGGAAAAACGAATCATTTGCAGAAAGATTGTTGGAAGAATATTTTTTGTAATCGGTGCAATAAATCGGGTCATCCTAGTAATGTGTGTAAAAACAGTAAAATTAATGTAGGTAATAAGAATAAACGATTAAATTCGGTTTTTATGTTGCATGACGGCACGGGGCCGGAACCGATATTCGTAGATCTCATTATTGGTAACACTGTTCTGCGAGCGATTGTTGACACCGGCGCTGAGATTAATGCAATTCCATATGAAGTGTATTTAAAAGATTTTGTTTCTTGTAAATTGGAAAGATGCGATATTCGATTGTCAGGATATGACGGGAAACGGTTAAATATTGTAGGTAAAGTTAATTTAAGTGTGTTATTTTTAAATAAAAGTGTAGATACGCAGTTTATAATAATTAAAAACGGTAATTCTACGATTGTTGGTAGAAATTTTTTACAAGTTTTCGGTATCGGATTAAGTGGAATAAATGCGGTAAATACCAGTGAGACTAGTTGTGATAATCAATTAAATTTTCGTGATAGTTTAAAGAAAAAATATGCTCATGTGTTTTCAGAAAAATCGGGTAGGCTTATAGGTTATGAAGCTAACATCGAAGTTATTTCGGAGTTCAGGCCAAAGTTTGTGAATCCAAGATCGTTACCTTTTAGTTTACGTGGAAAGGTAGAGGAGGAATTAAATAAGATGTTACGTGAAGATATAATTGAAAACGTAGAAATAAGTGATATGTCTAGTCCGATTGTTGTTGTAAAAAAGAAAGACGGTTCAATTAGAATTTGTACTGATTTTAAAACCACATTAAACCCTATGTTAGCGAAGTTGAAATATCCATTGCCTCGTATAGAAGATTTAATTTCATCTTTAAATGGTGCGAAATTTTTTGCTAAAATAGATTTGCGTAATGCTTTTGGTCAGATTTCGTTGAACGAGAAGTCGAGAAAATTATGTGTGATAAGTACGCATGTAGGTTTATTCAGGTATAAAGTGTTGCCTTTCGGTTTGACCACAAGTCCGGCTATATTTATGCAAGTTATTCAGGCGGTAGTAGGTAGACTTCGTAACGTTCGTATATTTCTAGATGATATTTTGTTGTTTGGAAATTCTGAAGAGGAATTATTCTCTATTTGTGAATCTGTACTTAGCAAGTTAAGTGATTGTGGATTAACTATTAATGAAAATAAGTGTTCTTTTCTAGAAACTGAGATAGAATATTTAGGTTTTAAAATTTCGCGGAAAGGAGTTATGCCTTTAGAAAATAAAATCTGTGCGATTACTCAAATGGCAGTACCGAAAAATGTTTCAGAACTTAGGAGTTTACTTGGGGTTATTTCATATTATAGAGCTTTTGTTCATAATATTTCAGGTATTTTGTCTCCATTGTATAACTTGTTAAAAAGGGGAGTAAAATATGTGTGGTCTGAGGAATGTAATATTGCGTTTGAGCGAGTTAAGAAACTGCTGACGTCGGATAATATTTTAGTGCATTTTGATCCTAATTTACCAATTAAACTTATTTCAGACGCATCTGAAAAAGCGTTATCAGCGGTGATTTGCCATGTATATGATAATGGTTTAGAGAGACCTATCGCATTTGCTAGCCGATTATTGTCAGAAACAGAATTAAAGTACTCTATTTTAGATAAGGAAGCGTGTGCTATAATTTTTGGGTTGAAGAAATTCTTTCAGTATTTATACGGCAATAAATTTGTTTTGGCTTGCGACAATAAATCGTTAGTACACATTTTGAACACGGATAAGCAAGTACCTGTTTTGGCCGCTAACCGTCTGCAGAGGTACGCCCTAATACTCCAGACTTTTGACTATAGTATAGAGCATATTAAGTCAGGTGATAACAAAGCGGATTTCTTATCACGAATGCCGATTAATAATAAGGATAATTTAGATGTGTGTAGCGACGATATTGATGCTAGCGATTATTTTTTAAATTATATTGATTCTTTAAACGTGAATACGGTTGAGTCAGAGTTTGTGAACATAATCGAGTCAGAAACAACATTAAATGCGGAAACGATGAAACAGTTTTCGATTAATGATGTAAATATAGCGAGCATTATCGAGTTCACAGCAAATGGTTGGCCGGATAAAAAGTTCTTAAAGGATGATTTATTGAAATTCTGGTATTTTAGGGATAAATTATCGACTTATAATTCATGTTTATTTTATAATAATAAATTTGTAGTTCCAAGGGAATTAAGGGAAATTATATTGAATTTTTTACATCAATCACATTTAGGCATTGTAAAATCGAAAAGTCTTGCTCGAAATTATTTTTTTTGGCTCGGAATGAACAATGATATAGAAGTAACTGTGAAACAGTGTGCTCGATGCATGGAATGTTTACCTACTCCGTGTAAAGTTGAGTTGGCACCTTGGCCAATAAATGGTTTAATCTGGAGTAGATTGCATATTGACTTCATGGGGCCGTTGGGAGGTCATAATTTTTTAATTATTGTTGATGCAACTACAAAATGGATAGACTGTCATGTTGTAAATAAGGTAGATTCGTTTTGTACAATAAAAGTTTTGAAAAGATTATTTTCTATGTTCGGAATCCCGGAACAAATTGTAAGTGACAATGGTACAGCTTTCACATCGTCAGTTTTTAAGGAATTTTGTCATAATTATAATATAGAATCATTGACTTCAGCTGTACAGCATCCTGCTTCTAACGGTTTAGCTGAAAATGGGGTTAAAACAGTGAAGAATTTTTTGAAAAAAATTATGGTAAATAATAAATTTCCTACTGATTTTGAAGATAAACTTTTGACGTTTTTAGTTGATATTAGAAATACGCCTTCAATGTCTACGGGCATTGAGCCTAGTACATTAATGTTGGGTAGGAAGATTAGATCAATTTTTTATACGATTATTCCAATAGTGGATAATGTTGAGAGTCAAGGTTTTAAAGGAATTGACAACACGGTTAAAAACAAAATGTTATTGAGCCAGCATAAACAGAAAAAGTATTATAGAGGAAGAAAATTTAAAAAGTACTTTGAGGTTGGTTCTAAAGTTTTAACCAGGGATTTAAGAAGTAATGATAATAAATGGATTTTAGGAAAATTTTTTAAAAGATTGGGGAATAGGATTTATTTAGTTAAAATTATGTCTACGGGACAAATTTGGAAACGCCACCATGATCAGATTTCAGAGAGGAAGGTTAGGTGGGGGGAGTGTGACAGGTCTGATGATTTGCTGGACCTGGGTCCACTCTCGGATGTGGACATGACCAAATTTCCTAATTCCTCTAATTTTTGCAGGTCACCTACACCATGGGAGGGGAGGTTACGCCCTCGAGGTCAACGCCCACGCTACACGTGAAGAACAAGAATAATTACATATACTATGGAATGGAAATATTTAGATATTTTGTTTTGTATAAATTTGTGAATAAAGAAATGTATGTAATTAGGTTTTAAGTGTGGGGGTGTGACGTATGTGTATGAGGGTGACGGCATGAGAGCGAGATAGCGAATATGGGAAGTATAAAAGGGATGTACCGCTATTGAGCGCGCTCTCCATATTAATCTGGCAACCAATAAACATTGTAACATTAACAGATGTTATTACTACCCGATCTCAAGACACCATAATCTGGCTCCTGAGGTGCTACAGGGCTTCGAAAATATTCCTCGAGGGACGACTGGATTGTTTCAGTGCACTTTTCCATCACAACATGGAAAGCCTATGGGGGGCAGACCACGCAGATACAACAATATCATCCTCAATGCAGTGGTTGCTTGAATAGAACACTCATGAAATATCCCCAGAGAGTCATTTATCATAATTATAGCTTTTCCAAATTTGTAGTTTTTTCTCATATTCTTTATGGGTTTACCAATATACGGAAGGAATCATATTTTTAACTCTGATAAAATAATAATGTAATCCAGTTTCAGGAGAACCCCCGTTCTTCGGAATAAAATTGACCTAAAATTTTTAGAAGTGAAATAATTTATCATGCACTGCACCTTATTATAAAAACCGATTTAATCCTCTCATAATGTTATAAAAATATAATGCTTTCTTCTAAGCGTGAATTCAGCATTCTCAGGAAATCACATTCCATCATTGTGTAGGTATTTTCACCGTCGCTTTACCTCCGAAGTTAATAATTGCAGTGGAGGACAGTTTTTTATAAAGATTTTCACTATTTTCCAAAATAATTGAAGTAATTTTAAAAATAATCACATTCCGAATATGCGAAAAATCTATTCAATTTGTTCTGAGTATTCAACATTGGAATTTTATAAAAAATGTCTTTCATTTTATACATTTATTTACGCCCTAGGGGGTTTCACAAAGATAGGCAGATAATACTAGTTAGGCAGGTACGAAAGTACATGGTGATTAAATTAATATTAAAAAATAACATTTATTAGAATTAAAATCATACATTTCATTAAAGCAATTATAAACAGCAACAAAATTCTATATTCATATAGCATATGTGGTCACAATCTGGAAACAGTTGAATCAATAAAAGATTTAGGAATTATCTTTGACAACAAACTAACATTCAATCAACACATTGAATACATTGTTAGTAAATCAAATAAATTACTAGGTTTTATTGTAAGATCAACCAAACTGTATAAGAATTCTAATAGCCTAATAATTCTATTCAATTCCTTAATCCGAAGTGTTCTTGAGTACGGGTCAACAGTCTGGAATCCTGTCAACAGTCTGAATAATGTAACATGTTTCAAAAAATATCTCCACGAATTGTGCACCTAAAAATAAATAAAAATATTGTTGTTTTATTACATTTCGGGAAATACTTCATTAATATTGTATACTTATAATGTATTTTAATTTTGTATTTAAGTTTTTTAAGTTATGTATAAATAATACTTGCATTGTTTTTCATGTGTTTGCTTTTGTAAAAATTCAAATGTGATTATTACTGCAGACACATTAGTCTAGGGATATTTATATGTGTATTTTAATTTATTATATATTACCCACAAACATGTTTTATAAATATCCTGTTTGTGTCTCAAATAAATAAATGAAAAAAAAAGACTTCGTTTTATAACTAATACGGAATCTACAATATTCCCAAATTTATTGCCAAATCGTTGTAATCTATTTATAGGTGTGAGTATTATAGTTTGTTTTAAAATTGTCACAGAAGAAGGTAGTACTTTGCCTCGTATTTCTGGTTGGTACCTAAAATTTTATTTTGGCGAGAATTTCAGGGTTATCTATTAAATTATTAACGATTTTATTTAATAGTACAAGGTCAAAGATGATCCGCCTATCTGACAGCATGAGTTGTTTCATCAAAAGGACATAGTTAATATTTTGAATTGGAATATTCAGCTTAGTTAATAAATCTTAGAAATTTTTGCTGTACCCTTTCTATATAATCGGAATGTATTTTACACGATGGGGACCAAATGGACGAATTATACTCTACACGGCTTCTTACTAAAGAAGTGCACAATAATTTCAAACATAACAGTGACTTAAAATCACTTGCTGTTCTGCATTATAAAACCAAGCATATTTATAGGTCATCCTGAATATCAATAATTTTTTATACAAATAACTTTTGAAAACAACAGTCAAAAGAAACAGAAATTTAAAACCATGTATTTTTCTTTTAAATTTAATATTTTTTTATATTTCGATGATCAGTGTATTTCTATTGAATTGACTGAAATAATATTTCTTTTTGGAATGAAAACATACCCAAAACTGTATGTTTATCAAAAATAACGGATAAATCCATTTTCGATACTAAATAAACTGAATGAAACGAAATAAAATCACTACACACCAATGAATGATCCATCCTTCATCTTCCCCCAGCTGTCACTCTCCTCTCAACATATCAAATTCCCAAAGTTCATCTAAGCCTAGACAATGCGATGTGTAATTTGTTTCACTATTCATAGCTTGACGGTTTTAAACAAGACACAAGCTGCGAGCGTCGGCGTCGGCGTCGGGGCGGATATAATTATCACCTTTGCTATTCAAAACTTTATACATCAGGCGCGATATCAATCAGCCGACAAAATATTCAAGGCTTCATAATATCAATGTGCTTCGCCATACTTGGAAACAATCTACCCTCTAAACCTCGCGGTAAGGGCTTGCTGTGATCTGGATGGATTCTTTACACTAATCAATCATGACAACAACTTCACATCATCAACTTATATAAAACAACACGCCTTTGGACAAGTTTCTCGAAACTTACACTTAGACTTATGTAGTCATTAGAAAACAATGTTACTAACGAGGTGAAAAGCTAAAATTGTATTAATATTCTCCAAGAATTGGTTTTAAAACACTTTGTCATTCAAAAGCGCAGTCCAACGAGCATGCGTTACAGTGTGGCAACTAAATGAAAATTGCCAGTAGTTAAAATTAAATTAATAGTGATTCCTACACTGGTATTATTTTTGCCATCTGATTGACTAATCAAACTTTTTGCTTTGTATCGTAGAAAAACAAAAATTTCTTTCTGTTTGCGATACCGACTGATGCAAATCAAAATGTTGCTGAAAACTAAAAAAATTGTTGTGGGTAAACTTAGAATTATTAAAAAAAATCTTTTTACGTGTTACACTTAGTCCAGTCAATAAATGCTCCAAAAGGAGGTGTAGAGTGCGTGAGCAGGGACCTAAGCAATTCCTTCAGAAACTTGTTTAGTTATAGTTTAAAAACATACTAAAAGTCCTGACGTCTAGGTGGTGAGCTAGGGGGGGGGGGGGGAGGGGGAGGGGGAGGTCACAATTTTCGGGTTTCCGCTTATATCTCAAAAACGGTGCGTCGCAGAGGAAAATTTTCCTGCAGATAAGTAAAAGCTGATAAAATTATCTACAACTTTTATTCTGTACGTACTTTTTGAAATCCCAGCCTTTTTTGAGTTACACGCTCCGCAAATGTAGATATTTTTGAAAAAAATCATTTTACCTCACATTTTTCATCAAACATTCCTTCATATCGTCTAAAATATTCATCAAAGAAAGAAGTTTATTTAAAAAAATTTGTAAAGAATTTAATTTCCTTTTAGAATATATATATACATATATGTAGATAGTAACTGGACTAACTATAAATTATAAGGAAAACATATAGATTAAAATAATTTGTTCATATGCAGCAGTTACTTTGTGCTGTGATATAAATTTTTTATTTTTATTTATTTATTGTTTCTTAGCACTGCAGACAAAATGTTTACAATACATTTTAAAAGCCACCCGCAGGGCCTAGCAGTAAAAACCTGCGGAGCGGGTTAACAGCTAGTTATAATTTTTTTTTAAAAGAAAGACAAACATTCCCAGGTTACGAATAACCCAACAATATTTGAAAATGCCCTACTACCACCACAGAAAGCCGAAAATGTTGCTTGTGTTGTGATGGACGACTTAGCCAGCCGAGGAATCGAACACGCGATGCCCGGGTGGGACCCAAGCGCCATGCCCACTCAACCATTGACCGGTTGTGTGATTATTTTTGTCAATGAATTGTTTTGTCCGTATAAAAAGCTAATTCTTCCTAAAAAGGCATAGAAATTTAATATTGGATTGACTCACCGATAGAATTTTAATAAAATTACTGTCATCCATGAACGAGCACAAAATTAATGATTTAAAAAGTTTAAATATAAAAAGGTGTTTTAAATATTTCAAATACGAACATCAAAGAAATAAGATCATTCCAACATCAAAACGATCAGTGAATGTTTACCGTCAAAATCAAAAGAATTTAGCTTTCATTGTATAAATCTGTCTAATTCGATATTTTGTCATTCTGTATTCATTCTGTGAGTTAAATTATTGTCAGTACCTACATTTTTATTTTGTTGGAAGTTTATGAAATTACAAATGTATGTAATTTCTTCCACTGGTATTGGCTTATTGAATAGTTAACTTAATTATTTATTTAGTCGGAATATTTATTTAATTATAGAAATAAATTATTGCAACATTATTTTTGCAAAAGGCATTAATTGCTGATCAGAACCCCACGGAAATTTTGGGAAATAGACCCTTAGCATTGATGACTCCATTTTCGATGATTCATTGCTCTGTTGAAATAACTACGCACTATTAAATCTAGCCCCACAAAATGTTAAGATTGATTGTTCTATGTGCCGGATGTGCCCCTTAAAACTTGTGTTAAAGGTCCCATTATGACTGCGATTCATGGATTGATTACTGCTATTCTAAATTTATTAGGTTGAAGTAGAATATAACAAGTAGCTAACAATTTTCTTTTGTTAGCTGATAAAAATTGAATTGACCCATTTTTAAAAGCCATTTGAAATATATATATATATTTTTAATTTTGGAGTTTTGGAAATGAATCTCTAATTAGCATTTTCGATAGCAGTTCGTCTGTCAAAGGTTTTACCCATTAAGAAGACGTCGAAATGCTTCAAAACTGTTGGTAAAACATTGTCGTGTCATAATTTTCTTAACCAATGTTTATTATACGTTGGCGTTGGTAAGTTAGTCTGAAGGGTGATTCTATGTATTTTGTGTTATCTTTTGTTTTACGAGACAATTAAGATAAAAAGGCGAAATCCGTCGGATATTTGTGTATCTGTGAAATTTCTGTGATTTTCTATGACTGTCAATGGCTTGTCTATGCCCGTCGTGTGTTGAATGGATTTATTACCAATTTAAAAAAAAACGTATCACTATTTATTACTTATTAAAACTACTTTAATACAAGCCTGAAGGTGTTCATAAATGATTTTGTCATGTGTTGAATGGATTTATTACCAATTTAAAAAAAAACGAATTACTATTTATTACTTATTAAAACTACTTTAATACAAGCCTGAAGGTGTTCATAAATGATTTTGTCATGAGTTGAATGGATTTATTACCAATTTAAAAAAAAAACGAATCACTATTTATTACTTATTAAAACTACTTTACTACAAGCCTGAAGGTGTTCATAAATGATTTCGTCTTTCATAAATGCGTTTGTCGCATTATTTTGATGTTTGTACGCGATGGCAATCAATTCGTAAATTTTCCCACGACTGACATCTGTTAACGAAGATTTCGCGGCAAACGCGCTGTCATCTCTGACGATTGGGTAACTACTTTTAGGAGTTGGCATCTTAAAAGAAGTGCATTTAGCTCATTAGAGCGTTACAGATTACCGCATTTAAAAAAACTCGTCGTCTTAGTTCTTAATTGTCCAAACGACCATTTTAGTTTTGTTCAAAGTTAAAGTTTTAAATATAAAAGACGATTGTTAATCACTTATTTAAGAATTACTTAAACTAATGAGACCTTTATCTTTACGGAAATAGCTTTTATCTTAAGGTTAAAAGTCACGTACGTTATAATCTACGCATTCACAGATGGCGCCAATTAAATAATTTTAGGTTTTTAATACTTTTTGCACGTTACGCTTTAAAATATTAAGGTTAATTAATTGTTGGCGCCCGTACATATTTATTATGAATATAAATAAATAGTTTTGTCCATAAACAAACCCAAATCTTTCAAGAAAGGCTGACAAATACAAAATTGGATTGAATCACCGATACAAATTTGAATTTATCAGCTTTTCTTGAAAGATTTGGGTTTGTTTATCGACAAAACTATTTATTTATATTTATAATAAATATGTCCGGGCGCAAACAATTAATTAACCGTAATATTTTAAAGCGTAATGTGCAAAAAGTATTAAAAACCAAAAATAGTTTAATTGGCGCCATCTGTGAACGCGTAAATTATAACGTACGTGACGTTTAACCTTAAGCACCTATCCTAATGTTTCATTGAAGTAATGAAAGAAAACCTTCTCCTTCTGTAAAATTTTCGAATGGTCGTTTAACTAAGGCGACGAACTGTCAATAGTGTCGCAAAAGATACAGAATCATCCATTTAAGAAATTTCTAGCAAGCGATCAGTCTTAGCGCTAACTAGCCTTATGTTTTTTCGATAGTAGCTCTTTTCAGGATTCATGCTTCCATTCCATGCATCATAATCAGGAAAACATTATATCCAATTGTAATAATATTTGTTTTATAACGCTGGTGGATTTCATTCGTTTTGTGCTCCGATTGGCATACAGGATCGGAGGAATCCAGATTTTGGTATTCCGCACATTAAGGGTGCCTACCTATATGGTAGAAAGGTGTCAAATACCGCTTTTTCGGCAGTCCGTTGCTAACCATCATCGTATCGTGACATTTCGCTCTCCGTCGAAGTGTTATTTATCTGATCGTAACATAAAGTGTAAACCCTATCGTATTGATATCGACTTAGATCTCTATCGTGGATTATAAAATAACCCCAATTATCGAGCGCTTATGGAAACATCTGTGACTGTCACCAAACGGAAACCAAGCCAGAAGACACAACAGCAGTGAGTACCACTTAATTGTGAATTACCTATCTTGTTTGGTAGTCGGGAATAACTCGTATCGAAGTCCATAAGCGTTTTAAATAGCAAGGAGTAGCCGCAAAGTTACTCTCACCCCTGTGCATCGTCACAAAACAAATATTAATTCAAAAAATAACTTTGAAGACAGATATATTTGGTGCAAAGAACCCATTTAAACTGCAAATGGTATTCATCCAGATAAAATGAAACAACCAAATGAGTCAACCTTCTTCACCCAGTGTATTAAGTGCCCCCGTTCAGTACCAATGTACCCTTTGGAACACTCAATCCCCCAACTATGTAGAATCCAGAATCCAACTCGGCGAATTTCAAACGACCCAAGTTGACTTAGTCATTATAATTTCATAAGTTCCCGGGCCAAACTTTGGCGAACATGATACGTCATTAGGAACACACCATTATGACGTCACAATACAACAGACTATACAATGACTCGGCATTGCAATGGAAAACTATTTAACTTTTCGCATTACAATACTTTAATGCTGGCGCAGCGCTGGATGCAGCGTCTAGGGGGTGTATCACTACGTAAGCTATTATATTCCGCCTTACTTGTAAACGCAGTGTAAATATTTTGCGCGCAACCCCTCTGAAAATCGCCATTTAAGCCCTTAAAATGTCTCAAACGAAATGACATTTTACAAAAACTTTTTGTTATTACCGCTTCACAATTAAAGCTCTATAAATGAAACATTTCTGAACGTAGCCGAATAGTAAAAACTGTTTTAGAAAGGTTACAAAATAAACTTTCAAAATATTATATTACAAATAAATATTAGAATTTAGAACGCAAACATTAAAAAAGGTAAAAATGACTCACGTGATGTTTTTATGTGAAAACGGTACTAAAATCACAGATTATGTAAACAACAATACTTATTCTATTGTATAAATGTGTAATTAACACTTTTATTACCTCACTTTTATATCATTTTATATAAAAATATTTAATAAAAATTAACAATGTTGAGCCGGTCGAGCCGCCGGTAGTAAATTTGAGCGCGTAAATATTTGTGTCAACTACGCGACTGACAGCATATTCTTGTTATGTATTTCTATAGACCGCTTGATAAGGATATATAGCTTGATCTACTATTGACCTTTTACTTTTTGTTTTAGGGATGTAACTAAAACAATAACGAAGTTAGAATGATTTCTATGGAGACACACGCGCTGACGTATAAACACGCTTATTGTACTTGACTGCTGTCGTATTTTTAACGCATATATCTGCTTAAGTTGCGTAATATCGGAATTGTGAAAATCTTGAATTTTTTCCATGGCGCGTGGAGCGTCAAGTGTGTATTGGAGTTAAATCGTGCTCAATATGGGTAGAATATATTTACATGAAAAGGGAAGCCTAAGAAAAGGAAGAAAAAATCAATTAGCTAGTAACGAACCATGGGTACAATTTGTGAAACTTCCTTAGCCCCGTTAAAGCGAAAATGACGCACTACGGCACCTGCGAAGCATCAAACTGCGCTTAAGGCTCCTATTGGTTGAGATATAAAACGGAAACGATGATAGGTCTACGCTCATTGGCCGCTTTGTTTTTTTACGGGTCGTTGGAATATAATGCGTAAATTTGGGCCTTGCCGATTGCATCCCGTAGCGCAGCGGTATAGTGCGTCACAAATCTTAGCGGCCAGAGAAATCCAGCGGACGGAGGTTCAAATCCTACGAAATCCAAAAAAAATAAACATTTTTGTTTTTGTAAATCAATATCCGGTCTTCAAACCACTTAAAAATAACAGGCAAAAGAAAGCGACATCTAGCGACTTCCTAGTTTCACTTCTATCGCGTACGAATTACACACTCTATTTTTTTTCAATTCTTATGGAGAACAAAAAAAAAACCAGATTCTCCTGGCGACAAAGTAAAAAACCGGTCAAATAACAACGATTTGCTATCGCATTGGAAATGTAATCATTTGCCTTTTCTTTAATTTGTTAAAATTAACGAAAAATACTTAGTGTCACTTTCTCATCAATAATCGGGAAAAAATATATGTTTATTTAAGGATATTAAAATTTTATGTAAAATATTTTTCACATTATCTAGGTTTATATAATAATATAACCCGATTAAGAGTATTGATATGTAAGATTTTATGTACGTCAAGCCAGACCACAAAAAGTGAAAGTTGATGCAAGGATAGGTCTTAAAATTAAGGAAACGTGACCGATGTTATGCTTTTCTTAAAAAAATTAAGTAAGTGCAAGTGGATACTTGTAAATCGTTTGCATCAAAAGTCACATAATACATTCATTTATTCCACAGATAGGCAAGTAGTGTCCGATAATCGACGATTCAAGTATCTTGGCGACTTCATCTGAAGTCGGCTCCTCATTGCTGAGGATCGTGACCTTTAATATCCATGGTGGACAAGGCTCCTCTACTCCTCGCGGTACTGCACTGCATGAAGAGCTGCAGACACCGATGTTCCGGATGCTGGTAATACTTGGTCAATCTTCCTCTGCGTCTTCTGCCTTCCACTGTGTCAGTGACTACGAATTTTTCCAAGTTGGAGTCTTCAGTTTGAGGAGCAACGTGTTCAAATAATCTTGTAGGCAGTGGAGGTAATCCACCTCTTACCCGCCCTGGTATAAGTAACTGATGGTTACTCCTTCAAGGCTCTCGCAAGATTCTAATTTTTTTTGTTAAACGAAGCTACATTTATTTATTTTGAACGAATCTAGACCTCCAGTGTCCATGCATACGTTGTTAGTAAGCAGTATGCAAGTGCTTAACAGGAAAACAAAATGCATAAAATAGGTTAGTAAGACAACAGTTTACAATGACTAAGGGTTTGTACTTTATTTGACGTGAAGTGTTATTTGTTCGTTAGCGGCCTGCAGTCGTGCTCGGGAGCGATGACAAGTTACCGACATTTTCGATAAAACCTATATCGATCGACCATGCTAGATACCCAGGTCACGTAGCGTTGTCGACGCTTTAAACATAGTGTAGTCGCTTGTGTCAGGAATGTTGTGCTTTTAGTCAATGTTGGGAACATCAGAGAATGACTGGATATAAAATGACAGCCACAGAAACTGTTTGGTTGTGAATGAGGTTAAGAAAGCATTAAATTTTTGGCTTTTCGAGAATTGACAAGTTGTTTCCGAAGTGATCCAGTAGAGACATCTACAATGACAAGTTGTTTCCGAAGTGATCCAGTAGAGACATCTACAATGACAAGTTGTTTCCGAAGTGATCCAGTAGAGACATCTACAATGACAAGTTGTTTCCGAAGTGATCCAGTAGAGACATCTACAATGACAAGTTGTTTCCGAAGTGATCCAGTAGAGACATCTACAATGACAAGTTGTTTCCGAAGTGATCCAGTAGAGACATCTACAATGACAAGTTGTTTCCGAAGTGATCCAGTAGAGACATCTATAATGACAAGTTGTTTCCGAAGTGATCCAGTAGAGACATCTACAATGACAAGTTGTTTCCGAAGTGAGTTTACAACATGAGTATCGGATATTTCCGTATCTCTGTGGAAGAAATAGAGAAGTCTCATCAAAACACAGTTTTAAAATTTTTATTTCAGCTGTATATTTTGAATTTCTGTGAATATTTTGAATGTTGGAAATCGATATTGTATTATATGAGATATTGAAAGAAGGGTGAATGCAGGTAACTCTATTAATGGAGGACTGAACGCCGTTGGCAGCAACAAAAAACTGTCCAAAGACGCGAAACTAGCCGTCCATAATGGAGTACTGGTACCTACCCTGATGTATGGCAGTGAGGCATGGAACTGGCAGAGGAAGGATGAAAGTAGACTGAACGCTGTAGAAATGAGATCCCTGAGGCGTATGTGTGGTAAAACCATGTATGATCGTGTGAGAAATGTGGAAATCCGCAAAGAATGCAAGGCTGATGTAAGCGTGATGAGTAAGATCAAGAAAGGAACGCTCCGATGGTTTGGGCATGTAGAGCGAATGAACGAGGAAAGGAGTGTAAGGAGAATATATAAAGCAAATGTGAATGGTAGAAGAAGTCGAGGACGCCCAAGAAAGACATGGCACGACCAAGTGAATCAGATACTTGAGTCGGGCCATGTCAAGAGTCAGAATAATAGAAGAGAATGTATAAACGGCGTGATGGTTAGTTAGTTAGTTAGTTAGTTTGGAAATCGAATGATTTTCGCTGTGCAACCCTCTTTATCGCAAGATCACAAGAGTTGAAGGTTTTAGTTTTCGGGAGAGATTATTCACAGAAATACGCGTTATATATAATAGGAGCTTTGTAAGCAAGTATGCGGTGAGCTTTTAATCATGTTTGGTAATAGCTTATGCGTCATCGCGTTGTTTGTGTTGAAAGCACTAAACTTTTACGCTGTCGGGAAACGACACGGTTTTATAGCTACCATTACCGGTACACTTTGCCAGAGACTGCAGTGGGATAATTATTCCAGATTTTCACTGGAATTATATAAAAAAGCTTCTTTATCAAGTTGGCATTGCTAACCAGGAAAATGCGTCACAAAAATGGGTTCAGCTACGAATTAAAGGATAAACCGTGTTTTTTTCATAAAAATAAACAAGTAAGAAATATACAATTCTAGCTGAATTCTCCATTGTTTCCCGCATTTTAAGCAGAGTTTTTTTTAAATCAGCCGATGGCGTAGGTAATTTTGCTCTTATTTTGAACGACGAAAATTTGTAACTTTTCGTCAAGAAGTAACAAAATTCGTAGGAATGGGAGTGGGTGGTTTTTGAAATCTCGTGTAAAAGGTGACCTTCATCTCGTATTGAAAGTAAAAGTATGCAAAATATCATCAATCTTGAAATTAAACTGTGTTTTGAATAAATAATAAATCCGCGCCACTCGCCTGCCGCTCGTCACAGATACTCTTTTTTATACATTAATAGCTGGTCCCCGGCATGCGTTGCAATGCCATTCAAATAAATAAATTTATTCTCCCTACATGTCCTTTCCCGTGTGTCCCCGTTTCCTTCCACTTTCCCTCACCCTCGTCTCTTCCCTCTCCGCGAAACCCACCTCCCTCGTTCCCCTTCCCCCTGCCTTTCCTCTGTGCCGCTAAAATATATGAAATGCACACATTTTCATTTATACAAATTTCATAATGCCACAGCTTTCCTTTATATATATTCCTTGCCTATATGTTATTCTGATGAATGAGCTATATTATTGAAAAGTTTCATTAAAATCCATTCAGTTGTTTTTTGCGTGAAAGAGTAACAAACACACATATATCCATACAAACTTTTTATAATATTAGTAAGATTGTGTTTTTCCATTATATGTATAAGAACAAAAGCAAAACAATTAGCGCATTGGCATTTGAAGTTTTTGAATTTTTGGAATTCACTCACTACTCAATATTATACTTATCACAAAATTCCTGCCGCTCTTTCAAAAGATGAGAATTTGTTACATACAAAATGTATGAGGAAAAGAATTTTCTTCATAATTATTTTTTTCGTGAATTTTTCCGATGTTTTAATAGCTATTCTGCTATTCGGGGCGAAAACAAATCAAAAATCATAAAAATCGGTCCAGTCGTTCTCGAGTTATAAATGGTGTAACTAACCCGAATTCGTTTTATATATTAAGATGTAGATATTTTTTCATGCTAATAATTGCAACAGATATCAGTTACCTAGTACCCTAGAAGAGTTGCGACTATCGCCGTTCGTATCTAATGCACGAACGGTTACGGAAACAGCCGATGATATGCGATCGACAGCTGGGCTCCCTCAGTGTCGGGTTCATTGACTTCGGAATTACTTAGAGCCTCCAATATTCATTGTGCACCTCATGATAACATAAATAAAGTAACCTGTAATCTCGACGAATTTAGATCTTTAATGGAAGTTCCCGAACACATTTTAAGTAGTCTCAATTACCGGGATTGAAGTACATTACGATTAATGTGATTTTATTACAAATTAATATTATTACCAGCTGATTAGGTAGGCATTTGTTGGTCTTATTTTCAGTTATAAGTAGGTTTTAAAAATAAATCTTATACTCGTATATACAAATCTCGTGTCGCGGTTTTTGTGGTCGCACTCCTTCGAAACAGCTTGACCGATTTTTATGATTTTTTTTATGTATATTTGGTAGGTTTTAAAGTATATTTAATACAGCTAGGTGATTAGGGTGTCCCTATCCAGAAAAAAAACAATTCCAATTTTTTTACAAAAATATATATTTTTTTTATTTGGCATCAAAAAGTACCTATAACCCCAAATTTTAATCCTTCCACCTCCACCCTCCCATTTTTTAATCGCGATTTTAGTATTTTTGTGTGAACAAATTTAACCGTCTTTCGTATTTCAAACAGAACGAAATTATTTAAGTTGTTGAATGACAGATGGTGCTACGTCCGCCTCATCGAACTTTCATCCACACATGCGCAAGACATTCACGAGAAGCGTCGTGTCATTTTGATATTTCATTCGGCGTCATGTTCTCGCGTGGGCAAACCATAGAGCTTATTTGTGTTGGATAAAGACGGACTGACAAAAAATGTCGTACACTCAATTGCTCTTCGAAATTTATATTGATTTTCTTTATTTTTGATTTTCCTACTTTAGTTGGTGTTTTTTGTTTTTATCGGCGGTCATCGTCTACAGCGCTCCATTCCTCTTTCCAAAGATCCCATCCCCACACACTAATAATACATTCATATTTTTTTATTAACAACCAAAATATTCACTAGAAATAATTTATATGGCAGAACAACGTTTGTCGGGTCAGCGAGTTATACAATATATTTTAAGTAATATATATGTCGCTTTCTTTTCTTTTGCCTGTTTATTTTAAAGTGGTTTGAAGATTGGATATTAATTTTACAAAAATAAATATTTTTATTTTTTTGGATTTGGTAGGATGCGAACCTCCGTTTGCTGAATGTCTCTCTGGGCGCTGAGGGTCAGGCGCCTTATACTGCTCTGCTATCGGAGGCTCGCGCGTAGTCGTGAATTTACAGCATTATATTAGAACCGAGTACGGTCAAATAATAAATTTTAGTGACGCACTACCATTTCATCCGAATTACAAATCACCAACGGGGCTAAAAAAACTTCACTCCGAAAAATCAAAGTCTGGGGATTACGAAATGTGAACAGAAATGCATTCTAATAAATGGTTTCTGTTACTTTCAAACATTAAATAAAACATTAACAAAAACCAGTTACGTTTATCATAGGAACACATTTGTGGAAACAAGGATCTGGGTGTTGCGAACTTTGTTACTTTAACTTGACAAAATGTCCAGACAATTTGACATCCAACTTGTAAATAAATGTCTTGTCTGAAAACCGCTTCCTGGGGACGACCATTCATCAGGCAGCTGCAGGAATAGCAGACAAGTGGCTGCCACCTCAATCACCATATTGTTATACAAAGTTAGGTGGGTGCAGCAAACCCTTGGATTATAGAGTTGAAGGGTGTTTTTCACAAGAACAGTAAAAAAAACACAATTGTAATTAATTTAATTGGCTTTTTCCAAATTTATTTGGGGAAAAATATTTGAATTTGAAATTGATTTGAGAATTGAGAATTCAGAGTATCCGTGATCCTTGGAATTTCTTAATATTTAAAAATGAATGTTTCTATATTTGTCCCTTAAGCGTTCCTAACCATCCATCTGATTGCGGTGAAACTTTGAAGTTGTTATTGTGCTCTTGCCCGGGAAGGTTTAGTTTAGTTTAGCGGCAGAGAGGGAAGGCGAGAGGAGAAAAGGAATATGGGAGGGGCGGAGAGGAATGAAGGAGGAATGGTTCGAGGGAGGGAGAAAGTCCAGGAAGGTGGCAGGGGAACGCGGGAGGGAGACAGGGGAAAGGGGGAGCGAAAGATGGAATGGGGAAGGTGGGGAGAGGGAAGGGAAAAGGCGGGGAATATGGGAAGGGGGAACATGGGAAGGAAATATGGGAAGGGGGAAAGGGCACGCGGGAGGGAAAGGGGAGGCGGAAAGTAAACGGGAACGAACGGGAAAGGATATGCAGGGAGAAACGATTTATTTAAGTGGCATTGCAACGCATGTCGGGAATTCGCCGGTTAATAATAAACGTCGAAAACGAGAATCTGGCGGCTGGAACAAAATACCAGGAGCACAGAAATTTGTGTTAGTTTGGCACTAAAGACACAAAATAAAATATTAAAAATAATAATAAATAAGTGAAAACATGAACCTGCTGTTAACAACAATATACAAGGTGCATATGACTGGGTATTTCCTTCGACCAAGTATATTTCCATTTGGTTATTATTATTAACGTTTATAGCTCAGTGACAGTAGATACGTTTTCAATTTGGGAGGCGGGAATGGGTACCACCGCCCCGGGATCCATTTATTGGACCTCTGCCGAACGTCACCCAAGCTTAGCAGCGTGCGTCTGCCCATCACGCGGTAGGCCGGATCGGGAGAGACTGCTTGAGGGAGACCTTATTTGATATCTTTAGCAGGTATCTTTTGGAACATCGCGTCGCCTTGCATCCCAGGGGGAGGGTTGAATTCATTCGCCCGTTACTTCTTGGACAAACTGACCGCCAGATCCATACCCATTCCTTTTACATTATTCCTTCCCAAAACTTCGTTTCCCTGAAAAGACCCTCCTCACAGGAACCCCAAAGATGACCCTTGAGTGAATTTTTTCTCTTATGTGGAGCTAATGTAAAAAAATATTGAAAATCGCGAAACGAGGAAATCATTAATACCTATATTGCGGGTGGGTGAGTGTGGGTCCCACCTGGGCGTCGCGTGTTCGATTCCTCGGCTGGCTAAGTCATCCATCACAACACAAGCAACATCTTCAGCTTTCTAGGAGATTTTCAAACATTTTTGGGTCATTCGTGACCCGGGAATGTTGGTCTATGGTTGGTCCTTTTAAACAAAAAAAATCTTTTGAAATAGGTAAGTACATTTTTCAATTTTCCTGTGGTTTTACACGAGTTAGCGCTATTAACGGTAAACGGACAACTCGGAATGAATTTAACACCTCCTTTGAAAAGTCATTAAAAGTGATGAAAAAAATATATTTAAAAAATTGGTTATATAATATATGTTACGTTAGGTTAGGGCTATTTTTCTATTATTTTTTTCGTAGCTTTTTTCAAAACAATTCAAACAGGTGTTAAATTGAGTTGATTCTTAGTTGTCAACCGCTATTAATATTATAATCCTAAGTTATCGAAATGTGATGAATGATTGTATTGTGTTTCTGATTTCAAATATGTTTTTCTTTTAATCTAGGAATGCAACATGTCTTTTCCGGTTCTTTCAGCCAGGCAGCATTTTCCTTGTACGACAACATATCATTCATACACCAGGAAGCCGTGAATGGCCGCGGACTTATGATTAATATGGCGGGTTTCTGTGACGACGGGACGTGCCAAGTTTTCCCAGAGACAAATAATAATATCCACTTTATTTATTGCGCGGATGTAGCGTGGCAGAGTGGTAATATCCTTAGTTCTGAACCCGGAGATCGAGGGTTCACGAGAACACAATAGAGACAAAATTAACATTTATAATGACTTCCTATTTTTAACTAACGAATAATTGACATATATAATTTGGGAGGCGGGAATGGGTATAGCCTCCCCGGGGACCATTTTTTGGATAACCAACATCTCTGCCATAGGTCTCCCCAAGGGGTTCGCTACGTTTGGTGACTTAGCAGGGGTACCCTGTGAGATTTGTCTGAATCTGGTGGCGGATGACTTGGACACACTGAACCCTAGATTCCTACGCTCCCCTCTTACCTCTTTCCCTCCCAGAATTTCCTCTCCTTAATTTCTTTAAAAAGACCTTACACACAGCATCCTCAAAGATAACAGAGGCCCCGAGGAAATTTATTTTTCTCAGGGCCTCCCGTGTGGAGCTAATATAAAATAAAAATAAAATCATCGTTCAAGACGTAATAAGCATTGAAAGTAGTTTAGAAACGTTAAGTTAGGGAGGCGGGAATGGGTAATGCCGCCCCGGGAACCTTTATCGGATAACCAACACCTCTGCTACAGGTCACCCCAAGTGGTTCGCTACGTTTGGTGATTTATTCATGGGGTGAGGTTTGTCTTGGAGGCGCATGACCGGGACACACTGAATACCAAATTCCTACCCACTCCTTAAACCCCTTTCCTTCCCAGAACTCTCCTCTCCTTCATTTACTTAAAAAAAACCCTCCACACAGCATCCCCCAAAGAAGACATAGGCCCTGAAGGAAATTATTTTTCAGTTCAGTTGTTCAGGCTTTTAACATTTTCTGAATAGAATAGTCTTAATTATACTGTACAGATAAAATAATAGCAAAATGCACAAAATAAATGACAAAATTCATGCCTTCGAGAAACTTTCGTCTGGTAAGGCTCTTGACTCGCAATCCGAAGGTTGCGGGATCGAATCCCGGCGTGCGCAAATAAATTTTATTGAATTAATTTGTGTTATATCACAATTAACAAATTAAAAATCTGTACCCGAGAAGCATACTGATGCAAGGTTAAAAAGGTAAAATGTTCAGGAGAGCCAAAAAATATCTTTTCTGTAACTATGGTCTCAAAACTTAATTGGATATCTATGCTGAAAGATAACAAAAAAGCAATTATTAAATCAATTAGTTTTGTTTTAAAAACAAGCCTAAAACCTTTAAAATTATTGTTTAAAAAAACGCTAACTTGAGTCAAACTAAAACACGGACTTGAGTCTTTTTGACTCAACCTTCTGCTTCAAAATGAAATGGAATACATATTTGTAAAACTAATTAAACTCATTTCAACTCATACATTTTTATTTGGTACGCCTGAAAATAATAAATCCCGTTCAATGGCACGGAATCTAATATTTATCCAACTTTTCCTCACTTAGTACAAAAAAAATTTGCCTGCCCACATTAAGCCCGCGTTCTATACTGATAACAATTTAGGTAAATTACTAAAAAACACTAAAGATATAGATCATAAATTAAGCCACTCAGGCATTAACCAACTATGTTGCAATGATTGTCCTTCGTTCTACATAAGTAAGACAACTAGAAATATAAATATCAGAATCACAGAACATTTAAGATCCTTAAATAATAATATTTTTTCAGAGTTTGCTAATCACCTAATTTTCACAGATCACACTTTTAATAAGGACACAGTGGTTAAAATTCTTCACCGTAACAATAAAAGCAAAAAAATAGATAACTTAGAAGCACTAGAAATCAGAAAATCCCTAAATAATAACAAAATTAATTTATCTTCCAATTAACAGCTCTGTTCTTCCTACACCTAAAAGTTGTATATCTGTCATCATTCTGTATCATAGTTTAGTTATAATATTCTCCTGACGAAGGAATGGTGCTTCTGAAACCGGTAGAGTGTTTATAAAATAAAAGTGGTCTACAACAAATTTATATGTGTTTTTATTGTGAAATGGAATTTTTTGTTATGACATGTGGTGTACTATGAAAGGTGATCCCTTTGAAAATTGTTTACTTCCATAGAAAGCGAAGTAATGTTAGAGGCAGAAGGATGCAAATGGATTTGAGTCATAATACTCAATATGCATCTAAATCATAAAGATGCAAGTTCATGTAGATCTTTCTAAGATAGTTGTTGCATCAAAGGTAGTTGCATCCGTATACATTTTTGAAAATCCTATTTTTCTTCATGATAGGACCTGTATCTTTCTGCCACTGACAAACATGATAATTTACTTCAAGTCTGCATTAAAAACTCATTTCTCCAAATTTTGGACTCGCATCCGTATGCTTTTCGGGTACAGAAATAATGTATGGTATTGCGGCACGTTCCAGAGCGGAAGAAACTCTAAGAATCGCCCTGATGTAAGATCACCATTCAGTATTGAAACGTTGGTTGAAATGGCTTTAGGCGTGTTAGGTGACCATATCTGAATAGCCAAGTACTTCCCCACCGTCCTCTTCCCATCTCCTTTCCCTACCCACTACCTGCATCCTCACAACATACCCCAATTGCTGATGACATGGTTCTACTGGCTTCAGACGGGTTCAGTTGGGACTCTTGCGCGGTAAACACATAATAAAAAAGGATATTAATTTTGGCAGAATAAACGAAGATCTGCAGATTCCTCCCAAAAAGGTGGAATTTTTGGAAAATGTTTTTTTCAAACTAGGTTGATGTACCGTTTACTGGGTTAGGTTATCTATTTCTTTTATCTATAACTTTATGTTTTGCTTTAATTGCTTTTTGTTTGTTTATAATATGAATTTTATGAGGATGTTCTGCTGTGACTGGTTCATGCAACCAATGTAACGTGTCAATAATTATACCTATTTATAAAATATTTATAACAGTTTGTTTCCCTAATAAACTAAAATAAAAATATGTATTTTATTTTCACTTCTCTTTTATGACATAATCTGTTACGTCAACGGATATTCATCGTTCAATAACTTATACCAAAATTTCTTGGGTACTTACTGACGTACAATACGTCGCCGATTGTCGGCAACATTGTGAATCGCTAAGCTTGACGTATCGACGCATTATCGGCCTAGTATTATAGCCGCCAAATAATAATTTCACAATGTGAAAAGATTCGCTCGCTGATCGATGAATTCTTCTGGAGTCTGCTATGGATCGTGACCCCCACTCCAGTTTTCCTGTTGGCCAAGGTTTCTTCTTTCCTCGCGGATCTGAACTGCGAGGAGAGCTGCCAGTGTTACTTGGTCACTCCAGCGCATTATTGACCTTCTTCTGCTTCTCTTGCCTTCCACTTTTCCAGTGACCAAATGTCTCATACGAGTATGAGCATTTGTATGCATTTCTGGCAGTGGTTTCCTTGCCGAAAATTGCTGAAAAACCACATATACCTACCTATTGCTTAGGTAGGTACAAGGGGTACAAGGGGTATAAGGGGTACAAGGGGTACAAGGGGTACAAGGGGTACAAGGGGTACAAGGGGTACAAGGGGTACAAGGGGTACAAGAGGTACAAGGGGTAGACGGAGTACAAGGGATACCTACCTAAGCAATAGGTAGGAAGAGAGAAAGAGACATCAAGTTTTTACAATTTCGGAGTGGGTTGGAGAACCGCCGCTCCGGGAACATTTATTGGATAACCAACACCTCTGCCATAAGTCACTCCAAATGGTTCTTATGTCCAGGTCCTGGCGGGCGGTGCGTCTGACCACTAGCGATGGGTAAGTTCTGCATTTTGCCGGAGGCCTCCGAGGCGTGCTTCCTTTTAAAAGTACTCGAGTTCTAGGAGCAGGTTACGGGTCCGAGTTCTTCGGCTACCGGGACGCACGGGTTCAGCCGGAGCTGGACCTCGGAGCCGGAACCCGCACAAGAACTCGAACCCATACAAGAACCCAAGTGTTGAGAGTGGCTCGGACCACGAACACGGGGACGCCGGTGGAGGCATTCTTGATGGATGTGTAGGAGTGGGATCTATGGCGACGCGTGATTGTTTTTTTGTTGTTGTTATTATAGAAAAAAGAATCATCGGACAGCAAAACGACATCTACTTTTGTACACTAAATATGTTCAGAAATCGCTGGTCAAAATCCTTCGGGTACGTATTGTTCCACCTTGTATATTTTTTTTATTTAAATTATTTTATAATAGATTAATCATCCTTTAAGTTCAGTACGAGAATACATGTATACAAAAATGTTCCATGGTTATAAGATAAGGTAATCAAAACTCTACTATACAGGGCGTCCGGGGGTAAAATGCATTAACTTCGGGAGGTGATTCTACATGATAGTACAAGTAAAAAAGGTAAATAACTTTTTTAGAAATCCCAACTTTTAGGTGTAGTTTTGAGGTAAAAAGAAAAAATTAGTCCGGCGTGTGCGGCCAGATTTATTATTTTCCACTGTTACGATACGGGCCAATCATAATCAAGTCGGGCGCCCGGCAGACTCTCAGCAAGTAAGATCGTACCTCACACAAAGGATTTTTAGTAGGTACGTATTTTTGTATGGGAAAAAAATGTTGGAATTTCGGAAAAAGTTGTTAATATTTTTTACTCCTACCATAATGTAGAATAACCTCCCGAAGATGCACTTTACCCCCGGACACCCTGTATATCCTTTTTTAATGATCATTAAAACTCTGGTTATCTATTACTTCTCCGACGATCGGTGGCCTATTATTTAACGACTGGCATTGTAAATATTTGGTTTGCTTCATGTTATCTTCTAATAATTAGATATTTTAATTAACATCTGCAACAATTCACAGAAATGTAATTAGCAGGTGAACTTCTCCACCTAATGTGCCAATATTGCGATTGTCCTCCTTTATAAAGGCTTCGTTTGCAAAAGCCTTTAATTATTTGAAAATACAGACGCACTTCTCAATATACTCGTAATATATATATTTGGTTCAGGAGAGCGTACGATATCTGGTATGTTTTGAAAGTGCCTAGAATTTGGTATTTTTTTATTATTATTTATGGATCTACACTTCCAAGCGATGTGCTCAGATATAATGAAGGTAAACGTGCACTAAGATCTTGATCTTCCATTACAGTTGACCTTCCGATAGCAAACTTGTACCGCCGAATAATGAAAGTATAAAATGAGTCTAGTTTTTGAACTGATAATTCGTGGTGGAATTCCATTGTATTAGAATTTGAAATTAAAACAACTTTTGTACTTTCTTCCACTAATTTTAAAATTCTTAAAATATCTTCCACAAATTAGTGGAAGAAAGTACAAAAGTGTTTTAATTTCAAATTCTAATACGAAAGTATAAAACATATTATTTTCATTCAAATGCATCAAGAACTACTTGTCGATATACTGTGTACACCAGGGCATTAGTAACAAAAATCGACACTGTGAACAAATTAGTTTGATATCCATGCCAACTCACTATTAAAGATATTTTTGAAGTCGATTTTAGGTATGAAATTGGTAAATAATACACAAAAGATTACACTTTTATAATAATTACTTTATAGTAAAAAAAACAAATAGGTAATAGCCGTTTACACATTTTACATGTTGGTGTTATTCCGGCTGCATAATAGATACCATTATTTATTTATTTATATTTATTTACGCCCTAGAGGGCTTTCACGTGAATAGAAAGAAATTTATACTCACAATGTTAATTATGTGTGTTACTAAACGAATAAAATAGAATTAATAAGAATGCAATCATCATCGCAGGGTATAGAACATCAGATTTAAAGAAATGAAATAGTATGAGTAGTAGTTATAAAAGCTAACAAAATTTAGCTTAAAATATATAAACATATATAATCAATAATAAGATCTGATATAAAATAAAGTGCAATGTGTAAGAGCTGGTTAGTAGGTATAAACAAACAAATGTATGTGTATATTATTGTAGGATAATAAGACAGAACTAAATAGAACAGAAAATAAAATAAAATACGGATATAAGTTACTGCTTAGGTAATTATGGTTAATGTAGCAAGTTAATCAAAATATTTTCACTCCACTCTAAGTCTCTAGTCGCAGTCACTCTAAGGCAGTGACTGTCCCGCTTATTATATAGGCAAAACGGCACGAAATATAAATACCCGTGTCAAAGAACATCTTAGATGTTTACACAGCACTCGGAATTCGTAAACCACTTGATCGAAACAGACCATAAATTTGATAAAAACTCAGGCGTCACCCTAATTCATAAAAACACGATAGGTATCAGGTTGGATAACTTAGAGGCAATAGAATTAAGGAAAGCCATAAACGCTAATAGTAGGGTAATTAATAACCAATAAGTTTAAATAAAAGTCCAGTTCTAAGATTGTTCCCTATTGACAAAGAACACTCCCGTTCCCTTCCCAATTCTCCATATACATTTACGCCTTCTTCCACCTTCACTTGAGGAGTCCAGCTCAATTTTGTTAAATCATATTTTATCTATAACACACATGTAACTTAATGTTAGTAGAGTATTGTACTGCCCTGAAGAAGCTACGGTTGTAGCGAAACCCGGTCGGCATAAAGTATATAAAATAAAAGTGGTGTTTACGAAGTTATTGTTTTATTTTTAATTACAATGTCCATTTTTTAAATCATGTTTATCTTGTCCAAGTATCTCTTGTATTTTTAAATTGTCGCAGAACATTTCTCTGCCCACATATATTTTTTTTCTTTATTACTTCAATCAGAAAACTTTGCAATCATATTTTTCCGCAAAATTTATTCCATTAAAAATAATAGCCGATGAGAGTTCTTGATTACATTTTAAATAAAAGCGTTCACTTGATTGAATCTGTTGACAGTTAACTGACAGATCGAGCGAGAAATTGAAAGCCTCAAAAGTTCGTGGAACAAGTAAATGAAAGTAAAACCCCGCTTTGAAATGTTTATTCATATAGTACTTAGAAAAGAACAGAAGAAATTAAATGTTTTCGAGTGATTTTTAATCATTACTTATTTTTCCGCGGTAGATTTCCACGAAACGATTCCAATCAAATAAATTGTTTACAAGTTTATTATTAAAAAATAAATGTATTTCCACCATCTGTTTGTTTGCGAACAATTAAAATTAGATGAAGCAAACAGTTTCATTAAATATTTAAAATAACATGGCTTCGCTCGACTGAAAACTGTTTTATTAATTTTTTTTTGTTTGTTACTGAACAATTGAAAAATACAACATTGTTTCAGTTTCCCAGATTTATTGTATTTTTTACACTTTTTTTAAAAAGTTTCTGAGAGCAATATGGAAATGTTATGAAAGACTGAAAAAATGGTTTTATTTATTTTATTTGATTATATTACGTCATTTCATTATTTTCACATTAGAATATTCATTAGAAATATTACGACCACCTAAGTAGGCGCATGCCTGTATCGTGGCAGACTATATTACAATATATTAACAAAAATTGTAAATGTAGATACAAAAAAACAAAATTATAAATACATATACAGGGTGTTAAGGGACGTACTTGACTTACTTTAACCAATGATTTCTGACATTATTTGGAGTAAAAAATGTAAGTGAAATTTTGGACTTCGGTGACTTTTTAGATGTTTTGTTTTTCGACAAAAACATAAAAAATAGTAGGTGTTGGACACTTGGAGGCGGGTTTAGGGGTTGGTTGGTTACTCAGCTGAGTGATCAGTGACGGCATGCGGAAATTTTTTTTTGTTTGTTTGATTTTGAAGAATAAAAATTTGAAAAAAAAGTCATCCTAAAAGTCACCGGAGACCAAAATTTCGTTTACATTTTTTACTCCAAATAATGTCAGGAATCACTGGTTTAAGTAAGTCAAGTACGTCCCTTAATATCCTGTATAACATAATAAAAATCAAAGTAAAAATTAAACTGAGTGATAAAATAGACATTTTCAAAGAAAGTTGAAATAAATTTCTCAAATAATATTAAAAAGCAATTAAAAAAAGTATATGTATAATAAGACCTCCTTTTTGAAAGAAGTGTATTCTAAGAACTTGTGACTCTCGTGTGTTAACAAATCAATCAAAAATGCAAATTTTGCTTTGCGAAAGTTTTCTGCATTTAAGTAAACAGAAACTTTTAACCTTTTTATTTCATTTTATTTTCGGACACTTGATGGATATTTTGAAGCAACAGAGCTAATGATGTTTAAATCAAAAGCAATCGCGTTGATCTAGAAATATCAGCAATGCGAATTTCATGACGCCGGAGTTCAACGTTGGATAGAATTTCTGAACAAAACACTAAATTGTGATTGCTGCACTATCCTAACTACCTGGAGCAAGTTAGACTATATCATCCCCAATTCGGAGCACCTACAACACTAAATATAATTATTAAACCTATTTCTGGCCACGTTTCGATTCTGAAAGGCGCTTTTAACCAGGGCGATACTGAGAGTATCCAATCTGTAACAAGGAAGAAGTAAAGGACTTAAGCTGATTGAAGAATTTCTTCAATTAATAAGGTAAACAACTTGAATGATCGTATAATCTTCAGCTTTACTTAAATTAAAGTTCCTGCGTAGAATTCAAATTACTGTCGCAATTGGACGAAAGGTGGGTGGAAATTTATAAGATTCTTGATCTCAGAAGTAGAGTTGTTTCTTGTCAAAGAAATATTTATAATGGAAGAGATGGAAAAACAGAAGAGAGGGAAAGAGCAACGATAATAATATTTTTAATTAAATGTTTACAGGTAAATTCGAACCAGTTTTCCACTCTAAATGATTAGTTTTATTCCGAAGATTTCGAAAAAAGGTCGAGTAAAAGAAACCAGTGTTAAAATTTTGTTTGTTAATCTAACTTTTTGAAGTAAAACTTCTTTACGCACGCTCGACTTGGGGGGTAAGCTGGTGAATGCGTTACTAAAAGTGGTGATTGTAACGAAAAATGTCATGCGAACTGTAATCGATGCGAACGGTGATCGATTGCTAGGCGAACGGTCGGGCCTTTACGCACGCTTGACTTGGGGAGTGATAAGGATAAGGATAAGGATGGTCACTCCAAGGTCGTAGGTCACCCCAAGGTCGTAGGTCACCCCAAGGTCATAGGTCACCCCAAGGTCGTAGGTCACCCCAAGGTAGTAGGTCACCCCAAGGTCGTAGGACACCCCATGGTCATATTTCACCCCAATGTTATATGTCACCCCTAGGTCATAGGTCACCCCGTTCGCTACGTTTGGTAACTTAGCAGGGATACCTGGGTTCATTGGGCGAGGTTTGTCTTGTAGTTTTACTTCAGTCGTGTGATCTAAAGCACACTCTTTTTTATTTATTTTTTTTTAGGCGTGTGAATGCCAAGAGGAACACCTGTTTTCAACTATCTTGAAAAAGTGGCTTATTAAGTATTCGCTTATTGGGGTTGTGAGCTGAAGGAAGAGGGGAAGGGAAGGAAATGGGGAAGATTAATGTTGGCAAGAACCCGGATATTCAGTTCTGGTCACATGAATAAAACCATTTCGAGCAATGTTTCGATTGTGAATGGTGGTCTGGCGATACTGAAGGTATCTACCACTCTGAAACGTGTAGCAATATGAGCTATAATATCATCTACAGTCAAGTTCCCACCAAAAAACTCAACACAAAAATACGCTACAGGGTTCACAGAAAACTTATTAATACTAAAAGCAAACAAAAAATTATTCCAAAAAGGATCATATTACATGGTCATTAAAGTATATAACAACCTATCACATAACATTAAACAAATACACGAAACACACAAATTCGTATCGTCACTAAACACTTTCCTTATAAACAACACCTAATTACAACCTAATTACAACCTATAATTACACCTTTTGTAAATACCTCATAAATAAAAGAAACCAGCATAAATGACACATCTATTTTTGTATTTTTATTGGTATATTTGTATAAACATTATAACATAATATGTATGAGGTTAGCCGGAAGAAATGGGGTCTACCTATAAGCTACACCTTTTGTATTTTTTATTTGCACAATAAATATTTTTAGATTTGATTTGATATGATTTTTATAAAATAAAAATTGTAAAATAAAACATAAGGTTGTCATACTATACCTAGCAGAAAATATGGTGTTGTTGCAACAATTAGAAAATACTCTCTGTATCGCCCTGCAGGACCCCATTCAGAATTGGAACGTTGCTTGAAATGGCTTTATTTATGTACACGCAGCTTTCCCTTCCCAAGCTCCTTTCCGACCCCACTTCAGCAGAGTCTAATTAGGAATGCCATAGTCTCACTGGCTCCAGACAGTAGTTGCATGAAGTTGGGAACATTGTACGGCATTCACAAAAAAAACGAATAAAAACAAAACTCTCGAACCAGCAATCTGGAGTTATGAAATTTAGGTAACCGAACAACTCAACACAGCAAATCAACACAACTTTCAAAATTAATAAAAAAAAAATACAGTTCAAATAATTAGATTTAAAGGTTAGTTTATATATTTTAATTACTTTGTATCTCTTTTCAAATGTGCGTTGATTTGCCACAGGATTGATTTATCACGGAATAGAAATTTTAAGAGATTTTTGTATTTAAGGCCTTAACAGGGTAACGCATTTTTAAAATAGTTTAAAAAAAAGCTTCTAAAGGGAAAAGTGTGTACTTTTTTTTACATATCTACAGTAGGTATTTTTTTTACAGAGGAGGCACTGGGGAAACAATCTCTAGTCGTCTTTGGGGTGTTTTATCGAGGGTATTTTTAGGGAAATGAAGATGAGAAAGTTCTGGGAAGGAAAACATTATGGGTAGGAATCTTGGAGTCAGCATGTTTAGGAGTGATGGACTTATGAATCCATTCCTCTCAATGCGGTGAAAGGAGATAGGTCGAGACAATTCAGCTGGAGGATCTAGGTTAGATTTCCCTCAACAAGGGGGCAAACGCATTGGCCTCAAAGACCTAGATAAATCTCACTTCCATCAAGCCGGGCATCCCTGCTAAGTCACCAAACGTAGCAAACTACTTGGGGTGACCAATGACAGTGGTGTTGGTTATCAAATAAATGTTTCCCCGACCATATCCGCCTGCCAAATTGAGTATTAGTACTAGTAAAAATTTAACCTCCACCTAGACATAATTCATTCTGCCTATTTTGCACATTGTTCGTAACCTTACATGCACCCCACATAGAAATACTAAGTACGACGTAAGAAGGAACATGGTCGGGTATTTCCTTTGTTACTGCGAGGGTCGTGGGATAAAGCTACCGAGTAAATAATCTGATAGTAGTGTGTGGGTGCGTCAGCGTGCCCGAATGGGGCTCAATTTTTCTTTTTGGTGAAATTCGTCAAAAAGGTTCATATTTTAAAATTTGGTTTGGGTTCCGCTGACCCGGGAACCATTAATTGGATAACCAATACCTATGCCATAGGTCACTCCAAGTGGTTCGTATGTTTGGTGACTTAGCGGAGATGTCCAGGTTCATGTGATGAAGTTTTTCCAGGTCTTGGTGATGGGTGCAACTGCCCGTCAGCAGCCGGCGGGTCGGATTTGGAGAGACTGGATGGACCTCTCCAGTCGGACTCTCTCAACCCCAATAAGTGGATTCGTACATCACTCCTGGACACACTGACTCCCAGATTTTTTCCCTCCCGTCATACCTTTTTTCTTCCAAGAAGTTTTTCTCCTTCCTTCCCTTTAAAATATGACATGTATATCGCTTACTAAGAGAGCGATTGACCTGAAATTTGATAAAGAATAGTGTTTTAGAATGCCAGTAAAAATTAGACCTGCTGGAGCCATCAATGAGTCAGGCCAAAAACTATTCAATACTACTTCGTACAATATAATATTTTAATAGCAAATTGATATAATTGTCTTTTTCGAAATTGAATCCGATTTTTTCAAGAATTCAGACAGGCTATATAGTACCTACGATATATGTATATTTTTTATTTGAACATAAAAGTACAGACACATTATTAAAACTTTGACTGTCCAACTAGGAGGTTTTCCGTTTTAGGACAGTCAAATAGCATGGTTTAGTTCACATTAACTAGAGCTCCCAGTTATTGCAATCATACATTATTTAGTACAAATTAGTACATTTATTTTTGTGAATATTTTTCTTGACCATTCTGTAGCAATTGTCTTGTTGTGATATTTTATTTCCTGCTTTTGTATATTATTAAACGTTTCAAAGGGTTTCCCAGAACTCTATTTCCTTAATTTCTTCAAAAAGACCATCTATCCAGTTTCTCAAAAGATGACGTAGGTTGTGCTGATAGAAATCATTTTTATCAGTGCTTCCTGTGTGGAATAGATATAAAAGAAACGGCGTTATTTAAGATGTCCGACTATTATGATTCTAGAACTTGTCTGTTCAGAGTACATAGCCTTCTTCTCCAGGGGCGTCAATAATATTTCTAGGAGAGGTTTAATGATGTTGCCAGACCCGGGGCGATGTGTATTATTCTGTGAGAGAACATGTCGATATAAACAGCTCCTTCTAAATAAATAAGGGGTTGCCAACACGTGTTTATGTTTTTCTTATAAATTAGATAGGACTTTATTACTTCCTTGTGCGTTTTTGGGGTTAGGACTAACTGTAATATTTAGCGAGAGCTTTGCATTTGCATATACTCGTAAAAAGTTCTGGTAAAAAACGGAATGAGGGGTGGTTAGGTATCAGGTGTTTAGTGTGATCTCCTTCAACCGGCCTCTCTCGATCGCAGCTGGTGGGCAGAGCATCCGCCACCAAGATCGACAAGCTTCACGCCATAAACTTGGGCACCAAACGTAGCGAACACATTGGGGTGAACTATGACAGAGATGTTGGGCAATGAATGGTTTCTAGGACGACGGTACCCGTACCTGCCTTCCCAAATTGAAAAATCTTCTAGAAATTTCAAGAAATAGCACATGATCCTACATACATGGGTAAGCTAACAAGGCCATTTCTATCCGTTGAAGACGTTTCAAAGATTTCTTCTGGCCTTTGAGATTTTTGAAAAAAATACAGAACTGTTTTTTTTTATTCACTTTAAAGTTTCTTCCTGTATAGTTTTCTTAGAGGTTCCAGACATCGGCTAATTATATACAAATTTATGCATTTCCTACTTTGCAAAAGAGTTACATTTTTTGTCATATATATGTGGACGTTTCTAGGTATTTTCCATGTTCTATACTACAATTATCGTTTTAATTAATCTTTGGCGATTTAAATCTCTAAAATAAAAGTAAAGAAATAATAGATATTAGTGTGTTGCTTCTGTTGGTTGTATTGTGTAAGGTTCGCGTGTGTTATTCTTTGTTTTCCAGATTGCTTTTTTTATGGAAACTTTTCCTTTTGACTTGATCCAGTTTTTTTATTTCTGTTTGAAAGCTGGATTGTTTATTTTATTTTTCGATTACAAGCGGAATAATGTTACAATATTTTGATCATATAAAGGGCCGTGTCCTCTCTCAATCAATGGTATTCATTGAGAGTGATATGTTAATATGTTATGTGAATGCATAGTTATTGATTATTCTTTTTGTTTGTGTGGAATTGTTTCGTGATTTATTTTTGAGCGAGTGTAATTTAATTGTGCATACGTTTATAGTTGTTTTATGTCAAATGTGGAAAAATTTGCCAATGCGTATTAGGTACCTGTGTGTATATATGGGTTCCGCCGTCCCGGGAACTATTTATTGTTTATGGTTTTATAAGTTTGGTGACACAAAGATGTCTGAGTTCAAGGGGTGAGGTTTGTTCACCTACTGGGTATTTGTCCGGATCGGGAAAGACTGGTTAAGGAAAATCAAACCTAGATCTCTCCAACTCTTTCGGGCCACCGCATCGCGTCGAACCGCAGTAGTGGGATGGATTTACATATATATTTTTAAAATATTATTTTACGACATTTGTTATGAATTAGTTTATGAATTATTTTATGATTTTTTTTATTATCTTAGCTCCTATCTCATCTTTGGGGATGCTGTGTGGAGGTTTTTTTTAGAAAAGGAAGGATAAGAAGTTCTGGAAAGGAAAAGGATATTGGAGTGGTTAGGAATCTGGGTATCAGTGTGTCCAGGAGTGACGGATGTACGAATTCATCCCTCCCACTGCGGTGCAAGGCGATGTCCCGAAAAAGTACGGTTTTAGAAGGCAAAGGGACTCCCTCAACCACTCTCTCCCGACTGGCCTGTCATGGAGCTAGTGGGCAGACGCATCCGCCACCAAGACTAGGACAAACTTCACCCCATGAACCCGGGCACCCTGGCTAAGTCCATATGTACAAAAAATTTATGGAAATGTGATTACTATAAAACATATTTCAAAATTAAATTTAAAATATTCATAATTCTATTGAATTAAATTAGAAACATGTCAAGTGAAAATCAATTTACTTGAAGTTTTGGTTCCCAGACCGCAGGTTTGTTATTCAAGAAACTAACCGATGATAAAGTTTTGATCAGTAAGTACTTGTCAGAATCTGTATAAACCTAAGTATATGAAATTCCAACGTATCCACAGAACGTTACCCGCTTGTATCGGCAGTGCAGCTCTTTGATACTTGAAGTACATTTCAATCGCACCCATACATCTACCTACCTCGGGTTCCTTACTCTACTTCATAATATAATGAAGGTACTTACCTTAAGGCCCGGTAGCAAGCGCTCAAAAAGAAGAAGGGAAAACATGTAAATACTAATGAAAGAGGGAGCACGCTAATATTAAAACGATAATATTTAAGCGAAAATTGTGAAAATGTTTAATAAAACACGACTCGTTTAAAACATAGAAAAAATCTTTTTGAACTATCTTAAATAGCATTTAAAGAAACACTTTTAATTTTTTCATACATGTAACTTGTAAAATATCATAAAAAAACGTATACTTCGCGATTTTTTTCTATCGAGGGAATTTCATAGAATTGTCGTTTCAGCGTAACCAATGTATAGATATTATCTTGCGGTGAAAGGAGATGGAGTCCTGCTGAAGAGGTCAAAGCTTCGCTTTAACCGGCCTCTACCGATTCAACCCACCATAAAGTTGGTGGGTAGACGCATCCGCCGCCAAGACCTAGATAAACCTCACCCCACGGAGCGTAATTATTTTCTTGATGAATTCAATTGAAAAAATGCTTATATCGTGAAATAAATGCTTCAAGAAGTTTTTTAACCGCTCAGACCCCGGGCCTATTTTGTCGGAAGGTCGAAAATATTAATTTTATTCCGCTTCGTGCTTCGTGTATTCCGTAATAAAATCCAAATCAATGAAATATTTCAGAATGCATCCGAAAACTAAAAACATAATTTATTTGGCAAACGTTATCTTTAACTCACTTTTTGCCATTTAATGAAAAAAAATCAGTTTCATAATTTATTTTCAAATTGCGGAAACTAAAACTTTGGATTCATAAAGGTGAACATTGGGTGTTGACTTTTTCTAATACTGTTTAGATTATATTTGTAGCCATGATTGTAAGGGAGACATAACGATTTATATGAGACCTATATGAGCTGGTCCGAAAATGTGGCAGGAATTAATAATCACGATCCAGCAGGATATGAAAACTTACATAGGTCATGTACGTCATCTTTGGGGATGCTGTATGGAGGATCTTTCAGAAGGAGAAGAAGTTCTGAGAAAGATAAAGGCATAGGTGGTGGATAGGAATCTGGGGGTTAGTGTATCTAGGATTGATATGTGCAATCCCTGCCACAGCGGTGCAGGGGACGGGTCATAACCGGCCTGATTCTTCCCAGTGCGTAGTTAGTAATTTGAGGTATCTAGCGTGACTTTATTATAAAACCCAAGGTTTCTTTCTGGATTTCATTTTATTTTAATTGGGTATCTAAATATTTAATCTTTTTAGAATAAAAACAAACAAACATTTTAGCTGCTTGGGATGTATGGCACCATCGCAAAAACTCACTACCTCGAAACACGAATGAGTAATTTCATGTCTGTTGAGTTTGTATCTCCCCGCGCGTGGACGTATGTACGTATAACTACTGTGTTTTTCTGAATGTGTGATAAAAAATATTGAAGTAACGATTTTTCAAAACTCATTTTTTCTTTAAGTTTTGAATTCATTGAGACTTTTGAAAATGTATCCGGCAAAATTTTACGTCTTCCGTGATTAATGGATTTTAATGTGTCAAATTAACATTAGTTTTGTGATGTTTTCAAGGTTTACTTTAACAACTTTTAATTTTTTCAGCACCAACGCGATTTTTGATAAACAGATCGATATATACAAATTTCATAACGCTAGAGCTTACCATTACACAAAGAAACACTTTTCTGCTAAAATGTAATGTTTTGTAAAAATTTTGAGTAATCCATCGATTTCTTTCCGAGATTTGCGAACGCAAACACACGGAACCCAAATTTTTATATATATAATATATGTAGATTGCGGTAAGTATTAAAAAGGACTGTGCCAGGTTGAATCGCGCAATATATATTTTTACGCACCAGATTTAAATGTCCGGGTTAAATTTTCCCCACAGGAAAAACTAAACCCTTTCACACACTTCCCCAAATGATCATCTAGTCAACCCACGCTATGCAATTGCTCTATATAAGTATTATAAATACAAAATAATACAAGAACAACATGTCAACCTACTAGAGACCAAATGGGAATATAATTCACCGACTCCAGATATTTCCATATCAGAGGGTTCGGCTCTGTGGCATTTCTAATTGAACCTATAAATCCTACTGATCCCTCAATATAAATATTTAAAAAATGTTTTGTAATCCTACATGTATTTAAAATTACTGATTTTTGCATTTTTATATACAAATTCTTTGACAAATCTAATATGCTTAAATTTTGAATCAGATTCCTAGGTATTATGCGAGTGGCCGAAATAACAAATGGTAATATTTTTATAGTCCGAGAATGCCAAATTCTTTTAATCTTATTTCCTAAATCTGCGTATTTTCTAATTTTTTCAGAAACAGTTTTTTTAATATTACAGGAATTTGGAATAGCTACATCAATACATCAATGATATAAGTTATTTTTTTAACATTTTTCTTATAATGATAATTTGTATTGTTTCAAAAACATAATAAAATAATAGTCACGCTAGATACTGTGCAGTGGGCAGACTTATCCGCCGCTAACGCCCGCCGCACATGCTCACACTCGCACTCGTTCACGACACTGCGCCAATGTCGCATCGACGTTGGTGGACATGTGTGTGTCCGCATTTTCTTTCACGAGTCGCACATCAATCAGTTTTTAAATAGATTATTGTTAATAAGGAAATCATCCGGAAAAAATATGGAAGAGCTCTTACATGTCCAAAATGAAAACGAAAAAATAAAAAAAATATTTTAAAATGACTAGGAACGATTTTAAAGAAGTGCATGCGATGATTACTTCAGATTTAGAGGATCAAAGATATGGTGGTCATGAACGAATTAGTACTGAAGAAAAATTAAAAAAGTATTCACATAATCTGCATGATTTACGTCGTAAAAACATTTTTCGCTTCGAACAACTTCAATGAGTTCCTCCATTTTGCAAACACTCGCGCCACTGCCACTCGAAAACAATGTCTCGGTCACGTAGCCGACACGCTCGTACATGCTCATGTACGCGCCTGCATCGACACGTGAGAGCAAATGCGCAGGTTGGAACAGCGCCATAGGTTTTAAATACTGCCACTCGCACGCGGCTCGTGACGGCCAATGCGAGTGTGAGCATGTGCGGCGGGCCTAACACTTGAACAAACCCCATTCCATGAATCCGGGCATCCCTGCTAAGTCACTAAAAGAAGCCAGCCACCTAATGGCCACCCCTTATACATTTTTCCTTCCCAGAACATCCTCTCTTCACGTACAACATAACCCCTATGGAAATTACTGTCAATTATTAATTAGTACGGAGCTAATTCAAATATACTAAATTTGAAATGTGCGTCAATGTTCGAAATAAAATTAATAATATTTGTAGAAATTTTAACAAACATTAAGCACAATAGCCGGAATTATTTTCTGTTGTCTACTTTAATTTCGCAGAACATCTCTAAGTGAATCATTAATTAATTAAGCATTAACAATTTGATACAAGACAATCCAAAACCCTCGCCTTTCAAATTGTAATTACAAATTACAAGAAATCTCCATGTTCAATAATGCCCCTCCGAAGAGCAGTGGCGTGCCCCAATATGTCCGATAATGCCCGTTTAATTTGACGCTTATGCGCCTCAGGTGTGGTATTAATTCCTCAATAATGTAGCCCTGTCATGTTTGCCTGGCAGCGACTTGGGGGTGAGACGGTGTTCTTGCTAAGGGTACAAATAATTCGACAAAATAGCAACCTTTTCATTATGGGATTTTGTGTAATGTCTTTTGAATTATTGTGGGTGTTTCTTAACCGTTTGAATGTTTATTATTATAAACCGATGGGTAAAATTAGAAATTTCGCTTTCACATTACAGTAGATTTTTACGCCTACACTCCGCAAATAAAGTAATATTTTTTTGGAAGGCTGGTTATTATTTACAATCTTCATGATTGAGTTGCTACGATGCTTGGCTACGAATCCGTATTGCGTGGGTTCGAATTTTATTTGATGAAGTTGGATTAATTCACAATTTATTAAAGATAACGCATTGTGTATTTGCGGCGTATACTTTCAGTTTTTCTCTGGTGAAAGACCGCCACTCAGAATCGAAACGTTGCTTCAAATGGCTTTAGCCGTGTTTGGTGACTAGATTTGAATAGCCAGGTTTTTATGGAGTCGAAATTTGTGTTTGTCAATTTTAAAAGGGGGGGGGGGGGGGGGGTGACACCACGTTGTCCGCCCTATCCGTCCCAGGTGCCATGCTAGCCTAAGCCACAGCGATGGCGTAGGCTAGCATGGGTGCCACCAGGGACGGATAGCACAACAGGAGGGAAGTAATGGGATAGGGTAGGACGGGTTCTAGCAGAATATTTACCACAACGGTGGAGGTGAAACGGAATGTCATAATGGACACTGACCACGGGTACAATAGTGATAAACGGAATATTATCCCGATTTTTTTTTCCGACTTCTCGACCAGGGACCGCCCGCGCGCTTGCTCGCTTATTGACCGGCGGACCAACCCTAGCCTCTTGCGGACCACTGGTTGGGAAACCCTGCTCTAGACGATTGTGGGGAATTGGGATTCTTATACGGTACTCACATAAGAAAACACTCTCTCACACGTTTTAAATTATTTGTCTCCTGTTTATCAGTTACTTTATTTGGTTGTTTTAATGATTTGAACAAAATATTGTAGGATTTTTTTCATTGAATACCATCTACAAGTTTTTAGCGGGCATTTTTTTTTCGATTTGACGATGAACCGAAGAATCGTTTAATCAATATCAAAACTTGGAGTCCGAAATATTTTTTTAATTCATGCAGGACTTTTAGTAGAAAAACATACTCGTTTATTCTTTTTAGGTACCTACTTTTCAGCTTTTTCTGTTTAACACTATTTTTTAATGTTTAACAAAATTATTCGAATTTTTATTTTTAGATTGTGCATTTTTCATATTTTTCAATATAAAATATTGTTTTTATTTTTATTTTTTCACGTCGATTTGAATTAGTGATTTTTTATTAGTTTTCTGTTAAACTTAATCTGTATTTTACAATGTGTTCTGTATTCTCAATGTTTTACAATATTTTCTTGTTAATTAATGTCTGCATCTAATTAATAAAGAATGAAAAAATCCTCTAATCTGTCTCATTTATACGTGTAGTCACAATATTTTCTGCAAATTAATTTACATTAAATTGCACTGAGAGAATAATTTGTTCATTGCACGGATTTTGTTAATAGACTGATTGTTCCATGATTTACTGATGCAATTGTCTTGTTAATTAATGTATTTTCTTGTTAATTAATGTCTGTATCTAATTAATAAATAATGAAAAAATGCTCTAATCTGTCTCATTTTTATAAGTGTAGTCACAATATTTTCTGCAAATCAATTTACATTAAATTGCACTGAGAGAATAATTTGTTCATTGCACGGGTTTTGTTAATAGACTGATTGTTCCATGATTTACTGATGCAATTGTCTTGTTAATTAATGTATTTTCTTGTTAATTAATGTCTGTATCTAATTAATAAATAATGAAAAAATCCTCTAATCTGTCTCATTTACACGTGTAGTCACAATATTTTCTGCAAATCAATTTACATTAAATTGCACTGAGAGAATAATTTGTTCATTGCACGGGTTTTGTTAATAGACTGATTGTTCCATGATTTACTGATGCAATTGTCACACATAGACTAATTGGCCACACATTGTCAGAAAGGGACAGGTATTTGGATAGGTGAAGGAAGGGAATCGTCAATAATACGATTTGGCATAACCTGATTGAAGTATTTGAAACACTCGAAGAAGTTTTTCTGGGACACGTTCACTACGTCCGTCCGTCAAATACGATTCTCCTGAAACTCCTTTCTCACTCCATCTCGTTTACATATAAATCACGAAAGCTTATTTTCTGTCGTATGATTTTCTAGTGTTTAGATAAAATATTTTTATGCCCATGGCATGTATTAAGTTGAGCACCTGTTTTCCCTTAAACTGTATTTAATTGACGACAGCTTTGATAATATTACAAACCCCTTAATCTTAATCATATCAGACGGGACGGATGTACAATATTATGTAGAATAATGGGGTAGACCAACTAATCTATCTGTCACTGATTGTGAACTAACCCCATAGTTTGGTGGACATTGACTGTCAAAATAACATAAGTCGGTTGACCCAACAATGCAGTTTATTAATGGATGGGAGTCTAGTTTCCAAATTTTAAAACTTAGCTTTACAAAATATTTAAGATCATCTCAGTACCATAGTTAGCACTCCGACCCAGTGAGTATTTGAGAAACCATTTTAACAAATGTACTAAGTCTAGATCTGCGGCTTATCTGTTAAGAGAATGATAAGGTACTCGCAAAAAAAACGTTTACTGTGTATTCATAATATTTGTAGGGAGGCGTCTACTAATATCTACAGGAATTCCAAAAACTGAAAAAATCAAACTAATATCTATGAGAATCAAAGTGTTGATGAATATTTACAGCTCAAACTGTTGATTAATATCTATGAGAAGCAAAGTGTTGACGAATATCTACAGCACTGGCAGAGGTTGGATTTGCAATTATGTATAGCATATTGGAATAACGTAATATTGCGTTTGCAGTTTAAAAAACTTAATTTATGTAAGTATGTATGTAAAAATCCCTAATATCGGACTATTGGACACATTTAGCTGATTAGTCCAACCTACGCTCTGTAGATATTAGTTCAACCTACGCTCTGTAGATATTAGTCAACACTCTGAAGTTCGTAGATATTAGTTCAACATATGAGCTGTAGATATTCGTCCGACATACAGGCTGTAGATATTAGTATCTGGAGTCATTTGTAGTGTTCTGTTATTTTATGGACACACTAACAGATTCTCCCAATCCTTCGGATGGAGATTACTTTGGAATAAAAATAGATTCTTCTTCGTATCTGGATTTATTTATACTTCACGTATACAATTGGGACTGCGGTGGTCTACCTAACTAGAAGCTAGCTATAATGGTTCTGGCGAGTGATAACTGGAACACAGCCTCTGAGCCCTCCGATCCCCTGCCGGAGAACTTAAGCACTACGCGGCCTGCCATCTAGCGGAATCTACATATAGATGATATCACCGCCATCTGTGTCTACAAGGCGGAAGCTTTTACGATACACCACAATATTCAAAGAAAATCTTAATTACAAACTTTCGTACGGAAATGTCCGAGCAAACTCTTTCCATTTTTTGTATCACAGAATGATGAATAATAAATCGGGAATGTAAAATTTTTATTGCATATTGCTTCGTTTGTCCTTAATTATTTCTTATATCATAATCCTACACGCGATGAAATTTTAGGGAGTGGTTATGTGCACGCCCGCGAATATTCGTACATATAATGGTCAGCTCTGTCATTATGAAATTGGTATAAAAACTGCAATAGGTGTGTGTTTCATAAAGTTTAGTGGCAGGAAGGGAAACAGGGAGGGAGAGGTGAGTCCGGGATGGATGAGGGGGACAAGGAAGGAGGTAAGGGAATGGAGATCGGAGATCGGAGAGGGAACGCAGGACGGGGGAGGGAGGATGTGGGACGCGGGAAATGAGGAAAGCCCGGAAGGTGAGGAAGTGGTTGCAAAGGAGACGTAGGAGCGGTAGGGGATGGTAGGGGGTAAATTTGGAAAATCCATGCTTCGCTCACAGATAGTTGTATGTTTCGTGCTCACGTTTCGTAAAACTTTCTGATTTAGTTTGTTCGCACCAGATGCAACAACCAAAAAATATATTATGCATGCAAAAGCACAAATAACCTAAATTATAAACACTTTCTTTCTTTGGATGACATTGCCATGCACGCCGGGTACTTTTTGATTTTATCAATAATTTATGGATTGACTTTGTGAGACCATTTTAAATAATTAAAAATAATTTACTTTGGTCCAGCTAGTAATAAAAATTATCTATATGTTTCAGAACTAAAGATTCTTTATCATAATACAAAGTAGAGTAATGCATTATATTTAAGTATACTTTATATAATAATTAAGAAAACTGTGTAAGTGTCTTAATGTTAATCAAACTGCTTGTGAAATTACACTCAACCGCAACGATGATATCGAAATTGTGATCTTCCAATACAAAATTCCCGTCGGTGTCTGCTCAATCTGTTTAGAGAAATAAGTTATAAGAGAGGCACAGAACAGTTAAATAATCAAATCAAAGTTGGTCGAACTAATCGAAAATTCAGTAGAGCTAAACAATGAAACCAAATAAACACCAACTCTTCCCAGATTGATTCGACATAAATTTCTCTTCTCAAAATGCTACACATTGCATTTATTTCTAGTTGCTGACCGACTGCAACCGTATCGAAAACTTTGTCTTTCTCCGATCAGTTGGCTACAGTCGGAAGTAGATAGATAACGTCGGCGGGGGTGAAGTGTACCACTTATCTAGATTTTTTAATATCTCAAGCTTATTTTACGATAAAATCTTATGAAAAAAATAATGTAGATGGTTTGACCATTTTTTGAATTTATTTAATAAAACATTTGTGGGAAACCTTTTTTTAATAGGGATCGTCTATTAATCACGGATGTTTCCCTCCCTGGTGATATGTGGTGAGGTTTTAGACTACCTCCCCCCCATACCCAAAATCATGTGTATTTTTTTAGTACAAAGTAAATTGAAATTTTAAGAATATTATCTTTAGATACACACACTTATCGTTGCCTGGCAACGGTGGTTAAAGGCCACGCGCCGTCGTTTGGTTTGGAAATCGTGCGTTCAAAGAAAAATAAATACTCACATCATATCTATTATATATATAATATTATTTTTTTTTTACACATTCGATTTATGTAAGTACGTAAATATAATGTATGTGTTATAATTTTATGGTTATTTCCTTTTGGGGTATTATGCCGTGTTGCGCTACCTCCTCCTTTAGCCAACGTTTCGGACAGCGTTACAGTGTCCATCATCAGGGCAGATGTGTAAATGTTAGAGATGAAATGTGTGCTTAAGTACTTCGAAGCAATACCGTGTCGCCAGCACCAATCCACTGCGGGCTGGCATTACAGTATACTTCAAGATGGTTTTTTGCATTTACCTTTGGTGTAGCCGTCAATTACCGGATACCAAGAACTATTGAGCTTAGCTCCGTCGTCTCTATTAATGTTAATAGGATTTTTATGAATTTCAATTGCCTCTGTAATTAAGCGTGCTCTATAGGTTTTGGGTCTTCCCAGGACTTCAGGAACAAATCCAAAGTAATGGCCGGTTTCAATTAAATGCTCGGCGATTGCCGATTTGTCAGGGTGGCCAATTTTACATGCTCGAAAGTGTTCCGATATCCTTTTGGAGATCGTCCGCTCTGTCTGGCCAACATAGACCTTATCACATCCGGAACAGCTGAGTTTATATACTCCATCTGTTTCCAGAGGAAACTTGGTCTTTGCAGACCTCAGTAGGTCTTGTATTTTGGTCGTGGTTCCGAAGACAGTCTTGATGCTTTCTTTCCTCAACAGTCTGGCAATTCTGTCTGTCACATTGTGAACATAAGGAAGGAAAGCTCAGCCTTTAGACTCTTGTTCAATTCTGTCTTCGTTTGGTGTAGATTTGGCTCTTATTATTTGCCTTGTCTGCCTTGCCGGGTAACCGTTACGCTCCAGTGCATCGGTGAGCTTAGTAAGTTCCGCTCCGATTTTTGTTTCTTCACATATTCTGGTCGCTCGGGTTACCAGCGTATGGATAAGTCCTCTCTTCTGCGCTGGGTGGTGATGCGAATCAGCATGTAGATACCGATTCGTATGAGTTGGTTTCCTATACACTGTGTGTCCTAGGCTACCATCTTCTTTTCGCATCACTTACACATCTAGAAAAGGCAGGATTTTGTTTTTATTTTCCAACTCCATTGTGAACTTAATTTTGCTGTGAAGTGAGTTAAGATGGTCTAGGAATTCGTTCAGTTTCTCTATTCCATGAGGCCAAATGGCGAAAACATCATCGACATAACGCCACCATACCTTGGGAACAGCCGAAGCTGTGTCAAGTGCCACTTCTTCAAACTTCTCCATAAAGAAGTTAGCTAGAACTGGCGACAACGGACTGCCCATCGCAACTCCTTCCACTTGCTCAAAAAGCTCACCCTGAAATGCAAAATATCCTGTTTTGAGACAGTGTTCAAAAAGTTTGCAAATGTCTTCCTCATATATCTCCCTGAGCATTGTCATGGAGTCTTCTAGAGGCACATTCGTAAAAAGAGAAACTACGTCAAAACTGACAAGAATATCCCTTTCATCAGTCTTAACCTTCTTAAGTTTACTGATCAGATCTGTGAAATCCTTAATCCAAGATTCAGTTTTTCCAGTTTGCATCTGCAGTAGTCTAGATAGGTATTGGGACAGTTTGTAAGTAGGTGCACCAATAGCACTGACAATCGGTCTCATTGGTATATCCTTTTTGTGAATTTTTGGAAGACCGTATAGGGCAGGAGTTCTGGAGGCTTTTACGAAAAGCCCAGATCGATCCTCTTTCCTAATACTGGAAGCTTTAACTAGCTCTCTTGTCTTCAAGTCAATCTTATTAAGTTCATTCAACTCAATCTTATCTAAGCTTAATTACAGAGGCAATTGAAATTCATAAAAATCCTATTAACATTAATAGAGACGACGGAGCTAAGCTCAATAGTTCTTGGTATCCGGTAATTGACGGCTACACCAAAGGTAAATGCAAAAAACCATCTTGAAGTATACTGTAATGCCAGCCCGCAGTGGATTGGTGCTGGCGACACGGTATTGCTTCGAAGTACTTAAGCACACATTTCATCTCTAACATTTACACATCTGCCCTGATGATGGACACTGTAACGCTGTCCGAAACGTTGGCTAAAGGAGGAGGTAGCGCAACACGGCATAATACCCCAAAAGGAAATAACCATAAAATTTTTGGCCGTGAAAATCTAAAATCATATCCTATGTGTTATAATTTTTAATTTTAATTAAAAAAGAATATATATATATTTTTTTTTTCTTTTCCCTTTACACACGAGTAGTTACACTCTCGTAAAGGTTATATATTATATACATATATATGTTTAAACTGTTTCTAATCAATGTTGCATGTTAGTATTTAATGATTTGAGTTTAATCTGTTTGTAACCTGAAAAGGTAATTACTCATGATTGTTTTATATGTATATGTTTATAAAAAAACTAATAAAAAAAAACTCATTATCCCCCCCCCCTTCTTGTAATATTTTGTGATTTTTTTCCGAACCCCTACCCCCCCTTTCGAGCCTCACGTGATTAATGGACGACCCCATAGTTAAAAAAAATATATATATTTTTTTATAAGTGGTTCTCTTCACCCCAGGTAAAGGGGACCACTGCTTTCATTAAGCTATGTTCATGTCATGTTTTTTTTTATCATTTAATAAACGACTGCACCTCATTAACAAAAAAAAAAACAGAATTCTGGTATGGATGGCAATGTGGGCTGCTTTTTTAAAATTTTTATTTTTTTAATTAAATCTTTTTATAATTAATTCTATAATTTTTGTTTTTATTTAGATTAATTTCTTAATTTTTTTTAAGTTTAATTTAAACCAAAGCAGAGACTGAAATATTATAGTGAGAACATTCCCAATACTTTCGACCTGCCAAATTGCTTTTTGTACGTTTATGGCCCGCTCCACCCCTGAACAATCAGTTTTTTTATAAGGAGTAGGGGTGGATCACATTTTTTTTCTTTTACTGTTATCAATTTTATTTTGTAGAAATCCATTTTAATATTTTTTCCTTTTATGTACACAATAATAATTGTATTTTATTTACAAAAACAGTTCTGGTTCTAAATGATAGAATTGAGATGTCAAATTTGTAAATCTTCCAGAAAAGAAGATTTTTTAACGATTTCTTGACGTAAACAGGGCCGAAAAAATATGTTAAATAATAATTAGGTCACCATTTCATCAATCAATAGTACCTGATGTAGGCATTCACAGCATTCAAATAAGGGACTTTTTATAGTACCTACCTTCTGGTACCTAAATCAAATTATCAAAAACTGACGTACTAGCATTAACCCTCAGATTTTTATACAAGCTTTTAAACTGCTGTGTTATTATTGTTACACGTGATAGCTGTTTCAACTTCTGAAGGCCCTATCGAACTGTGGTTACATAGGTATTTGCAAATAAAAAAATAACTTTGCCCTTATTGATTTCTGAATAAAATGTGAAAAATTATTAATAATCCTTTAAAGAAATCCAAATTTTTTAATGGTTTAAATTTGACTAAAGGTAATTAAGGGCCCGCAACCCGGATTTGTACCGATTTATTACACATTTCCCTTAAACCCGGTAAGTTTCAAAGCTCTTAAAAAATATGTTATTCTTGAAGATAATATCTAGACTTTGCCCGCGCCGAAACGCAAATTATATCAAATTCCCTCCATAGAAAAAAATCGCAAAGTATGCTCCAAAAATTATTATTAACACGTTTGTTTCAGTTATTTTACACATATATGTAAGAAAAAATTCACAGTGTTTAAATGCTGTTTAAGATAATGCCCGCGAGATTTTTGCTATATTTTAAACGAGTCGTGTTTTATTAAACATTTTCGCAATTTTCGCATCGATTTTGTCGCTGTAAATGTTAGCGCTCTCCTCTAACATTCGTAATTTCGTATCTCTCCATCTTCTTCTTTTCGGGCCCGGTTGAAGAGCCTTAAAGTAATGTATTTCGAAATGATGACTCACTTTCAATTTGAGAGGCGGGAATGGGTACCGCCGCCCCGGGAACCTTTATTGGATAACCAACATCTCTGCCGTAGGTCACCCCAAGTGGTTTGCTACGTTTGATAATTTAACAGGGGTGCCCGGGTTCACGGGGTGAGGTTTGTCTAGGTTTTGGAGGCGGATGACCAGGACACACTGAACCCCAGATTCCTACCCACTCCTTAAACCCCTTTCCTTCCCAGAACTCTCCTCTCCTTCCTATCCTTAAAAAAACCTCTACACAGCATCCCCAAAGATAACATAGGCCCTGCAGGACACACTGAACCCCAGATTCCTACCTACCCCTTAACTCCTTTTCCTTCCCAGAACTCTCCTCTCCTTCCTTTTCTTAAAAACCCCCTACACAGCATCCCCAAAGATGTGTCCTCCTGTGCGGAACTCATTTAAAAAAAAAAAAAAAAACTCAGGGGTGTCTTTTTCACTTCATAATTATGTCATTTTTGTGTTCTCTAAAAATTGATCTCGGCTTAAACATATCTAGGGTAGCGAGAGAATTATATTTTTTTGTTATTTTATCAAACCAGCTTTCTGATTATTAGAATTTTTTTTTAATTTTCAACTGCTCTAAAATATTGTGTTTACGATATTTATTTGGTGTATAATATAACCGAGTTGGCTTCCCACTTCACCCCACCTGGTTATTCTCTCCCCAATTGACGGTACTACTATTATTGGTTGTCTCGGAACCGAATCCGAGTATTTATCCCGGGATTGCATTTTCATTTATTCGATTATCTCCCGCGAGAGGGCAGAGACGTTTCCCGGAGAATTCAGTGTCGGATAAGCGGATATTGGATAAATCAGCATTAGTTTCTTTGAAGGTACCAACCTAATTTATTATAAAACAGTTAGTTTTCTATTTAAAAAAAAACGTTGTTCTTACTATTATTATTTTATCTTCATTATAAAATGATAACATATATTAAATTAACCAATATGACGGCCGGCGTAGTCCAGCGGTAAGGTTCTTGACTCGCAATCCGAAAGTCGTGGGATCGAATCCCGGCGTGGCAAATAAATTTTCGTTATTTTACAATTTATTCATTTAAAATAATATATGATATATTCGCGGCACGTTCCAGAGTGAAAGATACTGTCAGTATCGCCCTGGTGTAAGACCACCATTCAGAATTGAAATGTTGCTTGAAATGCCTTGAGCCGTGTTCGGTGGCCAGACCTGAATAGCCAGGTACTTCCCCCACCTTCCTCTTCCCTATCTCCTTCCCCTCCCCACTACCTTCAGCCTCACAACATACCCCAATTGGGGATGCCATAATCACTGATCACTGGCTCCAGACGGAAGCAGTTGGGACTCTTGTGCGGTATTTATGTAAAAAAAAGGGAAAAAGTATTATGTAAAAAAAAGGATAGCAGGAAGGGAAAAATTCGCATGAAACTGTTGTGAATGATTCTTGGTAATAAAAAAAACTTTTTCACAAGAAAACACTGTCTCTCTTACTAATATGTTTTAAATTTTACACAATTGATAAACAACCACTTACTACACTCGTTCAATAGTTGTGTAAAATTTTTAAATAAAGTCATTAGTACATCCTATAGTCTTAGACAAAATTTATAAAACTGGGAAGACTTCGGTGGCTGGGTCATGTAGAGAGAATGACCGAGCATCAAGCACTAAGTTCCTGCTGAATGAACTCAAGACCGACAGGGCGTTGTCGCTCCATCTTCAGCCTGGGAAGACCAAATTGAAGATGGAGCGACAACGTCCTCAAAGACATATCCACCTTGGAAATTGTAAACTGGAGAGAGCTGGCACAAAACCGTGATGACTATGAGTGGATGAAGACTCTTAAGGAGGCCAAGACCCACCAGGTGTTGTAAAGCCAAGAGTGATGATAATGATAGTCTTAGACTAAAAACTCTTATATTATTGAAAGGTGCAAGTGTGTAGAACGGACTCAGGCAAACGTCTTCTCTATTTATGTTCTTAAAATCCTCTGCTTCTCGAAACCTCGCGGCCTTATCGAAAGTCGACCCTACTCTACATTCCACTGACATCTGTCGAATAACTCCATAACCGTTAAAATCTATCAATACTAGAGCCTTCCATGTCTTGTAGCTCGAACAATCTTAGAGCATTATTTTGAGAAAATAATGGTTTTATGTATTTAAATTTTATTTTTTATGTTATTTGTGTATTCTCCCATTGGAGGTTAAGATAAACTTCATCCTGAAGAGTGCAGCCTAGGCAGAACTGCACTCGTACCAGTAAGGAAGAATCGAAGTCACTACCTGTTGTAGAGTATAACCACACGCGAAAAAAATGGAAAGGAAAATCCAAACAACAATCTTAACAACTTTCCCAACTGTTCGCAGTGTGTGGAACCATTGCATCCCCAATAAGGAACTCCAGTGAAAAATATTATGGCTTTAATAAAATATGTTCATATAGACCAATAAACGTTGATTCTGAATATGTAAGTTTTATTTAATAATACTAAACGCGGAGTTTTTAAAAAACTATTAAAAAGTCAATTTTTAAACGGGTTGTAAATATTGGCATTACTGAAATTTTAGTGGTGACGTCACTGTTCGACGTGTTGTGACGTCACCGTAAAGTCATCTTATGAGAATGCATGATATGACACAAGCCATCGTATTAATTTATTCGTTTATTTACATACTGTACGTAGAGATTTAGTTGTTGTGTTTATTGAAACATTAATTAGACCTGATAAGTTTTAAGATTTTCACGGCCAAAAGCATTTTCGTTATTTGTTTTTGGGGTGATCCGGCAGATCCGGTAGATCTGCCGGATCTGCCCTGATGATGGACACTGCAACGATGTCCGAAACGTTGGCTAAAGAAGGAGGTAGCGCAACACGGCATAACACCCCAAAAACAAATAACGAAAATTAATTAGGCCTAAATAATATTTCAAAAATAAAGGCATCTCTTATTAGTTTTTCTCTATTATTGAAAATATTCAAAAACTAGTGCACAAAATAATAGTAATGCTTCTTCTAGGGAGAATTCTTCGAACGACGGAATTCAAAATGGCGGTAGTTGATCAGCTGATTGCCCGATTCTATAGCAATTTTTTAGCAGTTATGACGTCAGACGATTCACCATACATACGGTGGTTTTCGGGGGGGGGGTCTTGAAAAATTAAAACTTTGATTATTATTTTGACTATTAAAACTAACTCTAAAAATATAAATAAAAATGCAGTTATTTAAGTTAGAAGGTCATTATTCATTAAAAAAATGGACTGGAGTTCTCTATTGAGCTACGAGTACGTTGTGAGAATGAAGGCAGTGAGAAAAGGAAGGAGATTGGGAAGAGGAAAGTTGTGTATTACCTACCTAGTTATTCATGTGTTTTCGCTAAACACGGATAAAGCCATTTCGAGCAATAAAGCTTCGAATATGGATGATGGTCTTTCACAAAAAGTGTATGTACCATACTGACCATGATATATACTACACTAGCCTAACGCGTGTTAAATCGGCCGTATACGACAAAATTTGACAGTTTTCTTAAATGCGATATTCTATATCGCGCTAACGAGCTTATGTTAAGACACTAACTCTTAAGAGCCATTAACCAGCGGCCGAGAATTTAACTTTCGTCGAAAGATGATCTTGCGATCGTACCCTTGTATCTGTATAGGGCGGTTCCGAAGAGAAAGATTAATTATTCTTCATACCAGAAATTTTATAAAATAACTCAATATCGATTATATTTTATTCAAAATTTGCTTTGATAAATACCTACATTCAAAAATGCTCAATCTCGTAATGATAAAACTATTAAAAATGATGTATTTTTTGGAATTATTTTTTGATCACAAGAATTTATAATTTTTCAATAATGTCTAAGCAAAATAAGAATGTACATTTTTTTTAATACATAAGTTTGTTAGACTGTAAGTAAATAAGTAGACAAACTGAAGTATTTTCGGCAAACTGAAGCAAAACAAGAGCGCGGATATTTTTTTAATGATCTTACTCGAACTAAAATTAAAATTCTGTAAAGTAGCTTTCCCAAATAATTAATTGATTTATTTTACTTGACGATTATATGATTTGAAATATGTGTTGTATAATAAAAAATTGGTTTGAAAATTTAACAAATCTGCCAACAACCTACGGTAAAACCTTGTTGTACCTACTAAAAATAAACATATTTTCTCTAAATTTAAAACATAGCTTTACTAGATAAAAGAACAGTCTTACGAAATAAATTTATATTTTTTTGTGGAAAAGAGTCAATACATCTAAAATTTTATTTAAAAATGATATATTTCCAGTTTTGTCTGGTTATTTGCCGCAAAATCTTCGTTGAATCGAAGGAAAATTTGCGAATGGAATGTTATCGCGTCTAAAAAAATACAAATATATTCAAATATCAAGTCATCTATAAACACCTATCAGGCTTATATTGTTAGGTATGTACGTAGTTATAATGCTGATAATAAGGCAATCCTTCATGCATATCGCCTGATAAGTTATCAGTAAATTCCACTTATTCGTATTTCCTAATCTAAAAACTTAACATGAGAAAAAGTGGAAATTTAATGCATGTTTTACCATCTCCCCGACATAAATAATATTTCTTTGTTGTAATTAAGTCAAAACTAAGTTATTTTACTCAACAAAATATCTTAATTGAATTGAATGATGAATTGACTGATACGACGAATGCCTTCCATCAGCCGGCGGATTTTTAGCAATATTTTCTGCTACATAAGTACTTAAGATTACATAAGTATGTCCGTTGTAATTGAATTCCGGAGTGACTGGATATATGATGAAACCGCAATTAGGAGACTGAGACCCAACCAAATATAGCCTTGCATTAGACCAAAGCGTGTTTGGAAATCAATACCGGCAAGGCCCAAAAAAGTTGGAACAACATGAAAACACACTTACCGAGCCCAACCTTATTTTAAAATGGCAAAAAGTTTGTAATGACAGGGATTAAAATAAACAGTGTGTTTGGAAATCAATTATTAAATACGGAACAGTGTTTTTGTGGAAATTTAGTAAGTGCCAATGGGTTTTTTTTTTTAATTTAATTAAATGAAAATTAGTGAAACTCAATCGAAAATACGAAAACAAAAAAATTTGAAAAAGATACGGTCACATCTGGGACTCGAACTCAGGACCTTCGCCTTACCGGGGTGCAACTCTACCAACTAAGCTTATGTTTCCTTATCCGATTCAATATTTAACCGAATTATACTTCGACTAAGAACTACCAACAGAATCTTAATTTTCTTAAGGCGCCGCATACGCACCTAAAAAGAAGAAGATGGAGAGATATGTAATTACGAATGTTAGAGGAGATGAAATCAATTGCGAAAATTGAGAAAATGTTTAATAAAACACGACTCGTTCAATATAGAGCAAAAATCTCGTGGAAGGCGTCATAAGTATCATTTAAAGAAACATTGAGACTTTTTTCAGAGATATAACTTGTAAAATAACTAAAACAAAAGTGTTTATAATAATTTTCGGAGCACACTTTGTGATTTTTTTCTATCGAGGGAATTTCATATAATTTGCATTTGGGCGTGGAACGCGTCTAAATATTATCTTAAAAAAATAACATATATATTTTTTAAGAGCTTAAAAACTTCAAATGTTTATGGGAGATATGTAATAAATCGAGGGAAATTCGAGTAGCGGCGGCTTAGCGCATATTTTTATTGGCTGCTATCTTTATGATTGCAAGATTAAAACCAGAACTGAATACTATCTAGAAAGTGTTTTTTTTTTCAGATTTTTTTTACATTAGCTCCACACAGGGGATCCTAATGAAAAACAATCCATCTTTAGGGGTGCTAGAATCTTTTTAGGGATAGGAAAGGAGAAGAAGTTCTGGGAAAGAAAAGGTATGTGGGGTGGGTAGGAATCTGGGAATCATTGTGTCAAAGACTAACGGACTTATAAATCCATCCCTCCCACTATGGTACAAATTGATTTAAATTATGTAGCGCTTTGGCTTTACCAAAACAAACTAAAATTGGATGTAACGAAAACAAAGTTTTTAATTGTAGATAGCCTAGATGGAAACGAGTAGGCAATACTAAAAATTGATAACGAAAACACAGAAAGGGTAAGCAGGATTAAATATTTGGGAGTAATATTGGATGATAAATTAAAATTCGACGAACACTTAGAATACATAACAAAGAAAATTGCTAAAGAAGTTGGATTCCTAAAAAGGATCAGAAATAACTTGGATCTCAAGACAACGCGCCTTGTTTACAATTCCATTGTAACTCCGCATTTAAAATATTGTTCCAGTGTTTTATTCCTACGTAACTAGCCCAAAATAATAAACTACAGGTTATACAAAATAGGGGGATGAGGATGATTTAAAAATGCAACATTTTTACTAGAGTTAAAATTATGTTACAAAATTTTAATATGATGACAACAAAACAACATATAATGTATAATACATTAAAAATGATATACAAATTTAAAAATAATATGCTCCCAAATTATCTGCAGAGTAATATTATGTTTCAAGAAAATGTTCACAATAATCCTACGAGAAGACGCTGAGACTTTAGGCTTCCCAAAACTAAACTTTCGTGCACACAAAATAGCGCGTTTTATAAAGGGCAAAAACTATATAAACCGTCTGCCAAATGCAGTAAAGGAAGCCTCAAGTCTCAGCAATTTTCGTAGGATATGTGCATTATATGTAAAAAATATTTTTTGATTACTTACCAATATTATTCTTCCATAATGTATAGTTATCTTTTTATTTAGTATTCTTTTTTTAAATGTATTTGTAAATGTTACTGTTCTTCGTAAATTGTATTTTTTTTATATTTTCCTACTAGATGTATGAAGATATATTTACGTACATCTAAATAAAAATTTTAAAGACAAAAACAAAAAAACAAGGCGATGGGTCGAGAGAGTCTGGCTGGTGAGGTGTGGTTATATCTCCCTCAACCAGTCTCTTCCGATTTGACCTGCCATGTTGTTAGTGGGCAGACGTATCCACCACCAAGACAAGACTAGACAAACCTCACCCCATGAACCCGGCCCCTCTTCTAAGTCACCAAACGCACCAGTCGGAGTGACCAATACCTACGACCTATAGAGAGATTTTAATAAAAATTTTGCTACGTTATGTATGACCTGTTAATACATTTTAAAATCAGTATTTGGGTGTGGCAAGATTATAACTACAGAAATAACATCATTTTTCTCTTTCTGATGACATTTATTTTTTTATTTATTTTTTTTTTTTATTAGTAATAGAAAGTACATAAATTACAAATAAATTTTACACAGTAATTAATTACATAGTAGAATATTTGATGTACCTTAATAATTAAGCAAGGCTTGTGTGTATGGGGGGGTGTTATTGTATTGCTTTTTTTATATCATTCAGTTTAAAATATATACATCTTCAAATATAATATATATTATTATTTAAAATATCAAATCAACAAATTACAATCTGTTTTCAACGCTGCGGCAAGGCTCATCACCGGCGTATCTAAATATTCCCATATTTCTGAGCATCTCAAAAATCTTCACTAGCTCAAGTGCCCCGAGAGAATCCAGTTTAAGCTCTGCTGGATGGTATTCAAGTCTCTTAACGGAATGGCTCCGACTTACTTATCGGAAATGTGTATTCCAGAAAATTCCAATTCTCGACAATCAACCCTCAGGTCAGCAGCAACATCAGCGATTGGAAGGTTGAAGGAACCAAAGCGCACACCAGATACTAAATTCGGTGAGCGTGCTTTCGGAGTGTCGGGACCTAAAGCCTGGAATGGACTGCCACACGAGTTAAGAATGATCACAGATTCAGCGCAATTTAGAGCTAAACTTAAAACTCATCTTTTCAGACAGTCGTATCAATAAGTTAAAAAAAAACTTTCACCTTCGCCTTCACGGCTCGCAACATTGTAAATAACTAAGTGTGTAAAAGCAAATTCTTAAAATTCTCCAGACTTTAAAAATAAATATTAACTCAACTTTGGCATTCATCTTCTGTTAAATATAAATATAAATGTAAAACTCATGCAATGTCCAGTGTTTTGAATATAATGTCCTCCACGTGCAAAGTCGTATCTTCCCCATAGCATAAGCATAAACTTTCTAATAAAGTGTGTTTTGTCGGAAGTGTCCTGCAGGTAAGTATGATTCTGTATCTATTTGAAAATAATAAAATTAGATAGAGCCTAGGATTTATAATAAATTGTAAAGCGCCCTTGAGGTGATTTTTCACAAAAACGGCGCTATACAAATTATCCAATTAGTATTATTATTATTATGTTTATTTAAATTTATGTGTGTTTTTTTTTCTTAAAAGGAAGACAAACATTCACGGGTTAAAAACAACCTGACAATATTTGAAAACCTCCTACTACCACCACAGTAAGCGGAAAATGTAGTTTGTGTCGTGATGGATCCCTTAACCAGCCGAAGAATCGTAAACGCGACGTCTGGGTGGCACCAAAACGCGAAGCCCACTCAGTTAGAGATCGATCATTAATTATATTAATTAATATCTAATACCAGCTGACCTGAAAAATGTTCTGCCATACACATTATTTCTAGTGAATATTTTGGTTGTTAAATAAAAAATAACGAATGTATTGTAAGTGTGTGGGGAAGGGATCTATGACAGAAAGAGGAATGGAACGCTGTAGACGTGTAGACAATGACCGCCGATAATAGCAAAAAAACAACAACTAAAGTAGGAAAATAAATTTTAAAAAATCAATATGAATTTCGAAGAGCAATTGAGTGTACAATATTTTTGTCAGTCCATCTTTAGCCAACACAATTAAGCTCGATGGTTTGCCCACACGAGAACATGATGCCGAATGAAATATCAAAATAACGCGACGCTTCTCGTGAATGTCTTGCGCATGTGTGGATGAAACTTCGATGAGGCGGACCTAACGCCATCTGTCATTCAACAACATAAATAATTAATAAGACGGTTAAATTGGTTCCTACAAAAATACTAAAATCGCGATTAAAAAATGAGACGGTGGGGGTAGGAGGGTTTAAATTTGGGGTTATAGGTATGCCAAATAAAAAAAAAATTGTGAAAAAAATAGATTTTTTTTTCTGGATAAGGACACCCTAATCACCTAGCGGTATGAAATATACTTGAAAACCTATTCTCATTCCTACTTAAAAAAATTATACATAAAAAAATTTCATAAAAATCAGTCAAGACGTTTCGGAGGAGTGCGACCACAAACACCGTGACACGAGATTTTTATGTATAAGAAGATTACATCAAATAACTTATTTAAAAAGTGTGAGAAGGTTAAATCAACATTTCTGTGAAGGTATTCCTAGGAACGTGAACCTTCATTTTATTATTACAAGCGACTATATTATCTCAACTTAGAATCTCAATACCAGAACAATTGGGTAACCGAATGTGAGAACTCTCCACGATCTCAATAAAGAGATCATGCCATGGAACAAAACATTTTCTTGGGCGGATTAGCTCGTCCCACATTCATGGATGGTTGTGGAAACGGAGATATTACTAAGTATTCAGGAGAAATTTTTCACATCTAGTTTAGAAAGGTACTGCAATTGAATGGGAATTAAAAATATTGAAAAAAGAATTTGTTGGATAGTAACGACTCAAAAACATTTAGGTATAGGGTACCTCTTAAACAAATGACATTTAACTGATTTTTCAATTAGCAATATTACTAGCCGGTTCCCGGCATGCGTTGCTATGCCATTTAATAAAGAGATTATTTCTCCCTGCGTGTCCTTTCTTCCCCTCTCGCGTTCCCACTCCGATTCCCTCTCCTCACTCAACTCCTCCTTCCACCGTTCCACCAACCCCCCTCCCATATTCCCCTCCCCACTCCCAGGTTCCCCTCCCCCTCCCATTTTATCCTCCCCCTCCCGCAAATCCCTCTCCCAAGTTCCCCTCCCCCCTTCCGAGTTTTTCCTCCCCCCTCCCATTTCATACATTCATTCCCGGTACATTCAGTTTTCAAACAGCTCGCGTCCCACCAATTGCCATTTTTTATTTAAATTTCATGATGCCAGAGCTCGTATATGTTATTCTGATGTATGAGTTTTATTATTGTGAAGTTTCATTAAAACCCATTCAGTAGTTTTTGCGTGAAAGAGTAACAAACATACGTCCATACAAACTTTCGCTACAATATTAGTAAGATAATTTACCTACTGAAGCTTTAAATCTCATTGGAATATGTAATTGTGAAGATATTAAGGTGATACTGGCCCGCAACCCGGATTTGTATCGATTTATTACATATTTCCCTTAAACACGGTAAGTTTTAAAGCTCTTAAAAAATATATATGTTATTCTTGAAGATAATATCTAGACTTTGCCCGCGCCGAAACGCAAATTATATAAAATTCCCTCGATAGAAAAAAAATCGCAAAGTATGCTCCAAAAATTATTATTAACACTTTTGTTTCAGTTATTTTATAAGTTACATGTACCTATGAAAAAAATCACAGTGTTTCATTAAATGCTGTTTAAGATAATGCCCGCGAGTTTTTTCCTCTATTTTAAACGAGTCGTGTTTTATTAAACATTTTCGCAATTTTCGCTTCGATTTTGTCGCTGTAAATGTTAGCGCTCTCCTCTAACATTCGTAATTTCACATCTCTCCATCTTTTCCGCAAATTGCAGAGCCTTAAGCGAATTCATAATCTGCTCCTTCATGGATGACGCCAAGTTTTATTATTTTAGGAAAAACCCTTTTAGCAAGTTAAGCCTTGAAATATTATGATGAATTAATTGTTTGCTTCTGAATACCTACACGCAATATAAATATGAATAAATAGTTTTGTTACTAAACAAACTCAAATCTCTCAAGAAAGGCTTACAAATAAAATATTGGATTAAATCACTGATACATTAATGTATTTGTAAGCCCTTCTTGAAAGACATGAGTTTGTTTATGTACAAACCATAAATTCATTTTCAGATATCGAACGTAGGTACAGGTGCAAAAAAAAAGATTATTTTATTGTTATCGAGCGACAGCGCAATTTTCAACTTTTTCCTCCGATTGCTCGTGATTTTTTGGTGACCATTTTAAATATTTTCTGCCGACATTAAAAAAAATCATACCTCCGAATTTTAATAGGGAAAACTTGAAAAAAAAAATTTAATGCATCTAGGGAAAATTTGCCTAAAACTGGCAGCAAAACAATCCGAGGTATTTTAAATGGTGCCATATTGTGGCAAAAAGCACTGTGATCCAGGGACTGCTAGTCACCGGGACAAAGTAACAAAGTTACCCAAAGTAACAATGACGTAATTTGTAATATATAGCCGCGTGATATATTATTTATGATATATACTTTACGTGATATATTATTCACAACTCTAAGTATTATCGTCAATCTTTCCATATCCGGAGAGATACTCAAATTCTATCGTCTCGTTGCACGAGGGGCACGTCCTCGTGCGACCTGCTAACGTAAGGGCGCCGTCCTTTGATGAATTCTTGAATTCGAAACCGAATTACAAAAGTATCTTTCTAGCGTAATAATAATATAAACGGCAGCACTTCCAATCGTAATATTTAATTAATGAAAAGAATATTAGCGAAAATGAATTAAAAATCATTTAATTAAATATTACAGTTTGAGGTTTTACTCATAGTAAGTTAAAAATAAAAATAAATATACTTCCCATTGTACATATTTGTGATTCGAGGGTGTACGACAGACGCAAGGCTATTAATACTGTTTAATGATGACGTATAACACACCTTCTTGGCCATTTTTTTTTTCAATTAAATCGGCGTTTTCTTTAAGTGATATCTTCGAGTGGAGAATTTTTCCCTTGTACCTATTTATACCGTTGACGACATCAGTTTTCTATTAAATTGGCATATGTAGATCACACTTTAAGCAATTTTCTTCTCAATGTATGGTCGGAAAGCAGATTTCGTAGATGAGTGACATCTTTTGACAAAATCTAAAACAATATATTTAATTGAAATAAAGCTCCCAATTATTGACATAAGTTAGAACCGCCCATTACAAGTTACGATAATCCTAGCAGGTTCTTCAAATAGATGCATATTTTCGGTAAATGATATTAATAATAAATTTATTAATATCCAATAATTCCTACGTATGATTTTAAAATCTGGTCCATATGTGCTCCAACGTGATTCCTTCCGCCCCAGGCTGGTGGGCTAGTGGGCTGGTTTGATAATGGGATTATGAACTGCATTCTGCATACGGGGAAGCTCTCCCGACCAAAGGATTTGGCGGACATTAATACGAGTACGTGCTGCCCTCTGTGTTACTCAGCACGAATTAATGAGCGGTTTAAAAGGTCAATTATTATTCACATAATTATTATTTTCGATTAAACCGATTCGTTTACAGATAATTTAATTTTGACTTATTAATAAAAAATGTATATGTGTATTATTTAAATGAATTAATTAAGAAGTCGTCTTTTTGCTAGATTTATAACTCATTTGATAAAGACAGAGACATTGAAGTTCTTCATACTTTTAATAAAGGTCATAAACAAGATATACTAGAATCTTTAGAAATTACCCGCTAAACTATAAAAATAGACCCTAAATTTGTAATGAATAAGCAATTAGAATCATTTGCCGGGTTAGTTTATGTAACGACCGTTCCTACTCCAATATCTACTACCTATCCCTTTAAAAAGCAATAAAAAATAAAAAAACACTCCCATACATCATAAATATAATAACGATTAGACAATACATTTAGGTCATTAATAATTCATATTACTTGTAAGGTTTTTCCTTGACTACTATTAAAGTGAGCTACAAACCTGTGGTAATTAGCCTACTGGAATAACCAGTATAATTAGAAATTCAACATTTTCGTTATTTGTTTTTGGGGTATTATGTCGTGTTGCGCTACCTCCTTCTTTAACCAACGTTTCGGACAGCGTTGCAGTGTGCATAACCAGCAGATCAAATAACGAAAATACTTTTTGCCGTGAAAATCCAAAAAATTATCATAAATTCGACAGTCCAAAACAGCTTAACAACAAATTTTATTAAAACAATTGATTACAATCCTTGTAGACTACCCCTCTTCCCTTCCCCCATTGGTATGTTCTGCATTATGTACATAAACCGTAGACTAAGAATAATTTGTATCTGTCTGAAGATGGCTTTAACGAGCCGAAACCAGTTGCGGTCAATAGAATTAAGTGGAAACTTTTTTATATTTGTTGTATACAACCTATCTCCATGGCTACCAATGTCTTGATAGATTTTTTCGTTTTGTAATTTTTCATTTTATATTAAAAAAATAAATTGTTCCATATATTTTTTTTTGTTTTATATAATTTTTGGATTCATATTCCTTTTTCATAAAATTAATTTACTTATTCTTATTACGCTGTCTCAGTAGAAGCAAAGTCACAACGAGGAAATCCATAATTGGTTTATTTTGGCTATTTAATACTATGTACAAACTGAAATAAATGTAATCTGTCGATTTCCCGAAAATTAATAAATAAATAAATAATATATCACTGAGAAAAGGCAATAAACTACATTTAGTTATGCTCTAGCGATATAAGTACCAACACTCAGAATCAAAAAGTTATTTGAAATGGCTGTATCCAGCGTTTGGTGACTAAGTCTGAATTGCAAAGAATCTCCACTTTCGTATTCCAAAAATACTTTTCCCCTACACATGCCTTCAGCCTCAAAACATACCTAAACTGCGGATGAGTGGTCTCAATAATGGTTGCGGGAGTCCTTTTGACTTCTACAGCCATACTCTCTCGGAACATCGCCTTGCCCCGCAGTGGGAGGGATGGATTTATCCTTTACATACAGCACTTCCTTTCCTTCGTTCCCTAAAAAGACTCCCCACACGGCATCCCCAAAGATGACATAGGCTCTGAGGGGAATTATTTTCCTTGGAGCTAATGTAAAAAAAGGAAGAAATCGGTGCTAAAATAAATTAAAAAAAAACGAAAATCTAGTTTGTTGGAAAAACGTCACGCAAAACAACATGCTGATATTTTAAACACCTCCGATTTTTTTTTTAATTAATTGCAGAAAACTTTTCTGTAGAGGCAAATTTTCCTGAATGGTGACCTCTGATGTCAAGAAGTGTATCCAACATTATTAATAGGAAGTTTTTTGGTCCACACAACTACCGATTTCAGATAGCAGTCATTTGGATCCTGTGCTCCATGAAGTTGATCCCTCGGGCTCTTGATCCCCTAAAGGCTAATTTCTGCTGTACGTCCTCATTTGATCCCTCGGATACTTCATTCCCTAAAGTATTATTTCTGCTGTACGGCCTCATTTGTGAAGTAAGTGTCTTGAGTGGAAAACCGCTTCATATCCCCGGATCTTTGTCAAAAATCCAAAAAAAATGTTTAATCTTTATTAAGTTTCTGTCAATTTCGATCCCGAAAGCCTAATTTTTGTTCAAAAACTATACCATACTTATTTAGTAGACAAAATTTTCTAAGATGTGAGATTTTTCTAATTTTCTGTAGACTTAATAGTGTTTGAGATACCGCTGTTCAAAATGACCTAAATTTCAAGGTGCTGCACTCCACTCCATTCGCTGCTGACATACCACCAGGTGCCAGTGCATTAAAAAATATTATTTCAAAATTTTGGCAGTGAAAATTCATTGAAACACATTTTGATTGAGATAATTTAATATAAATTGGTGATAACACTCAAAATAGTATTAAAATCATCGACGATGTTTGTATTTTTAATTCGATTATTCCTTTACTGAGTTCTGGTATAATATTTTTTTCAGGTCGAAATGATGTACAATTGAGTGAAATTTCTTGTCAATCCTGGAAAAGATAAAATAAAATACATTATTTTAGGTTATGAGTACAAACAAATCACTCTTCCACCAAAATAATGGGTCTAAACTTAAAATAAGTAGCAGGGTTTTTTGAAAATATTACAACATTCTAAACGTATTTTTGTGTGGTTGCAAAATACCGAAGAGGTATTCGTGGCGTTATTTTAATTAAATAAAAACAAATCACATTGTATATGTCGCAGGCTAATCGTAAAATTAGACAGATCATGATGCGTCTCAGGCACATCACGATTTATCACGGCTAGCCATCACAGTTAGGCGCATCATGATCTGCCTTATTTTACGATCGGCTTACGATGTGTAAATCACTAATTAAAACCAAATTAACAACATGATTTGAATCCAAAGTTTCCTTCGTCAGGATAAAATAAAATTAACAAAAATGTAATGGTAGTAATAATAATCTAAACGAAAATATGAAAGAGAACAAGACACAGAAAAACAGAAAAAGATAATGGTCGCAACTGGGACTCAATCCCAGAACCAGAGTCCCAGTTGCGAACATTATGTTTTTTTTTGTTTTTCTGAGTCTTGTTCTCTTTCATATTTTCGTTTAGATTATTATTACTATCTTCTTCTTCAATGATATATTACATTGACGGGAATAATCTTTAAAAGTTATAAACAGAGAGTTTTTCTCATAAAAATTGAATATTCATTTAGGCTTTTATAAAATTTCAATAGTTCCACAATATAAATAAAATCAGATACTTTTATCCGTGACGCTATCCAGGATACAAACCAATTCTTAAAATGATTGTTTCCAATAAAAAGGGTCTTTGCCTATGATTTGGAAAATAAATTAGTTAAAGATAATGTTGTTAATTATAAAGTTTGAAATATGAAATTTACTATTATGACGGTTTGACAGCATGGCGCAATGCGGAATTGGTAAACGCACGTCCCGTATAGACGAGAGGTTCTGGGTTCGAGTCCCAGTTGCGACCATTATCTTTTTCTGTTTTTCTGTGTCTTGTTCTCTTTCACATTTTCGTTTAGACTTTAGAATATTACTATCTTCCTCTTCAACGATATATTACATTGATTGGAATAACCTGCGAAAGTTATAAAAAGAGAGTTTTTCTTATAAAAATTGAGTATCCATTTTTATTTCATATGCTAAATCTACCTATTGAGTTTTCTGCAAGCCTGGGATGAATATTTATTTTTATTTTATCTTGATGAGTAAAACATCATATTGAAATATTTAATCACTGGGGACAAAATTCAATTCCCAGATGTGACCGTAACTTTTTCTGATTTTTTAAATTCAAATTTTCGGTTTAGAGACGTTAATAATTTCAATGATTAAATATTACAATTTGAGGTTTTACCCGAAGTTAAAATAAGTTACACCAACTCTTCGTAGGTAGGTAGCTGAGAAGACTTACCATATTTCTTTATCGTTGGGTGGCTTCGTCCTGAACATCAGCAACGTTAGGTATTGAAGAATGTATCTGTTGTGAAAAAATGAGAAGATTACTTGTTTATTTGCAGTTATCAAGTTTAATCTGTGGAACTCCATATTAATTTATATTTATTTTATATATTCAATTGTATTATTATCTTTTTTTTTAAAAAAAAGACAAATATCCCCGACTTACGAAAAACCCGACAATATTTGGAAATCTCCTACTACCACCACATTAATCTGAAAATGTTGCTTGTGGCGTGATGGAGAACATAGCCTGCCGAGAAATCGAACACGGGATGCCTGGGAGGGATCCAAACGCGTGACAGCAGTTTGATAATGCCTTCAGAAACTGCTGCCATGCGTAATAATAATTACATGGCAGAACTCATTTATATATCATTACAGAGTATAAAATGAAGTCGCTCAAAATGTATGTGCGCATAGATCTTTTAAACTAAGCAGTGGATTTTCATGCGGTTTTCACCAATAGATAGAGTGATTCAAGAGGAAAGTTTATATGTATAATACATGCTTATTACAGTAGATAAAAGCCGAGAAATTCGCAGCGAGCAGCTGGCGGCTGGCAAGCGGGTGACGTGGATTTTATATAGGTTGGGTAATGGCGTTGTGTTTCGTTAGCCACAGCAACGTGTAGCCGGGTCTGCTTGTATACCTATAAACCGTTTTTCACGGTCAGTGGCAGTTTTTGAAGGCATTATCAAATTGCGGTTATATAATTTACAGACGATATACTATTATTTCCACATAGGTAATTATAATGATAAACATATTGCTTTTTAAAAAAAAAAGAAAAGTACCCAAACTAAAAAATAGCGCCAATTATAAACTCCAGTAATGAAACGCTTTGATTGCATCTAAATTTAAAAATATTTTTTTTCAGGTTCTCCATAAAACAGATATACACCAAATTATTAAGGAGAAGATTACAAAATTTAAAAGAAAAAAAAAAATGTTCATGGGGGCAGTTTTACTATGTTGTGACGTATGTCAAAAGATAGTTACTGAACTCTCTATAGGTAACATTGAAGATGTCGATGCTCAATGCAGAATCGTTAAGTAGTTGAATTGCTCAATTGAACCTGTCTGTTATTTTTCGTCTGTATTGTATGTGAAGCTCATATTTTTAATATCTAAATTTCTACGTAAAGTAACTATTTCCTCCCACCCATGAATTGAATTTTCCTCCTGTCCTAAAATGAGTTCTGCGACTCATCATGATTGCTCTAGCAAGAAATAAAAACAATAAAAAAAGGAAAAAAAGAGATGAAAATTAAAAATGTCAAATGTTCAATTTACTGACCTTCAAAGTTCATTGTTAAAGGTGCATCGGCGTGTTAAAGGTGCATTGTCACCTGAATGCATAAATTGAACTGGTTACGTACTAATATTACGTGCGAAGAATTTCGTCAGCTCTACCTAAAACTTAACTTTTCTCAAAATTTTCTCGCTTAAAACAAACTTTGTCATGCTTATAATCTTGTTTGAAATATCTTACGACAGTTTCCAGAGAACCAAAAACTTTATTTACGGCGTAAAACATGCACCGTTGTAAAGTTAGGGAAAAGATTGAATCGTGCATTTTCTCATATGTGAAATCATAAAGACAACATGTTAAAATATGTTTGACAATAATAATACGATAAGTTTCTTAATCCCAGACACCATTGAATACACCATCCTATTTATAAAATGCTTCTGTAATGATGAAAGATTTAGCAAAGGATTGAACCCGAAGCATTTGTTCTTTTTGCTGTTAAAAATTATGTTTCACGCCATTCAAAGTTATGGAAACTCATTTATATTGAAAACTAGCATTTTCCCGCGGCTTCGCTCGCATGGGGTAAGGGGGGTTCCCATTCCACCTCCTCCACCTCCTCCCTCCCACCACCCTCCCTCCTCCCTCCTCCCCACTCCCCCCTCCTCTCCTTCATCTCTCCCTCCCTCCCGCTTTCCATACGTTCAGTTTTCAAACCTCGCGTGCCACCAATAGCAATTTTTTTATACAAATTTCATAATGCCAAAGCTCACCGGAAGTTTTATAAAAACCTTTTCCTGACAATAACTAACACAAAAAAAAAGAATTATCCAATTTGGTGCAGTCGTTCGAAAGTTATGCGCTTAGCAACGCATTCAGCGATTCATTTTTATATGTAAGAAGATGACGATGTGAGCTGAAAATATAAAGATTTCAAAGATAAAGATAGTGCCGAATTTCACAGTTCAAGAATTTTCGCCAGGACAAATAAACAGATTTTTTTCTAAGTAGCTAAGTTAGGAAGGTAATAAAAGTGAAATATCGTAAAAAAATAAAAGAAAAGTGAAGCTAGCAGCCCACAATGGAGTGCTGGCACCTAGCCTAATGTGTGGCAACGAGGCTTCTAACTAACAGAGGAAGGATGAAAGTAGCCTGAATGCTGCTGAAATTAGAACTCTGAGACGTATGTGTGGTAAAACCATGTATGATCGTGTGAAAGAATGCAAAGCTGATGTGAGCGTAGTGAGTAAGATTAAGAAAGGGAGTCTTAGATGGTTTTGGCGTGTAGAGCGAATGAACGAAGAAAGGAGTTTAAGAAAAATATATTTCGCAAATGTGATAGTAGAAGAAGTCGGCGACGCCCGAGAAAGTATGGCACACCTGATCACTTGAGTCGGGCCATGTCAAGAGTCAGAATGATAAAAGAGTATGTATGAGACCATGTATAAATGTGAATGAGGCAAGAAGTGTGTTCCAAGACCGAGTTATTTGGCGGTCCGTCCTCTCTGCCTACTCCTGCGGGAAACGGCGTGATGGTTAGTTATGTAATTAGTTTATTATAAAAAGTGCACAAGAAAAAAGTATGAATGATTTACCTTGCCACAATAGGCCACTTGCATCTCATTTTTATTTTTTTTCCGATTTTGGCAAATATTCTAAGACATTCCGTTTTTTTAATGGTATTTTTGAAACCCTGGCGATTTTTTGAAAATTTCAATCCGAAAAATCAGATCATTTTTTATAAACCGGAAAGACGGGACATAATTTTATGGGTGCGAAAAAACGATAATTACATAGCCGAAAATCATTAAAAAAAAAGAAAATTTTCCACACGAATGGTACAGGAGAATAACGAGGCATACCAAAAATATTACTATCGTATATTTTTTTTCCTGGATCCATCTTATTGATCATTAATCATTATCCAATGTAATATACTTGTACTTGTAGATTATAGTAAAAATAAGAATATTACGAAATTTGATTACGGTAAAATCAGCACCATTACCATTACAATTCAAAACAAGGTGCAGAAGGCATGAAATGTACGGGGTTCTCTTCGTAACATCTGTCAAAACGTCAAACCAAATGATAAGTTCGCAGAGAACAAAAAATAAACCTGATGAATGTTAAATGTCAAATTCAAAAATTCGCCTGAAATCAAAGTATTGCCATATAAAAAAAATTAAACAGCGTGGAATTTTATTAAATTAATGCAACATTATCGGAGACTGGACATTTTCATGTAGTGACGTGACGAGCCCAAATAATGAATTTGTTTATTTGAAAAAAAAACTGTACTTTTCTGAAATTTTTACTAACATTTTCGTAATCTTAGTAAAAAAATCTATCCACACGATTTTTTCCAAGTCGTTATGAAATCCATGCAAGTGGCCTATTCAAATATGTAGTTACATTATCGCAGAAATATGTACAAAGGAGTTCTGCAAGTATATAATATAATTTATTTTTCTTTTTACGCCTATTAAACAAACTTTTATTTATTTTTACGTATATGTGTTTTATTTCGAACAGGAAAAAATATAATATGAAGCAAATATACATACATTGCAAAATGGTGTAGCAAATTGTACAAGGGTTTTTTTACCTGCTTAGTCTGGTCGGATTCTAATTTTATATTGTGTTTAAAGACTCTCCTACAATGCCGTAGTATTCTTACAGTACCATCTGGACATGGTTTTGTTCGACTTTTATACATGTACATCGTTCCATGTACCAAATTTAAAAGCACAGATAAACACAACAACATTTTAAACACACTAAAAAACTTCATCGTTTGAAACAGGTGAAATCTCTTAAACGAGCAAAATAATGCAACAAATTTATCGCCTACTCAGGTACCCAGTCAGAAGTACAATGCAATATTAAGAATAATGAGTATTAAATATATTGATTCACATTAAAATTGTGCATACTATTTTGCTATCGCTCTTTTCCGGTTTTGTTCAAAAACCGAGATTAAATTTCCAAACTAAAATTCCGTGGTTCCCACGTTGACATTCTTGATGTTTATTTCATATTTTTAAATGCTATTTTTTCCGGTCAGCAACGTACAGTTTGTCAAATAAGAGTAGAAAATATATGAGGGCGCCACTGATGATCAAATGGCAATACTAAAAACATCACTCATGGTGTTAAAGTAAAGCTGTGTAACCTACAATTTTATAAAAAATTAAAAAGGCATAATAGTGGAAAAAATATTTTTTCATTGCAGTATAGATACCCGCCGATCTCAAAATTAGAATTGCATATAGGTATATTATTATTATACTTTTGCAATTTTGTGTTTACATAATGAAGAATAACTATAATGTAATAAAATAATATAAAGCACAGTTTAGAAATTGCTCACATTTATTTAATACTAGATAAAGTACCTAGCGTTGCCTGGGCTTTAGATCATGTCTTTAATTTTAGATCTGAATATATTTAACTCATTCAGATCTAAAAGGAGTGTAACTAAACTCACCATTAGTGATTCCTCCTTTCTATCTATTGTTAAATTCAAATTTATGTTAAATTAAATTAAAGCAAATCGCTTTATAAATCACATTTTAATCAAATTTATGTCATGAAGAAAAAATGTTTTTTTAAATGTGGTTTACTGTGTTCTATATATTCAGTGTCATTGCAATTCAAAAAAATATTTGACATTTAAGTTGGTGTTGCCAGTCTACAAATTTAGTAGTTCCAGTTTTTATGTTTTCTACTCTTTTTTGACAGACTATAAGCAGATAGATTGATGACCGGTCATTGCTTGAGTGGGCATAGCGCTTGGATCCCACCCGAGCGTCGCGTGTTCGATTCCTCGACTGGCTAATTCCTCCATCACAACACAAGCAACATTTTCGGCTTTCTGTGGTGGTAGTACTTTCAAACATTGTTGAGTTATTCGTAACCCGGGAATGTTTGTCTTTATTAAAAAAAAAAAAAATATGCGTTAAAATGACGATAGAGTCAAGTACAATGTGTTGCGTGTTTATACGTCAACGTGAGTGTCTCCATAGAAATCGTTCTAACTCCGTTATTGTTTTAGTGACATCCCTAAAAGAAAAAGTAACAGGTCGATAGTGGATCAAGCTGTACATCAAGTTGTTCATAGAAGTACATAACAAGAATATTCTGTCAGTCGCGCGGTTGACACATATTTTTACCCGCCAAATTGCCTTCGGGCCGCTCGACATTGTTAATTTTTATTAAATATTTTTATATGAAATGATAAAAAAGTGAGGTGACAAAAGTGTTTATTATACATTTATACAATAGAATAAGTATTGTTGTTTACATAATCTGTGATTTTAGTACCATTTTCACATAAAAACATGACGTGAGTCATTTTTACATTTTTTTAAATTTTTGCATTCTAAATTTTAATATTTACAAATGTTAATATTTATTTGTAACATAACAATTTGAAAGCTTATTTTGTAATCTTTCTAAAACAGTTTTTACTATTCGGCTACGTTCAGAAATGTTTCATTTATAGAGCTTTAATTGTGAAGCGGTAATAACACAAAGCAGTGGCGTAGCTAGCATGGGTGGCACCCGGGGCGGAAAACGCGTTGTCACCCCCCCCCCCCCCCCATTAATTTTTTTTTTGAGAAATTTAAAACACAAATTTTGACTTCCTTAAATAAAAATAAAAACATTTCTAGCTAGTCAAATATGTAAAAAAAATTGTTATCCTCAAAATTATAAACACTAACAGAATAAATAACAGCTTTTTCAACAATCGATAGGTGATAATTTTCTTCGTGAGTTCCCGTCAATCACAATGTACGAAAGAAATGAGAATGACACAGGGGAAAAGCGAGGAATATTTCACGGGAATCCCCAATAAATCAATAGTAAGAGCTAGGAACGAAAATAAAATAACAGAATTTTTGGGGAATGCTGACCGACCGAGCCATATAGCTACAAATAACAGAGTTCCGTGTGGAGTCTTTAATTCTAATATGCTGCAAAAATCTGAAGAAAATCATTTGCTGTCATGAAAACATAATAACCAATACTTAGGTTAAAACCAGTTTTGTGTTCAGAATGTAACGATAAAATTTCAATCGTGAAATAGTAAAGGGGGCGTTCAAGTATAACGTAACGCAATTTTTGAAAATTTTTGACCTTCTCTCCCCACATGCAACGCACCGTAACATTAGTCTCAATTAAATTGCGCAAAAAACTGGAAAGTCGCTAAAATACCTTTTTCTTGTTTTAATTACGTTTGCGGTAAAAATAAAAGAAGAGGTTTCAATCTCGCAATAGGTCCATGCGTATATTGTTTATTTTATTGTTTTAAATTGTAATTCATAAACAAATTGGGAAAATATTATTATTTTTATCGGCCTTTCATTCCTTCCGGATCTCCACAATTTAATACTGTCTTACCTTTAATACACCTACATGATTTTACAACATATATTTCGTTTTACATTAGCTACACCAAGGAGGCCCTGACGAAAGTAATTTTACAAAGGTTTCCATATGGAGCAAAACTTTACTCAACTATGATTCATAAGCTTACTCAGAGTGGAGCAAAACTTTTTTCATGATCTGAATGCAGTTGTACAAGTTCTCAAAACGAAGATTTAAAAGTCCACAGTATGATTCACAGAAAAGAAAAACCTTTTTCATGTCCTGATTGTAACTATTCGTGTTCTCAACAGGGATACATAAGAAGTCAGTTGCTGACTCAGTGTGGAGAAAAACCTTTTTCATGTTCCAACTGCAACTATTCATCCACCTAACCTAACCTAACTCAAAGTGATAAAAAACCTTTTTCTTATTCCGACTGTAACTATTCATGCGCTACAAAACGGTATCTAAAAATTCACATGCTTACCCATACTGGACAAAAACCTTTTTCATGTCCCGACTGCAGTAATATAAGTTTTCAAAGGGAAGATTTAGAAATCCGCAGTACGATTCACAGAAGAGAAAAACCTTTTTCATGTCCTGATTGTAACTATTCGTGTTCTAAAAAGGGATACATAAGAAGTCAGTTGCTGACTCAGTGCGGAGAAAAACCTTTTTCATGTTCCAACTGCAACGATTCTTGTACTATGAAGAGAAATCTAAAAATCACACGTTAACCGACAATGGAAAAAAAAACCTATTACTCACATTGATGAAAAACCTTTTTCTTGTCCGGACTGTAACTATTCATGCGCTACAAAACGGTATCTAAAAATTCACACCTACCTGCCTTGTTTTTTAAACTGGGGGCCTACTCTCTATCTTCCACAACGTCCGTACGGCAGGTTTAGCTACGTCACAAATGCATAATAATCCTCCTCCTATCGTGCTAAAAACTTCCTCGGGCTCCGGTGCCGTACACTCAGTAAATATTTATATGTTGTAATTGTTTAATCCAATACATAAATGTATTACGGAGGAATACCTAAAATATGAACTCTATTTTTAGTATATTTACAGAGATATTTCAGTAATTATAGACTGTGTCCGCTTAGTTGACAGAGCCCGCTAGTGAAGGTTAAACCACAAACGTGCTGGTTTGTGAAAACGAAAGATAGAGAGTAGGCCCCCTGGTCTTTCAGCACTATTAAGAGGTAATACCACCGGTGAGAAATCTCGACGGTAGGTATTTTCAAATATTATCGTTGTCGCGCAGCGCTCACAAAAGAACTAGCTATAGATGTGTTGGTGAGACCACGTGAGTGTTTGGCTCGAACACCCGCTCGCCCCCTCTGCGTCTCCTGCCTACCTACCGTCTTCCGCGAATCTCATCGCATCTTCGACCAAGTATCGCATGCATGTTTCGACTTATTTCGTCGCTAATGAAGTTTTTGACTCGGCGCGGTACCGCTCTCCATACACAGAAAAAAGAGCGCATTATTTTTAAACGAACGAGATCTCTAAAGGTACATATGATTTGTAGCTATTCGAAACGTAAAAATAAATAAAATTAGTCTAAACGACCCGAAGTTTAGAAAAAACTATATTTCGTGATTTGGAAAAAATAAAATAATGGTCTTTTGTTTTGTAGCAAACTTACTTTTTATTCAATAACGGCTGTTCAAAAAACACAAAACATATTTTGTCCAATATACGTAATCTAGTTGTTAAAAATCTAAACTAACTAACCATCACGCCGTTTCCCCGCAGGGGTAGGCAGAGAGTATGGACCGCCAAACAACTCGATCTTGGCACACACTCCTTGCCTCGTTCACATATAAGTAACTGATTCACTTGGTCGTGCCATGTCTTCCTCGGGCGTTCCCGACTTCTTCTTTCATTCACATTTACGTCATAATTATATTCTCCTTACACTCCTTTACTCGTTCATTCGCTCTACATGCCCAAACCATCTGAGCGTCCCTTTCTTAATCTTACTCATTACGCTTACATCAGCCTTGCATTCTTCGCGGATCTCCACATTTTTCACACGATCGTACATGGTTTTACCACACATACGCCTCAGGGATCTCATTTCTACAGCATACAGTCTACTTTCATCCTTCCTCTGTCAGTTCCATGCCTCACTGCCATACATCAGGGTAGGTACCAGCACTCAATTATGGACGGCTACCTTCGCTTCTTTTGACAGTTTTTTGTTGGCGCCAAAGGCGTTCGTCCTCCATTAACAAAGTTGCCTGCATTTACCCTTCTTTCGATATCTCTGTCAAAACTACCATCTCTCGTAAACATACTTCCCAAGTACACAAACTCACCCACCTGCTCCAAATACTCATCATTCACAACTATGTTGCACATTGTTTTCATACTATCTCTTTCAAATACCATGACTTTAGATTTACTTACATTCATCATCAACTCATTCTTCATACATACTTCGATCATCCTAGACACGAGAGACTGTTAAAAATGTACAAGGGAAAAATAACACGTTTTCTGGATAAAACTAAGATACTAAACAATAATGTACACCAACTGTACTGAATATCCAGGCACTTCCCCACTTTCCTCTTCCTCACTTCCTTCCGCTCCCCATTATCTTCAGCCTCACAACATACCCTAATTGTGGATGCCATAGTCTCACTGGCTCTTGTGCGGTATTCACATAAAAAACAACATTTTTTAACAAAATATAACAAATAAAATATAACGGTTGGATAAAACTGAATGTTAACGTAGTTTAAAGGCAGCGATTACTTAAAACCTTGCTTCGAATTCAAATTTAACATTATATTTATTGAATGTAGTTTGGCGCTATTATAACCTTTTCAAGCATTATAGCCAGCGACAGAAGGAGATACACACATCTTTCCACGTTTTTTTTTTTTCATTAGCTCCACATATGGGATCCTTAGGAAAAAAAACCCTCAGGGCCTATGTCATCTTTGGGGACGCTGTGTAGGGGTCCTTACAGGGAAAGGAAGGAGAGGAAGTTCTGGGAAGGGAGGTATCTGTCAATGGGTCCAAGGGTGTCAGAAGTATGAATCCAACCCTCCCATTAAGGTGCAAGGCAATGGATCGAGAGAGTCCGGGTGGAGAGGTCAAAAGGTCTCCTTCGACCAGTCTCTCCCGATCCGGCCCGCCACGCAGAAGGTGGGCAAATGCAGAGACGTAGCGAATTACATGTGGAGACCTATGGCAGGGGTCTTGGTTATCCAATTCACGGGGCGGCGGAATCCATATCCGCCTCCATGAATACAAAGAACATCCAAGGCCATAATCCTGGTAAATACGCGAAGCACTTTGTAATAATAATAATAATTACATTATATTTATATAGCGCTGTTTTGTGATATTTCACTTCAAGTGCGCTTAACTATAATAAATTTAAAAAATAATCCTACAGTGCTCCTTATAATATTGAGAAAATAATAAAAGAATATTGAGTATTTACAAAACAATGACAGAAGAACAAAATTAACAAAGATAGTGCTGTTATAGCACACACGGGATAATAATAATAATAGACAATAGCGGTGCTATTGTAACACAGGACACAACAAGAACTTTAAAACTAAAATATAAAATACTAACAGAAAGGCAGTTTGCGTTCAGAAATGAGAAATATTCTGACATAAATTCGGATATTAAACATAAAATAAAAATACAATTATGAGGAAACCGAAACCAAACAATCACGGGAAACTTGAGAACATGGCTTATTATTATTACGTATATTGGAGAGATGTTAAGATTCATGAATGGTATGATTTTTTAAATAATTTTGTTTTTAAAGCCAGTTTAAATTCAGCCAAATTCTGGATATTAGTAAGAGCTGAGGGAAGTTTATTCCAAATGAGAGTAATTAGTAACATCTAGATCTGCTGACCTTAGAGTAAGCTGTCTCTCGCTTAAGTTTTGTCGGACACATAGTTCCAATATATAGGCTGGCGCCATTCCTTGCAATATTTTGAAGGTCAAGCAGATCTTGAAAGATCTTGATTATAGAAAGAAAACACCTTCGAATGAGAATATGGGAAGATATTGGAAAAGAAAACTAACGTTTAACGAAAACACGAATGGAAAGAGGAAAAAAGGAATGGTCAATTGGAATTATATAACAGATATGCCACCTGAATTGTTTAAAATGAAAAAAGAGGAATTTTACCATGAATTATCTTCACCGAATAATGAAAAACTCGAAAGGAATACGGTGGGTCAAAGTGATGATAATTTTTAAGCAATGGAAACTTTGGAAAAATATGTGAGCTGCGGCCAAAAACTTCAGTGGCTAGAGTATTAAACATGTTACAGCACTCGCAATTTAAAGGAAATATGCAACAAATTATGTAAAATAAAATGAAAACCAAGTAATAAAGCAATTTACAAAAGAAACAGGATTACATGTGCCTGTGGACAGTGTAACGATGAAAACAAAACCTTTTTAGCGGCAAGTCCGGTTGACCTAATCGGTAAGGATACTGTAACACTGGTCGACATTTATTTTTTTAAGTGCAGTCCCTTAAGCAAAGCTAATTTTTTTATATGTATTTAGTATCCATAAACACGAAATGAAACAAAAACAAAATTTATAGGTCAGGTTTTTTTATTATTTAACGAAGTTTTTTTTACATAATTCTTACAAAGTACTTGCACGGGTACTTACAAGAAAATGTCAAAACTAATTAAATTAAATTTTTTTTGCTCCTTATTTGCGCTTGTGAGTATCTTAAGAGTCTCTCTGCAGGGTCCAGCAATAGTCTGCTAGCATAGATAGACTCCACTTTCCTTGGTATCGCTTTTCCATAGCCGCAATGTCCTGGTGAAATCGTTCGCCGTGCTCGGAACTGACATCTCCCATTTTTTCGGGGAAAAATTGAAATGAGAGTGAAGGAAGTGTATTTTTAGTGACATGTTACAACCTATATTTTTATAGGCCATGAGCATTTCAGACACAATGCTGATATAGTCTTCACACTTTTATGACTTCCAAGAAAGTTCTCGACAACATTCTTGAAGACTGACTAAGCGGCTAGCTCGACTGGTCTCAACACTGTTATAAAATTCGGATCAGTCAAGACCTCCCTTTTTTGTGGTCCCACGAATATTCCTTCTTTAATTTTTACGTCGCTGATCTTAGGAAACTTTTGCTTTAAGTAAATCATGCCGTTTCCATCCTTAGACAAGCCTTTTACAAAATTTTTCATCAAACCCAATTTAATGTGTAAGGGTGGAAGTAAGATATCTTTAGATTTTACTAAGGGAGCATGTTAAACATTCTTCGTGCCAGGTTTAAGGTGCTTTCTAGTAGGCCAGTCCTTCTTGGTATAATGGTTTTTCCTGTCTCTGCTGTCCCACTCGCACAGAAAACAACAATACTTTGTGTATCCCGCTTGCTGTCCTAGTAGGAGCCCTATTAATTTTAGATCACCACATATTTTCCATTCGTATTTTACATATTTAATTTTTGTTAACAGCAGCTTCATGTTGTCATAGTTCTCTTTCATGTTTGCAGCATGACCAAGTGGAATGGATGGTTGAGTATTTCCATTGTAAATTAAAACAGCTTTCAAACTTACTTTCGACGAGTCTATGAAAAGTCTCCCAATTTGCTACGTTATGTTCCAAGCCAAGAGCTGCGAACGGACCTTCAATGTCTTGACAGTAACATAGTTCTCTTTCATGTTTGCAGCATGACCAAGTGGAATGGATGGTTGAGTATTTCCATTGTAAATTAAAACAGCTTTCAAACTTACTTTCGACGAGTCTATGAAAAGTCTCCCAATTTGCTACGTTATGTTCCAAGCCAAGAGCTGCGAACAGACCTTCAATGTCTTGACAGTAACATAAAGTGTCTTCCATGACATAATATGGAACCAAGATATGTTGCCAGTTTCTAAAATGCGTGATTTTTGTACCCTTTTCGCCATATTATAAAAAAAATCAATGATAACTCACAAATAAATATGAATTAATACATATTTTAGTAAAACTTAAAACCCATAAAAACCTGACGTGATAGAAAAAAACTAATCACATATCTGAAATCAGCGTGAAATTTCCTGTCAGATTTGGCTACTTTCGTTAAAGGGACAAAAAATGTGTTGACCAGTGTAATTGAAGTTAAACGCTTCTTCAAACTTTGCAAATACACTTTGTGGCGTCATTTTTAATTAAATGAGAACAAATAACTTTGTAAAAATAGCACGATGTAATCAATATTATCAACATGTTTCAAAAACAGAGTGTTCTTCGTCAGAATAGGATTAATACTAAAAGTCAAACAAATATGGACACATAAGAATTATAGACAAAATATTAAAGGGAGAAGCATTTTATCGAAAGACAACGACGTTCGAAGGAGACAACACAGAGGTGTCGAAAAAGAAAACTAAGGTAAACGGTTATCCAATAAATGGTTCCCGGGGCGATGGTACCTAAAACGCCTCCCAAATTGAAAATTTATTATAGTACTTAAACATAAACAATTTTAATAATTTTAATTTGGCTCAATTTTAGTATGAAAGCTCGATCAGTATTGGTATACCGCGATGAGTCACTAAACAGAAAAAAAAAAACGAATAAAAAATATCGATTACTTGGGCAAGGACAACACTAGTCTACCGATAAAATTTGTTACATCACTACTTCGCTTTATATGTATGTATTTGTCAAAACTCTCGTTCCCCGGCCCCCTCAGGAGAAATGAGCGAAAGGGACACCTGCACGTCGGGCCGAAAATACCTAAATAAAATCTTCGAAATCGATGTTTTGTATTCCCCATTTTTCTTCTCCAAAACTGGACGGATTTAAAAATTTTTTTTCACTAACTGTATTAAAAGAAAATATTCTATGTCGGTACGTTTTGCTTTTTTTCAAAATACATTGTTTAGTTTGTATACTGAACGTTTTTTGACGGCGTTTAAATTAGGCAATTTTATTCATTTTTGGAAGGTCCTAACTTCTATAAGAAGTAAATTATCAAAAAAAAACTAAACGTACCGACACGCTAGTGGTCGATATCTATATTTTGTAAAAAAAAAAATTGGCTCTAGGGTCAAAATCCAGTGAGATAAACGGGGAATACGTTTGTATGGAAAAACGCCGCTAGTATTTCCTCTTAAACACGCTAACACAATAATTACTTCTTCACTAATTCACGTCAGTCCATAGATAACAATTCAGTTCACGAGTCTACGTTAATCACAATATACGAACGAAATTAGAATGACACAAGGAATATTTCAGGGAAATCCCCGACTGAGATAGGAATAAAAAATTTTTTTTCGGGAATCCCCGACCAACCAAGCCATAGAGCAAAATAACAATCAGTGTTAACGTGTAAAATATTTTTTACGGCAATTTTGCACTTTCGTAACTTTTTTCTCCACGTCCGAGTGTCACCCCCTCCTCGGGTGGCACCCGGGGCGGTCCGCCCCCCCGCCCCCCCCCCCCCTCGCTACGCTACTGCACAAAGTTTTCGTAAAACTGACATTTCGTTTGAGACATTATAAGTGAATATTTGCGATTTTCGGAGGGATTAAAAAAACAGCTTTTTAATAATACATGATAAGTATTATTTATTTCACTACGCCTTTTTGTCATTTCTCGCGCTCAAATTTTTTCATTATTTTACTGTAGGGTATAAAATAAATTTAACTTGAAGCGTAATGAGTAAGATTAAGAAAGGAACGCTCAGATGGTTTGGTCATGTAGAGCGAATGAACGAGAAAAGGAGTTTAAGGAGAATATATGACGCAAATGTGGAAGAAGGAGAAAGACATAGCACGACCAAGTGAATCAGATCTTGAGTCGGGTCATGTCAAGAGTCAGAATAATAAAAGAGCATGTATGGACGATGTATGAATGTGAACGAGGCAAGGAGTGTGTGCCAAAACCGAGTTGTTTGGCGGTCCGTCCTCTCTGCCTACCCTTGCGGAGAAACGGTGTGATGATTAATTAGTTAGTTAACTTGATAATTTTTGTAGAAAGTTCGACAGTCTGACAGGAAATCATTTTATCGATCATATTAATTATAGGAAAAACCCAAAAAGAGCTGCTTTTATTTTTCAAAAAGTTTGTTAAATATTAGTCTGTTCATTTTTAGGTGAATCTTAAAAAAAATCATAGTGTGCAATTCATACGCGGTAGAACTGAATTTTTTTTCGGATTTCGCAGGATTCGATCCTTGGTCGGCTAAATGTCTGCAAAGGTTCATCATGCGCTTTATAGCACTAGACCAAAGAAGACTTGGGACTGTGGATTTATCGTATTATATTGGAACCGAGTACCCGTGAATTAAATAAATATTTTATTGTCATATTTATTTACAAAAAAAGGAAAAATTATTATTATCACAATCATTTGTAATAGTTAGATATGATTTTAGATTTTCACGGCCAAAAATTTTATGGTTATTTCCTTTTGGGGTATTATGCCGTGTTGCGCTACCTCCTCCTTTAGCCAACGTTTCGGACAGCGTTACAGTGTCCGTCATCACACATCAACGTTTCGGACAGCGTTACAGTGTCCGTCATCACACATCTGCCCTGATGACGGACACTGTAACGCTGTCCGAAACGTTGGCTAAAGGAGGAGGTAGCGCAACACGGCATAATACCCCAAAAGGAAATAACCATAATATTTGTAATAGTTGTTTTGTTTACAATAATTGAAGTCAGCTGTCATGCGACAGTATTCAACCAATTCAATTAATCTTTTTATTTTGATAAAGCTTTAATTTATTTCATATTATAACGATAATTTACGTTTACGAGATTATAAGAATTTGACCGGTCAGTGGTCGAGTGAGCATAGCGCTCAAGTCCCACCCGATCGTCGCGTGTTCGATTCCTCGGCTGGCTAAGTCCTCCATCACAACACAAGCAACATTTTCGGCTTTCTGTATTTTCAAACATTGTTGGGTTTTTCGTAACCCGGGAATTTTTGTCTTTCTTTAAAAAAAAATGTACATTTAACATACTTATGTGTATAATTCTACTATATCGAACGTGTTACGCAAACTAGATGAAATTTACCAAAGTAGTTTACTTACTTACCTATATGAACTTGAAAATATGAAATAATTATGATTTTTTATTTTTTATTATTTCATAAATGATTAAATGTTACATTTTTGGCCATTTTTGACTACCATACTAGGCTATTGCCCGTGTTGTGGTAGTAATACATGTAATATAATTTTATATAAACAGATAATAAAATATAAGAAGAGAAAAGAAAAAAATAACATATTTAGGGATAAATAAAACTAAAAACAGATAAAAATATAAGAATTGAAAGTTATCTAAGAAATAAAGAAAATTTAAAGAAGATGGAAGTAAACATTGGTGAGCATTATTCTTCTTGAAATAAAAATACAAATAAAATTTGGTAAGTAATCTTCTGCACGAGAGTACATGTTTGTAGTCATTTTTGATATTCGTTCTATGAAAGAAATTGGAAAGAGTGTTAGAGAATGTAATTTTTTGTGTGATTTTTTTTAAATGCAATATTAAGTTAAAGTAATTGAATAATTAAATTAATAATATTTTTTTAATTAATATTAATATTATTTGTTTTTTATTGTAATATTAAGCTCTCATGTGTTGTTTGAAGAAATCTTTTCCCTTTTCAAATATCCAATGATTGATACGGGATTTAAAGAGAGATTTAGAATCATGTGACTTTATATCGACACTCAAAGCATTATACATTTTAGGAGCGATATACCAGAATTGTCGTTGAGCGAAAGAAGTTTGAGTTTTAGGGACCACGCAACCCAGGTTTGCTAAGAAGCGTGTGTGTGCTTGATGTTGTGGGGCCACCAGTAAATTATTTTGGCATATATAACATATGCTTATCTTAGTAAATAGTTGTCGAATATCTAAGACTCTGATTTTTGCAAAGAGTTCATTTGACGGTGGGTAGGTTGACATTTAAATATAATTCTCAGAATTAGTTTTTGAACTAAAATAATTGGTCTAATAATGGGTTCAGCACAACCACCCCATCCAACTATGCCGTATGTTGCAATGGATTAAATTGAAATTCTTTATATAAAATACGCTTATCGGTTAAATACAAATATTAAGATAAATATAATTGATTCGCAAGATATAATTTGAGATTTTCACGGCAAAAAGTATTATTGTGATTTACTTTTGGGTATTATGCACCGCCTCCTTCTTACTCCAACGATTCGGAGAGCGTTACAGTGCCCATCATTAGGACAAACGTGAAATCGAAGATTTTAGTGAAGTGTATGCTTATGCATGTAGGTGCGATGCCATGTTGCGCACTTCACTCCTCTGGACATTTATTACAGAATTATCAGTTAATGCATCGAAATACTTGCTTCGCAATGCTTTCCAAAACGTTAGCTAAAGAATAAATCACGATAATATAATTGATTTACATTTATAAACGAATTTAAATTAACCCAGCAACTCCTAAACAGAAACGACGTAGTCACCTGCTAAAATTTGGTCAGTCTATTACATATTCAGTGATCCTAAAACATTTGCTCGAACTGATGCAATGCTTGGATTTGATAACCGACTGTCGAATGAAAGGTATTCTTTACTACAAACCAGAAATCGAATCGGCTCTTTGGAATGAAATTAGCCCGAATTTTTTCTGCTTATGAGGAACGACTGCACGGCCTTTTTTCATAAAATAAAACTCATCAGGTCACTGGAATTCTGTCTAAACGTTGACTAAATATAGAGGAAGCGGAACACGGCGTAGTCCCTTAAATATTAATCTAGAATGGCATAGTGATTAAAATGTTCAACATATTGTGATGTGTATTTTATGCAACTGTGGATATCGAAGGACCTTGAATGTTGTGTAAACTGTGTGAAATGTGTGTGAAAGAACACTGCGCAAGTAGAAAGAATGCACATAAGGAAAGAAAAAGGACTTACTGCGGAAAATTGTGCCACTCTTTGCTATTTCGGCGGTTTTATCATGCACTTGTAGGACAGTATTTTACTTGCGGTATGCGGGATTCGGTTTGCGGATGCGGTAAGCGGTATTGGAATATAGATGTTTATAATGCGGAGAAGGTCGATTAAAGACTGATGTGGGTAATATAAAATGATAGGTATATAGGGATGGGTAGGAAGGAACATGTGACAATACTAACTACAAGCACAGGGTCTATGGTGTATAGATGAATGTAAGTAAGTGTATCTATGTATAGTGTTAATGCCCAACCATATTGCATAAATAGAGTAACGAATCCTGTTCCCTTTCTCAGCATCCCCCTTCAGGCCAATGTCACGATGGAATGTTTGATGAATTAGTAATCAAAATAACAATTTCACTGTATGTGCCTTTCATGATGTCAGTAACAATGGCGTTAACGTCCAATTCGTGAAACATATCAAATTGCAAATAACTGTTCTAATTGAAATAGTTAGGGCAGCTAATAATGTATCATCTCTAGAATCATTTTTGATGTGTAACTATTAATTATTTTACCAATAGATGGCAGGTTGGTATTGAAATAATTTTGTCCATTGCCAGACAGAATTCCTTTGCGGACCAACTCGATTAATTAATTATTGGGTTTGTCGAGTTGAAGATACTCGAGAATTCTTCACATTTCTTACACCGTCTTTGATACGTCCGTGTTGCAAATAATGGAGAAGAGCGAATAAAGGATGAAGAGTTTCATAAAAAGGACATTACCAACACAAGGTCGGTTTGTATTTATTATTATTATATTAGCGTTATTTTATGTCTTTTCTTTTTTCTTTCTTCTGATGTGCCATAATATACTGACCATGTTTTATATTTTATTTTGCTTAATATTATTTCTGTTTTTTCACTTGTAGCATCTTCAACTAGTAACAACAGACTAAACCTTGATTGACACATGCTGTGAACATTTTCAATTGGAATGTTAATATCTTTGCAAAAGCTAAAGGCATGTTTATTAATATGATAACAGTTAATACTTTGTAAATGTTCAAAAAGATAAATAAATAATTACAATGGTTCCATGACAGTTCATCCTGCGACAATTCATCCAGCGACAGTTCATCCTGCGACAGTTCATCCGGCCGACAGTTCATCCGGCCGACAGTTCATCCTGCCGACAGTTCATCCTGCCGACAGTTCATGCCGCCGACAATTCATCCGGCGACAATTCATCCTGACAATTCAACCTAACCTAACCTAACCTTTAAGTATAAGTATGTCGTATTTTGGTATTCACGCATGCTTCTTCGGAGAGTCGAAATTATTGTTAGTAAAAATATTTTTACAACGGATTTCCACTCAAGATGCCTTCAGATATAAGTACATCGATTTTGGTTGTACGGCCGTATATCCTCTTTGCATACTTACTTAATAAAAATCTTCTAAATGATTAGGCAGAATGAATTGTCGCCGGATGAATTGTCGGCGGGATGAACTGTCGGCAGGATGAACTGTCGGCAGGATTAACTGTCGGCCGGATGAACTGTCGCACGATGAACTGTCGCCGGATGAATTGTCGCAGGACGAATTGTCGGGTCACCAATTACAATATTCATGATTTAAGCATTTAAAAAAAATCAATTGCAACCGAGAGGTTTGTCAAAAATTATGAGGACCTACAGTGCCTTCTTGTAAGCCTTCAAGTGTAGAAAAGTATGGTGGGCAGGTACCTGATCCTTTGATACGAGGGCTCAAATACTCGTACAAAATGTTTCGAATTTTTGTTTGAGTCACTAATTTCGTCGCTAAGTCGCGAATATTCCAAAAAATAAAATGAAAATTTTTCCTATGCGTGCCGAAAAGTCAGTAGATGTCGCAAATTAAAATAAAAATGGATACACTTATGATATTACTTGATTATACAAGGCACTGTGTAGATTGTATTAAGTTTGCAATCAAGAATCTTGAAATCTTACAAGAATCTTGCAATCGTACATAATTAAAGCAGCCAATAAAAATGTGCGTTAAAGGCGTTTAACCAGCCAGCAGCTGAAAGATGTTCTTACGATCGTACAGGGCGGTTCCAATGAGAAAGATCAATTATTCTCCGTACCAGCTTTTTAAAATTATAACTCAATATCGATTTTGTTTCATTCCAAATTTGTTTTAATTTATACCTACATCCAAAAATGCTGAAAGGCGTGATGGTAAAACTATTGAAAATATGTACTTTTTGTAATTATTTTTTGATCATAAGTATTTATCATTTTTCAATAATGTCTCCACAAAATAAGAATGTATAAAAATCTGAAATATATTAGTTTGTAAGTGCGCATATAAATACACAAACGGACCAATTTTCGTCAAGAAACACATGTACGTATATATTTTTTAATGATTTTATTTAAACTAAAATTAAAATTGTTTTGACTCTCGTTTTCCCCGAACGTTTGTTTATTTTGACTACAAAATGTTTGCTGAAAACACGAGAAAAAAACACTCCCTCTTTATACAGTTGTAAACAAATAGAGACGACAATGAAATAACACAGGAGGTAGGAATTGTTTATTCTGTCTCTCTGCTTACAAAGTAACAGTGTATTGTTGTGTTCGATAAAGAAATTAAATAATCTGATAAAGCCGCATGTAGAATTGTAGAAGCCACCCCGGGTTTTAGTAATAGGACTATTCCCTAATGTTCCAAATAAGGTTGTTTGTCCTTATTTAAGGGTCCTTTGAAGTACAGAACGATTTTCCAATTATTTTCAAGGTTCTCTTATCTCATTATGCCTGCGTCCCCAAGGGTAGGTAACCGGAACCCGAAATACAAGAAATTTTGGACGGAAATCTTTATTTATTAAGATAAACAGGTTGAATGCTGCCAAAGACAAACATTATCATTGGGATTAATTAATCGAGTTAATTGGATGATTTTTTCCCTATTATCAGAATCTTTATGAGTCATTAGACGTTTTGTAATAAACTTTAATTTATGAATGCTTTAAGGACTCTGCCCACTACAGCGTGACATACCATGACCGTAACCGTATCGACACTTGCAAAAAGTATTATTTCTACTGGCTGACCCGGCCACGCGCTATTGTGGCTAACGAAACACAACGCCATCTGCTGGATGGTTACCCAACCCTTCTGTTAATATGCATACATAAAATAAAATAAATCGTACAAAATTTTGAACGCACTGCGTTGTCTTACATAATAAATACCGAATGAAATGTCGAAACGACGCGACGCGACGCTTCTCGTGAATGACTTACGCATGTGTGGATGAAAGTTCGATGAGGCGGACGTAGCGCCATCTGTCATTCAACATCATAAATAATTTCGTTCTGTTTGAAATACGAACGACGGTTGAATTTGTTTTTACAAAAATACTGAAATCGTGATTAAAAAATGACAGGGTGGGGGTAGGAGAGTGAAAATTTGGGGTTATTTTTGATGCAAAAAAAATACAAATAAAAAAGTAAAATAAATAATAAATTAAAATTTGGATAGAGAAACCCTATTCACCTAGCGGTATGAAATATACTTTACGGTCTCGCTGTTTCGGAGGAGTGCGACCACAAACACCGCGACACGAGATTTTTATATGTAGAGATGTAGGTATTAATAGGAAAAAATTCCCACTAGACCACGGTTCGTCGCCGACCAATACCGTAGCGTGCAATGACCGGATCGTCAATAAATTCAGGGCTAAAATTCAAAATACGAGCACAGAACGCTGTTAATCCGTTGCAGTGGACAAGGTAGTGGGTGTCGTGTTTCTTTTCGTGCCTAATACGTTCATAGCACGGTCGTGGTCATGGTATGTTCCGGTTAAGTGGCCGGATTACTTCAAGTGCACGGTGGGTGTTAGGCCTACGCGACGCAGGGCTGGGCAGTATTTGAAATACTTGTAATTGAAATACGTATTTGAAATACAAATACGTATTTTGTATTTGTATTTCAATTACTCCCTAAAAATGTATTTTGTAATTGGTATTTCAATTACCTGCTGCTGAGGTATTTTGTAATTTGTATTTCAAATACTTATGGCTTCAAAATACATTTTCAAATACATTTAGCGATCTTAATAATGATAATGAAAAATAAACACAGATAATACATAAAATAAAAACTCTAGAATCCTGTACTATCGTCCTTTGCTATAGCACTCTTACTAATGATTATTTGTAGTTCTCTTTATCATTGTTTTATTTTTATTTTATTTTATTTTGCTTTATTTTATTTATTTGGGACCAACAGTTTACATTAATAACAGAGCATGTAGTAATTGAGTCACAATAATTGAACCATTTACAGGTTTCCACATAGGTATTGTACACAAGTGTAGTGATTTCAGAGATATTTACTAATGAAAAATTACATTTTAAGAGCCGAGTTATTTAGGTAGGAATAGGGAGGGGGAAGGATGGGGGGGATCGGTTAAGTTGAGGTATAGTAATAAAAATATGCGCGACAAAAAATTAAAAGAAAAAAAAAAGAAAAAAAGGAAGTTCATAGAGTGGTGGTTGTATTAGAGGGTATCTATAGTTTTTGTTATTGTAGAGTATCGAGAGAGCGTTTGTGTGATTTTAAGGAGTGTGGTGCAGAGTTAAAAATGTCAATTATTATAAGCAATAATTATCAGCCTGAAACACTCATCCACATTGAAAAATCTTCCGAGAAAAGATACATGACGCCAACGGGACTTGAACCCGTGTCCTCTCGATTGCCGGTCGATTGCTCTGACCACTGAGCTATGGCGGCTTATCTCGTACCCGCCAAATGATTCAATATATGCTAGTGTTTCATTCAACAATTACTGCTTATTATATTTTTTCCACCTGAAAACAACCAACTTTATCTTTTCTCGGAAGATTTTTCAATGTGGATGAGTGTTTCAGGCTGATAATTATTGCTTATAATAATTGTTACCCTTTGTGCTATGCATAAAAAATCTTGTCTTAAAAACATTAGTTTTACAATTAAAAATAATAATTAAAAATGTCAAATTGTGTATAGTGTGTGTTGAAAGTGTTGGACGCACGATAGATGAAAGAGTTCTGCTTAGAATTTGTGTTGCACCGTAATTTACTGTACATTTGTGTTGCATTATAATGTACTATACATTTTTTTTACGTAATGGTAGTTATTATTATTGTCCTGTGCTATAATAGCACTGTTATTGTACATTTTGAATCATATTATATTATACTTGTCATTGCTTTGTATTGTACATTTTTGTATTTAGTATTAGATCAAGAACTATAGGAATAATTTGACTGATTACTAGATTATTTTTAAGTTAATTACTGTAGAGCGCACTTGAAATGAAATAACACAAAACTGCGCTATACAAATGTTATCCATTTATTTATAAAAATGAATCCTTCTTTTTTTACATGAGCTCCACACAGGAGGCCCTGAGGAAAATAATTTTCCTGGGGGCCTATGTCATCTTTGGGGATGCTGTGTGGAGGGTTTTTTTTAGGGAAATGAAGGAGAGGAGAGTTCTGGAAAGGAAACGGGTTTAAGGGGTGGGTAGGAATCTGGGGTTCAGTGTGTCCTGGCTATCAGACTGAGACAAACCTCTTCCCATTAACCCGGGCACCCCTGCTAAATCACCAAACGTAGCGAACCACTTGGGGTGACCTACGGCAGAGGTGTTGGTTATCCAATAAGGTTCCCGGGGCGGCGGTACCCATTCCCGTCTCCCAAAATGTTCCTCTAAATCCTTGTTTCCCTTGATCACGCCATAACGTCAAAATGACTTTACCTATTTCATTATATTTTTTTAAGTTTTCTAATACTTTATAGAAGGTTCTTACGGAAAGTAAAATTAAGAAAATTACGCACAAAATTGGATAATTTCAAAAAACTTAATGACTGTTTTAACTTTGCACGTTTGACAGTTCGCGAGTTTGATGACATTTGAATTTAGCAGGCAGCTGTTTTTTTTGGAACAAAATAATTGTCTTTGGATTTTTTAAATTATACAATATTTGAAAAATGAAAATTTGAATTAAAAAATTATAATAGCTGGCAAACGAGTTATTTGAAAACTGAATGTACTGGGACAAAATATATGGACCGCGGGAGGGGGGTTGGTAGGATGGGGGAGTGGGAGAGGGGAGAGGGTAGGCAGGTTAGGTGGAAAGGGAATGCAAGAGGGTAGGGGGATGCGGTAGGGGAACGGGGACGCACGGGAAAGGCATGCAGGAAGAAACAATTTATTTCTTTGAATATGGCATTACAACGCATGCCGGGAACCAGCTAGTGTTATTATAATAATAATTATTATAATCTATCACCTAAGTCCTATACCACAAAACTTTACAAGTGGGGCGGAGACGATGTCTCCTGAGCAATATGATTAGTCAATTTTAGCACGTCTCTGTTTCATTCTGCTCAGTTTTGCTTCTATGGAAATGCACCCTTAGATATGGGCACTTACGATAATTTATTGCAACCAAAGGTTCTAACAAAACTAAATGTATTTTGTAATTTTTATTTTGTATTTGAAATTAAAAAATGGTTAAAGTACTGTATTTTGTATTTTGTATTTCAAATACATGGCTTCAAAGTATTTTGTATTTCGTATTTTAAATACATGCGAAAAAGTATTTTGTAATTTGTATTTCAATTACAGCAAAGCATGTATTTTGCCCAGCCCTGGGCCTACGTGTAAAAGCGTTCTGCGGGGCGTGCAGCGTGCGTTCTGAGCAGCGAGAGCGTGTACTAAGTGGCCACAGTAGCCAGACAGCTTTCCAGTGAGATAGGCGTCAACCAAGGTTTCCTTGTTTGTAATTTATTCAGAAGAGAATTATTTATTAAAATTTCATTTATTAAAGGGATGTTCAAATGACATCGTTAAGTAAAGAAAAAAGAGTTGGACAATATTCTAAATTATATCAATCATTAAAAATTAAAACCTCCAAACTTTCATTTTAACGAATATATTCATGCACAGACTATGAGAAGACAAGCAGATTACAGGTATTGCCTTCGGTTTAGTATTTCCGATATTATCCTCGAACGATATCAGTCATTCAAAACTCTGCAAAACGCACCATCGAGCGATTCTCTATGTTTTGTGAAAGGTTTTGTGAGATCCAGATAGATCTCGGGCGAGATCTCCTGTCAGAGTTGTGTGATTTTCTTTGGCAGTTATTTGCTTTTTCTATGGGCCGATATCAGAATTTCAGCTGTGAGCTGTCACGTATCTTATTTTAGGTCATTTTAAGCACAAATTTATGCAGGTATGCAAAATTATTTATTCATTTAACAGCCTTACAAAATCACACAAATCTGACAAGAAATCTCGCCCGTTATATGTCTCGATCGAGATAGATATTTCTGAAGTAACAACCCAGTATTTCTGAAAGAAGTGATTGTCCGTCCAACAAATTAGAAAGAAGGATTTATGGAATCTTATTGTATATATAAAACAACGGGTATAAAAAAACTTATACCACGACAAACCAACTGACAGTGTGTGTACAAATTGAGCTGGTAAAAATACTCTTCCTTAATAATAATAAAAATAATAATATTTGGCTAATATATGTAGCGCCGTTTTTGTGAAAAATCACCTCAAGGGCGCTGTACAAAACAAAAGAATTAATATTACTGGCTTACTACTAAGATTCACAATTATAACTAGTGACTTAAATCTAAGACTTATAACTAGTGACTTACATCTAAGACTTATAGATAGTGGCTTACAACTAAGATTTTCAATTATAATAAGTGACTTACATCTAAGGCTGATAGCTAGTGACTTATGACTAAAACATAAATGCTGACCTAAAACTAGGGTCTTAGTATAGGTAAAACATTTTATGTTGGAAGCAATAAAAATGCTTAGTATTGATGTATTGGTCTGAACGTTAAACAACGCCCACAAACCCGATAAGGCTCTCTGTCTTGCTTACGCCCACTTATTGCAACTAGTTAGAAGAGAGGCAAGTTTTACGACACCCTTTTAAGGCTGTACTTACAGGATGTTCTATTCTATTCATTCGGTTCGTAATTTGATTTAAACGGTGACCCGACAATTCGTCCTGCGACAATTCATCCGGCGACAGTTCATCCTGCGACAGTTCATCCGGCCTACAGTTCATCCTGCCGACAGTTCATCCTGCCGACAGTTCATCCCGCCGACAATTCATCCGGCGACAATTCATCCTGCCTGATCATTTAGAAGATTTTTATTAAGTAAGTATGCAAAGAGGATATACGGCCGTACAACCAAAATCGATATACTTATATCTGAAGGCATCTTGAGTGGAAATCCGCTGTAAAAATATTTTTACTAAATAGGTTAGGTTTTTTTTTTTTTTTCCTGAATGTTCTTTCTATTATTTACCTTACACTGCGGAGTAATTCAATTTGAAAAACAGAATTAAACCAAACGCTTGTACGCACCGAATGTAATCAGATTTATTTATTTTTTTGTGCAAATTTGTGCAACTTGACGTGGATCGAAAGGAAAAATATTTATAATGAGTTTAGAATGAATTTAAATGCGAAGGAATTTAATTGTGATTGAAGCTTAACAACGGAATATTATTTTAAAATTTCTTTCTGTTTGCTTTTCGGCTGGTGAAAGAACATTGATTTGTTTCGCGCTTTTCAAAATGGCAGCTTGGTATTCGGTGCCAGATGTGGGGGGCACGTGGTCAAAAAATTCACTAAAATGTCACTTATGCACTGCGGAGTATTGCAATTTGAAAAACAGAATTAAACCAAACGCTTTTACGGAACGAATGTAATCAGATTTATTTATTTTTTTATGCAAATTTGTGCAACTTGACGTGGATCGAAAGGAAAAATATTTATAATGAGTTTAGAATGAATTTAAATGCGAAGGAATTTAATTGTGATTGAAGCTAAACAACGGAATATTATTTTAAAATTTCTTACTGTTTGCTTTTCGGCTGGTGAAAGAACACTCGGTTAGGTTAGGTTAGGTTAGGTGAGGTTAGGTTAGGTTAAGTTAGGTTAGGTTAGGTTAGGTTAGGTTAGGTTAGGTAAGGTTAGGTTAGGTTAGGTTAGGTTAGGTTAGGTTGAGTTAGGTTAGGTTAGGTTAGGTTAGGTTAGGTTAGGTTAGGTTGTACGGCCGTATATCCTCTTTGCATACTTACTTGAAGAAAAAATCTTCTAAATGATCAGGCAGGATGAATTGTCGCCGGATGAATTGTCGGCGGGATGAACTGTCGGCAGGATGAACTGTCGGCCGGATGAACTGTCGTAGGATGAACTGTCGCCGGATGAATTGTCGCAGGATGAACTGTCATGGAACCGATTTAAACATACGTGCACCTACATTTCGCAAGTGAAAAAATCAAATTTTTAAATTTGAAATAATAAATAGTTTTCATAATTTTTAATTCGAATCTTTATTAGTAGATTTACAGAGTGTTTTAAAGTTTTGTAATATTTATTACGAATCACTGAATGGACCAACTCGTGAATTTTTATTCCGTATGTTTAATTATTTTACTTATTCATAATGTAAGAAACGGCGGTCAACTTTTAAGCATAAATGACTTGTATGATTTGACGTCTAAGGCAACTGGAGTATCACAGACTAGTACTTATTCAACAGTTAATCTTTTGTACCTTTGTGTTAGTAATCCGTTATATTTTAGATAATATACGTATAGATAGTTGCTGATGATGACTGATACATAATTAAATAATTACTGTTGCTGATGATTGCTAACACATAATTATAAAAAATAAATAATTCATAAGCAGCCAAATTTTTAAGCACAGATTATGGAAATCACACTTCATTTCAACATTAGGTTATTAGTTTAGGTAAACCAAGTAATTCATGCGTATTGAGTTTTAAACGAAACTTTACAAATGTCAAATCCGTGCAAAAAAATGGCGGCAATGGAGATGTTTTATATGGGAAATTTTTAACTTTGAAAACCGAATTTTAATGCATGTTTTTCCATCTATCCCGACCGAAACCGATGTTTCTTTTGGTAATTAAGTTTAACAGTCGTTTACTTTTCAAAATCTATGCCTATTAAACGTGTAGCGGCATGTGGCGGCTTGTAGATTATTTACTTTATAAAATATTATCTATATAAGTATGAATATTATAGAAAATTAATATTTTTAAATAACACAATATTTTTTTAACCTTGTTGTTAGTTTTTATTACCCATTTGAATTCAATCCTGAAGATTATCACATTTAGTTAATAAACTTATTTTTCTTCCTAAACCTTCAGTATTTCTATAAAAATGTTGTAAACTACATTAGTTTTATTTTACCGATTTAAACACGCTTTGGATTCGAATTCCCAATTGTGAAATAATTATTAATTGCTTTTTTGTTAAAAGCCTAAAACGAAACACGCTGTATGAAAGTTTTGCATCTGTGTGAGTACTGTAATGAAGTCAACTTTTCTTGCGAGACCTATAACATTACACATTTACAATAAGATTAGCGACAGAAGAAGTAAGAAGTGTTACCGACTGAGAGAGAACTGCTTGATCATATAGCAAGTAATTAACATAAATGACAGCAGGGTTTAGGAGCTTCGACCTTAATATATTTGAGTTTTTATCCTACAGAATGGTGGTTTGAATAATTTTTTTTTATCGAGTCCTCTATTTAAGTATTTTTAAAGGTTCAACGTACCATAAATTTGAATATCGAGGTAACTGTGGTGATAAACCAAACTAAACTAAACTCATCATAACGCCTTTTATCTGCAGGGGTAGGCAGAGAGGACGGACCGCCAAACAACTCGGTCTTGGCACACACTCTTTGCCTCACTCACATTAATACATCGTCTCCTACATTCTCTTCTATTATTCTGACTTTTGACATGGCCCGACTCAAGCATCTGATTCACTTGATCGTGCCATGTCTTCCTCGGGCGTTCCCGACTTCTTCTACCATTCGCTCTACATGCCCAAACCATCTGAGGGTCCCTTTCTTAATCTTACTCATTATGCTTACATCAGCCTTACATTCTTTGCGGATATCCACATTTCTCACACGATCATACATTGTTTTACCACACATACGTCTCAGGGATCTCATTTCAACAGCAATCAGTTTACTTTCATCCTTCATCTGCCAGTTCCATGCCTCACTGCCATACATTAGGGTAGGTACCAAGAATTCATTGTGGACTGCTAGCTTCGCTTCTTTTGACAGTTTTTTATCAGCGCCAACGGCATTCAGTCCACCATTAATGGAGTTTCCGGCATTCACCCTTCTTTCAATATCTCTATCAGCCTTCCCATCTCTCGTAAACATACTACCCAGATACACAAACTCATTCACCTGCTCCAAGTATTCATCATTCGCAACTGCTATTCGCCAATCCACGATGAATTTCTTGGCACATTAGGGTTTAAAGCAATGGTAAGAAAATTCCTCAAATAACACCGCCCTTATATTTATCGTACATGCCCAATATATTTATTGTACATACATCTGCGTCCATATCGAAACACTAGAAGTATCAATCTTACTGCGCAGGCAGCACATCTCTACCATTATTATTCCCCTAGAAATGACGAGACAAAGGAACGAAAAGATGAAAAATGTAAATTCCCGCGAGTATGGAAGCGGAAACCACGTGACCACCCCTCCCCCCACCCGCCCCACTTCCGGTACATTTGTTCCCCGCCAAAACGGATGTATCATCTTCCCCGTGACTTATTGCGGGCCTTTTGAAATATTACCCAATATGGGAGGGATATTTTCGTATATTTCCCGATATCGGGGAAAACGAAAATAAAACGCAGGGAATCATACGGTCTTTGTTGTAAAGTCGAAGAAGCGCGATACAGGGTGTTAAGGCATATAAATAACTTATTTTCTTAGATACAAGATTGATCATCACGATAATTCCGAATCACCATATATTATGTTTATTAGTAGGTTTGTTTGACAGAATATCCAACATTTTGTCAACTTCCTTTAAGGGGATTTTTTTTATTTAATTCCATTACTCCTAATTTAAATATTAGCATTGTGGGAAAAAACAAACCTAACACAATAATAATGATAATATTTTGCTGATTTATATAGCGCCGTTTTCGTGCATATTCATCTAAAGAGTGGTGGGCTATTACTTATAGTTATAAGGTGGCTAACGGGCACTATAGGACGAAATATCGCGAAATCCGTAAGCTCACTTAGCAAACACCGCTACCGAAAGGACGATTATATTATTTTTTTTTGGTTATTATTAAGTTAAAAGAAATAGAGGATTTCGCTTTCTTAACTTAAGTACGGAGTATATATAGCATAGTAGTTTATATTAGGTTATTACATGTGAAACTGGTCTTTTGTATGGGAGGAACATAAAGACGATTTTTTTTTAATGTAATATATTTATTTAATCAAAGTATGTACCATTGCTATCTATGCACTTTTGCCATCTCATAGGTAGTCCATCGATCCCTTTACTAAAAAAACCATTCGGACGGGAATCAATAAAATCTTTGAAGGCGGTTTGGACTACCCCATCGGAGTTGAATTTTTTTCCCTTGCAAGAAGTTATCCAAAATTCGAAAAAAATGATAATCTGTTGGGGCAAGGTCCGGAGAGTACTGTGGATGTCTTAGACATTCCAATTGAAGCTCCTCTAATTTGGTAGCCGTCTGTTGTGCAATGTGTGGTCTAGCGTTCTAATGCGCGTTTGTTGATTTGCTTCACTCAATTCGTGAGGTACCCACCTTTCAAGCTTTTTCACCTTCCTAATTTGCTTCAAGTGGATTGAAACAGTTTTATCACTAACACCGCAGCCTGCAACTAACTCGGACGTGGTTTGCGATGGATCCGCTTCCACAATAGCCTTCAATTCTTCATTATCAACTTTGGTCTCCGGCCGTCCACGGGGCTTGTTCTGCAGGTCGAAATTTCCAGAACGAAAACGCTGGAACCAAAAACGCACTGTGTTTTCTTTTGCGGCACCGTCGCCATACACATCATTAATCCTTCGAGCCGTTTCTGCAGCACTGGTGCCACGGTGGAAATCGTACTCGTAAATAATGCGATATTTCAAGTTTTCCATTTTGTAAACTAAGTGACGCAAAGAAAAAAAACAATTAAGGAAAAAACAAATGAATTTTAATTTTCGAAACACAAATACTTGAGTAAAAAGCTGTATAAATTTGAATTTGGAATTCCTAACCAAAGAGAAGATATTTGAGATCAAAGTTGCCAGTACGGCAAAACGCCAATTTCATATGTAAGGACCTAATATTAGTCCTCCCAAACAAAACGCCAATTTCATGTGTAAGGACCTAATACATAAAGTAGTGTATAATATGGTAGTAATATTTTTAATTTTGTTCTAACAATTTAAGATTAAATAGTTTTTTTTAGATATTTATATTCTCAATAAATAAAAATAAAACACTTTGTTTTCGTCACTTTATTGATATTTCTTCCGTCTACCGGTTTCGGTACCTCCGTACCATCATCAGGACTGAATATAAAATACTGACAAATACAGGGAAATATACATATATATATATACACATTGTAAAAGAAAGAGACAGTAAATTAGAGCGGGACAGGGCGTCAGTTGTGGAAGGGAAGTGGGGGAGGAGCGAGCGGGATAACGGGAAACATACTTATAATAGGGCTGAATGTTAAATTAAGTTGATTATTAATGATTTCAGCCTTTGCATTAACTGATTTTTTTTATTTCTAAAGCTTCTAAGTTATTTAATCGTAAGCCTATCCCATTTTTGTGTAGGACTTTACCGTTAGAAATTAAGATTAAATTCACATCATGAAATTATGCATTGCTAAACCGTTCATCCGATTACGATTAAACTCTGGGGATTTGATGTCGCGATGGTTTTTGTATACAATAGTGAGGTCTGGCATCATGAAATTATGCATTGTTAATCCGTTCATCCGATTGCGATGAAACTTTGGGGATTTGATGTGCGCATCCCCCCCATTCTTTCTGTATAAAATAGTGAGCTCTGGCATCATGAAATTATGCATTGCTAAACCGTTCATCCGATTGCGATGAAACTTTAGGAATTTGATGTGCGCATGCCGGCGATGGTTTCTATATACAATAGTGAGCTCTAGCATCATGAAATTATTCATTGCTTAACCGTTCATCCGATTATGATTAAAATTTGGCGATTTCATATGCGCATGCCCGCGAAGGTTTCTGTATAATATAGTGAGCACTGGCATCATGAAATTATGCATTGCTAAATCGTTCATCCGATTGCGATGAAAATTTGGGAATTTGATGTGCACATGCCGGCGATGGTTTCTATATACAATAGTGAGCTCTAGCATCATGAAATTATTCCTTGCTTAACCGTTCATCCGATTATGATTAAAATTTGGGGATTTCATATTCGCATGGCCGCGATGGTTTCTACATAATATAGTGAGCACTGGCATCATGAAATTATGCATTGCTAAACCGTTCATCCGATTGCGATGAAACTTTGGGATTTTATGTGCGCACGCCCGCGATGGTTTCTGTATACAATAGTGAGCTCTGGCATCATGAAATTATCAGTCAAAGCCGCCCGCAGGGCCTAGCAGCAAAACCTGCGGAGCGGGTTTTTAACCGCTAGTTATTTATAAAAAATGTTGTATAATTTTAATTTTATAGTACTTACCTACCTAAGTGGATGATATTTATGATGTGAATATAAATGGTGATTTTATCAAACTCATGAAAAATTTAACGGACCAACTAAAATACTAGTACATATTAAAATTCTCTTGCATGTTTATTGGTTCATTAACCTTCTTTTTCAAATATAATTTCTAATGAAATTTGTTTGGTTTCCTAAAAAGGGTGTATAATTTTTATACTCAAATTCGAACATCCTATATAACGTAGCATTGGTTTTCCTACGCAAAGGTTAAAATATACAAATTTTTAATCAAACCAAAATAATATTTATCATTTGAATGGTTCCATGACAACTCAGAATCATGCAATTTCAACACACTTTTGAAGTCATTAAAAGTTATGAAAAAAAATAGCCCATAACCGAACCTAATGTAAAATATTTAAGATATTATGTATATTTTCTTTTCATCAGATTCAATGACTTTTCAAAGGAAGTATGCTGAAGTTGCATGATTCTGAGTTGTCCTGTCACACTTTTGAATGCAGTTATAACTTTGTGGCTAACCATTATAAATAAATGAAATAATGTTACTTTGTTTGAACCACTATATTTTGTTTTGAGCTATCTCCTCCTCCCACACTTCACTAATCCCTAATTACGCCAACACCCCCACTTCAACACCTTGTAATATATTATTATGTTCACCTATTATTTTGTAATGTCAAGTTAGTATATTTTGCCGAGGAAGGAAAGATCATTCCGAAACCGGTCGGCTTACATAAGAAAAAACAACTGGGGTTCGAACAAAGTAAATTATTCGGTTTTCGGAAGAACTCATATAGGTCTAAGACTCTTGACTCACATTCCGGAGGTCGCGGGTTCGAACCCGGCATGCGCAAATAAATTTTATTTGATTAATTTGTGTTCTTTCACAATTAATTCATTTGAAATAATATATAGTATATTTGCGGCATGTTCCAGAGTGGAAGATACAATCAGTATCGCCCTGGTGTAAGACCACCATTCAGAATTGAAACGTTGCTTGAAAATGGCTTTAGCCGTGTTTAGTGACCAGATCTGAATAGCCAGGTACTTCCCAACCTTCCTCTTCCTCACCTCCTTCCCCTCCCCACTACCTTCAGCCTCACAACATACCCCAATTGGGGATGCCATAGTCTCACTGGCTCCAGACGGGAGCAGTTGAGATTCTTGTGCGGTATCCACTGTAAAAAAAAAAAAAAAAAAAAAAAAAAAAAAAAAAAAAAAAAAAAAAAAAAAAGGTCTAATAGAAATGGTTTTTTCTCCCTTGCTATCGTGGTTAAAAATATGAACTAACAGGTGTTAGAAAGAGAAAACACCACGAATTATATTTAAAGTTGACCGCAAAATAATTAAAATGAACACTTTTATGAATCCAAAGTTTCCGACCGCAATTTGAAAAAAATGAAACAATGAGAATTTTTAATTAATAATTTTTACATGAAACGACAAAAAAGGGAGTTAAAGATAACGCTTACAAAAAAATTGCCTATTAAATTATGTATGTGCTTTTATGTTTTTACGTTTTCAGAAATTTTAGTTACAAAAAGTTTGTAAACAATATTTTTATATTTCAAAATTACATGTTTATTTCAATTTATAAAATTTTAAAGCGTATTTCATTACTTTTCTAAAACAGTTGTCAGTTTTCGGAGACATACAGAAATATTCAATTTTTTGGATTTTATCGCAAAAAGAAAATATTTTGACCGTGCGAAAAAATACGGTCAAGCCCCAAGGGGTTAATAAATAATATTATTATTATTATTATGTTTTATTGACTTTTATTATGTATTCCTCCAAATCGATTAAATAGAAAAACAGAATACAAAATACCTTTTCCATGTTTTTGTAGGCATTTGATACATAATTTTATCAATGTAAAGGACAAAATCGTTTCTCAGAAATATTTGAAGAACCTTTAAGGATTTCTGATGTGACTCTGTTTATTATTTCTTTGACCAAATTTTTCTAACTTTTCCTAAAAATTAAGATTTTCTCTTCTTTTGCTTCTTAATCCTTTATAATCGGAAGTTGGAAAATGTCAATGACGATCTCTGTAGTTCAGAGATTACTAAAATTCCCGCTGATAAAATTCCCTGTGATAAAATTGCACAGCAAAAAGGAAGACCTTTTTTATACCAAAGGTCTGCCAGTTGTTTTGTCTTATGATATAATATTTTAATACCTATGAATTACAAAAAGCCTTGAAACACATTCTAACCTATAGTGGACGAAAGGTACATAGAAAAATAATATTTTAGAACTGATAATGGTTTTATTTATTTATTTATTTATTTAAAATTTACGGCACAAAGTGCCATTTACAAACATGTATTATTATTATATTTAAACAGTCATAGTACAGTGAAGAAAGATTGTTTTTTTTTTAAATTTCTTATAATAAGAGAAAAAATTTCTAACAAGTAATGAAAACTTCAAAAGGAACAGTGAAATAAAAAGAATAACTTGTTATGAAGTAACCTCGTTACAATACGTAAGGCTGAAATGCTTGATAAGTAGAGCCTTGTATTTTAATAAGGAAATATGAAAAATATCAGCAACATTGGCATAAAAATTACCAATGGTGAGTATTCTATTTATAACAGAATTATATCCAGCGACAGATGTATAATTGTCACAATAATACATACTAGGGAACCTTGATCTAATGGTAGGTAGGTACATGAAAGTGAATCAACTTTAATATATCAGGGCTATCCAACTGATGATTTACAATTTTGTATAAAAATATGAGATCAAAAATTTTTCTTCTGTCACTTAACTTCGACAATTTCAATGAGTGTAATAAAAAGTCATAATTTATTGATTCTAAAGGGATTCCAAGTCGAAAATTAATACACCTCAAAAACTTGCGTTGAACTTTTTCAATGATATTAATGTGATTATTAAAGACAGGTGACCAAATTGTAGAGTTATATTCTAGAATGCTTCTAACGAGAGATGTGAACAGAATTTTTAATGTGTGAATATTTTTAAAATCTTTGGAAATCCTTAAAATAAATCCTAACATTTTCATAGCCCTGTTGGCTATAGAAGTTACATGAGATACAAAGCAAAGTTTCTGGTCAAAAATGATGCCTAGGTCAAGTATTTCGACTACAGAGATTAAGTCTACATTACAGAGTGCATAATTATATATTATTGGGCGTTTAATTTTGTAGAATCTCATAACTTGGCATTTGTTAATATTTAGCTGAAGTTTATTACCTGAACACCATTTGAAAAAACTATTGAGATTCTCTTGCTAGATTATACAATCGTGCACATCATTAATGACTTTAAACAGTTTCATATCGTCGGCAAAGAGTAAAACTTCGATATCATGGAAAATGCTAGTAACGTCATTGATGAATAGTATAAATAATAAAGGTCCCAGGTGAGAACCTTGCGGCACACCGCTGGTAGCAATAAATTCGTAGGATAAACAGTCATTGATCTTTACAAAGAGTAACCTATCAGATAAGTAGCTGATCAACCAAGCCAAAAAATTACCACTTATCCCTAATTTTTTTAGTTTATTTATTAATATTTTGTGGCAGACCTTATCGAAAGCCTTGGAAAAATCAGTATAGATGGAGTCTACCTGTAGCCTGTTAGTCAATGCTGTGTTTATATAGTTTTCATATACTGTAAGGTTTGTGAGAGTAGATCTAGAAGAGACAAACCCATGTTGGCAATTGGTAATTACATGTTTAATATTAGAGGATATTTTACATAGAATGATTTTTTCAAAGAGCTTAGGAATGCTAGACAGAATACAAATAGGTCTGTAATTGCAAACATCGTTTTTTGAACCCTTCTTGAACACGGGGGTGAGATAGCAGGATTTCCAGCTATTGGGGAATTGGCCTGTTTTGAGAGATTTGTTAAAGATTTTGTACAATGGATAAGAAAGAGAATTTATACAATTTTTTAAGAATATGGATGGGACATTATCAGGACCAGAACTTGTTTTGGTTCCAAGAGTTTAATCGCGGCAATAATATCGTTACGTTCAATTACTAGTTCAGATAATTGCAAGTTAATATCTGTAACAAATTCGGGAATACTATCAACAGGGACATCATCCTCATATACACTTTTGAAAAAGTCTGCAAATAGATTAACAATATCATCAGTTTTGGTACAAGTCTTGCCACCATAGTTCATAATGTTAGAGATAGAAGAATAATTGCTTTGTAATGACTTAGAATAATTAAAGAAAGATTTAACATTACATTTTATAGAGTTTTCAACTTCTTTTATATAGTTTTTGTAACATTTATCTGAAGTTACAGCACATTGCTTACGCAACTTATGAAATTCAGTATAATCATGAAATGACCTCGTTGTTTTGAATTTGTGGTGTGCAATTTTCTTTTTAAGGACTAAGTTTATAAGATTATTGTTGAACCATTTAGGAAAAGTTGATATATTACATGACGTAACAGGTACATGGCTTATTATACTTTGTTTTAAAATACAGTAAAATTGTTTGATATTGTCATTTAATTCACCATCATTTAGAAATGCCCAATCAACCTTAAGGAGGAAGTCACAAATTTCAGTATAATTGGCTTTATGAAAGTTGTGAGACATTTGTTTAATTTTAGGATTTTCACCTATAGTGTTGTTTATGGTTATATCTAATGATGGGTGGTAATTGTCCAAAGGAAGAAGAGTATCTAAGGATTTAGTTACGGTTTCACATTTTAAGTATTTTACTTTCAATGTTAGATAAGTTAGAGCGATTAGTTCCGGATAATTCTGAGGATATAGGATCCCAATTAATGTTAGGTAGATTGTAGTCACCTGCGATGATTATTTTTGTTTCGGGGTATTTAGATATTTTTATAGATAATTAGATCCGATGAAGGAGGAATATAAACACAACCCAATATGATTTTATTTGTTTTGTTAGTGTTAATCATAATAAAAACATGTTCCACATTTTTATAGGTAGTATTAAGCTGCTTTGAGACTAATTTCTTAGAAATTGCTAGCAAGACACCACCACCTCTTGATTTAGAACTAGTATTCTTGTTTCTATCAAGTCTGTAGACATTGTGAGTTGGTAGTCCCAGTTCAGCTGTGTTGATGTCGGAAACAAGCCAAGTTTCTGTAATGATGATGACTTCGTGAGAAAGAATTGATGCAGTTTTGGAAAATTGTTGAAGTTTTGTTCGTATCCCTCGTACATTTTGATAATAAATTTTTAGTGGTGTTAATATCCTTAGTTTTTTGGCAATGTACTTATTATTTTTGGACAAGAGTTAATGTATTTAATTGTTAAATTCGTTTCTCCACCTTGTAGGCGATCATCTAATTCCTTCCTCAGGTCGGACAATTGTTTCCGCTGTAATATTGTCTGATCACCTATGATTTTTATATCATTAGAAATAACATGTCTATTCTTGAGGATTAACTTAGCTTGTGACTCTTCTCCAAACTCCATTTTAATGGGCCGAATTTTTTTGATAATTATAAGTATAATTTTTCCTTAATTTTAGAGAGTTATGAGGTTAAAGTGGGGAGATATAGGAAATGGTAAGTCTGTGGTCGCAAAGAACGCGAATATTCTGATCTCATCCCTAAACATGGCGTAAGTGATATCTCACCAGGGCGATACTGAGAGTATTTATACCTCTTGCAAATATTGCAATAAAACTGTCCAAAGAAGCGAAGCTAGCCGTCCACAATAAAGTACTGGTACCTACCCTGATGAATGGCAGTGAGGCATGGAACTGGCAGAGGAAGGATGAAAGTATACTGAATGCTGTAGAAATGAGATCCCTGAGGTGAATGTGCGGTAAAACCATGTACGATCGTGTGAGAAACGTGGAGATTCGCAAAGAATGCAAGGCTGATGTAAGCGTAATGAAGTAAGAAAGGGACGCTCAGATGGTTTGGGCATGTAGATCAAATGAACGAGGAAAGAGTGTAAGGAGAATATATGACGCAGATGTGAATGGTAGAAGAAGTTGAGGACGCCCGAGAAAGGCATGGCACGACCAAGTGAATCAGATAATGCAGTCTGTCCTTTCTGCCTACCCCTGATAGTTAGCAAATATTGCAACTTACAGATAAAAAGCACGGAGTTACCACGCTTTTTTCACGTGAATACCGCAGAAGAGTCTCAACTGTTCCCAAATGTCTGGATTCAGCGAGGCTATTTCATCCCCAAAAGAGGTATGTAGTGAGGCAGAAAGTACCGGGGAGGGAAAAGAAATAGTGAGAGAGAAAGGTGGGGAATTAACTAACTATTCAGAAGGGTGATTTTGTACCTTTTGTGTTATCTTTTGCGTTAAGTCAGCGTCATGGGACAAGTAAGACAAAAAAGCAAAATCGATAGGATATTGGAAGGTGTCAGGACCTGTCTGACTTGCCTGTACTGTGTAAAATGGATTAAAAACGTGAATTTCCATTTATTAGTTATTATGATTACATACATACATACAAGCCTGAAAGGCGTTCATAATTACTATTTGTTTATTGTATTATTTTGATGATTTTACGCAAAAACATCTCTTAACGAGGATTACACGGAAAAATCTCCGCCATCTCTGGCATTAGGGTAACTACTTTTGAGTTTCAATTTGGGAGGCGGGTATGATTACCGCCGCCCCGGGAACCATTTATTGGATAACCAACACCTCTGCCATAGGTCAGCCCTAGTGGTTCGCTACGTTTGGTAACATAGCAGGGGTGCACGGGTTCATGAGGTGAGGTTTGTCCAGGTACTAGCGGCGAATGTGTCTGCCCTCCTCCTGGATGGCGAGCCAGTTCAAGAGAGTCGGTTGAGGGAGGCCTTTTGACCTTTCCAGCCGGAATCTCGACCCATCGCCTTGCACCGCAGTTGGAGGGATAGATTGATACGTCCGTCACTTCTGGATACACTGACCCCCAGATTCCTACTTCCCCTCATACCCTTTTTCTTCCCAGAACTTTCTACCCTTCCCTTCCTCCTTACCCTCCACATATGGTCCCCAAAGATGACACAGGCCCCGAGGGAAATTATTTTCCTCAGGGCCTCCTGTGTGGAGCTACCGTATAAAAAAGAAAAAGTTAGTGTCTTAACTCAAGCGCAGTATTTAGCTCGTTAGCCCGATACGGAAACCGCATTTAAGAAATCTGTCAAAATGTGTCGTTAAGAGGGTATTACCAGAGAAAACCGGAAATATGTTATTTTTAAATCAGATTTTAGACGTATTGACTCTTTTCCACAAAAAAATTATAAATGGATTTAGAAATATTGTTCTTTTATCTAGCATTCGCATGTTTTAAATTTAGAGAAAAAATGCTCATTTTTAGTATATTAAGGTTATACCATCGGTCGTTGGCAGATTTGTTAAATTTTCAATAAAGATTTCGTATTATACCACACCCATTTCAAATAATATAATCGCGCAGTAAAATAAATCAATAGATTATCTGGGTATCGCGTGTTTTAAAATATAATTTTAGTTTAAATAAAATCATTAAAAAATATATATGTACGTACATGTGTTTCTTGACGAAAATTGGTCCGTTTGTGTATTTATTTGCGCACTTACAAACTAATATATTTCAGATTTTTTTAACGTTCTTATTTAACTTAGACATTATTGAAAAATGATAAATACTTATAATCAAAAAATAATTACAAAAAATACATTATTTTAATAGTTTTATCATCACGCCTTTCAGCATTTTTGGATGTAGGTATAAATTAAAGCCAATTTCGAATGAAATAAAATCGATATTGAGTTATAATTTTAAAAAGCTGATACGGAGAATAATTAATCTTTCTCATTGTAACCGCCCTGCACGATCGTTCGAACAACTTTCGACGAAGTGTGGATTTTCGGACGCTGGCTGTTTAAACGCTCAAATAGCCGATTTAACTTTGATCTGGTCAAATGGCTTACGCCATTTGAAGCAACGTTTCAATTCTAATTGCTGATCTTCCAACAGGGCATTGCTGAGAGTATCTTCCTCTCTGGAACGATATATCGATTATTTGCCACTGATCTTACTATCACAAATAATATCTCTGAATCTTCTTCTGCAAGTAATAATATAATACTAAGAATAATGATTTATTGTCTTAATTTCTTAGTAACAAGTAGAGATAATGATATCCTCACTGAGATCTCCCGTGCTAAGGATTTCATTTGCATATTATAATTTAATTATAATTATAAGAAATTAACATGAATTATACATACCATATATCATGTAGTATTTTTTAAAAATAGTTATAAAGTAAATAAGATAGTGTTTTTTTTTATAATTCAGTTCACTAGATTCGGCTTTAGTCTGTATTTGATATCAGTATAATTTCTATTTCTGATCTCCTATATTTAGTATCCAGCTTTTTATTTGAAATTTGAATGTTATAATGTTGAGGTTTTCGAGTGAGAGTGGTATTTTATTGTAGAGTTTAATGCCATAATATAAGAAGCTTTTTTGCCCAAATGTTGTGTTAGTAGTTACTTGTTGGATATATTATTGACCATGAGATCTAGTGTTTCTAATGTACGTGAGTTAGTTGTTATTTCTTGGGTTTTGTACTTATGAATGTAAATGAGTATAGTTTTAAAATATGGTTGTTTAATTGACATGATGTTCGTCAGTGCTAGTTCTTACAGGAACTTTCATTATAATTTTCATTATGGCTTTTTGAGTTTTAATTAGTGGATTTAGTATGTTTTTATTTGCACTGCCCCATCCGATAATACCGTATTCCAACAGTGATTGGCAGAGAGCCATGTAAATCTTGATTGAGTCTTTTTTAATGAGGACATTGCTGATAATTTTGAAAAAATAACTTGTTTTTAATTTTATTATTTAAATAGATAAAGTGTTCGGTCTATTTTAAGTTTCGGTCAATTTTTAGACCCAAATAGTGTTTTTTTCGTAGTCTTTTCATCGTATTTCCTTAAATTGTTGTGCTACGGTTGTAACAGCATAAACATTTGCGAGAAAGTTTGAGGATTCGGCTCAGTTTCCTCGTTGTCCGGAGTAATTGAGGGAAGAATTGTTGCAATCAATTCTCGTTAGGGAGTTTGCCAGGTCACTTGGGAGGGGGAGGATGTGGGGTGAGTTTGCTAGAGGAACGACAGAGTTTCATAAAGATGAAACGAGTTGGTAGGTTCAGCAGCCGCACCGCCCTGATGTCCAATTTTGTGGATGAAAGCGTTAACCATTTTGAGGTATGGTCTGGTTTAGCCAAATAAACTTCTACACTGTAAAGTGGAAAAACTGAATAGACAATCCCTAGAAATATGATGATAATTTTTATGAATCCATCAAACATTTTAAGTTATTTTTCACGTTCTGTGGAGATTCTACTCAACCAACTAACTAACGAACCATCACGCCGTTTCCCCGAAGGACGGACCGCCAAACAACTCGGTCTTGGCACACAGTCTTTGCCTCACTCACATTCATACATCGTCTCATACATACTCTTCTATTATTCTGATTTTTGACATGGCCCGACTTAAGTATCTGATTTACTTGGTCGTGCCATGTCTTTCTCGGACATCCCCGACTTCTTCCATTCACATTTGCGTAATATATCCTTCTCACACTATTTTCTTCTTTCATTCGCTCTACATACCCAAACCATCTGAGGGTCCCTTTCTTAATCTTACTCATTACGCATACATCCGCCTTACATTATTTGCGGAAATTCACATTTCTCACACGATCATGCATAGTTTTACCACACATTCGCCTCAGAGATCTCATTTCTACAGCATTCAGTTTACTTTCATCCTTCCTCTGCCAGTTCCATGTCTCACTGCCATACATCAGGGTAGGTACCAGGACTCCATTGTAAACTACTAGCTTCGCTTCTTTAGACAGTTTTTTATTAGCGCCAACGGAATTCAGTCCTCCATTAATGGAATTACCTGCATTTACCCTTCTTTTAATATCTCTATCAGCCTTCCCATGGCAGAGGTTCTATTCAAGTTCTATTATTACATCAGTATAGGCCAGTTACTGCATGAAACTGAAATATTTACAGAACTTGAATAAAACTTACGCAGAACGTTAAAAGTAACTTCAAATATTTTATGAATTCATCAAATTTTTTGAAACAACGCATCCTTTGTATTACTTGCCAACTAACGTAATTAGACGATACAGGCATAATAATGTCAAAAATAAAAGTGTGGCGGTTACTTAACCCGCCCTGTGAAATTTACCGCTGCGCCACTGGGCCTCCACAGAATTCGCTGGAAGCCCACACAACGAACTACCTATCTACGGCCGATACTGCATCTACCTACAGCGGAATGATAATTCCGCCACCTGCGCGAAAGAGCTAGAACGTCTGGCTGTACCAAACAAGTGCACGCAGAAAGTTCGAGCGATTTCTCACCTTTGCGTGAATTCACCGCATTACCTACCGCGAGACTAATTACTTGCCACGGGTATATAAGCCGCGCTCGCTTGCTCGGAGCCAGTCAGTACTTACTTTCCATTCATCGATAAAGGAACACAGTCCGAGCAGTGCAGTAACTGCGCCCGGCACGGGCCCGCGCAGTTAGCAGTGAACAATTTATCCAGCGTGACCCAGGAACATTCCAGCACCTTCGAGGAACTTCTCCAACTACCATCTCGACATGAGATGGCAATCAACATTCTGCAACGAGCAGAAACCACAACCGGCAACGCGCCATCATCCAGCATCCTGCAACGAGCAGCAACCAGCACCTGGCAACGCGCCAGCATCCTCATCGCCTCTCAAGGTTCCTTCCTGCGTCACGTGTGTGCTCCGACCCACTGGACACACAGCCGCCATACTTCGTCAACACGACGACGGTCAACCGCCTGGATCAAGGTCACGTCTACACCGCTACGGTGTAGAGCAACACGCCGGCTTCCTGAAGACCTGTGATCTTCTCCGCCGTAGTGTCCTGACCTTCATCTTCACATCATCGCGCAGTAGCATCACTACTGTCACTCCGCTCCCGCTCCACATCGACCTCCGCTACGTAGCCACAATAAAGACTGACTCACACATCGACTGACGCCTTTTATTTCTCGTCCCGACTCTACCGATACGGACCGCTCCCTCAAAAGTTTCAGTTGGGCGTCTGTAACTCCAGTGCAAGGAACTCTAGCACTCGGATTTGTTTTGAATTTAGGTTTAATTTTCAAAACTCGGAACTGATTGTGCGAAAACTTCAGGCAAGCGATTGAGTAGGTAGGCACCTACACACACATATGTATATATTTAAGTTATGTTTTAAAAGAAAAAAGATTTTTAGGGCGTGTAATAAAGAAATAAACAAATAATAAATAAATAAAATTTCTTTATCACCGTTTTGATTCAAAACTCTATGAAACAAAAAATTACGGCACTAAAAAGAGACAAAAACATACATCCATAGGATTTAGCCTGCGAGAGAATGAGATAGTATAATCGGTATTTGTGCAGTGCTTCGTAACCTATCGGTCTCTATTTAGCTTCCCCACTCTTGTATACATTAGTTTTCTGATGGATTCACTTCTATTACGTGTGCATTGCACACTCTGTTTTTAATTATTTTTAAATTTACCTGTAATTTATCATTGAAAAAGAAGATAACACTAATAATCTAAACGAAAATATGATAGAGAACAAGACAAAGAAAAATAAAGATAACAATAATAAGATAATAAAAATAAACACAGACACGTGGGAAAATTAGTCGAAGATAATTGGTTACGCATTGCAATATGTTTTTTTGTTTGTTCGAAATTTTAAATAAATATATATCACAAGCATGGTACTTACTCACTCCTTGGAATTAACAGAGACACCGAAATAGATTGTTTTTCAAAAATAGATTCTAAAACAAGAAAATAACTGACACTGTTTGTTTTGGAAAATTTTCATGCATTGTGAAAAACTTTGAGTTGTGTATTGATTGACAAATTTCATCTCTTGTAAAAACTTATAAGTCACCCAAGGATTGCATTGACTGCATTTAATTGTTGATTGGATGACATTAAGGAGGTCTCCACATTTCAAGATCTACAAAAACAAGGTTGGTGGATTTGTTATTTTCTCTGGAGTTTCTCTTTGTGCCATTTGTGATATATTTGTTCGCGCAAGTAGAGTTTTTTCATAATCATAATTTCTTGGGTATTAAGCCCAGAGGGTCTGGGGTTATTTACACACCTCAGGCTCGCATATTATAATGCAATAATATTGTTAATCTAAAATTTGAAATATGAGATTGACAAATATGACGGTTTGATAGAAGGTGGCAGTAGCTGAAGGTAGAGGCGCACGTCCCGGTATAACGAAGGGTTCTGGTTTTGAGTCCCAGTTGCGACCGTTATCTTTTTATTATTCTATGTCTTGTTCTCTTTCATATTTTCGTTTAGATTATTAGTGTTATCTTCTTGTTCAATTATATATTACATTGACGGGAATAGCCCTCAAAAGTTATAAAAAGAGGGTTGTTCTTATAAAAAAAGAGTGTGCTTTAGACCACACGACTGAAGTAAAACTTCTTTAGCTCCATCTATATGATAGGAAGATAGAAAGAAAATGTGCGAGCGCACTGCTCTATCTTGCTCCTACAGTGTGATACGGACAATAGGCCTACACTGTGTCTTAGATATACGAAATGTAACTGGCTATGAGAGAAAGAGAGAAAGAAAATGTGTGCTCGTACCTCTCTCTCTTGCCCCTACAGTAATATATGAAACGTATCTCTCTCTCTTTCTATCTTCACTAACTTATATCTCCCTCTCAACTACCGCTCGCATCGTTTTTCGTAACTCTCTCGTCACGCATTCACCAGCTTACTTCCTAAGTCAAGCGTGCGTAAAAAAGTTTTACTTTAAATAGAGGGTTGTTCTTATAAAAAATTGAATTACTTGTGATTTTTCACGGGTTACGTTAGTAAATTATAATCTACGTGTTTGCAAGAATCTTACAAGAAAATTTAATATTATCCAAACCGATTATTAATTCCATCAATATTCATCTAGATCACCGTCGTCAGAGCGGCTTGTTACGACAAAATAATAATAATTGACCTTTGTCGCGAACAAACGCTTTGCCTGAACCCCATTAATGATCCCCGCAAAATGAGTTCGGAACCCGCCGCGTTTGACTTGGTCGGAAATTGTTCTCTCCTCAAAATTAATTGAATCCTGATTGGCCTCCCCGTAAGGGCGGGAATGTAACGAACGCCGTTGGTACGTTGTTATGCGGCGGTTGAAACCTTTTGACGCCCAGCCCGTTTGTGATCACAGAAATTGATTAGTTTGTTTAATTAAATGAAGACAATATAAGCGAAACTCAATCGAAAATCTGAAAACAGAAAAATCAGAAAAAGATATTGACACATCTGGGACTCGAACCCAGGACCTCTCGCTGCGAGAGGTCCTGGGTTCGAGTCCCAGATGTGTCAATATCTTTTTCTGATTTTTCTGTTTTCAGATTTTCGATTGAGTTTCGCTTATATTGTCTTCATTTAATTAAATATTACAATTTGAGGTTTTACTCATAAAGTTAAAATAAAAATAAAAATGATTAGTTTGTGTTGGTAAAAACAATAAAACAACCTTTGAAAAATTACAAGACCATATTTTTTTTTCACTGAGAGTTGAGAGATTATTAAATAATCTTGCTTACAAATTAATCCATGTTACGTTTTATTAAAGCCGTATTTATAACATTTTTCACTTGAACACTTTAAGTTTTTAAATTTCTAGAAAATACATGTTATTTTTGAAGATAACATCTTTACATTTGCTAGGCTGTAGCCGTGTTTATTTGAAATTCCTTCCATAGAAATTTTTTTTTCTGTTATTTTACAAGTTACAAATTCACAGTGTTTATTCAGATGATATTTGATATTTCTTTCAAGATGCTCTATTTTAAACGAGTCATGTTTTATTAAAAAACACTAACTGGTACCCGGCATGCGTCGCTATGCCATTTAATAAAGAAATTGTTTCTCCCTGCATGTCCTTTCCCATTCTTTTTAAATTAAAAAAATCATTATAACAAAAAATGTATCGATGCTGATATCTTGTCATGTACTTTAAGCTCTTTCACACATATAGTTAATGGAGCCTTATAATAACCAATTCATACTCTTAGATTAATTCACTTTAACAAAACTAAATAATTATTACCTTACTTTTTATGTTTTTTTTTTTAAATTAAAATAATGTAATACGTGTATGTGTATATACGTACATGTGCGTATATATAATATTTTTCCACTTTAAGTCTGGTGTTTGTTTTTCTTCATTTTTTTTTGTTGTTTTATAAATGTTTTATAAATATTTTTTTTTCAATATTTTTTTTAAATAGCCATAAAACTGGCACACTATATTTTACTATTTTTTTGGAGTACTATCACTTTACTTTTATCTTACTTTTACTTTTTTTTATTATTAATGTACATATTTTTTCTCGATCCTACATCTAGTGTTTTTCAGTTTTCATCATTATTTTTATATATTTATTTTTTCTACTTTCATTGTTTTTTTATCTTATCTTATCTGTATCTTTTATGTATCACACATTATTAAACAGTATATACCTATAGTCTATGTTTAGATTGTTTATATAGTTCCTATCTCTGTAATATTAGGCAAAAAAAGTTAATAATTATTAACTTTTTATTTATTATTTGGGCATGATGTGAACATTTGTTATTGGGTTGTAACCTAATTATTATAATTTATTGTTTTGTTTAATGTAATGTTATTAACCTGTAAATGTTCCTAATAAAATAAAATAAAAATAAAAATAAAAATTCGTCCCGTTTCCCTTCCGTCTCCCCTTCCTCTCCCGCATCCCCTTCCCCTCTTGCGTTTCCACTCTGCCTCCTCCACCTGCCCTCTCCCCACTCCACTTCCCCTTCCCCTGAACCCCCCTCCCAAGTTCCTCTCCCCCCTTCCAGGTTCTCCTCCCCACCCTGGTTCCCCCTCTCCGTGAACCCCCCTCCCGAGTTCCCCTCTCCTCTCCCTCCTCCCGCATACTATACATTCAGTCCCGGTACATTCAGTTTTCAAACAGCTCGCGTGCCACCTATTGACATTTTTTTTACAAATTTCATGATGCCAGAGCTCACCAGTAGATTTATAAAAACCTTGTTCTGACAATAACGAACACAAAAAAAAGAATTATCCAATTTGGTGTAGTCGTTCGGAAGTTATGCGCGTACATACATTTCGGCGATTCATTTTTATTTATACAGAACAGAAGGAGAAGATTGCTTCCATAGAAAAAAATTGCAAAGTATGCTCCGAAAATTATTATAAGCACTTATTTTCGGTTACTTTACAAGTTTTATGTAAGAAGAAATTCACAGTTTAAAATAGATTTATGATCTATTTTAAACGAGTCGTGTTTATTATACATTTTCACAATTTTCACCTAAAAATGATTATTTTTTAAGCTCCCGCTAACATTTGTATTTACGTATCTCCCCTTTATCTTTTTCAGCACTTATTACCGGGCCTTAACATAATAACGTTAGACATTGCTTGACTTTTAATGAACTGATTTTGTTTATTTACGTTCAGAAAGCAATGGTTTATATTGTAACAATTTATAGGTAAATAATAATTCATTAATATCATCATCATTTTGGGAGGAAGGTATGCGTACCGCCGCGCCGCGCCGCCTCGGGTACCATTTAAAACCTCTGTCCAAAGGGTTCACTAAGTTTAATGACTTAGCAGGGGTGCCCGAATTCATGGGATGAGGTTTGTCTTCTACTGCTAGGTGGGTCAGATCGGTAGAGACTGGTTGAGGGAGAACTGTCGATCTTTTCAGCTGGACACTCGACCCATCGTCCAAATAATTTCCATCACCAGTGAGAGGGATGGAATCATCCCAATCAATTTTAGATATATTTCTACCCAATCTCTATACCTTTTTCCTTCTTAGAACTTCCTCTTCTTCTTTTTCTTAGGAAAGCTCAACACACAGCATCCCCAAAGATGTCATAGACTATAGGCAATTTTCATTATATTTTCAAAAAATAGAATACAGTTAATGTTTTTTCTAAGCAACCTGAGAATTCGTCCGAAGTATATGCAAATCATTACATAGTATAAGATGAAGACGCTCAAAATGTATGTGCGCGTAGATCTTTTAACTACGCAACGGATTTTCATGTAGTTTTCACCAATAGATAGAGTGATTCAAGAGGAAGGTTTATATGTATAATACATGCTTATTATAGTAGAGAAAAGCCGAGAAATTTAAATATTCAATTCGGGCAGCGGGCAGTTGGCAAGCGGGTGGTGTGGATTTTATGAAGGTTGGGTAATGGCGTTGTATTTCGTTAGTCACAGCAACGTGTGGCCGGGTCTGCTAGTATTATTATAAAGTAACACTAGTTTCCGAATATATTCTCGTGGAAATGTGGTGGGAATATTGGAATTGAAATTTTTGGAAAAAAACTGAAATTTGTGTTAAAATCAAATCCATGCGTCTTGCAACTAAATTCTTAATTATAGAGTTTTATTCTGTAAGAATTATTAAATATTAAAATAAAATTAATAATCTTTAATATTATTATACATATATTCGACTACCATACTACGGGCCCAGTGTGGTAGCGGAAAAACTATACAAAATTTATTAATAAATAATGAATTTTAAAAAGTTGTGAAATAATTTCAAAGATATTACACATCCGTGACGTTATTGTGCATGATGAAAGTTGAAAAAAATGTTATCTGAAGTCGAAAACTTTTTTGGTATTTTTCCTTCTACGTAAAAATCATATAGGTTGGATTCAATAAGTTGACGACCCGTGTAACCTAGCGCGCATTTTCAGTAGTTACGGCAAACAGGAGAAAGTTCATTTGCAAGCCCGGAACCGGAAACCGCTAATTTAAGAAGCTGTAATTTGTCTGGCTTTGGCTGAACACTTTGTATACCGTATAAAAGGCTTGCGAAAGAAAATTACCCCACTCAAGGGGCTGAAAGGTAGTTGTGAAATCGATGTGCAACGTAAGTTGGAAGGTTTCTAATTTTATCGGTGACCTTTGTTACATCGGTCACCAAATTAAAAAAAAAAACTGATAACAATTTGGTTAAGTTTTAAGATTTTCACGGCCAAAAGCATTTTCTTTATTTGTTTTTGGGGTGGTATGCCGTGTTGCGCTACCTCCTTCTTTAGCCAACGTTTCGGACATCGTTGCAGTGTCTATCCTCAGGGCACATCTACCGGATCTGCCGGATCTGCCCTGATGATGGACACTGCAACGATGTCCGAAACGTTGGCTAAAGAAGGAGGTAGCGCAACACGGCATAACACCCCAAAAACAAATAATGATAACAATTTGTTCAGGTTTCCTCTTTTAGAGCCTTCCGACATTCCATCGATCTAATCCTGGGTTATGTTTTACCAACTTTTGTCCCCGGCTTCGCACGCGCCACTCGCCTCCCCCTCCCCCCTCACCCCCTCACCAATACCACCCTTCACCCACACCCCTCCATACCCGTTACATTCATTTTTCAAACAGCTCGCATGCCACCTATTAAAACGTAGCAATCAAACACGCGCAGTAAATTTTAACTATCAAAGGGGTCTCCATAGTAAACTAAACAAAAAACAAAATGACAGCGCACGTCTAACAATTACTTAGCAACGCTTTGCTTTTCGTCCGGACAGTAAACGTATAATAAATAATTTTATAACGCCAGAGCTTACCAATATATATAGGCTATAGTATTCGCAAATATTGTAGCTTTCTATTAGTGAAAAAATAAAATCCATTCAGTACTTTTCGCGTGAAAGAGTAACAAACATACATACATCCATACAAACTTTCGCCTTCATAATATTATTATAGGAAAAAATAGGATTTTACTTTTTCATAATGTGACCGAACTAATGGAAGGAGAAAGACTCCTCCGATCACCTCTCACCCCAGAAGAAGGTGGAAACTTGAGTGGCAATCGGCCAACGTGGAAAATGTACAAGACCTCACTGAGAGACAACCTGGGTTGTCATTGCCTGGCAAACTCTGGTCCTCTATCAATAGGAAAAGCTGCTCTCATTGCCGTTATGCCTATATGATGCATAGATGGGGCCTTAGAGAGTCAGCGATGTGTAAATGCGGTGCGGTGTAGACCACCGAACATGTGGTCTAAGAATGCCCGCTTCATTCATTCCCCGGCGGGATTGATGAGTTCCACAGGGCGACCATATGAAAGAAGCGACATTTGGTCCGGCGACAATTGGTCCGGCCGAAAGTTTAGAATATGTTTTCTTCAAGTAAGTATGCAAAGAGGATATACGGCCGTACAACTAAAGTCAATATACTTATATCTGAAGGCATCTTGAGTGAAAATCCGCTGTAAAAATATTTTTACTAATAATTTCGACTCTCCGAAGTAGCATGCGGCAATCACAAAATACGACATACTTATACGTGCAGTCGGCTTAGCAAAAAATGCTAAAGATTCCTACTTGCATATAATATAACTTTTATATCTGAATGTTACACAAGAGTCCCAACTGCTCCCAACCGTCGCGTACCAGTGAGAATATGGCATCCCTAATTTTGGTATGTTGTGATGCTGACGGTAGTGGGGAGGGGAAGGAGATGTGGAAAATGTACCTGGCTATTCAGATATAGTCATCAAACACGACCAAAGCCATTTCAAGTAACCTTACAATTCTGAATGAATACCGTTAATAAATAATTTTCTATAAAAAAAATATTTTTCTATGACATGACTTAATGCCAAGCGGGGTACGCGATAATCACTCTATCTCGTTAAAGCAGCACGGTAACACAAGAAACAGCTCGTATTATTATCGCGACGTGCGGGAGTGTGATTGTAGTCGCGACATATAGGAATGCGATCAGTAGCAACGTGTGATAAAATATATTTTAGAGCCTTACTCCGCCACCACGGAGCTATTGCTTTAGTATTAAAAATCTTATGATACAAATTGGTAATATATGACGCAAGTGAAATGAAGAAAGGAGTGTTAAGAGATGTGCATGGTAGAAGAATTCGTTTATGCCCGAGGAAGATATGGCACCATCGAGTGAATCAGATATTTCAGTTGGGCCATGTCTAATGCTAGAATGTGTATGAGGCAAGGAGTTTGAGACCTGGTTGTTTGGCGGTCCGTCCTCTCTGTCTACCCCCGAAATGGAAACTGAGTGATAGTTAGCAATTGAAACGGAGTGATGATAAAAACCGTCTAATTTAATTTATGAAATAAAATAATTAATAATAATAAGAAATTACTTTAAAATTATTTGCGTTAACACATGAAATGCAACACATAATCGTTAATAATAATTCGTTTAATTGGGTTATTTCACTTTGAATTGATTTCGACGGTCAAAAAGAATTTGCCTTTTCAAACCAAAAGCACTCGAAATTCCAATTTTCAATTTCCAATTCAGGCTTTTGATAGTCCTTCAATTCACCCGAATCGTTGGCTAGTTAAAATATTGTTTGAGAATTATTTCCACATCGGTGCACCTTTGTAATGTGCCGTTTTAGAGGGGGATTTCAGAGTTTGTCGTTTGATATTTAATTATATTATTACGTTACGAACATATATTTTAGTGTAGGAAATAACTTAATACGAAGTACATTATATAGTGTACAATAACTAAATAAACATTAGGAATAAATAAAATAACTGATAAATCAAAAATGGGCAAAAGTGTTATTATGATCGATGTTATTAGATTCCTAGTGTTCACGCCTTTATTGTCACATGTTGCCTTTTGGAACTACCTATTGGGTGCCCTCTGCCTCAGTTCGTGGGTGGTTTGTATATTTATGCTCAGTTCTAATAAAATCACCGCACCGGACACAAGTCCTAACAATCGCATCGCTTTGTAATTAATAACCACGCCGCAGAACTCATAAACCGCAGTTTAATAAGCAAAAATATCGCTTGCTTACCATTAACTCCAAAAAGCAAATATCACCAATTTCCCTTCCTCATGTTTCCAAACTAACAATTACCTTTCCGGTGACATAAACTCAGTGCATGGAGGGTATACAGCAGTTTGGAGATATTGGTAAGTCAACTCCAGAAATATAATAAAATAGATAAGAACCGCAATCATCAATTTTACAGTCCACAAAACGCAGCATTTGACCCTTCGATTTCTTGAGAGGGAACACTCGCTCCCCGCCGCAACACCTAGCTAGGCAGATTTCTTATTTTGAGCAACTAAATGCTGCAGTTATGTATGCGGTCAATTTTTCTACGACCTTGGATAAATGCACTAGTCTGTAATAATAAAAAAAAAATTTGAGAAATGTGAACGTTAGAGAAATTATTAGAAAATAAGAGAAATAATGATAATAATATATTATGAGAAATTACGAGATATATTCAGAGTTTTGCCCTTTTGGACGGATAACATAACATACGAAAAAAAATGTGTGCAGTTCACACGCGGTAGAAGTGAAAACTTCAGAAAACTAAAGTGGACAAGAGTGGTGAGGCTACGGTGCACCTCACAAAGAGGAAACCGATTATTAACGAAGCACCGCACAAAAAGGAGACCTAATCTGTCACAAAGAGGACATTCTCTCGCAGGCTAAATCCTATTGATGTATGTGTTTGTCTCTTTTTAGTGTCGTTATTTCGTTTCATCGAGTTTCAAATCACAACAGTGCTTCACTTCAAAAATTACTTTTCTAGTGCGAAATATCGTAAAATGTTCACAATTGAACAATTTTTTCTCAAATCCGACAATTGCGAAGTGCAAAATATTGTCAAATTCTTTGTCCAATCGGGCAAACCAATAAAAGTTGAAGATACTCTCAGAATCGCCCTAGTGACCAGCGTTCAGAATTAAAACGTTGCTTGAAATTGCTTTTAAGCCGTGTTCAGTTACTAGATCTGAATAGCCAGGTACTTCTCTAGCTTCCTCTTTCCCACCTTCTTCACTTCCCCACCTTCAGCCTCAAAACAACCTTGTGATGAATTGCATTAATCAACAGTGAAAATTAGAAAATATCGTAGCTTCCACCTTACGAATGGATAAATAATATTTCAGAATTATAACGAAATCAACACACTAGCGGCACCTAGCGGATTAAGTTTGATTGGACCATGGAGACAGTAGAGATCCATAATGTTTAAACTCGTGTCAAGTTTTGATAATTAGAACACAGAGGCTTCTAACATCTTTACTTTTCCCGGGGTTCCCAAAAAGGTAGGCGCGATAATAAACACAAAGAATGATTAACCAATCACAAAAGTGGAGGGCGTGTTCAGATTTTGAACAAAGAAATGGACTTTGAACTAGGCAATTAATCAGAGATTTATGGAAAAAAATATCGTCATCAACCGAAAGATCAATACACTATAATGTAAACAGGGTCTCACGCCCGGTGCATCAGGTACAATGACCCTAGATTTAAGATATACAATCAGTGCAATGAAGGTGTTGACGACCGCCGTTAACGAACAAATTAATCCATATTATGTTGGAAAAACTATGCAAGAAAATAACAAGAAAATTTTAATAAGAGGAAAATTAAAGAAAAGACGTGCAAAACATAAGAAAAACTACTGTAGGGATATTTAGTTGTATAACGAGTACATAGAAAGTCAAGGAGGCCAGATTAAGAGAAAAGCGTACATTTAACATTTAAAAGGAAGAAAAACGCTGGAAATTAGGGATGTCACTTTTTGATGAAGCAATAACGTCAAGGGAAACGATTTGGAAAGATAATCTAATGAAAAAAATGGACGATTAAACGGAAGTGTTTATTGAACAATATAAGATTTCGACTTAATTTTGCGTTTTCAGACGAGTTTAAATAGATATCGTTATATATTTGGAATAGGGTGATCATTCTAGTTACATTGCGATAGACAAAGTAAACAAAAAGCATTGTTTTACGTCAATTGTTTGAGGAGAATTCTATGAGAAATAAGACAGACTGCAAGGAAAAATGAAACATTATTTGGGTTGACGATCTCACACATGGTTCTGTTATTAAAACAACCAGAAAACGAACATGGTTTTAGACGATTAAAACCATTTTAATGGCTTTTTGGTCGATAAAAATTATCATTGGACATAGGGACTGTTTATTCAAAGTAAAAACCATTATATTTTATTACCCTCGAATAAACGCTGAGTTATTGGTGAGTACATCGAAGTCCAGACCTAAACACATGTCAAATTTTAAATTAATGTGAATTCAGGGAAGAAAGGGACGGAATTTGGGGGAAGATCCATATGAAGTAATAAAAATTGACATATATTTAAGGGCCAAAGTGGAAGTGTCTCCTATAAAAATGTGGGAAATGATATATTAATTAGTAACAAATAGAAAATGAAATTTTCTATTGAGGCAGCAAACATCGAAAAACGATACGGATATCAGAGTAATGTACGGTGAAACTGTGGGTGAATTGATACGGCCAAAGAAAGCAAAGAAAATCTTAAATTAACAATTAATAAAATAAATACGGCTGGAAATATAAAAAATTATAGGGATGTGGAAAGTTACATGAGAATGAATGAGGAAAATCAAAAAAAAGAACATCGTGAATAAAAGGAAAATAAGAGAAAATATGAAAATTCGAGTCTACGACATAAGTAGAGACGATGCAGCTTAAAATTGAATTGATCCACATAGGTGGCATGAAGATATGGAAGAATTTAGTAAAAAGAAAATTGGAAAATGCATATTAAAAGTTTTGGCATGAGTTTGTTCATGTTCTGGTAGCGATAAACAAAATTGAGAATTATGTACAGTTTATTGAAGACGTACCTATTATATTTTGAGGAAAAAAGAGATACGAAAATCATGATATTTGAGCTAATTTTGTATGACCAACAGACAAAAGGAATGAGGGGCATTTTGACGTAATATCGCCGGTCCGATCCTGGAAAAATGTTTAAACGAGATAGGGCATGAACAAAGTCATGAAAGGTGGACCTAACGACAGTTAAACAAAAATGACAGAATCGATATATGAAATCTCGAGTTGTTAGAGATTAAATTCGTGGATCAAAGATAGCTTAGATAGGCCATTCTAATCCTGAGAGGGGTTTAAAAGACAGGACTTAGTGATTTTTCGGGAGTCAGAGCGGGTTTTTGAAAAGCGGAAGTTGGAGTGACGTGACGATACGTTCGGTAATTTACTGGTGGAAAAATTCTAATTAGTTAGAATCACAGGACTTAGAAAAATTTCATATTCGAGCCAGTGTCTTATAAATATTTGAGAAATTAAAATCAGTGGGAATAGAAGTAAAGTTTACGTTTTATTTAATTGTGAAAAGTTAAAAGTTCTGTAATAAATACAATTTGATTAGTGGAAAATTCGGTTTTATAATCAATAAATATCATATTTGGAGACTTAGTAATGTCGCGACAAGTGTCGGTGTGGTAATTAAATAAAGTGATGTAATAATAATAAAAACTAAAAAGAAGTTATAAAAAATTATGTGCGTTCAGTTTAAACGGAGAGAGTTCTACTAAATATCAAATATTTATATTAGTGATTTAAAAATAGTGCAAATTAAAAGAAGTTATAAAAAATTATGTGCGTTCAGTTTAAACGGAAAGAGTTCTATTAAATATCAAATATTTAAATTAATTATAAAAAAAAACAGTGCAAATTGAAAAGAGATAATAATTAAATAAGTGCATCCAGTTAAACGGAAAAGTTCAACGAAAATCTTTAATTAAATTGAGTGTTTTAAATTAAGTATCAGTCTTTTATTAATTAAAAAAAAAATAGTGTAGTCGAAATAATTTCGTGCTATAGTCAAAGTGTAGTTGATGTAGCAGGATAAAAAAAAAAAAAAAAAAACAGTGTTTAATAATAATTTCCGATTTAATTAAATGGATAAAATTTTACCTCAGAATAATTCGGCTAAATAATTTACAATTGGGCGGCACATTCCTACCACAAAGTGTTAATCTATTATTAGATTCAAAAAAATTTGAAAAGAAAATTAAATAAAAATAAAAATGAATGATAATACATAATAATATTTTATTGCTAAATGAAAGTAACGATTTACCATTTCGGAATTAATCGTGAAGTAACTATCATTAAAAAGTTATTTAATCAACGGGTTTTGAAATAAAATGCAGTTAGAACGATAAACATCATTTAATTTAGATAGATTAAACGGGAATAAAATAAAATTGAAGTCGGAAATTTTTTATTTGAATTTAGTTGATAACATAGGAGTAGGTATTAGGTAAGGAAACACAAAAAGGTCGGTCGTGTAGAACCCGACGGAGTAGACCTTTTGGGGTAAGTTTTATTAAAAATTAAAATAAAAAAATTTTCAGGTTCCAAGGTGAGAGCGGCATGCAGCAGACAGTTGGTATTTGAATTAATTTTATAACAAAGTATTACTTGCTTAATATGTGATATGTATCTATATTAAAATATTATATATAAAATATTATATATAAAATAGATATATCTATGTATATGTATATATGTATATATATATTATTCCAAGAAAGGTTTAATCAAAAAGAAACACATTTAAATAAAAGTAAAAGGTATCGATTAATAATACCTACTTAGAACGCACTATGCTATTTAAAGAATAGTTGTGTGCTAGAAAAAATTTCAAGTTCATATTTTATACTTATTTTATTAATATATGTACTATTTATTATAACTTCAGCTAATATAAAATGATCAAAAAATGAGTTATGATATTAGAATTTATTTCAATTATAATATAATTGTACATATATCAGTATATTTATTTATTGAGACAAAATATATATGTATATGTATGTATGCATTATAATTATATTTATCGGGGAACAGATTAGACCTCTGCGAAAAAGGAAATTATCACTATTAAATTCAAAAGAAAAAAAATTAGAACCATATAAGCTCGCGTTTAGGAATGTTCTAAAAAAAAAGTAAACAAATCTCACGTTTGGAATCTAGGTCACGAGGACAGCGGTAATGTTTACATAATTGAAATTGTTTATGAAACAACTCGGTCAGTAGGACACTGTGTCAAATGTTTGAAGGAAGATGTCCTTGGATTTTGAATAGGGAATGGACAGGAATGAGCTTTGTATTTAAGTATTAATTTAGAATGGGACAAATTCATGATATTACGCAATTATAGAAAAGTTTAACACAATCTTTAATTTGAACAAGTAGAGATTATTTTAGGATTGAACAATTTGAAAATAAATAGGTTTATTATAGCTAGACAAATAATAGGTACAACAAAACATTTGGAAAATCACGGGATAGTCAAATAAAAGAGTATTGAAGAATTACATGGAATATTCGAGGAAAAATTTATAGAACAATTACTCTCGTAGGTATCAATCATTTACATGAAACAGTTGACAAATCACGGGATAGTCAAATATAAGAGAATTGAAGAATTACAAGGAAGATTCAAGTAAAATTTTGTGGAGTAATTACTCTCATAGACATCAATCATTTACAAGAAGCAGTTGAAAATTCACAGGATAGACTAATAAAAGGTATCAATCATTTACATGAGACAACTGAAAAATCACGGGATAGTAAAAATTTTACCAAAAGTTGAACTTTGGGGGAAAATTTGGAAAACAGTTCAACAATAGGAGGCAGTGGTCGCTCCTTAAATACAAGGGCCATTAACCAAACACATAATAGAGATGGCAATCTCTTAAATAAAATTGCCAACCAAACAAAACAAAAAGCTTGGAGTTTTGGCGAATCTCCAGAACATATCGCCAGATAATTGCTTATTATACTAGTATCTATTAATATCACCCACTTTTAATATGTATATATTCGGTCATCGGTTAAGGTTTTGTGCAGAATTCCTTCCCACGAAATCCGAGCTCGGGATTTGAGACTGGCTAGACTCAAAATTGCGAGTTATAATCCTACCCAAACGTATGTTTACATATATATCTTTCTATGTACTGTACATTGGATGATGTGGACCCGCTTACAGCAAGCGTTTTAGACTCGACAGAGTTACTCTCACATCATTTCTTGTACGTGGAGGGAGGATTCACGACCCGTAACTCTACACAACACCGTGAGTATATGATTGCAGATAGGACGAAACCGGTTCGCCCTAAGTAAATAGTAGACCTTGGAGGAGTAGGAATTTGGGGGTTTCGGGACTTAGGGAAAGACCTGAATGACGTGCACGACGACATGGAAGATTGACAGAACAAGGTACTAAGACCCTCTGGAAAATCGCGTCGGCTGACTGTGCGAAGTTCTAGTTGATCCTTGACCATCCTGTTAACTTGCAGGAGGATAGGAGCCAAATTTTCGGCAGAAAAAGGGTATTCTGAGTTCGTCTAATATGCAATCTACTAATTACATTAACCTACTAAACCCGCCTTTATATGTACCTTATAGCAGCTGAATCGGATTGGAGAGATGACAAGCAGATACAAAACAATCATAATCAAATTTACTAACAATTAACCATTTGAGTCATACTTAATTATTTGTTCAATTAAACATGCGTAATTCGATTAGTACAGGTTATTTACGAGTCCGTTAGGATGTAGGAAAACATAATAAGCGACGGAGGAAAGTTAGCTCTTTTAGAGAAAGTATTTAAAGTTAGATTTGCAAGGGAGAGACCAATACAGTTTGAAACTCAACGCTCTGTCCAGAATCAAGAAGTTACCACAAAAATGAAAGTAATTAAAGTCCCATATCATAAATCAAAAAAATTACACAACGTTTGATGGAGTTTAATTACAACATAAATACGAAAATATTTACGTTCAAGGTCGTAAATAACGTATTAATTAGTTAAGTACATATATCTCTAAAGGTATATAGTGCAAGGGAGCTTTAAGTAGCTTTCTGTAGTTATCAAAGAAAATAAGGGTCCAATTTTCATGAAGGCTTGTGTGACGCAGGGAAGGAATTTTCCATCCCTACTACACACATGCAAAGCCTTAAAAATTTAAATATCGATCAGAGCCAAAAGAAAAGTTCAAGAAAACTTGAAGGGATGAAAGAATTCCAAAAATATTTATATATTTAAAGGAATAAAAGGGGGAAAGGAGAAAAATTATCACAACCTCAACCCTTATAATATGCAAAATATTATCAAAATTGTCCTTTTTGATATTTTTTCTTCAAATTGGACAACTTTATCAAAAGCGAAATATCATCAAATCAGTCCATTCGGACAATTTTTTATCCATTCGGACAAGTTCAATGAATAAAACATCGTCAAATTTGTCCAACTGTAAAATTATTTTTCCATTTGAACAATTATTCTTTGTTGGGCAATTGAAATTACAAATGGTACATCTCAGTTTATAACGACCAAGTTAAAAATCTTTAATTCAACTAATTTCTTCTTCTTCTTCTTCGATGGCGCTACAGCCCATATCGAGCTTTGCCTCCTGTAGCAGTCGCCTCCAACTCCTCCTGTCCTCTGCGGCTGACTTCCAATTTGGTACCTGGAGAAGCTCTGCTGCATCCCCTCTTACTTCGTCTTCCCACCTGAGTCTGGGTCTTCCCACTTTTCTCTTTCCACCTGGGTGTCCAGTAAAAATTCTTTTTGGGAAGCGTGTATCCGGCATTCTCTGTACATGCCCAGCCCATCTCAGCCTGAGGAGTCTCATATGTGCTGAGATGCTAGGGGCCTTATATATATCATACAATTCTGAATTGTGCCGGATGCGCCACTGTTCACCCTCTTTCACGGGTCCACATATTCTTCTCAGCACTTTTCTTTCAAAAGTATCCAGCATTTCAGCCATCTTTACCGTCAGTGTCAGCGCCTCACATCCATATGCCAATACAGTTCTAACAATGGTCTTATATATGGTTATTTTGGTTTTTCTGTGGACACTACGTGACTTAAACATTGGCAGCAAAGAGTTTTGTTGGCTGTTGTGATTCTCCTTCTGATTTCTGCTGGATCCTCATTGTTCTCTGTCAGACTGGAGCCCAGATAGGTGAATTGATCAACTACCTTAGCACTTGTAATAAAATATACTGTGTTTGTCTAATTAACTTAATAAATAAAATCCATAATCTGCTACCATATTCCATATCGTACGTTGATAAGAAAGATAATTTAAATCTTAGGTACGTTTTAGTTCTGTGAATGAAAGAATTATAATATTTTAAATACTATTTATTTTCATGATTTAAAAAATACTTGAAAGCAATATCTACCTTCTACCTACGAGGAGGTACAAGGTTACCTACAACCTACAAGAGTAAGTATTCATCAAATTTTGCCGAAACGATGATTATAACCACTGGAACGACAGCGCGTTTTATAACTTTTGCCCTCGATTGCTCGTGACATTTTCGAGTACATTTTGAATTTTTTCCGCCGACATTGAAAAAATCATATCTCCGAATTTTAATATGAAGACATGCAAACTGATTATAGTTCTATATAGTTAATAAATTAACCTATCTTTTGTTGATTATCACATATTTGTAGGAATTATAAAAAAAATATTATAAAATCGTAAACTTTAAAAATGTGCGAATCCTGCGTGTTAATTCCTGTAAGATTGCCCTAAATTTTACTTTTTCAAGTCAACATTGGATATTTTTGATTTCTACACGTTGTCTAAACAAAATACAAGGTTTTTAATAAGATAATATATCATAAGAATACGTAGTACTAACCTTTTACAATATTTGCAATTATTTTGCCGAGATCCGCCATTTCCTTTGTCACAAAATTTGCACCTGACAGCTAGCTTTAGTTGTCATATTCTAGATTAAAACTTTTCAAAGCTAATTGAAATTTAGATGTATATCTTTGTTAAGAATTCTTCTAATTGATAAACTATAGTTCGAATGCACACGTCAAGTAAGTAGGTCCATAATTGTAAAAATAAACACAAAAATCGGATGAAATTTAGATTTTAAATTCGATTTACGTAAAACATGTTAAAACATGTTAAAAGTCACTAAATTCTCAGTTTGAACACTTGAAAACGCGCTAACCACATGGATAATTGAATTGTGATAACTGTTTGGTGTTAAAATGCAAAAACACAATCACTTACGGCATTTTAAAACACGTGTAAATTTATCCGGCCTGTCAAACAGTTTTGCGTCGGAGGTGACTAAACTGTCAGTTTTTAAGCGCGAAATACTTTTTCCAGAAGCATCTTTAAGCAATAGATGTTGCCATAGATGAGAGACAATATTCCCAGCTTTCCAACGGAATAAATATTGGCCAGGGACTGGTAAATAATTAAATAGTTTTTAATTTTTTACGAGTGGTACGTCATAAACGTCGAATTATTCGACGTGGGCAATCCTAGAAGAAAACAAAATGTCGAATTATTCGACATGGTCGCTCCAGTGGATAATGTACTTATTATTAGATTGCCTATGCTTTAATTAAATCTTGCATAGAAAAGGATGTTTCTCTAGGAAAGTATCTTCAAAAGATCTAAGAGTATTGTGGAGTCGCTAGAAAACTATAAATAATTTTTTTTATTGAAAGTATATTTAATACATAAATATCATAAATATTTTAAAAATTTATAATTTACATATTTTATCAACAGATTCAACATTTTTTCATACATATCAATATAAATATTTTTTCCTATAGCCAATTTTTCACCATTTATATTTAACCTTATCATAGAATTAAATTGCTTTATAGTGTCAGGTAATAAATTAAATATCTTCGGTATGATGTATTCAAACGTTCTCTATCCGTACTTATAATTAAATTTCGGAACAATCAACCCATCGCACAGTGCTTCGTTTCATACAAGCTAGACACTAATAAGTCACTTTTGAATTCCCAAACAATGATGTCATGGCGACATTACCAGATAGACAGGATAATAAATGCATGCTTATTTGGGGTGATTAGGGCACGCATTGACTCATACCAGAGGCCTAAAGTTGAATAATGTGTTTTGAAATTAGCATTTGCATTTATTCGCTCGTTGGCAGCTCGACGTGTAAAATTGTGTACTAAGTTTGAAAAGTGTTTTTTTTTCAGTTCTGTAAAATGGAAGCTACTTTAGAAGGTATGTTTTAAAGTTTTTTCTTAATATACTTGTGTAAATTATTTTGGTTGTTTTTTAAATAATAAATAAGTTTTGTGTTTTTTTGGCCTAAAAATATTAAATTTCTAACTTCGCGAGAGTTTATCTCGGAGAGTATATCAAAATCGCAAAATAATTTTCTTTTTTTTTTAAGTAGTGCAACTAATATTCCATCCATATCAGTTTCGATATTAACCCACACGAATTCACATTATTATTATTATTTTTTCATTTTACAGGAACCACATACGAGATTTCCAGGCTGGAATTGTTCGTGACATGGAAGAGTTTGCCGAAGAAAAAAAGGCTTGAGGGAATGTTTAACAAAATTTTAAATACATTTGAACATGATAAGCTCAGTGCAAGTGGTGAAAAAAAGTTGAAAAATCAAATAAGGCTTATATCTTTGAAAATAAGCCTTAATTGGACCGTAATTTTAGCAATTTATTACACTCAAAATACACCTTTTTTACTTTTTACATACTTATAATTGTTTTATTATAAACCTCAAATAATCTATTAACACATTATTTAAAAATTATAAAAAAAAATAAAATAAACGGTAGGAAAAAAATATTAATCATTTTTAACACTAATTTTCATAAAATTAGTGTTGACTACACCTCAATAGAGGGTTAAAAATAATTCAATTATGTGTAAGAGTTTTTAGCATCTAGCATGTATGAAACGAATCACTGTGCGTCGTTGCGTGTGAATCTAGTGCTGTATTTATGTTCTAATTTTTATTTATGCTGCGGGGTAAATATATGCTGAATTATAATTTTATGCCATAGTATTGCCTTAACAGGTAAAATTTTGGCATTCTGAAACAGCAACGGTGTATTATGTGTCTGTTTGAAAATATTAGGGACGACTAATAATTTAACAATTGCGTTTTGTACAACTTGGACTTGTTTCAGATTGTTTTTTTTTTTTACATGAATACCGCACAAGAGTCCCAACTGCTCCCGTCTGGAGCCAGTGGGACTATGGCATCCCCAATTGGGGTATGTTATGAGGCTGAAGGTAATGGGGAAGGGAAGGAGATGGGGAATATTGAAGTGGGGAAGTACCTGTCTACTGAGATCTGGTCACCAAACACGGCTAACGCCATTTCAAGCAACGTTTCAATTCTGAATGGTGGTCTTACACCAGGGCGATACTGAGAGTATCTCCCACTCTGGAACGTGCCGCAAATATACTATACATTATTTAAAATGAATAAATTGTGATAAAACCCAAATTAATCAAATAAAATTTATTTGCCACGCTGGGATTCGATTCCGCGACCTTCGGAGTGCTAGTCAAGAACCTTACCACTGGACTACGCCGGCCGTCAGTAGTATTTCCCCATATTGTTAATCCGTATCTTATAATAGATTCTGCCAGTGACATGTAAATTATTTTAAGTGTTTCAATTGATAGGAAAAAAAATAATAATTGATATGGAAGGTTTTGAAATATGGCATCCCAATTGGAGGAATTGAAGACTGAATAGAGATAGTTATAGTTGGAAGGTAGGGGATAAAGAGTGATGGAATATTTCCTGGCTTAGATCTTGCCAAATGGATTAATTCTGGAAGAGCTAGGCGTCCACAAGAGACTTCTATCTATTTTCCTACAACCACCAAACTGAAGACCCATCTTGGAGAAACTTTCATAGTCACTGGCAAAGTGAAAGGCAGAAGAAGCGGAGAAAGGTTATCAACGCGCTGGAGTGACCATGTATCACTGGCGTCCAGTACATCGGTGTCCAGAGCTCTCCATGAAGCGCAGAATCGCGAGAAGTGTAGGAGCCTTCTGCTTTATGGAATTGGAGTAGAAGTCACGATCCTTGTAATGATGAAGTTATTAAATTCAGATGTCATATTATTTTCTCGTTTTATGTACAATAATATATCGTGGAATCTGGTTCAACCAGATAACTGTTTTAAAAATAAAAAAAAATCGAGTGCAGTTAACACCCGGTAGAAGCGAAACTTTACCAAAACAATCTCAAACAAGGAGCCTTGAAAAGTGAAGTCATAATTAAAGCAGCCAATGAGCGCAGACCTAGCGTCATTTCCGTTTAATATCTCAACCAACAGGAGCCATGATAGGAGTTTGATGCTTTGCAGGTGCTGTAATGCGTCATTTCCGTTTCATCCGAATTTCAAATTACCGGGGCTATAGAAGTTGTTAGCATCGGCGCTACTTGCGGCCAACGCCAAACCCAAAACCTGGAAAGGACATGCAATAAACAGGCCAGCGGCTAGCTCGGCACAGCCGGCGCGAACAAGGTCCCTCTTAAACCCAGGGCGAGTGTTTGTGGTTCGCCTGTAAATTCCTACTTCCCTTCCTTTCCTCAAAATCTCCAGGTCTCCTTCTTCAATCAGAACACAGTTGTTATGCACGTAAAGGGTTTTATTCATTTAAAGGTGAACAGGGTTATACAAAAGCCAGCCTCGGCACTATACACATGGATATTTGGCTATCTCTAATAATCCTATCATAACGGGGGGGCCTTCTCTCAACTCTCTACACGTATTTAGTGAATTTAAATGTCAGTTCTTAGCACACAGAGGGGAAGCAAGGTTCATTTGTACTCACAAGCAGGAAATAGGCAGTCATCTGACGGATACTGGGTAGGCGTAAACCTCTTTTAGCACAATACACATTTAAAGTAAACATCGCGAGCGTTTACGGAGAGCGCCTAGCGCGAAACACGGGGAACACAGTTGTTACGCCCAAGGCCGGCGGAGGAATGAATGCGGGGTGCCGTTCGGCCTCGGGCCACGGACTGCGCGTGCGGGGAGGGGGGGCGGAGAGGGGCGGTGCGGCGAGTTAGTGCACTGGGGTCAATTCGTTAGCTCCTCGCACGGAACCCAATTCCGTAAGTTTCGTAACGTAACACTTCCCCCCTCGCCGCAAAAAAGGCGACGTGGTAATAGAGCAGTAGGGCTAAGAAATCCTCTTACCCTTCTAGCACTTGTGCCAAAACAAAAAAAAACATCTAAGAGAAAGGGGAGAGAGAGAGAGAGAAAAAGAAAAAGTTGCTAGCTACACAATAGTAGAAACAAAAACAAAAGAGAAAAAAAAACATGGTGAACAAAGAATTATACATGAATGTACATGAAAGAGCAGTGGCATACATAAATATAAACAAGGACCTGCTGGAGAAAGGTACAAGGGTTATGCAGTGATAGAAAAAAAATGACTCTAAATTGTATCATTGGTCTGTGAGCTATGTTTGCGTAGCGTGGTTTGCGTAGGATGTTTGGGGTGTTTGAACGTTGCACTGAAGTTACAAGGTTACTTTGTCACAGTAACCTGGCCCGTTTGAGATTACACTCAAGGAACACTAGGGCCTTAAAGAAAACACGAAGAAGAGAACGCAGGATGAGGCTTCTTGGTGGTGGAGAGGGTTCTACCTGTCACAAAGGTCAAAAAGGTAGCTGCTTCCGGATCCTGTGGGTGGGCCAGTATGACATCATTGAGGTACTGGAGAGTGGAATTGTAATTGGTGGTTGGTCCTTTATAGAGGAGGTGGTTTGTGTGCATGACAGCCGTTGTTGTGATGGTGGTTGGTACACTGGTTAGTATACAGTGAGATTTTTGTGTGAACAATCGTTGGTATTGTTATTTGCGCAAGGGCACAGGAGCATTGGCATGATGGCCACAGAGCAATTTGCAAGGTGCAGCTGGAACATTTGCAAGATGCTGCAGAAACATTTGTACAATGGCAACAGGAACATTTGCGAGATGCCGCAGGAACATTTGTACAATGGCAACAGGAACATTTGCGAGATGCCGCAGGAACATTTGCACGATGGCAACAGGAACATTTGCAAGGTGCCGCAGGAACATTTGTACAATGGATACAGGAACATTTGCAAGGTGCCGCAGGAACATTTGTACAATGGCAACAGGAACATTTGCAAGGTGCCGCAGGAACATTTGTACAATGACAACAGGAACATTTGCAAGATGCCGCAGGAACATTTGCACGATGGCAACAGGAACATGAACCAACTTAGAGCTGACGTGCTCGGGTTTGTTTGAGTGATGGTTTTGTGATGATACAATTCGCAACTACACGCACGACTCACACTAGGTTATGTTAGGTGTGGTCGGGTGCTTTTGGTACGTAGGGTTTGAAGGCATGGGACCTCCGTGACGGTAGTGAAGGCAGCATGAAGAGAGGCGCAGGTGTAGATAGGGTGAAGAGCTGCTGGTCTTCTTATTAATCCGGCGAAAAAATTATTATTAGAACAAAATTCTTGAAGTTTACCTGCCTGGTAGACCAATGATGAAAAGGTTTGGAGAGAAACAAGGTGTGCATGTTGAGAAAGATTGGATTTGTTTGACGTGTAGAGAGAGAGAGACGGAGAGAGAGTTAACTAAATGCAACTACAGACTTATACATATTACAGGTACGTATTCAAGGAAGGTTCTGTTTAACCCATTTAGTTTTTTTTTAAACTAAATACATTTCCAAGAACACGTGGGTAAGGGTTTGTACGTATGACAAAATGCCCCTTTCGAAAGAAGTTGGTCTTCCATGACCTATGCTCACGTCTATACGGTAGCATTTTTTCTACTTTCGAAGAACAAAAACATTGAGTACAAATAAGTTATGAAAAGTGGGAAAGGAGTAGGAAGTTGAAAGGATCCGTGTATGAAGGTTGTCCCATTTGACAAACGAAACGCCAAGTGCGTAACGCATATATCCCCATTCACGGATAATTTCGAGGAAGGGAAAGGGTGACAATTGGGAACATTTGAACGAAGAAAACTGCTGAGGACTCGGCTATTTCCGAAATTCGACCTCTGAGTGGAAGGTGAAACAAGGTCTACAGCAGTTATCCTGGCACATTACAATACCATTTGGTAGTGTGGGACAAAAGGAATACACTGACATAAAAGAGTCTAATCCTCCACGTGTATTGGGTAGAAGATTAGAGGGTAGTTTTATTCTCCTACTTGTTTGCGAGAAATGACAGACCCTTGCTCAAATCTCACAAACCTGGGGGGTTTTCTTGTTCGTCTCCCAGACAACGAGTTAGGTGTTTTTTGTGTCCATCAACTTAACTCCTACGACACGATGCCCCATAATCATGAGTGAAGCGTATGATTAGTCCTTTTGAGATAGTGGATAGTTCCTGGGTTCTTGTGACAGGAAGTCCACGGGCATGTTAATGAGTACTCTGCTGCAAAAGCAATAATTTTTTGATAACAGAAAATAAAAGGCGTGTGATCTACACTTGGTAGGTCACACAAACATGGGGGTAGATATTATTTCGTTCGCACGACTCATGGTGAGTATTGTAACGTCTTCACGTTTGGTGCACAGATTATATAAGTACACAGTTATAACAAAGCGGTTCTCATGCCAAAAGACACACGACCAAAAAGGGGCGGTTCTCATGCCAAATAAATGACACACGACCAACAAGGGGCGGTTCTCATGCCAAAAGACACACGACCAACTCAATAACATTTAGTTAAGAGTATAAAGTAATTATAACGAACTTCTCGTATCATGGCGGATGTTTTGAGGATCTCTCCTATGAAGGTAGATATTGTCACGTTTTCACGTCTCACGTGACAGGATTGAACGATTTACAATAAATTTTGCCCAGTATTGAAAGACAGTAACCCAATAGGTATTTAAACAATTTAATGAGATAAACCACCCTCTCGATCAACAACCCTGTGTTGACGAGCAAACAATGAGTAGTTATGACGGACTCCCCGTGACGTGTAAAAACACAAAGATATTATGAGATTCGCATCTATAGCAGTGGATATTGTAAGGTTCACACCTATAATAGTAGATATTGTAAGGCTCGCGCCAATAATGTTACAAAAGTTTACGTTCGAAAATGTGGGTCCCCATTCAATACAGACGGCGGTTTGCAATGATGTAATTAATACGGCACTGCTGTAGCTTAATAATTTCATATTAGCATACGTTACAAGACTTGCCAAAGGTGATAAACACAAATTTTATTGAAGATCTGGCCAAGATTTTAAACTCCAAATAAGAATAATGGTACAATAAAGGACAAAAGAAACTGATGTCATGATAAAATATTGTACCTCATAATGAAGTTGTATATGTACAAAGAACAATGTTAATGAAGGGACGAAACGTATTGTCACTTTTATAAATTATTAATGAATGGTTTCGCTATTGAACAACAGATGGCAATGCGTGCATAAATTGTGAAAGAAAATTTAATTTGATTACAACTATTGCTCAATACATAATAATAATTTTTTATAAATTACAAAACATATTTTTCTTTTATAAATAAAAGCAAATAATATAAAATGACTTCTTTAACACCAGAAGAGAGGCTTAAAAATGCAAAAGTTCTTGTGAAAAATTTTAACAAAACATTGACTTCGAATATCTTGTCAAAGGATCAAAAGACCTCCCTAACGGAAGCAATGTGCGAAATGATGAGTCATATTGAGGCCATGGTGCAAGAATGCAAGGCACCAATAAACAATGAGAATGAGGGACTCAACAGATTGTTTCAATCCTTATCTAATATAGATAAGAACATTGAAAATCTCAAATCAAGTATTGTTTCTAAATCGTATGCTGAAGCAACGAAAAATGTTAAAATTATTGAAGAACCAACAAAATGTAAAAAACATGAACCTATCATCATCATAAAGCCAAAAGATAAGGATCAAAAAAATACAGTTACAAAAGATGAAATAAAACAAAATATAGATCCTGTAAATTTTGGTGTGACCGGAATTAGAAATTTCAAACAAGGGGCGGTAATAGTAGAATGCAAAAATTTAGCCTCAACGAAAAAAATGGAAGAACAAATTATTTCTAAGATGGGAAAAAAATATGATGTTAATACCCCAAAACCTAAGTATCCAAAACTAAAAATTATTGGTTTATCTGATAAATATACTCCAGATGAAATTGTTTCAAAAATTAAGATGCAAAATGATTACCTTGAAACAGTTGAATCTAAAATTGAGGTAAAATTTATAAAAGAAGTGAAAACCAAACGAGGCGATGTTAGTTACACCATTTTCACGGAAGTTGATGGAATAACATACGAGAAAATGCTACACGAAGGTAAAGTTAATATTGGATGGGATAGATGTAGAGTTTTCGACAACATCTCTCTTCTAAAATGTTACAAGTGCAATGGCTATATGCACAAAGCACAAGACTGCAGAAGTGAAAAAGCATGCACTCGATGTTCCGAAGCACATGACAATGAAAACTGTAAAAATGATGTTCAGTGCATTAACTGCAAAAAAATTAATGAAAAACTAAAATTAAAATTGCCAACTGACCATTTTGCTTGGAGTGATGAATGTTCAGTACATTTGAGAAAAATTGAAGCAGAAAAAAAGAAAATCGATTTTTTATGCCATTAATAAGTTCCACCAATAAACATTCACACTCCCCTACTTTCTCACACAACGTCATCAAATCAGTAAAGCAGAGGTCAAATCAGAAAAACAGAAGTAATAGGATAAAACTAAACAAAATGAAAATATACTACCAGAATGTCAGAGGCCTTAAAACAAAATTGAATTTGCTTCAGTCTACAATACCAATGTTAGAGCATGACTTTGTACTACTCTCTGAAACGTGGTTAGAGCCAAATATTCATTCTAGTGAATTAGGCTTCATAAATCATAATGTACACAGATTAGATAGAAATACATTGACAAGTGCTAAAAGCAGAGGTGGTGGTGTTTTAATCGCTATCAGCAAGAAATATAAAGCAAACTTAATTTCAACTAAACACAAACAACTTGAGCAAATCTTCCTTCAAGTGAATGTTGCCAGGAATAAAAAGATTATTGTGGGCTGTATTTATATCCCACCAAATTCAAGCAATGAAGTATACAGGTGTCATAGTGAGGAAGTGGAAACTATTTTAAAAAGGAATCCTAGTGCAACATTTTTGCTTGCTGGTGATTATAACCTTCCAAAAGTGAACTGGGTGAACAGTGACAATAATATCTGTGTTAGTGAGTCGGAACGCATTATTCTAGACATGGCGTTATTCTTAGGTCTGAATCAGGCAAATACTATACCAAATGAAAATAATCGTACTCTAGACTTATGTTTTTCTAATTTAGAGTCACTAGTAATTGAAGAATGTAGTGAGCCGCTGGTGCCAATTGACACTTATCATCCTCCACTGGAAGTTATTATTTCTAATGTACATGTTAATACTTGTAAACTGTCTTTCTGTTACAAAAATTTTTTCAAAACTGATTATGAGCAAATTTGTAATTATCTTGTCTCTTTTGATTGGTCATCTGTGCAATATGATGATATCAACACAGCTACCAATAAATTTTATTCTGTTTTGGAAAATGCTATTAGCATGTATATACCAACCATGAAATGTAAGCCAAATACCTATCCAAAATGGTACTCCAAAGAACTTATAAATCTACTTGTCACCAAAAAACTTAAACATAAAGAATATAAATTATTTCAAAAATATTCTGATTACATTGAATTTAAAGATTTAAGAACTTCGTGTAAAAAAATGTCTATGACCTGCTACCGTAACTATATAAATGAAATTCAAAATTCCATAATAAATAATGTTAGTTATTTTTGGAAATACTCGAAATCTCTTAAAGAAGATGATTCTGATTTCCCGAGCATTATGCACCTAAATGGCAGCCATAGCAATAATACTAATGGTATTGTTAACTTATTTGCAAAATTTTTTAAAAGTGTTTATACAACAGACTCAAATAATGCTCCTAATCCAACAACAACTCTAGATGAAACTCTTGATATTTCACAGTGTACCATAAGTATCTCTGATGTAATTACTAAAGTTAAATCCTTAGATATCCACAAATCTGCTGGGCCAGATAATATCCCAACAATATTTATCAAAGAATGTATCAAAGTAATTGCTCTTCCATTAACCAAACTTTTTAACCTATCTTTATCCAGTGGAATTTTTCCCGATAGGTGGAAAATTAGTTATATAACTCCAATTTTCAAAAAAGGTGATAAAAGTGATGTTTGTAATTACAGACCAATATGCATTCAATCCACCATACCGAAACTCTTTGAAAGTCTGATACTTGACAAACTTTTATCACAAATAAAACCTATAATATCACCTCACCAGTTTGGATTTATGCCAGGTAGAAGTACTTTGTCCAACTTAATTATTTATGAAAATTTTATAACCAATGCTTTCAAAGAAAAAAAACAAGTAGACTCTATTTATACTGATTTTAGTAAAGCCTTTGACACAGTTTCTCATAAAATTCTCATTTGGAAATTAGAAAAACTTGGTATACGTGGCAATATATTAGCCTGGTTTGAAAGCTATCTTACTGGAAGACAACAAATTGTTAGAATAAAATCCTCTCTGTCGGAAATAATTTATGCAACAAGTGGAGTTCCACAGGGTTCACACCTTGGTCCAATCTTATTTATCTTGTTTATAAATGATCTTACAAAAATATTTTATGATGTAATCATTTTACTTTTTGCTGATGACCTTAAAATTTTTAGAATTATTCAAAATATTCACCATTGCAACATTCTTCAAGATAATATCAATAAATTATTAATTTGGTGTAATGAAAATAGACTTTACCTAAATATCTCAAAATGTCAAATAGTTAGATTTTTTCGAATAAAAAATCCAGTGATTTACAATTACAACATTGATAACAATGCCCTTCAGACATTAACACAAATTAAAGACTTAGGCATCACTTTTCAATCAAATCTTTCATTTGTTAACCACATAACAGAAATCTCTAATAAGGGCTTAAAAATGTTGGGATTTATAACTAGGCTTACTAGAAATTTTAACAATATAAAGTGTATTAAACTGTTATATTTTGCCTATGTTAGAAGTCAACTTGAGTACAATTCTCCCGTCTGGAATCCACATTATAGTATACATGTTCAAGCTATTGAAAGAATTCAAAACAAATTCTTACGTTTTCTAAATTTTAAAATGGGTATTCCAGCTAATATGTTGAACTACAACACTACTTTAAATGATTTGAATATGCTCAAATTGTCCGACAGAAGAATTTTCTCTGACTTGGTATTTCTATATAAAATTCTAAATGATTTAGTTGATAGTCCGGTATTGCTAGAATTGATAAGCTTCCGGATTCCACAACGTAATACTAGAAGTCAAGATTTATTTCAGTGTAGAAATTCTGGAACTAACTACCATATGTATTCTTCTTTGCCCAGAATACTAATGGAGGGAAACAATTATACCAAGTCAGTAGACATCTTCAATGTATGTTTAAACAAATATAAAATATTGTTACTGAGACAGTTCAGTTATGTACATTGAATGCTTTGTATTTTCTTATTATTCATATGTAATGTAAAAGCCCCGAAAAAGGGCGTTAATCAATAAATAAATAAATAAATAAATAACCAATTTTTTTTTCTCAGAATCCGACAAAATACGATTCTTGAAAAAAAATAGAGCAGTTGGGTTGAGCGCCATTCTAATTTTTGGAAAAAGAAGAAAAAACCACAAGTAACAACAAGGTTGCCCTTGAATTGTTTCGAATCCAGCGAATGTGACCTGGTAGGTGTGTACATTTGGTGTATTCGAAACGATCCCCAATATACAACATTACTATGAATGTGTAGAATGGGGTGAAGAGGAAAAAGAAAAAAAGAAAAAAGGGGAGGATTTCCTATAGAAATCGTCGCGACATTCTTACAATATGGTGCTGTGACCATAGTAGCGAGCTGCGGCAATGGTCTGAAACCATTGGTTATTATACAGACTTGCACTTATGATTTTATATTTACAACATTAGGGTAGGGACTTACTGGTACGACAAAAACCCGACACCAAACAAAAAGTAGAAAGGGTGATAGGACAAGATGAGGCGATGAGGTGAGAAAAAAAACGCGCGGATGCTGCAAGAATTGTGAAAAGGAAAACGACGTCTTGGAGCAAGAGTTTTCCGGAACCGTTGATGGTATGAGGAAAGGAGGCCCTTTCCCGAAGTGATCAATTTCAGGAAGAGGATGCATACAAGTATGAAAACAGTGCCCCAAGAGGTGCTCTTGTGGTACAGCAGGCAAGGCACGCAGGATGTACAAGAACATATAAAATTATGCAAAAAGAAAAAGGAATGTACAGGAGTTGGGCTACCGTTGACATTAATGTGCCTTCGGGTGTAAGGATTACCTTACGAATGCCCATATGGGTGATTATTTACATTTATTATTTACAAGTAACTCACGTCATTTAAGACAAGAATTATAAGACTTTTAAAGAGACCGCATCGCACTGATTGACGACTGGCCAAGAGAGGTCAGGGGCGTAATGATGATCAGGGTTAACAAGATGCATGTTTTGCCAATTTGATAACGCCTGAGAACTTGATGTGATGGAATTTACTGATTCCGTCACAGTAAGACATTTTGGATTTATTCCTAGGAGAAATCTTTCTATTTCTCAGGGCCTGTAGTAGTTCTTCCTTTCTTGAAGTAAAGACGTGCGGGATTATACCCAGCGTGACTTGAGGAACTTCCATGGTGTATAAGATCGTATCAGAGTGACCTTATGTTGGAAAAAGTGAGAACTAGACTCGCAATTGGAAAGAAATTGGGCAGAGATTGACCACTGGGGACGTATTTTTTACAAAAAGTTTTTGAAAAAAAACACGTTTTTTATAAGTTTATTTGAAAAAAACGTGATTTTGTAAAAAAATCCAGATGTTTTGAAAATTTGTTGAAAATTTTCAAAGTCCGAAAACGAGAAAAAATTGGGCAGCGGTTTCCCTTAAAAAACGTGATTTTGTAAAAAAAACCAGATGTTTTGAAAATTTGTTGAAAATTTTCAAAGTCCATAAAATGAAAAAAAAAATTGCGCAGCGGTTTGCCTCAAAAAACGTGATTTTGTGAAAAAATCCAGATGTTTTGGAAATTTGTTGAAAATTTTCAAAGTCCATAAAATGAAAAAAAATTGCGCAGCGGTTTGCCTCAAAAAACGTGATTTTGTAAAAAAATCCAGATGTTTTGAAAATTTGTTGAAATTTTTCAAAGTCCGAAAACGAGAAAAAATTGGGCAGCGGTTTCCCTTAAAAAAACGTGATTTTGTAAAAAAAACCAGATGACTTTGAAAATTTGTTGAAAATTTCCAAAGTCCATAAAATGAAAAAAAATTGCGCAGCGGTTTGCCTCAAAAAACGTGATTTTGTGAAAAAATCCAGATGTTTTGGAATTTTGTTGAAATTTTTCAAAGTCCGGATATGAAAATTTCACGGGCCGGAATTCACCTTAATGGAACACGTTTTTAGAATTTATTCCGATGTTTTTGAAAAAGGTTTGCAAATTTGCAAAAGTCCGGAAATAAAAAACGGAAACGAGGTTCGCCTTAAACGAACATGTTTTTAGAATATTTCCATTTCCTTTCCAAAGGGGGGTTCTTCAGAAAAGGAAAGAAATATTTTTTCTTTTATACAAGTTTTCGTGGAAGTATTTGTTTGAAAATTCAACAATGTCTTGGGGAATAGTTTTTTTTATTTACGTGGCTAGACTAGCCTGATTTCAGCATCACCAATTATTGGTATTTATCCGCCGACTTCCTTTTGTCATAACAAGTTATATGCAGACTATGCATACGGATGTAATGCCTGACTCGAGGAATCGACGTCAACGCGAACTAGGCATTTTTCGAATTATGTCGTCTGTTTCTTTATGAAAGATGATAGGTGCGCAAGAAAAAGGAAGAAACGGACGGCAGAAGTACAAAAAAAATGCCCAATTGTCAAAAGGTAGAAAGAATTTAATCCACTTGTTTCCCTTAAGCTGCAAAATATGCCGTTATATATACAGGCCAGTACTTTGCGAAATAGTCCCCTACCCGCAGAATATGTCGATATCAAATACAGACCAGCACTTGCGGAATAGGTTTATTATTAAAATAACTGGTTAATTAACTTTCGGGAAACGAAGCGGGTAATTGGTTTATCATATACAGGATTTTAATTGTTGAATAACTTTGTTTTAAATATTTGTGTACATTTCCACTATTAACTTGTATTTGAAACTAGCAAATTTAGTCGGTCGACACTTGTAAACACTATATTATTCACGACGGCAACTTTCTTGGTTGAGCACTTTACGTAGGAATACCGGTGATAATGTTTTGTCGAGTGACGACTCGAAAATGAAGGAATCGTGCCCGTAATAATTTAAATTGCAATTCGAAGTTACAATCGCGCCGGGGTTCTTGATGGAAATGCTAGACAAATTGGGAATAACAAGACATTATACATTATAAAGTTTAAACAATTGCTGATTGAAGAACGAGACTGTGGGATCGTGAAGAGGGAGGAAAAAAAATTGCCCCTAAGTTGGAAACCAGTGTTGGCATTGGGGAGGTGAGGAAAAAACATTGCCACACGTTGGGCGACAGTGTTAGCATCGGCGCTACTTGCGGCCAACGCCAAACCCAAAACCTGGAAAGGACATGCAATAAACAGGCCAGCGGCTAGCTCGGCACAGCCGGCGCGAGCAAGGTCCCTCTTAAACCCAGGGCGAGTGTTTGTGGTTCGCCTGTAAATTCCTACTTCCCTTCCTTTCCTCAAAATCTCCAGGTCTCCTTCCTCAATCAGAACACAGTTGTTATGCACGTAAAGGGTTTTATTCATTTAAAGGTGAACAGGGTTATACAAAAGCCAGCCTCGGCACTATACACATGGATATTTGGCTATCTCTAATAATCCTATCATAACGGGGGGGCCTTCTCTCAACTCTCTACACGTATTTAGTGAATTTAAATGTCAGTTCTTAGCACACAGAGGGGAAGCAAGGTTCATTTGTACTCACAAGCAGGAAATAGGCAGTCATCTGACGGATACTGGGTAGGCGTAAACCTCTTTTAGCACAATACACATTTAAAGTAAACATCGCGAGCGTTTACGGAGAGCGCCTAGCGCGAAACACGGGGAACACAGTTGTTACGCCCAAGGCCGGCGGAGGAATGAATGCGGGGTGCCGTTCGGCCTCGGGCCACGGACTGCGCGTGCGGGGAGGGGGGGGGGGGAGAGGGGCGGTGCGGCGAGTTAGTGCACTGGGGTCAATTCGTTAGCTCCTCGCACGGAACCCAATTCCGTAAGTTTCGTAACGTAACAAAGTTTAACTTCAAAAAATATTTTTTTACGGCCGTTGTTCCCAACTTTTTGATCGATCAATCTAAGTCTTCGATCAGCTAAGTGATTTGCATTTACCGCTCGATTCGCCTGTTGGTTGGAGAATTGCGTTGGTAAAAGCGTATTTATGCATTTGAGAAGTGTTGAGCCAAAATTTCGGCTCAACGGTTGATCAGTGTGATTGGGAACAACGGCTGTTAGTTATCCCTAAATTAAGAAACTCCACACAAGCCACGAAGCTTCAGACTTAGTAAGATCCTTTTTTTTTATTCGTCCCTAGTTTTCTCATTTCTGTTAGATAATATAAAAGAGTCCCCCACGCAGAGGCGCCCAAGGGGTTTATGGTCGCCTTTACGATGTCGTTAATTTAATGTTACTCTGATAATTAAAAAAAGTTAATCTGCAAAATCAATTAAACATTGTCAAAATTAATTGCTTGGGCAGACAATTTCTACGAAAGTGTCTTCACTTCAAAAATGTCTGTTTAACAAATTAAAAATATTGCCTTCGAGGCACCTATAAAAATAACTAGAAAATATTCAAATTATAATGAGAGAACACTTCTATCCACAACCAAAAAAAAAAGATTTATTCTTGCAAAATCACTTTTTAGAAAAGGTCGCTCTACCTTTTTAAGAGTTTAGGTAGGCACCAAAATAGTTTTTAATTTTCTTAAATTTACGTGGCATTTCATTTTAATGCTGAGAAGGAAAATTGCGAGGAATAATGGAAAAACATTTTTAATTCATGTGTTTATTTTTACGTGAAACTGTATTTGAACTTCCATTGTCTGGTGCCGGTAAAATAAAAATATATTAACGCAAGGAGAAGCGAAGGGGATGGTTAAGAAATTGCTAGATCTTTTTTATGGCTGTGTAGTTCCTGGAGATTACGAGTATCTCGCAGAACGAAGAAGAAAGATAATCAGTTCCCATTTGTTTACAATTCGTATGAATTTATTTTCCAATTTCGGGACTTCATGAAATGTTCGATGCACACCCCTGCTATTCAGAGTAGTCTAATAACAACTATAGCCAATTCCGGCATCGTTTCAATTCATCGTTAAAAAAAAAATCCAAGATGTAAGCAGAATTCTCGTCTGAACAGACTATGCAATAGTTACCATAGCGTATTATCCAAGGTGGACATTTTAAATTCTGACCTTACCAAATATAAGGGGTACATAAAAGAGTATTTCTCTGATGTTTCATGAATATGTTATGTGTCTATGTTTCCATCGTTTATACTTATAATTATGTTATGATTTGATTCATATGTACAACCTGGCTTCTTATGGTTACCAATGTATTGATATTTTTATGTTTTACGTAAACTTTAGTTTTATATACTTTAACTTTTGTAGAATGAAACAAGTACTTTGTTTAAAAACCATTTTATTTTTATTAATATTTGTCGACCGGTTTCGGTTGACCTCAACCTTCTTCAGGACAATAAACATATAAACTAAATTACAGTACAGAGTTAAGATTCTAAGGTTAACAGGTCTTTTGCGTTACCCTTAGAATCTTAACTCTGTACTGTAATTTAGTTTATATGTTTATTGTCCTGAAGAAGGTTGTGGTCAACCGAAACCGGTCGAATAAAAGTAAAGTGGTTTTTAAACAAAGTACTTGTTTCATTCTATATAATGTCAAGCCACAAAGTGTTTGCTTTCTACGATAATTTATGTTTTGTTTTATAAAATTTTTCATCTCATACTCCTTTATAATAAATTTTATTATTTCATTTTTTTTATTATGCTGTTTATTCAGAGGTAAAGTCTCAAGGAGGAAATCCATAATTGATTTTATTTTGGCTATACAAACATGTACAAACTGGAAAAATGTAAGTTGTCGATTTCCCGAAAATAAATAAATAAATAAATAATAAAAGATATACTAACTACTATTAACACGGTCTACCTATAGAAACCATAAATTACGACCACTCGATGAAAGAATTAAAATTATTAAAACTCTCAGATAGAAGACTTGTGTCCGAATTGACGGTATTAAAAAATGTTAAGATATTGTAGACAGCCAAAGACCACTCAGCCAAATTACCTTCCAAATAGCAACTAGAAATATTTGACCAAAAATTCAATTTTATTTGCAAACAACAATATCAGGACTTTAGATACCCGCTTTTAACTAGATTGCATACAGTTGGCAATACTTTCTCAGAAATATTAGATATGTTCTACTGCATGGAATTAAGTTACAAGATGGCTGTAATAAAATACCTCAAAAATAAATACGAATGTAAGCTATTATTATTCTTCTGCATGGTTTCCATTTTATAATTTCTTTGAGAAATTTTACTTCTTGATTACCGTTCCGTAAAAGCCCTCATGGGCGTATAAAATGATTACCTTAACATGGGCATTAGCCGAGAATGGTAGTAAAAAAATCACCTAAAAATTGTACTTTCAAGAAATCAGTGAAATGATAAAATAAAATAACAATTAAGAAAAATAATAATAATAAAAATAAATAACTTTATACGCACCAGATTTAAATGTCCGGGTTAAATTTTCCCCACAGGAAAAACTAAACCCTTTCACACACTTCCCCAAATGATCATCTAGTCAACCCACGCTATGCAATTGCACTATATAAGTATTATAAATACAAAACAATACAAAAACAACATGTCAACCTACTAGAGACCAAATGGGAATATAATTCACCGACTCCAGATATTTTCATATCAGAGGGTTCGGCTCTGTGGCATTTCTAATTGAACCTATAAATCCTACTGATCCCTCAATATAAATATTTAAAAAATCTTTTGTAATCCTACATGTATTTAAAATGACTGATTTTTGCATTTTTATTTACAAATTCTTTGACAAATCTAATATGCTTAAATTTTGAATCAGATTTCTAGGTATTATGCCAGTGGCCGAAATAACAAATGGTAATATTTTTATAGTCCGAGAATGCCAAATTCTTTTAATCTCATTTCCTAAATCTGCGTATTTTCAAATTTTTTCAATAATTTATTATTATTTTGTTATTTATTTTTATTATTATTATTTTTCTTAATTGTTATTTTATTTGTGAAATCATAAAATAAAATAACAATTAAGAAAAATAATAATAAAAAAATAAATAACAAAATAATAATAAATCAGTCTTTTTAAATACATGTAGGATTACAAAAGATTTTTTAAATATTACTCCAATTAGGAGTTCCACAGAGCCGAACCCCCTTATATGAAAATATCTGGAGTCGGTGAATTATTTACCCATTTGGTCTCTGGTAGGTTGACATGTTGTTCTTGTATTGTTTTGTATTTATAATACTTATATAGTGCAATTGCATAGCGTGGATTGACTAGATGATCATTTGGGGAAGTGTGTGAAAGGGTTTAGTTTTTCCTGTGGGGAAAATTTAACCCGGACCTTTAAATCTGGTGCGTAAAAGTAATAAATTTTAACGAATGTTTTGAACGATGATCTTTTCACCTCGATGATACTGACTTCAACACATCTTTGGTAATTTTATTTGCAGATTATTTTAGCTTAATTACACGTTGCTGCCCCATTATGTTTATGCTCTCATATAAATATTTTATAACTTCCTTTTCAAAAAAATATCTCAGGTAGTTATCTGCCTATACCGCAAAAGTAATTCTCCGTTATTTGAGCATGCCCCAGCCGTAATATCATTGGAATATGGTTTCCGTGGAACATCCAGAAATATTATTGCACGTTTTCGAAAATTACTTTGCAACTAAGATTCCTATCGAAGTGTGCAATATGTATCAATCAATATCGAAGAGGAAATTACTAGATACTTGGGAACTGGGGTAACTGCGGCAGAGAACTGGCCTGATAACGCCATATTATTATATCATGCCCTGAGTGGAGAAGGAGACTAAATCAATTTGTTAAAAAAAACTTAATAATTATTATTAAGAGCCATTAACCAGCGGCCGAGAATTCATATTTTGGTATTGCGATCCTACCCTTGCAACTGTACAGGCTGGTTCCGATGAGAAAGATTAATTATTCTCCATACCAACATTTTAACATAATAACTCGATATCGATTTTATTTCATCAAAAATTTTGCTTTGTTAAATACCTACATTCAAATATGTGATGCTAGAACTATTAAAATTATGTACTTTTTGTAATTGTTTTTTGATCATAAGTATTTACAATTTTTCCATAATATCTAAGCAAAATAAAAAATGTATTTTTATTAAATATATTAGTTTGTAAGACCGTAAATAAATAGACAAACTGAAGTATTTTCGTCAAAAAACCAGGGCGCGGATCTTTTTTCATTATTTTATGTAAACTAAAATTAAAATTCTGAAACATAGCTTTTCTAAATAATTTATTGATTTATTTTACTGCATGATTGAAATGTACGAGTATATTGTATACTACGAAATTTTGTTTGAAAATTTAACAAATCAGCGAACGACCTACGGTACAACCTTTTTGTACTAAAAATAAACATATTTTCTAAAAATTTAAAACATTGCTTTACTAGATAAAAGAACAGTCTTTCGAAATCAATTTTAAATTTTTTGTGGAAAAGAGTCAATACGTCTAAAATGTATTTAAAAATGAAATATTTCCGGTTTTGTCTGGTTATTCCCACTTAATAAAAGTAACCGAAATACGTTCATAAATTAAATACATTTTTATTGGAGTCATTTTTGAAGGAAACAACCTGTGAATATGGGAAAATTTATCTAGGGAATAATGAATGAAAATAGTAGAAAACTTCTAAGTGTTTTAGATTTTCTTACTAAGCAAATAGAGCTAAATAAACGCTTTCAAATTAGTTGATTGTAAATAGTTCTTCGCCATAGTGCAAGCTTCCTCAGACTAGAACGAAAAATTTTCCTTCAATTTTCACATTTATTGTTTTGGTGGAAAAAAAGAAATGCGTGATAAATTGATTTCGCCGGTGCCTGAGGAAAATAATTTCACTCTAAGCCTATGTCATCTTTGAAAATGCTGTGCAGAGAGCCTTTTTAAGATTTTTAAGTGAAGGAAAGACATGAATTTCGGGGAAGGAAAAAGGGAACTAGGTGGTCAGTGTGTCCAAGAGGGACGGACGTATGAAATAATTCTTGACGCTGCATTGCAAGATGATGGGTCGAGAGAGAATAACTGGAGAGGTCAGAGGGTCTTCCCAAACTGGCCTCCCCGATCCGACACACGCTTATAATTTCCGCAACAATCAGGCCCTGAGGAAAATAATTCCCCCAGGGCCTATATATTATCTTTGAGGTTGCTGTGTGGAGGGTCTTTTTAGAAAAGGAAGGAGAGGAAGTTCTGGGAAGGAAAGGATATTAGGGATGGTTAGGAATTTCGGGGTCAGTGTAAACAGGAGGGACCGATGTATGAATCCATCCCTCTCACTAGAGTGCAAGGCGATGGTCCTAGAGAGTACGGCTGGAGAAGTCAAAGGAACTCCCTCAATCATTTTCTTCCGATCCAGCCTGCCACGCAGCTGGTGGGCAGAAGCATCCGCCGCCAAGACCCGGACAAACCTTACCCCATGAACCCGGGTAACTCTACTAAATACGAACCTAATTAAACCTCACCACAGTTTGATAGTACCTTCAGAAGGCGAAACAACTCTCAAACGTAGTAATTATGGCGTCGCAGAACTTTTTTATAAATAAAATGTTTTATTAAAAATAAATTGAAAATTAGTTTTTTTTTACATCATTTTCTTGTTCCACCATGCCTCCATATGCAGTTTCCGCAAGACCATTTCTACATCTTCTTGCATAATGACCTAACGTGGAACATTTTATTGCCAAAGGAAATTACGAACGTCTGGGGCAGGTTTTCATAAAATTTAATTAAAAAGGCAGTCCAACTTTTTGCGGAGCCTAAAAAGGCTTTGCTGCTGCTTTATCCTGCCGCTCTTTTAGTCCCGAAGCCGTTTTACTATTTTTCTCTTTTGCTCCTTTACTCCTGCTTCCGCTCTTCAACCCTCGCATATGTGTTGGTAGGAATTATCACAGTGCTCTTAAAGGGTTGTTGTGCTACTAGGGGGGTGTTATGTGTATTTGCAGGCTTAATTAAAGTCAACACTTATACGCCACAAACGTATAAATAATAAACACACTGAGTAGTTACTTGCACCATTGGTATGTTGATAGCAAGATTGACTTTGACAGAAAGAAAAACAGCGTAATTTATCCTTTCTTTATTGATCTCCATAAAGGATTCGGGAACCCATTTAGTGAAACGGCCGTGCTACATAATACTAACATTGTGTTAATTACAGCCATCCCAATAATTTCGTTATTTTTATTAAAAACTTCTTTAGCATCGTTGTGAACTCGATGAAATGAAAAATACCGATTTTAAAAAGAGACAAAAACATACATTTATATGATTTAGCCTACGAGAGAAAGAGATAGAATAATCGGTCTCCTCTTTGTGCGGTGCTTCGTAGCCTCCCCACTCGTTTCTAGTTTAGTTTTCTGAAGGTTTCACTTCTACCGCGTCTGAACTGCACACTTGAATTTTTTTAAAGTGAAAACTTCTTTAGCACCATTGTGATTTGAAACCAGATGAAACGAAAAATACCGACACTGAAAAGAGACAAACACATACATCTATAGGATTTAGCCTGCGAGAAATTGAGATGGACTAATCGGTCTCCCCTTTGTACGGTGTTTCGTAGCCTGTTGGTCTCCTCTTTGTGCGGTGCTTCTCCACGCTCCTGTGGCCTCTCCACTCTTGTCTACTTTAGTTTTCTGAAGGTTTCACTTCTACCGCTTTTGAACTGCACCCAATTTTTTTTAATCAATGCATTGTTTACAACAGTTGAGAATTTTTCGACCACCATGCTAGGCACTTGACCGTGTTGTGGTTGTACAGTGCATTCAAATAATTACAAAAAATATGCAAAGTAACATATGTAAAAATTATGGAATATAAGAATTATTGAATATAAAATAATATAAGAATTACATAATTTCAAAAATATATCAAATCAAAGTAAGTACTAGTACTAAATAAGCAAATAAGAAAGTAATAATAACATTCTATGTGCGAGTTACAGTGACATAAGTTGGTACATTATTCTTCATTAATTTTTGTATTAATTCGTGTTTGAACTCCAGCTAACCACTGGAGCACTTGCCACAATATGGCACTATTTAAAATATCTCAGATTGCTTTGCTACCAATTTTCGCAAATTTTCCCTTATTTGTAAGAAATTAAGCAGTAGTTTGCGATTTTTTTTTATAAATCCTACAAATATGTGATGACCGACAAAAGATAGACGAATTTATTGGCTCTATAAACTATAATCAGTTTATAGGTCTCCATAATCAGGTCTTGGGGCAAATTTTAAAAGTATGTTAACATTAAAACATCTGTATTGCTCACTAGTACGAAGCAGATTAGAATATAATTCCTCTGTATAGTCACCATACTACAATGTTCATTCTCAATCATTGGAAAAGGTACAAAACAAATTTCTTCGGTACATTAATTTTAAAATGAAAATTCCAATCGAATTTATAAATTATAATTACTTACGCGCTGAAACCAGACTTCTTAAATTATCAGATAGAAGAGTGTTAATTGATTTATTATTTTTATACAAAATTATAAAATCTTTAATTGACAGCCCTAATTTGTTGGAACTAATTTGCATTAGCATACCTGCTAGACAAACTCGTAGTAAAGATATTTTTAAATGCAACAATAAACTCAACACTAATTACTCCATATATTCACCAATTCCAAGAATCCATAACCTTGCGAATAAATACTGCGAATCTATAGATATATTTAGTGTTGACAGTTTTGAATGTTTCAAAAATCAACTAATCTCGATTCTATCTGCTAATAATTAACTTTTATTATTTTTTTGTTTTTCTCATAAAATATTTTCTCATCTAAACCTCACCAGTAAAATGTATACTTACTTTATAATATTTTTGCAGTTCTATTTACACTTTGCTCTATGTCAGGTCTTATTATTATTGTTAATAATATGTATAAATATTTAAAGCTGAATTGTTTTAGTTTTTTGTAAGTACAAATTGTACTATTTCATTTCATTTCTTTTTTATGTTGTAATATTCTTTACCTAACGAGTCGATTGCATTCATATTTTTTCTGTTTTATTGTTTATGTAATACATGTAATTAATATTGTTAATTATATATTTGCTTCTTTTCTTGTAAAAGCCCACTAGGGCGTTAATAAAATATAAATAAATAAATAATAAAATTCGAAGGAATGATTTTTTTAATGTGGGCGGAAAATATTCAACTGAAAAATTTCCAGCAATCGGTGAAAAAAGTTTTAAATTGCGCTGTCGCTCCAGTGGTTAATAATACTCGCGTAAATAATTATTGTCATAATAAAGTTGTCGTAACCGTAAAGTATAAGAAACATATCATAAACAACACTATCAAACACACAACGATGATTAAACAGTTCATGGTAGGATACGTTTTAAGATTTTCACGGCCAAAAGTATTTTCGTTATTTGTTTTTGGGGTGTTATGCCGTGTTGCGCTACCTCCTTCTTTAGCCAACGTTAAAAAGAAAGCAGAAAAAATAGTTCATAGTAGGTCTAATTTTTTAACATTAATTTCACACTGAAATAATTTGCCTAATGCCTTTGTTTTCTAGAAAAGACCGAGTTCTCAAGTGACAATTGTCAGCCGTGTACGCGCGCGTTTGGCGTGTTTCCCGGTTATGCACCGGTTCCAAATGAATCAGTGACGCTAGTTCCTTCTTTGAAATATGTGCTTATTAAAATAGATTGACTATAAGATCAACATCATACTTATGTCAGAAACTTGGCTCAAAGAAACGGACATACCATTCATCAATATTGAAGGCTATAAACACGAAGCATCCTGCCGACCTGAGGGCATCGGTGGTGGAGTATCCATATTTATTGAAGAAAACCTAGAATATAACTTAATCGACAATATAGTAGATCCAGACAACAACTTCCTTTGGATACACTTAAACAAACTTAGCTTAAACATTGGAGTGATATATAAAAAACCGAACACCAATTTTCAAGATTTTCTGGATAATTTAAACATACAACTGAAATCTCACAAAAGGTCCATAATACTGGGGGATTTCAATATCAACTTACTTGATTCCACAAACACACATACTTGTAAATACACAGAAATCATCAAGTCAAACGATTTCACTATAATGAACAAAGTAAACAAATTACATGCAACACGTATCACAGAAAACACCAACACCATTATTGATCATATCATCTCAGACATAAACCTCTCGTACACTATAACAAACAGTGACACTTCAATATCTGATCACAACCTACTGATTCTTGACATACTTCACACCTACACTAAAAAAAATTCGCAAAAATCCACGTACAAATATACAAGAATTGATTATGACAAACTAGAGGAGGATATCCGACAAAACCCCTTTTCTATAAACAATAATGAGGACTCGGAACTGAACTACAACAACTTTGTAAACTATCTGATAAACAAAATTAATAACAACAGTTCAATAATAATAAAAACAAATAAAACCTGTCTTCCTGATTGGATAACAAAAGACTTATTAAAAATGATTAAAAAAAGAAATAAACTACACCTAAAAATTAAAAAACAACCCTGTAACCTATTACTTGTTATGTCTGCCCTTTCCTCGGCAGATAATAATTATTAAATAAGGTTCTTTGAATATAAAAGTGTTTATTTACTGGAATAACCTAGCTGGTTAGCTACGTCTGTTTACTATTCGGGGGTAGGTAAATCTCTGGAGCCTTGCCACGGGAGCTCGCAAAGTATATCTCTGAGACTGCTTCTTGTACGCCAATGCCATCTGGCGAGCTATGGTGCAAGCTACACGCTTACCGCCATCTATCGTATTCTTTCCATATAAAATACTTAATTACTCTACATCACACCCTCCCCCACCTAACCTCAAGCCCTGGCTACAATAAATACAAGACATGTTCTTTTCAAAGAAGTTATACAATTTGACAAAAAAAATAGGATTTTAAATATTTCATTTATACATGATTTTATACTCTAAATTCAACCAAACATAGACATGATTTTAAATATTTCAACTTAAATATTTCTGTTCCTCTGGGAGGGACCTTTATGAACGCCTTGAACGGAGCCTTCCTTCCCAAGGTCTTAGTTGAGTAGTTTGCTCTCGATCATCCGCTGGTGATCTGAAATCAAGAGAACTCCACGTTAGCCCCTTCAACAAAGCTGAGGTCCCCAACTCGTCTGAAGCGCATTTCGTGACCTCAGACGCGGTGGGTGGGTTATTATCTTCACTCTCCTCTTCCCATCTCACAGATAAACTCTTTAACTGATCAATATGTCTCTTCCAAGTCAACGGAGTACCACAGATCCTAACGATATAAACTTTTTTACCCACTTTCCTTTCTACAATACCTCTAACCCAACCAACTTTATTCACCTGACGGAAGTCCTTGACCAGACACTTTTGACCAACATGTAAATTCCTAATTTTTACGCCCCCATAATTCCTTATTTGATTATCTTGACTCCTTTTTATATTATCGTTAGCTATTTTTCTCTGTTCTGACACATTTTCCTGAGTGGTTTTAGGAATTAAACTACTGAAAGTTGATTTCAGTCTCCTACCAAACATCAAGACTGCCGGTTCTAATCCCGTTGTGCAATGTGGCGAATTTCGATAATCAGATAAAAAATCACATAATCTACTTACATAATTTACTGGAAAATTATTCCTTACCATAATTTTTTTTAAAAAATTTTTTACCGTTCTAACTGAATTTTCAGCTTGTCCATTACACTGAGGGAATTTTACCGGTGAATTTAAAAATTCTATGTTATTCTCTTTAAGAAATTCTTTAAACTCTACACTAGAAAATGCTGTTCCATTATCCGAAACTATGCAATCAGGGTTACCAAAATTAGAGAAAATTCTTCTCAATTCCTTAATCGTATTAAACGAATCCGCCCTTGGAACCTCTAAGCAATCGATCCACTTGGAAAAAGCGTCACAAATTACAAGAAACATTTTTCCTGCTACCGGTCCGCAGTAGTCTACATGCACCCTACTCCAAGTTGCCCCAGGGTTCGGCCACACTGACAAATGACTCTTAGAAGGTGCCGGCCTCATAGCCGCGCAATCATCACATTTTAGAACCATTTTTTCAATGTCATTGTTCAGTGACGGCCACCAAAAATAAGCTTTTGCTAGGCCCTTCATTTTAACTATTCCTAAATGAGATCTGTGTAATAACTCTAGCACATGTTCTTGTAAGGAACTCGGAATGACAATTCTATGTTGCCAGAAAAGGCAATCCTTGACAATGGACATTTCGTTTCTCTTAACCCAGAATCTCCACAGTACATCGTCTCGACCAACTCGTTTTGGCCAGCCCTTACGCAAACCCGTTAAAACTTCCTGAATAACCGTGTCTGTCTCTGTGGCTGTGGAAATGAGCTTGATATCTATGTGCTCGCATTTATCTACATAACACACAAAATCTGATCCATAATCATCTTCAAATTCTTCTTGAGAATTTTCTACCGGAAGCCGAGATAGAAAATCCGCATGATTATGACATGACTTAACAAATTCTACCTTATACGCAAATCCTGCTAATATAATTCCATAACGCTGCAATCTGTTAGCCGCTAAAACTGGAATATTTTTGTGTTCACCTAAAATCCTCATTAATGACAAAATGTCTACCCATAATGTCATTCTCTTCCGTACCAAACCGAAAAAATTTGTTCAACCCCAATCCTATAGCTAAAGCTCGAAGGTATCGCCATGTACCAACGTAAGCTACGGGTATCTTGAAATTATCACTTAAGTAACGCCATGTACAAAAAGCTAAAATTTCCAAAATAAAAACAATGAACGCATAATTTGTGAGTAACGCCATGTACTACAAATTCTAATACGAACGAGATCGGGTAGCTTGTAAGTATCGTCATGTACAAACAAATTCTACAAACAAATATGATCGGTGAAGTTGTTAAGTAACGCCATGTACAAACAACTCTAATATCAAAATGATATCACCCTTCCTCCTACTTAATGGTACTCTCGGGGAAGCAAACTCCCCACTAATTAATCGAAGAATTTATTCCGTCTTTTACTATAAAAGACACCTAAAAAATTTACAAACCACAAGAAAAAAAAATACAAAAACAAAAAAAACTTAAATTTTTTTTTTTTTTTTTTTTTTTTTTAATTTACCCAACTAGTTAGAAAAAACTTCCGGGTAATCTTGAATAAATTTTTCACCATTCCTCATTTGCGGCGTCACTAAATTAATTGTCTCCTGAGAAGTTATCCCAAGATCGAAACATTCCATAAAATCTCTTCCCACAATTAATTCTGTTCCTTTTATTACTACAATAAAATTAATATTTTTGTTCCTACCCTTAAATTTCACATCAAAAATCGCCTTTCCTACGACTTTTAAACGATTATTTCCATAACCTGAAATAATCCGCTTGTCTTGTGACAAAATGATTGAACTAAAATGTCGTTTAAAAATACCCTCCGGCATCACACATAAAGATGAACCGGAATCAATCATTGCCGTAAACTTCTTGTTATTAATTTCAATTTCAGCAGTAATCGGACTAATTGACGCAACTAAAACTTTACTATCCCTGTGATTTTCAAAAATGGGATTTATAGGATTATTCTTGCAGAATTTCTGTAAATGCCCAACGCCCTTACATTTAAAACATTTCGCATTACGAAATTTACAATCAAACGATAGATGATCATTCCTTTTGCAAATAAAACACTGTTTTTTAAAACTACCCACGGGTGATCTAAAATTCGTACCTGAATTTGATCCTAACCTATAAGCTGGTTTCGTGTTAAAACTACCCTTGGGGCTCGACGATCGTTCCCTACGCTGATCTCGCTTGACCCCATCGCTAGTAACTCGTTTTTTTACTAGGTTTACTTCTGATTTTACTGTATTAGCACTATCCAAAGTTGACATACTAACTGCAAGTCCTTCTATTTCATTAAACGACAACGTTTGCCCTTCTACGAAAATTTTCTCTTTCGCGCGCCCCGGTAACAACCCGATTGCAAACATGTCTATAAGATTTTTTTCAAGCCTCGTTTCGAATTGACAATACGTTGCTAAAGAACGAAGTCTAACCGCGAAATCTCTTATCGTCTCGCCTTGTTGTTGCCTCGCTAAAAAAAAATTCTCCCGTTCTTTAAAAACTGAACGATTTTTGTTACAATGTTTGTCGAGAAGCGCTAAAAGTTTATCAAAAGATAAGTCCGTTACTTTACTTGGAAAACACAGATTAATTAGTAAGGTCAACGTTTCTGATTCTAGGAGATTCAATAAAAAAGCCCGTTTTTTCTCCACAGACGCTTTGTCATCATGGATCACGAAAAATTGCTCTATCCGAAGTCGAAACAACCCCCAGTCTCCGGAGAGATGGCAAAACGGTGGTATTCTACCCGATTCCATAACTCCCAACAAATAAATCGGCAAAGAAAAATCAACAAGAAAACAATAACAAATAATCCCTCTCAAAGAATCAAAAATACTTATCTCAGGAACTCTTCTGGTCTCCCTCTGGGTTTTATCCTTGTCTTCTGATTAATTGATTAATCCAATGATCCACAGATTCGTCCTTGAAACTATTAATCCAATGATCCACAACCAGATCGCCTCCTTGCGGTATTTCACTTCTGTTCCTAAAACAAAAATCTTCTTATTCAGCCCGTAGCCACGGAACCAAATGCTCCTTAATCTCGAGCAGAATCTCTTCCGATTCCTTGCCAAAACTGCAAGTCACTCCAGCAGTGACTTAGTCCTCCGTGTCCAGCACCAATTGTTATTCGCACGCGTAACTTTCACACAATTATACTTATACGGCTGCGCCAATTGTTATGTCTGCCCTTTCCTCGGCAGATAGTAATTATTAAATAAGGTTCTTTGAATATAAAAGTGTTTATTTACTGGAATAACCTAGCTGGTTAGCTACGTCTGTTTACTATTCGGGGGTAGGTAAATCTCTGGAGCCTTGCCACGGGAGCTCGCAAAGTATATCTCTGAGACTGCTTCTTGTACGCCAATGCCATCTGGCGAGCTATGGTGCAAGCTACACGCTTACCGTCATCTATCGTATTCTTTCCATATGAAATACTTAATTACTCTACATCACACTCTACAAAAACAGAATTTACTAAAATACGTAACGACATAACTATAAAAAAACGAAACTTAAAAAACAATACTATAGCAGCCTATTTAAAAAATGTGAAAATAATACCAAAAAGACTTGGAACGTAATAAACAGCATCATCAAGAACCAAACAAACACGCAAAGTAAACCATGTACAAAATTAAAGAAAGGTAATGAAATCATCACAGAAGACATCAAGATATGCGAATACTTTAATAACTACTTTTGTAATATTGGCGCTTCTTTGGCTGATAATATAATCAACAAATACAGACATAAACTGGATGATAAAATTACATTAAAGTATGAAAGTTCGGAATCAATATACCTACAACCCACAACTGAACCCGAAATATTAGCTATTATAAAATCCCTAAAATCAAACGCGAGTGCTGGACATGATCAACTAAAATGTACAACAGTACAAAAACTTGCCCCACTACTAACTCCTATACTAACTAAACTGATTAACCTGAGCCTAAAAGAAGGTCAATTTCCAGACAGTTGTAAAATTGCAAGGGTTATCCCAATATATAAAGGGAGCTTGAAAACTCAAACATCTAACTATAGGCCCATTTCTGTCCTACCGATCCTATCAAAAATATATGAAAGGGTAATATACGATAGGCTAGACAACTTTCTGAAAAAAAAATCATTTCTATATGCTAAACAATACGGTTTCAGAAAAAAATCTAATACTCTCTCTGCCACTAATGATCTTATAAATAAACTTAGAACTAGCATAGATAATAAAAACTATGTCATAGCAATTCTCGTAGACCTTCAAAAGGCCTTTGACACCGTGAGTCATGAAATACTGATTAAAAAAATAGAAAAAACAGGTGTAACCGGTCCAGCTATTAAACTAATAAAATCCTATCTGTCCAACAGAAAACAATGTGTTAACATAGGAGATAAAAACAGTCAACTCGAGAATATAAACTATGGAGTTCCACAAGGATCAATACTGGGACCACTTTTATTCCAAATATACATAAATGACATCTGTCAGCTAAAACTACATGGTGAAATTTTCTTATACGCAGATGATACGGCAATATTTTACTTCGGCAAAAACTTAGAAAGTCTGTTAGAACAATCTCAAATGGATCTTAATGTACTAAACGATTGGCTAATAAAAAATATATTAACAATAAATATTAATAAAACCGGTTACATGATCTTAAGCTCACCTAAAAGAATAATACCATCGCATAAACCATTACAAATAGAGGAAAAAGACCTGCATATTCTAGATAGCGAAAAATACCTGGGCTTGTACATTGATAAACATCTGACATTTAAACAACATGTAGAAAAACTAAAAACAAAAATCATCCCATTGATTGGTGTATTTGGTAGAATTGCTCATCTTCTACCAACAGAGGTAAAGAAAGGCTTATACTTTAGCGTAATACAGTCCCACCTAAATTATTTAATAGAAATATGGGGAAACACATACATTACGTACTTAAACGAATTACAAATAATACAAAACAAAGCTATTAAAAAACTCTTCAACTATAGCCCGGACACTCCCACCAAAAAACTATACAAGGAAATGAATCTTTTGCAAATAAGAACATTGTATGAATATAACATATGTCTTTTAATCTACAAAATACAAAATGGACTTATACACACAAACACAACATTAATAAAAACATCACAAGTACACGAACATTATACTAGACAACACAATAAATTGTATACAAATACTGTCAAGACTGAAGGTGGCAAGAAAAGTATTGGCCACGAGGGAGTTCACATATATAATCTCCTTCCAGATAACCTTACAGCAGAAAAGAATATAAAAACCTTTAAAAAAAACTATTTAAACTTAAGATGTTAGAACAAAATTAATAATATTGCTACTACACCTGTCCTACATATGCTCTGTACTTAAGTTAACAAAGCGAAATATTATATTTCTTTTAACTTAATAATAAAAAAAAAAAAAAAAAAAAAATATTGGTAGAACAAGGATAGTATTCCCACCTAACACGTGTGCTCAAAAGATTGCAATCCGCTTGTTAAGTTGGGGTAATCTTTCAAACGGACCGCCCATTTTCAGTATTATATATTCTTTTTTATCAAGTATTTCGGGACTCCAGATTAGCGGTGGCTGCTAATGCTATGAAAAAATTACATCTATCTATTTTGTAAAAATAGTGTTCCTATCTTCTAGGTATATCCAGCTCTGTGCAAAACTTTTTATTGTATGCCTCCATCAACAGACGAAGAAAATCATGTCACATTCGAGAATGCTAAAAAGAAAAACAAAGCTATTTTTTGCATTAGGTCTGCACAGGAGGCCCTGAGGGGAAATATTATTTAGTCATCTCTACGGAGGCTCTTTTTTATGATAGAAGATGAAGATCTGGAAATGAAAAAGGTGTAAGGAGTGGACAGGAATCTGAGGGTCAGTGTGTCCAGGAGTGACTCCCAAATCGAAGCTCTTTCAAATGCAATACCCATAACATTGGGGACATGACATTTTTAGAGTAAGAACAAAACACAAAAGTTTATAGGCACATATGTCATTAAGTGTTGACCATAAGATAAAGTTGAAGAGATGATTTTTAGTTTTCATTCAGAAAATGTCGACTTTGTAAGGTTGACTTACACTGTCAACTGTGTAGAGAGGTTGACTCAGTTGTGCTATGTATTACCTATGGACTCCAACGCCCAGTTTCTGAGACGCTAACATAAATCTAGCTTAAGAGCGTTTAACCAGCCAGCGGACGAAAATCCACATTTCGTCGAAAGTTGTTCTTCCGATCGTGCAGGGCGGTTACAATGAGAAAGATTAATTATTCTCCGTACTAGCTTTTTTAAATTATAACTCAATATCGTTTTTATTTTAATCCAAATTAGCTTTAATTGATACCTTCATTCAAAAATGATGAAAGGCGTGATGATAAAACTATTAAAATAGTGTAATTTTTGTAGTTATTTTTTGATTATAAGTATTTATCATTTTTCAATAATGTCTAAATTTAATAAGAATGTTAAAAAAATCTGAAATATATTAGTTTGTAAGTGCGCAAATAAATACACAAATGGACTAATTTTCGTCAGGAAACTCATGTACGTACATATTTTTTAATGATCTTATTGAAACTAAAATTAAAATTGTAATACATTACTTTGCTAGATAATGTATTGATTTATTTTACTGCATGATTACATTATTTGAAATGGGTGTGGTATAATACAAAAACTTTTTTGAAAATTTAACAAATCTGCCAACGACCTATGGAATAACCTTATTATACTAAAAATTTTAAAAAAATTCTAAAAATTTATTACATACGAATGCTAGATAAAAGAACAATCTTTCGAAATCCATTTATAATTTTTTGTTGAAAAGAGTCAATACGTCTAAAAACTTTTTTGAAAATGACGTATTTCCGGCTTTCTCTGGTAATGCCCTCTTAAATGAAGGCCCCGTGCCTGAATTAAACATATGGCGTGAAGTTACATCAGGTAGATATATCAATAAAATTCTTATTAGGCAGATTGTTTTCTACTTTTAACTAGAATCTGTCAACTTTGGAGAAATTGTGACGATTTGTGCGTCAATTTTTGTGGCAATAAGCTAAGGGTGTTATTAGTGTCGTAGTGTGTTTTACGGAGTTAATTTTGTTGAACTGGTCGGGATTATTTGATGTGATTGGTTTTCTAGGACTCATCTAGTACCTACAATTTCTGAAATAGCATTTTATTGAAATCACCTAGTGTGTTTTTTGTCCATGCTTGTTACTTACCACCATGCATTTTTCATAAACTGAAATAATCTTTATGAGAATATTGTAAAATTTTTTCAAAGAAGTTTTTCTTTATTTTTCCATTTGGCATTGAGAACAATTTTCTGGGACTAGACTACATGTAGAAAACGGATGAACCTAAATTTAAAAAGGCGAGAAAATTTACTCCTTACTACGTCCATCAACAATATTCAAGCCTTCTAAGTCACATTGTACTTTATTTATTTATTTATTTATTTACGGACAAATAGTCCAATTAACAATTTATTTATTTATTTTATTTGATGCAATATATTTACATTATAAAAAACAATTCAATGATGTTGGCCTCACTGGGTGGTTTACCCGTGCTGAGGCCTCCATTTCATATACAAAATTATACACATAAATTATACGCAAAATTATACAATACATATAAATAATATTGGTGAAAAAACGGAATAAAGTAAATTAAAAAACATATGATTAAGATAAATTAAACTTAAAAAGTAGAGATTTAAAATTAATGTAAATTTGAAAATAAATAATATTATATGTATAAGGTTAAAAACGATATTTTTAATAAGTATTGTGTGTTTGTGTTTTAAGTTGGTTTTGTGTGTTACTTAAATTTTTTTATTTTATGCTATGATATTTTGGTAGTATTGTCTATTTTGGTCTTTAATATAACAATAACACGAACAGAAAAGAAAAAAGGAGAGATCACAATGAAAGGAGATTACATATAGATGAAAAGCATTGACAAAATAGATATAATATAAAAGTACATAGAGAAGATAACGACAAGTAGCTTGAAGATGGATTTAAAAAGACTTTAAAAAACCACATTGCTTGTTGCAAAAAAAAACCACGTTGCAAAAACAACGACTGCCGAAATTCATTTAGGCTTACACCAAAAAATCCAATGCTTTGATTTGTGTTGACAAGTCTCGACATTCTGGATAAAGGAGAATGATATCCATAATTAGTAGAATGTTGATTGAGGAACAGCAATTCATTATTTCGGAGTCTACGGGAAGGAATGTTGAACTGGATGAGTTGTAACAAAGCAGGTGTGTCAGTAATACTGTTGATAATTTTGAAAATGCATATTAGATCAGAGTCCTTTCTACGTTTTTCTAAAGGGGAAATGTTTAAAGTATGTTCAATTTCATCATACGAGTATTCTCCGCTTTCAAGTCCTAACCTCCAAGCAATTCCTCATAGGAAGCGATGTTGTACAGATTCGATGTAACAAATGTGGACAGCATAAAAAGGAGACCAAATGACACTAGCATATTCAAGGTGAGGGCGGACCAGCGAACAGTAAAGAGTGGTACGTTGGGGCCTGTGGTGCGTTTGGGCTACAACACACGTGGGGCCTGGGGTAGGCGCGGTGTGTACCCCCAACAATATCGTCTCAACATGCCCGAGGCTAGCAAAATCGGAAAAAGCATATGAGATCTCTCTATTCAGAGCGGAGGCCGCCGGTAGGCTATCAGGTAAGCTCCATCTCTCAATATACAGTGCGGGGCGTCGCCCTGGGTACCTCCACCGTAGCGGAATAACAACAGTTAATAGAGGAAAAGGTCATATATTGTAGAATCAACAGGTACAAACCATTACAGTAATCACAGGGGTCAACAATGTAGTATGAACACAATGACAATGACCTAGCTGAACTTTAGAACTAACATGATCTCTCAATTTCGTCATCCTGGGTGGGTTTCGCGAGGCAATCACTAACACAGCGAATAGACACATTATTAAAGAGGGAATACGGCAATGCAGTCACTTACAGGGTGGTGTGAGAGGCGTGTTTGACTCGGCAACGAACTCTGATGTTCCAGTCCTCGAATACATGGTTACAACACGTGTCTGGCGCCATTGTTCCACGAGATTCTACCGTCGGTCGTATGGTGCGAGCGGCACACAGCGGCACGTGCTCGGTGCTCTGAGGCTGGGCGCTGACTGTGGGGCTCGAACGCGTATCGCCGCTTTGCTGTCTCGAGCGGCCGGAAACACTGCGGCGCGCGAGTCATAAAGTAACTCTTTAATATTGTCAAACCGAAAATGCGCTCCGTAACAAGAGTTTTAAGTGTATTTATATGTTTAAAGTCAGAGGTAATTCTATGAATGAAGCCGAGTAGTTTAAGTGATTTGTTTACGATGTTATTAATGTGATCCCGGATATACTTCTATACTTTTACCAGTTCTATGACAGTTGATCTCCCGACAAATAGGAAAATAATTCACAATAAAAAGTAATTTTAAAATATTTATAATTTCGGAATTCCAACTGTCCGGGGATCAACTGTCGGGTCACCACATCTTAGCCATTTGAGTGCTAAATGTAATTACTGTTCTTGGGTAGTTATTTTCCCCTTAAGATTGGTGGATGCGCACATGGTCAAGATATAATATTATATTTTATTGCACTACGAGTATCGATACAATACGTCTTTCCTATCCAATAGCTATGAGGTGAGAGAGTGATCCTACCTAATACATATCCTTATATTATACTAGTGTTAGGTTAGCGCGCGAGTGGAAGCTAAACGTCCACTCTTTTCGACCTGTGCCTGTGGATTTCGGTTTGGTATGTTTTCCTGAATCAAAATAGCAAGATAGTTTCATAAGGGTACTTACGATAGGTAGGCGATCTTGTCTGGATTGGGATCCCTCGTGGTCGATTCGGCTATAGTCTGGATTCCACAGGCAGTCACAAGTCAGATTTATTACGATTTAGATGAATAACGGCGGTATTTTCACTCTGCGAGTCGACTAGCTTGCACTCTAAAAAGGATAAGATGTTGACAGCAGCGTTACGATGGGACGCGATGGGAAGACTGAACACTTTCTGGCTACTTGACGACGGCTGTCCGCGGGCAATTATCAGCCAGGGTATGCACCCAAAGTGCGAATTCGACCAATAAGCTTGATTTCTGGCCTTGCCATGTGAAACAGAAAAAAACAAACGAGATCCAACTCAGCGTTAAGAAACAACTAGATTTATCACATCTCTCTCTCAAGTACGTGGTGAGTCAACTGAGACACTAAATATTATTATTATTAATAACAGCTTTTTGTTTAAGAAAAATCTGAAAGATCAGTGTAAATAAATCCCACCAGTAAAATTACTAAAAATTACTATAAATCCCATCAGTAATGCATAATGCTTTCACCTCTATTGTTTATGAACAAAAAAAGATCAATCTAATCCAAACTAAACCAACATGTAAATAAATTTACAAGTAAAACCAAAAATAATTCTACGAACCCATTGTGTTCAAATTTGTTGGCAATATCGCATTGTGAACACGGTTATGAAATTTTTTATTTCATAATTATAAATACCTCATTAAATTTTTGCTCCGTTTCACGGTTTCCAGGCTTTTGAAGATGTGGAAAACAGAATTTCTCCTTTTTTGTCCATGCATTTGAAAATAATATACAATGCAATAAACTGCGCTCATTGCAAAAAGCACATGCCTTTCGGATTCCTGGGTTTCAAAGAAATAGAACACGTGAAGTGTTTTAATTGTTCATGCATGCAATATATGACTAATTAATTGTTTAAAATAATAGATGCAGTGCACGTATGCAACTTTGCACTAGCGTTCCTCACAAAGCTGATGGTAGGTACGGAGAGCCTCCAAAATTGACGTTCCTATGAGTAGCATATGATACCCCACATGTGGTAATTGATTTTCTACATAGCCTAGTAGAAAATTAATTACTACATTTGCAGACTAACTTTGAATGCATACTTCATTTTTTGTCAATCGTCTCAGATATATGTTTACATATTACATTATGCAAAAAAAAAATCTTTAATTTATTTATTTTTATTGCTTTTCATAAAACTTTAAAAAATAAAATTGACTTTTTATGTGAATACTGCACAAGAGCGAACTGCTCCCGTCTGAAGCCAGTGAGACTTTAGCATCCCCAATTTGGCTATATTGGGGGGAGGAAGTACCTGAGGTGGGGAAGTACCTGACTAATCAGATTTGGTCGCCAAAAAGACTAAATCCACTTCAAGCATCGCATCGTTTCAATTCTGAATCTCAGGACGGTTGCAGTTTAACTCTTGCAGTGGTATCAACATAAAAATGTATATTCTAACTGTTTGTATGGTAACATGAGTCTCGTAGTAAACTAGTAGAAAACCAAATACATGGCCGTAGAATGCACCCAACAAACCCCAATGTGGAAGTCAAAATTTGGAACGGTACCAACATTCATGTATCTAAGCTTCCTGATAAAAAAACGACATAATACTGCAGGGGAGATCCAGAAGCGCATAGTAAACGCAAATCGCTTTTATTTACGCATACAAAACAAATAAAATCCACACTTCGTTCCAGAAACATGAAGATTTTGGTATACAAAACACTTATTAGACCAGTATTCACGTACGCAGCTGAGACGTGGGTACTAAGAGGAATGAGCGAGGACTGGACGTTTTTGAAAGGAAAATTTTGAGGCGCATCTTTTGACCGGTTCCAGAAAATGGATTTTAGTACAGACGTTACAACAATGAGCTATATACGCTGTTTAAGGAGCCAAACGTCTCAAAATTTATAAAACTGGGAAGACTTCGGTGGCTGGGTTATGAGGAGAGAATGACCCAGCATCAAGCACCAAAGTCCCTGCTGAACTCAAAACCGACAGGGCGAAGGAACCTGAGAAGGCCAAGATTTAGGATGGAGCGACAACGTCCTCAACATCTGCTTCTTATCTGGAGAGAGCTGGCACAAAACCGAGATGAGTGGAGGAAGACTCTTGAGGAAGCTAACACCCACTAGGGGTCATAGAGCCAAAAGTGATGATGATGATGATGTTTGTATTATGTTATTCTTTTGCCTCTATTTTATATATTTTAATTTCTCGTTTTATGTTTATGCTTTATTAACTAACTTTTGTTTGCCATATTAATAATATTATCAATAAGGCTCATAATACTCTTGGATTCGCTTTGAGATCTGTAAAAGACTTCAATAATTTAGGCATATTTATCATATTATGTAAAACCCTTGTCAGATGCCAACTAGAGTACAACTATTTAATTAACTATTTAATTTATTTTATCAAAGTATTAGAACTAATTATGGATGCGCAAGCATATATTTCCTTGGCTAAAGACGCCATTAATGCATTAACTAGCATTGTAATGGATCCTAACAATAAATTTACCAAAGAACATATTGCAAAAATAATGCCAAAAACAAATAATATACTTAGTTCCATTGGCCAAATGGCTGCGAGAATGGCTACCTTGGAAGGTGAATTGTCCGTTTATAAAAATATTCCTCCAATTACAACCACTACTATTCCCTCACACTTACAAACAAAAAACGTTTGTGAAATAATTGCTGAGATCAATGAACAAAATTATAGAGAAAAAAATATTATAATTTGTAATATTCCTGAAAGTGAAGCATTAACCCAAACAGATATTATGAATAGTGATACCACCAGCGTTAAAAAAATTATTTCTGACTTGGACAACTCCACAAATTCTCTCGACCTGAAAATATACAGAATCGGGAAAAAAGATAACAATAAACCGAGGGGAATCAAAGTTGAGTTCCCCGAGTCAAAATGGCCTAAAATCTTACTCGGCAAAAAACACTCATTAAAAAATAACATCCGCATGTACCCGGATCTATCATTTGCGCAAAGGAATCAGTTAAATGATTTAAGAACGGAACTGAAAAATAGGCAAACATCAGGTGAGCAAGATATCACTATTAAATATATTAATAACATCCCAACAATTGTCAAATTTTCTCCAAAAAACTGACTCATAACCGAAAATCCACACCACTAACTCTCAACATTTATTACCAAAATGTAAGAGGACTTAAAACTAAACTAAATAATTTAAGAACTAAACTACCGACCTTAGAATATGATATTTACTGCTTCACTGAGACATGGTTGACCCCAGATATTAAAAATGGTGAGTTAGGATTTCACTCCCATAACACCTATCGAATGGACCGTGATACTAATACTAGCAACAAAAGTAGGGGAGGTGGTTGTCTAATTTCAATTAATACCAAATTACCCTCAAGAAAACTTAAATGTGTAAACATCAACGTGGAACAACTGTTTGTTTTAGTGACAAATAAAAGTGAAAAAATTATAGTTGGTTGTGCATACTGTTATGGTACGCCCTAAACGACAGAATTCGAGCCCACGGGAGCTCCACCGCGGACAGCAACACCCCGCTCCCCCCTGTTTCCTGCTTCCTACCTCCTCCCCTCTCTGCACTCCCGCGCACACCAACGCGTCCCGCCAGTCGAGAATTGCAAGCGGCCTCGGGAACACGTTACGCTCCCCCGGATCGAACACCGAGTTCGCGGCTAATTTCTGTCGACCAATTTGAACGCAATTACATCTGCGATGTTAATTGAAGTACATACGGGTTTTAGCGCTGGTATTCTGCCATGCCTGTGTGAACTTCGGGTCCTGTCCTAGACTCGGAAGTGCCCCCTGCTGAACCCGGAAGGCGTGGATCCCCGAACATCATGTAAGCTGTACAAATATTCCCTCTTCTGTTTGTGTCCTTTAACGATAGACTGTAAACCCTCGCGAAAAGCCATCACTCAGGGAGTTTCGTTTCAGAGATCACGAGGTATAAACACGATAGCTAGGTTTGTGTAATATGCATTTCTTGTGTTGAATTGTACTGTAATAACCTATGAAACTGTGTTTTGAATTTGCAATACATGAATCTATTTAACTCAATCCTGTTGTTATTCTGCCTCGGCAGGAGCATTTCCTAGAGTGTATTTCCCGGACGACCGTGGGGAGATGAGAGTTCCGAAGCATTTGTGCGACCTGCCCCTGGAATAGAGGGTACTTTTGTCTCTGCTGTGAGCTGGCCTGGGACATGTTTAGGGCCCATCATAACAACGGGCGCGCAACATGGCGCATAACAACTGTCGCCATAGCGTGGGGCCTCGGAATTTTTTTTTCTCTCTATCACGATCGCTTCGCGGAGTGCAACTCGTCGAAATCCTCCCTGTACAGGAATTGTTTTGTGAACATTAATTATACCTTGATATTCTACACCCAGTGTACAGTGAATTCTGTGAAAAAACCATGAATCACGCCGCAATTGAAAACACGGCCATTGTGGAAGCTACTAGAAAGCGCCAATACTTTTAACCGCGAACTTGACTGCGCAGGCGTGACCCTTTTGTTCACCAAGCTACGGTCAATTTCGCGCCAATCTCAACGGCAAATGTTCACGCGGTAAATACCTATTCTCTGGATTGCGCGCGCAAGTGCTTTGTCTCGCGCCAAAATTCCAACGGAAAAAACCCGTCGGAAAGAAATAATTAACTGTTGCTATGCAGCGTTTATAATCAAATCGCCTTTTTATGACTGAACCGGATAGCAACGGAAATTATTATAAATTTGATTCTGGAACCCCAGTTATTTTGCGAATTCCTGAATCAAAAATTTCGGACTTACGTTTTTTTTGTTGTTTCTGCACAATATACCAATTGGCCCATCTGTGTCTGTCAAATGAGTGCAACTTATATTTCACCAAATGGACAAAATAATGACTTTTTTTTCCCATTCTACATAACAGGTACCGTTTTTTTTCAGCATAAGTGTAAAGTGAATTGTTTTTTTTTCCTTACATAAAGAAAAGTGAAATAATAATAAAACAAATGATTGATTCCATGAATAAATAAAATAATTTTAATGTGGTTGTCGTAACGAATCCCATATTCAGTTATTTTCATCCGGGAGTTTGTTCTTATTTGACAGAAGAGTGCCGTTTGTGAATTTTAGTGCCTTTCTCAGTGCAAAGTGAAGTGAAAAAATAAAAAAGCCGTTTTCTAAAGGTCAGTCCTGGCAATTTTTTTTGAAAATAAATAAATACTTGTGAATTTCACAGTTTTCTCAAAAGTGGTCAGTGAAACACAGAAACCTTTACTACTAAGGTCTTTCCACGCAAAATTTTTTTTCGTATGCCTTCCTTTGACAAAGATTCTGGTGTCATTTATACCAAATTGTAGTATGAAATACAGTTTTCTATAACTATTTTAGAAGTGCCAACCAGTGGTTACCAAGTGAAAAGTGCCTCACAAAATTAATTTTGCGTTTGCTAAAGGAAACCCCTGGCAAAAATTTTTTCACCACCCGGGAAACTCACAATGGAAAACAATCAAGCTATGGCATCATCCAATTTGGGTATCATTCCCAACGTGCACAACTTATTCAAAACTCACTTACAAACTGCTTTAAGGGATAGAGGACTCTCGCCATCAAACAAATCTAAATCTACATTAAAGGCTTATGCACTTCTATTTAACAAAAAGTACATTAAGAGAATAAACCTCGCCCCCTCAAGCGAAAATAATTCACGCTCGGCTACGCAAGTTTTGGATAATCTTGTTCCTAACAAAGAACCTATACCGCAAGTAATGGTAAAACAGGACATCGCACCCACCTTGACACAAGATAAAACTTACGATTTATCCTCTTGGAAAGTCAAATATAATGGCGTCTCCGATGTGCTGGATTTCATCGACCGTATCGAAGAAACGGCTACAATCAAAAATATCCCATTCGAGATTCTACGAAAAAACTTCATAGAACTCATCTCCCCAGAATTGATACCCTGGCACCGCATTCAAAAAACTAAATGCAAAGATTGGAATAAACTCAGATCTGCCCTAATCTCGAGCTTCGGAAAAACAGAAGCCCAGCACAGGATCAAATTATCTTTACTATCTATTAAACAGCTGGTAAATGAACCTGTAGCAACATTCATAGAAAGGGCTGAATCCATTAACATCAAGCTTTCACATCCCGTTTCGGAAGCTGAACTATTATCAGTCATAACTGATGGCCTTTTAAGCAAATACGAGAACATCATCACCTCGCAGAAAATTGCATCCCTGGCCCAGTTAAACGAGGTCTGTCTCCTTCTGGAATCATACCAGGATAGGAAGAACATAAAGAATGTGTCAAATAATGTAGTTGTGCCAAGCCGTTCGTCTGGTTTAAAACCAGAATTCGACAACAAAAAAGTGTGCTCTTTTTGCAAAAAAGTAGGCCATCTGGCCACTACTTGTTTCAAGCAAGCGAGGTTTCTGGAATCCAAGGAACCCCGAACTTTCAAGAGGCATCACTCTAGGGACCGCTCTCCTCCACGCGACGAACTGCGCAATATTTTCAAGAAATCAAGGCACAACATGGAAAGGTTACAAAACCCAAGCGATGTCAGACCTCAGGTGGATTTCTCCAAGCCCCCACCAAATTTCTACATGAAGAGGCCAAAAAACTAAATAATAACCTCTCAGGCACCCATTCTGAACCAAGGTCTAAAGAATGGACTGATTGGTTAGCACACATTAAGTATTTTAACCAGACCTTAAATGTTTCTTCGGTTTGTTGCAAACAAGCTAAAGATGGGAGACTCTATGCTTCTTTCTCTGTTAACAATGTGACCTTTTCCGGATTACTCGATAGTGGGGCATCTATCAGCTGTCTTGGCAACAATGCTCACTTGCCTTTTGTTAACAGTGATTTTAGAATTTCGCCCCAATCGACACACCTGACGACTGCAGATAATGTTTCTCAGCCGGTCATCGGTGCCCTTGCCCTGCCAATTAATTGTAACAATAAAATAGTTACAATCAATTTTCTAATAGTGCCCTCTATATCCCAGAATTTCATCCTTGGCGTTGACTTCTGGAAGGCATTCAATGTTGCTCCCCAAGTATTTAATACTCTTGGCGAAACCTCCACTGCCGCTCAAGTTAGTGAGATCCGCACAATAATACCTCACGAAAATTTAAGCACGGACCAGGCTCTCCAACTAAAGGAAATGGTCAATAAATTCGAATCAATATCCTTCGAAAAATGTGGACTAGGTTTGACAAATTTGGTGGAACACCATATCAAAACCAATGGCCCACCCATCAAGCAACGTTATTACAACTTAGCCCCCCAAAAACTTAAACTTTTAGAAAACGAACTTGACGAAATGTTAAAAATGGGTGTGGTGGTTCCCAGCAGAAGTGCATGGACCAACCCAACTCTTTTGGTTTCTAAAAAAGACGGCTCTGCACGTTTCTGTCTCGACAGTAGACGTTTAAACTCTTGCACGGAAGCTGATGCGTATCCCTTACCTCACGTTCACGCAACCTTAGACAAGCTGCGTAACGCCAAGTTCATCTCTTCTGTCGATCTCAGCAAAGCGTTTTGGCAAATACCCTTGGACGCAGAATCGTGCGAAAAAACTGCTTTCGTTGTACCTGGTAGGGGAATGTTCCATTTTAAAAGATGACTCTTTGGTCTAAAAAACAGCCCCGCCGAGTTACAAAGACTGATGGACAAACTTTTCGGTCCTGAAGTCGATAATAGCCTGTTTTGTTACCTTGACGACCTCATCATCGTCAGCGATACCTTTGAAAAACACCTATTAATGCTGGAAAAAGTTTTCCAACAACTCAAGTTCGCTGGTTTAACCATCAACTTGAAGAAGTCTGAATTCTGTAAGTCCCGTCTACGTTATTTGGGATTCATTGTCGACGAAAAAGGTCTAAGAACAGACCCCGCTAAGGTGGAAGCCATGGCAAATTTTCCCCGACCCAAAAACGCGAAGGAAGTCAAAGGTTTCCTTGGACTTGCAGGTTACTACAGGAGATTCATCAAAGACTTTTCCACTATTGCAGCCCCCTTAAATAAAATTACCGGCATTCGTAAAGGCGTCAGCAATTTCCGATGGTCTGTCGAAACTAAAGAAGCGTTCACAACTTTAAAAAATGCCCTTCAAAAGCTCCCGTTCTGAATTGCCCGGATTTTGCACTCTCTTTTACCCTCCACACGGATGCCTCCAATGTAGGAATCGGTGGAGTCCTTACTCAAGAATTCCCAGATGGCGAAAACCCTGTAGCGTATTTTTCCCGTACACTAAACAAACACGAGAAAAACTACGGAATTACCGAGAAAGAATTATTGGCTGTATTGGATTCTGTTCACCATTTCCGCGGTTACATAGACGGTAGCAAATTTACTGTAGTCACAGACCATAGTAGTTTGAAATGGTTGATCTCTTTAAGTAATCCCTCCGGTAGGCTCGCTCGCTGGTCCTCCCGTTTGTCTCAATACAATTTTGATGTTGTTCACCGTAAAGGCGCGGACAATATTGTTCCCGACGCCCTTTCAAGAATTGAACTAGCTTCATTAAATGTTGACACAATTGCCCCCCCTCCATCTACAAAAGATGAATGGTACTTGAAAATCTTCGAAGGTTGCAAAAATAACCAACAAAAGTTTCCTAATTTTATCATAAAAGAAGGACAACTATACCGTAATTGCAAGGCACCATTATCCATCCTCGAAGATTACTCGTGGAAACTTGTCGTTCCCCTCGAAGGTAGAGAACAAATAATCATTGACAATCATAGTGCTCCCGACTCCATACACCCAGGAAATTTCAAGACGTATAAAAAAATCGCCTTGAAGTATTATTGGCCTGGTCTCTTTAAGCAAATTCGCAATTACATCTCTAAATGTGAAACTTGTAAAGCTTATAAACATAGCACGGCAGCACCTGCCGGCCTAATGGGTAATCCCAAACGTGCCGACAGACCCCTACAATCATTGTCAATGGACCTCGTCGGACCCTTTCTTCGAAGTTATGCCGGACACATGCACATACTTAGTGTAGTGGATGTTTTCACTAAATTCTGTTGGATCTTCCCTTTAAAAAGAGCCAACGCGTCCGCCATCATCAAACTCCTGGAAAAACACATTTTTATACCTTACGGAACACCCAGAACCATAATAGTTGATAACGGAAAACAATTTATTGCCCAAGAATTCAAAGATTTTCTTGCCAAATACGGAATCAAGGACATTTACTATAACACCTTGTATACTCCACAGAATAACACTGTCGAACGTTATAACCAGACAATCAACACAGCTCTAGCTATTCTAGTTGATAAAGATCAACGTACTTGGTGTAAAAACCTAGATAAAATTCAGGCTGCTATGAACAACACGGTTAACCTGGCCACTGGTTACACACCTTTCTTCTTAAAACACGGTATGGAACAAGTTGTTCACGGTTCTCTACATAGGGACACAAACTTTCCTACGTCAATTGCCGCCACAAGCAACCCTACCGCGGACTATGCCCATCGTCTGGAAGAACTGTCGGCCATCTACAGTGAAGTCACTGATGCTTTACTCCTGGCTCATCAAAAGAGCGCGGACAGATACAACCTACGTAGGAAACATGTCACCTTCAATACTGGAGACATAGTTTGGAGAAAGAACAACACACTTTCCCAAGGAGCCATGTATTTCTCTGCCAAGCTGGCACCACGTTTCGTGAAGGCCAAAGTTCTAAGAAAAATATCAGATCTAGTGTACTCTTTGTCTGACTCCTCTGGAAAGCACATTGGTAATTACCATATTAAGGATATTGCAAAGACTGGAAGTGAGGAGTCAAGTAAAACTGCCCCCACTATCTCAGCAAACTCAAAATGATCCAGTGTGTATCACCACAACCCTTAGGTAAGCACATCAAGTCTTACAATGACTGGCGTGTAAAGTGTCAATTACATGTCCACCCTTTCGTTGATGAAACGAATATTGTTAAAAAAATCATTTTTGTAAATTTATGTACACTCCACGGCGTAGTTTGCCCCGTTCATGTTTATGAATTGGCAACCACCGTAATTTTTGTTCCACACGTTTTTTTTGTTTTTTTTCTTTTTTTCTCACCTGTTCCAAAATTGATCACTTTAGAGCAGAGACACCCCTCGAGTCACAGTGTTTGGGAAGTCATGAACCCAAATCATTGCCTCTCAACCCCTCACACTACGCAACGTTCATGCCATGGCACGCTTTGCTATGTAATGCAATATTGTAATTTTCACCATTTTTGTTTGTTGTTTTTTCATCATATCGGAAGGAATCTCTTCAAAAATTTTTCTTTTATGTTCTGTAAGTACTGGAGCGTCGTTCTAAAGTCGGATTTGGTAAACTCCAAAGCGTTAAATCACGACCCAGGACTAGTAAACCATCTTAACATGCTCCATATTTTACTCATCATGGTAAAAATAAGTGGTTACTCACATAATCACATTCCTTGTGTACAGTAGTTTTCAATTTTTCTCAAATGTTAAAAAATTGATGGCGTCCTACCCGAGCTCTTTGCTAACAAATTGGATTTTGACACGTCCATTTTGAAATCATATGTATATAAGTAAAGGAAAAGCCTTTAAATTGGTCTTTCCACCCTTATACAAATCTTCTTGGGCCCGTTTCAACTAAAGTACGTAAAACCAAATACTCGGTCTTTTGTTGTTATAAGAAGTCCTCGATTTGTCCCTCTTCACAACATGTATGTCTTGTATTACATGCCTCAACCCTGACGGAAAAGGTTAATAAAACCTAACGGCAGCCCTGTTTTCCGTACATAAATAACCGCAGTTTAACGTAAATCATCAATGTTTTGTTTGATCATCGTTTTGCAAACATAGGCATTCAACTCTTGTTTCGCCATTTAACCAAGTATTTGCAACCTAAATTGCACATAACCTGGTATGTTGTAACTGCACAAAGGGTATGTAAAACCACAATTGGTCCCTTTTGTTTGTCCCCACCGGAGTTGCTACAATAGACAGTATGTAAAACCATATAGGTCTGTCTTTGTTTGTCACATGGTGTAAACAGAAATGTACTCTGTCATCACCCCGCCTTTATAACATACGAAGTGACATTAAATTGTTTACCTCCTTGTTATTCTATCGTACGCTCCTGGGCTACGGAGTTAGTTAATCTAACAAATCTTCATATACTGTGTTAAAACAAGCATTGTTAACGTTTATTGTGTTGTATTTAAACGCAACCCTGTCACATTATAGGAGGGATCCTTAAAATACCTGCCACAATACGAGAAGTTCGTCATAATCACTTTTGCTCATAGCTAAATGTTATTGAGTTGGTCGTGTGACATATTTGTCATGAGTACCGTTTTGTACATTCTATTTTGGTCGTGTGACATATTTGCCACGAGTACCACCCTTTTGTATAATCTGTTCTGGTCGTGCGTCATTTATTTGCCGTGAGCACCGCTTTTATGTATAATTGTGTATAAACTCTGTACACTACACGTGGAGACGTTAAAACACTTACCGTGATTCGTGTGAACGACATAATATCGGCTTTGCCATCTTCTTTAAGATGCATTGTATAAGCTCTTTGACTTCTGTCTATAATTGAGTTATATCTTGTGTGTACTTACATATTTTGTACACCATACGTGGAGACGTTAAAACACTTACCATGAGTCGTGCGAACGAAATAATATCAAACCTTTTGTGTGCGATCTACGAAATGTAGTCCACAACCCTTTGTTGTCATTCAACGCCGATGCCCGTGGACTTCCTGTTTTCTACTTCTTTGCAAAAGGAAAGAAGCCCAGGAATATCTACTATCCCAAAAGGACTAGTTTTCAGCTTCACTGTCAATTATGGGGCATAGTGCTGTGGGAGTTAATCGATTGAGCACAAAACCACCTAACTCGTTGTCTGGAGAACGAATAAGAAAACCCCCAGGTTTGTGAAATTGGAGCAAGGGTCTGTCTTTTCTCACAATCATGTAGAAGTTTTAAAATGACCCCTAATCTTTTGCCCAATACACGCGAAAGATTAGCCTCTTTGTTATAATGTGTATTCAAATTCCTCCTCACCCTTTTCTGATAAATGTAAAGAGTCAGGAAATCTGCTGGTTGATTATGTTTCATTTTCACATAGAGCTTGAATTGGAAATTAGTCCAGTCTCTAGCAAATTTCGTAACTCGTCTCCCTTCTCCCCTCCTCCCCCCCATTCCCCCATGTTCTCAGATTATGTTATGAAGTGAAAAATCTGTCGTTGACCATATTTCGCCCTCACTTGGAGTTCGAATAGGTAACTGTCCGGTTATCTACAGGTTTTCCCCCTCAATCTCTGCATATATCTCACCTTTTTTCTCTTTCTCAATTCTACGAAACACATTCATGAATGTTGGATATGTACGATATGCACTTGGCGTAACGTCTGTCTCCTTTTTGACAACCTTTATTCATGAATTGGTTTCCCTTTGCCGTGACTAGTTCACGATTCTTTGTCTTGTTCTTTGAAATTCTACGAAAATGTTACCATCTTATGTTAACATAGGCCATAGAGGGCCGGTTGTTTTTTAACCAAGACATATTGTCACTCGGCAAGCGCCAAGTCATCCCGGAAAAGGAAAATGTTCATGTAATCACAATTTAGTTAGGAATCTCTCTTCGTCACTCTCTGAGTCGGTGGTTAAAATTTCGTTTATTTCATTTTCTGGACACATTTTGTTTCTCTCCAAACCTTTTCTTCATTGGTCCCTAGGCAGGTAAACTTCAAGAATTTTGCTCTAATAATAATTTCTCCCGGATTTAAAAAGAAGCCCAGGCGGATGTCATCACCGACAGCCAAGCTGAGCTTCACTTCCTGACAGCACGCGCTGTGGTTACAAGGTCCCTCCTGCTGCCATTTTCTACGTATTTGTTCCTGAAAGCACAGACCATACCGCTCATATGTATGTTGTCTTGTCGTGCCACAGCAAGCTGAGTTGTCCCACCATACATTATGACACTCTAAACTACCTTTTGGGCACGCTAGCTCCTAGGTTTGTTCTTACTCTTGCTATCAATGCCAACCTTGCCGTCTCTTGCTCTGTCATGCAGTGACGCATATATCGTCATGTGTAAACCATCATTACCTTGACCCACCAGTATTCGCTGAATGCGTACCAATACAAGTTATCTTGAGCTACATTATGCTTCAATAACCATTATATACGATCCGTGTTTACCACAATAACACTTAGGATTCGTACTGGCATGTCTGCAGATACTGGATTCTTCTCTTCAATGGCCTCTGTAACCATAGTCGCGGCACAGCAACCACAGTCTCCACTTTGTGAACTTCAACGTCTTCAACCAAACCAGGTGTTTTCTAAGGCCTAAGTGTACTCTTGAGTGTTATCTCAAATGGGTCTGATTGCAGTGATAATGTAATCCTTAGAATCTGTGAAACCACGTCCTTTTCTTTGAAATTCTCCGAAACCAAACAAATCCACGCTTCGCAAACTTAGCTCCCAGACCAATGAAACCTTAGAATCACACCTTTCCTCTTCTCTTGTACAAATGTATTGTCATTCTTTCAATTGCATAACCATGTGTATTGTCATTTTTTCAATTGCATAACCATGTGTATTGTCATTTTTTTTCAATTGCATAACCATGTGTATTGTTATTTTCAATTGCATAACCTTGTATGTTGTTTTACACCATGTACTTTCCCCAAAGTTGTCTTTTCCAAACATTCTATGTACCCCCATCCATTCCCTACAAACATTGTGACCTAAACTATAGCATAAACTGTATGTTCTAGCTAGGCAATCTCTCAAGCAACGAATCTCTCAAAAACCCCGATGGAAGCATAAGAGGATTTTTTTTCCCTACAGCTCCATTGCCACGTCGCTTTTTTTCCAAGCGCGGGGGGAAGTGTTATGGTACGCCCTAAACGACAGAATTCGAGCCCACGGGAGCTCCACCGCGGACAGCAACACCCCGCTCCCCCCTGTTTCCTGCTTCCTACCTCCTCCCCTCTCTGCACTCCCGCGCACACCAACGCGTCCCGCCAGTCGAGAATTGCAAGCGGCCTCGGGAACACGTTACGCTCCCCCGGATCGAACACCGAGTTCGCGGCTAATTTCTGTCGACCAATTTGAACGCAATTACATCTGCGATGTTAATTGAAGTACATACGGGTTTTAGCGCTGGTATTCTGCCATGCCTGTGTGAACTTCGGGTCCTGTCCTAGACTCGGAAGTGCCCCCTGCTGAACCCGGAAGGCGTGGATCCCCGAACATCATGTAAGCTGTACAAATATTCCCTCTTCTGTTTGTGTCCTTTAACGATAGACTGTAAACCCTCGCGAAAAGCCATCACTCAGGGAGTTTCGTTTCAGAGATCACGAGGTATAAACACGATAGCTAGGTTTGTGTAATATGCATTTCTTGTGTTGAATTGTACTGTAATAACCTATGAAACTGTGTTTTGAATTTGCAATACATGAATCTATTTAACTCAATCTTGTTGTTATTCTGCCTCGGCAGGAGCATTTCCTAGAGTGTATTTCCCGGACGACCGTGGGGAGATGAGAGTTCCGAAGCATTCGTGCGACCTGCCCCTGGAATAGAGGGTACTTTTGTCTCTGCTGTGAGCTGGCCTGGGACATGTTTAGGGCCCATCATAACAACGGGCGCGCAACATGGCGCATAACAATACATTCCACCCTCATCTGATATCCAGCTATATACTAGTTACTGTCAAGAAGTAGAAATATTGCGAAGAAAATATCCGGACGCTAAATTTATCCTTACAGGTGACTTTAATCAACCAACTGTTCATTGGGATATTACCAACAATAATACTCGTACAAATTCCACGTCCAGTAATGGTTCTTGTGAACTTATAGAAATGTCATGTTTCCTAAATCTTAGACAAGTGAACTTTATATATAACTGCAATAATAATCTATTGGACTTAATTTTTAGCAATTCCAACAATATAAGTGTACAACATGCAAATGACAATGTTTCAACAATTGATAACTACCACCCACCACTTTTTGTTAAGCATACATCTATACAAAATTTAAATTTAGAGTCTTTTAAAGAAAAAATCAATTTTTATAAAGCTGATTATCCTAAGATTAACGAGTTTCTCGCCAAATCAGACTGGAACTTCATTAGTAATCGTAATAACGTTAATGATATAATAGAATCTTTTTACTGCATAATTAACAAATCAATTGAACTTTACGTCCCTATTACAAAACATAGAATATCTAATTACCCCAAATGGTTTAGCAAAGAGCTAATTTGTACTATCCAGTCAAAAAAACTTGCACATAAAACATTCAAATTATCTCGAGCTCCGAATGACTATCTATTTTTTTCTAAATTACGCAAAAGGGTGAAAAACATATCGATCTCCTGTTACAAAGAATACTTGGGAAATATAGAGAAATCGTTACAAAAGAAACCTCAAAATTTATTCAAATTCGCAAAAAATCTTAATAGTAACGAATCTGGTATTCCGTCTATCATATACCACAATGGTAAAATTGCGGATACACCTCAAGAAATTACTGACTTATTTGCCGAATGCTTTGGCGAAGTATATGATGTAAACTCATCCAAAAACCAAATACCTCAATTTAAATCAAATATTTCTATTGATTTCAACGACCTTGTTATTGATGAAATCGATGTTCAGCATAAAATTACACAATTAAATACTCAGAAATCCGTTGGCCCGGACACCATACCTGCAATTTATTTAAAAAACTGTGTATCTAACTTAAAAGGCCACCTAACCAATATATTTAACCTATCATTAGCATCAGGCCTTTTCCCACAAAAATGGAAGACCAGTTTCCTTAGTCCCATTTATAAAAAAGGTGATAAAACGGATGCTTCTAACTATAGACCTATTTGTATACAATCAGCAATACCTAAATTGTTTGAATCCGTATTTTTATCAAAATTTATGTTACAGGCTCGCAAAATCATTTCCCCTCACCAACATGGATTCATATCCGGTAGATCCACACTTACAAATTTAATTATATATGAAAAATATATAACAGATAATCTAAATTCAAAATTGCAAACGGATGCAGTTTACACAGATTTTAGCAAAGCATTCGATAAAGTCTCTCAAAAAATCTTACTAAACAAACTGAAAGTATATGGGATAAAAGGAAATCTACTAAAATGGTTTGAGACCTATTTAACATCTAGAAAACTATATGTTAAACTATCTAATCACATATCTCACGAAATTGAAGCTTTAAGTGGGGTGCCTCAAGGTTCTCATCTAGGTCCGATTCTTTTTTTGCTATTTATCAATGACATAACTTCAATATTTGAAGGTATCCATTTCCTTTTATTTGCTGATGACTTGAAAATTTACACTATTATAAGAAATTTAATGGACTGTCTTATATTGCAAAATAACTTGGATCGATTACATAATTGGTGTAACATAAATGATTTATTTTTAAACATTAACAAATGTCAATCTATAAGTTTTTCTCGAAATAAAAATCCAATACTCTTTCAATATCATATTAACAATGTAAATCTTTCTACAGTAACATTAATAAAAGATTTGGGTGTCGTTTTTGATAACAAGATGACATTCGTCCCTCACATTGATGCAATCACGAATAAAGCACTTAAATTTCTCGGTTTTGTGTTAAGATCGTCCAAAGATCTAATGTATACAAATACACTCAAAATGCTATACGTAACACTAGTCCGAAGCATTCTTGAGTATAATTCCTCTCTCTGGTCGCCTTTATATAATGTGCATTCACACAAAATTGAAAGAGTACAACATAGATTTCTAAGGCACGTAAATTATAAACTGCACATTCCAATACAAAATTTAAATTATAATTATTTGATGCAATTGCTTAAACTACCTGAATTATTACAGCGAAGAAAAATCTGTGATGTTTTATTATTATTTAAAATCATCAACGGGTATTTGGATAGCCCTGAACTAGTGAATATGATAAATTATCAAGTCCCCAACAATCATAATACTAGACTCCATGCTCCTTTTAACATAGTTGCTTCTCGCACTAATTTTATGTATAACTCTTGTCTTCAGAGATTGCATCGTGTGGGGAATGAAACTTGTTCTGTGGACATATTTTTTTATAAAAACATCGCTTCTTTTAAAAAACGTAAATGTATGCAGATGCAAGAATCTTCAAATGTTCCTGATTGTTAACAGTAACAAATTTAATACCCACTACTCTGTAACTACTTTCATAGTATATACCTACTTATTTATTTATATATGTAATTGCTGTGTACCTTTTATTTTTTTTATCTTATTTTTTCATAATAATAACAAACTTACATAAAATTTTTTTAAATGTTTCAAATTGTTAACAGCAAAAAATTTAATACACACTGCTATGTAACTACTTTCATAGTACCTAATTCCTTCTTTGTATATGTAATTGCTGTGTACCTTTTATTTTTCACAATAATAACTTTTAATAACAAACTTACGTACTTTTATAATAGCAAATAAAAAAAAAAAATAATAATAATTACAAGAAATTTACTGATTTTTATATTAACCGCAAAAAAAATGTTTTACACCTCTGCCGACCGGTTTGCTTCGAGTATGTTTGTAATAATGTTTTGGGTAATATTGTGACAATAATTTCTGAAACTACTCTAGCCTAAGACCAATACGAATATACTGGTTTTACTCCTTGTGTTGTGCCAACATATGTCTGTCATGCTGTTTATTATTTTATATACTATATACTTGTTATGCTTCTACATACTTGTTATAATGCTCCTGTACAATTTACCTTACATGTAAAAGCCATCAAGGCGTAAACAAATAAACAAACAAACAAACAAACTCTACGTTATGGTCTCCATTTTACAATATTCATTCCGACAGCATTGAAAAGATTCAAGAAAGTTTCTGAGGTTTTTAAACAACAAATTGCATATTACTGTACTAAATATTGATTATAATTACCTACTGATTAATAAAACTTTCAGACAGAAGAATTAATGCAGATTTAATATTATTATATAAAATACTGCATCACGAAATTGAGTGTACTGAATTATGTACTTCAATTAATCAACATCCATATTCCCAAAAGATCGTGCCGACATTTACTACCCTTTTACTTTAACAACACAAGGACACTCTCTTACCTAAATTCCCCAATTCTGAGACTTCATAATCTCGGAAATAAATATTCTGATCTAGAAGATATATTTCACATTAAGAATAACCTGTATAAACACAAATAGTTTTGGATAATTTATGCAATTTTTGTTTGTATGGAATATCTTTTTATGTGAGACTTCTTATCATTTGCAATGTGTTTTATTTTATATTATGTATATGCTTTTGTTGTTACATTTCTTTTCATTATATTATATTTTATTGATTGTTTTGTATTTAAAATAACCATGATACTTAACTTAAACAAATAATGTAAAAGCCCATCAGGGCGTGTAATAAATAAATAAATTATTATAATCAATTATTATTGTAAAATTAACCTACCCAGAAAACTGCTCTTGCAGTTTAGCGGGTTTTATAATGAAGAATTATCAAATAAATATGTCCATTCATGCAATACATTTAATATATATATATAATGTAACATAGCATTGCACGCGCGTTCGCTACAAAGCGGGCCGCAGGTTTATCGGGCGGAAACCGGAGGCCCCCCGCCCTCGCCCGACCTTATTAAATATGGGCAGCCGTTGATTTAGTCCCGGCCTGTTGCGGCTACCCCGCGGTCCAAATAAACATCCGTAATGGCTGCACTCGCGATACAGATGGCATTATTAAACGGCCACACGATCGCAGTTAGTTCCGCGGGCTTGACAACTCCACCCACTAACCGCCAATGTTGCTATTTCCAGGACAACTGATTTTGTATTTTCACCAAGTTCGCATTTCCCAATAAGGAATTCCAGCAAAAATAATTAGGTACAATCAAAGATATTGAAATATAAGAGATGTGCTATCCGCAGTTTTTACTGGATGGGTTTTACTCGCCGATATTGTTAACGAATACTACTGCACACCTTTAAAAAAAAAAACTAAATGAACGAATCGTTTCCTTATTTAACTGCATTATTAAGCAATACCACTGCACACCTTAAAAAAATCAAATAATGAAGGAATTTTTTCCTTATTTAAACTATATTGTTAGGAAATACTATTACACACCTTCAAAAATTAACTAAATGAACGATTTTTTCCGTATTCAAACTATTCCCATTAGACGATATTCCGCCGACGATCGGGCAGCCATCAGAGCATATCTCTTACATTTCAATATCTTTGGGTAAGATTAAACCAACAGTCCTACAAATACATAATTTCCATGTCAAAGTAAATGAATTTTCATGATTCTTATTTTTCAATGCCCGCCAAAACGATTGAAATCTGGCGGGGTACGTGTGACAGTCAACAGTAAGGTCATTGCCTTTTGGGAGGCGGGATTAAGTACCGCCGCCCCGGGAACCTTTATTGGATAACCAACACCTCTGCCATAGGTCACCCCAAGTGGTTTGCTACGTTTGGTGATTTAGCAGGGGCGCCCGGGTTCATGGGGTAAGGTTTGTCTATCTATTGGAGGCGGATGACCAGGACACACTGAATCCCAGAACCCACCCCTTAAACCCTTCCCAGAACTCTCATCTCTTTCTTTTCTCCAAAAAAAACCTTCCGCACAGCATCCCCAAAGATGACATAGGCCCTGAGGGAAATTATTTTCCTTAGGGCCTCCTGTGTGGAGTTCATGTAAAAAAAAAAAATAGGTATTATCTATTCCATAACTGCCATAGGTTTGCCGTTTGGTGACTTAGTAGGGGTGCCCGGGTTTATGGGGTGAGGTTTGTTTTCTTGGTGGCTGATGTATCTGCCCACCTGCTGCGTAGCAGGCCGGATAGAGAGAGATTGGTTAAGGAGGTCTTTTGACCTCTACATCCAAAATCCCTCGACCCATTCATCGCCTCGCACCGCAGTTGAAGGAATGGATTCATACGTCCGTCACTCCTGCACATACTGATCCCCAGAATCCTACCCATCCCTCATACCTAGAACTTCCTCTTCGTCCTTTTCTTAAAAACCCTACACACAGCACCCCCTAAGATGACATAAGCCCTGAGGGAAATTATTTTCCTCAGGGCCCCCAGCGTGGAGCCAATGTAAAAAAAACCAAACTCACTAGGGTCGGTATGAAATCAACAAATCTCCATTAAATATTTAGAAAGATTTTTCTTTATACATGCGGCCGACCGACCCATAATGTATATAACTGAGGGAGTGGGCCGGATCGGTAGAGACGGGACGAGAAATAAAAGGATTCAGTCGATGTATGAGTCAGTCATTTATTGGGCTACGTAGCGAGGTCGGTAAAACGGTAACATGATGTATGCAGGGTGCCGTGATGAGATGCTGCGGGCGATGCTGCAGGCGCACGGAGGTGTGGTGAAGGTCAGCGAGTTGCTCAACACCTTGGCGGTGGAGATGACCTATTTTCCAAGCCGTTACTCGACGCTTTGAGTCGCGGAGATGAACGGTGAGTGGCTCGGTGAGCTGAGCCACCAGCAGGTAGTCCTGGCGAGGTGGAGCGTTCCATGGCAGCGAAGCACGGTGCGCTTCGGGGTGCCATGAAATGGGGAGCTGATCCCTGGACTGAAGGTGGCGTCAAACCTTGTAAGTCGCGGGATGTAGCTGTTCTGCGTAGCTGAAGACACGGTGGGCCTTAGAGATGAGACGTGGTGATGGACCTCGGGAAGCTGCCCTGGAGAGAGCGCGACCGGTGGAGTAATGTTCCATTCGCCGGCAATGTGTACACTAGAAGGTACTCAAACATACCCGGTGCTGAATATTCAGGCGGCTTATATACTCCAGACCTTTCTAGGCGGTGGCGAAATTATCATTCATTGAGACTCATTAGATGTTTCTCGTACGTTCTTTCTGATGACAAAAAGATTATGATGTGTCGCCACATAACTTTTAACTTCAATCACATGGCGAATAAGTCTTTTACGTTTGAATTCGTTTACGAATGACGATCTATTAAAAGGAACGGGTAGGCGGTCCTTTTCACACCAATTTAAATTTGAATTTGAATCCAAAATGCCCAACCAAACTGAATCATAATTTTTTTAATCAAGAGGTACAGCAAGCATCTAGTACGTATGTGTTTTATTTTATTTATTTGAATTTTAAATTACGATATATAACCATTCAAAATTCAATTTTGCTTGATTTTAGGTGCAATTTTGGCGTTTTTTGTAAACCATTTGTAATTATTAAAAAAAATTATCTTTCCCTACCACCTGATGTGTTAATAAAACGAAATAAAAAATATTTGAATGAAGCCTTTATTGGGTATACATTGAAGGTACAACTGCTAAGTCAACCAAGATGGCAAACCACTCTGGGTGACCTATGGCAGAGGTATTGGTTATTCTATAAATAGTTCCCGGGGTGGCGGTAACCATTCCAGCTTCCCACATCCCAATTTCTTGTTCGGAAGAATATTGAAAAAAAACCTTATTTTTGTTTAAATTTGCTTCCACTGGGAAAAACTGCTACCACAAAAAACTATAATCTTGGTATCGTACATTTCCCTACGTTTTCCGAAAAAATTTTCATTTCTGTGTTCAACTTTTTCCATTGCTGTAATATTCTCGGTCTGCCATACTAGGAATCCTTTTTTTAATTTCTGAAACCAAAAGTTCACGGTAAGTGGAGTCTAAAAGGAAAAATATATAAGTGCCTGCCACAGTAATGTATAAAAAGTGCATTAGTCAATTTAGTGTGAAAGTTTAGAGTTCAAGTTCCACAACTTAAACAATTGTGAAGTTTCGGATCATTAGAATATCTCATTGGCTTCAAAGTTTACCAACCGGGTTCTCTTGAAGGATGAATAAATCACTTCATTAAATTCATTACTTTGGGAACAATTTAAATATATTTTTAAGTATCTACTATTAAATGACTAAATTGCTTCAAAAACTCATTTAATTAAACGACTTCAAAAAGAAGGAGGTTCTCAATTCGACTGTATTTTTTTATTTTTTTTATTTATTTTTTATTTATTTATTTATTTTTTTTTTTTGTTTGTTACCTCAGAACTTTCGACTGGGTGAACCGATATTGATGATTCTTTTTTTATTTGAAAGCTGGAGCTTCCCGTGTAGTCGCATTTTAATCTGGTCCAGTTCTGAAAATGGCATCCATGAGAAAATCATATAAGTCTTAAATTTGCATCAAGTATGTGCGTGACAAATGGACGAATAACTCAATATCACGCCGACCGATTTCGATGATTCTTTTTTTATTGGAAAGGATGTACTTCAAGGGTATTTTGAAGAGAGTTTAATTAGGTTCTGATTATGGGATCCATGACAAAGTAACGGAACTCTCCAATTCTGAAGAACAAATTTACGATACTCGGCCGAATTTTAATCGAATTAGTTAGTGTACTTCAGATTCACTAAAAATCAAAAAATTAACAAAAATTTTAACAAAACAAAAAACGACTTAAAAAATGCACTAAAAAGTAAAAAAATAATTTCGTATTCTTCTACAACTTCATAATCAACTTACTTTTTCTAATCATCAATATGTAGGTACGATTGTTACTTTTGGAGTCGGTGTCAGTCAAAGTAGGTTTGTAACTACATACATAGTTGTAGGTGAGATATGCTTGTGTTGCACAAGCGACTTGACGAGGCGAGAGGCGAGAGTGGGGCCGCGGCGGCGCGGGGAGCTGTCAAGTGAACACACGCCGGGCCGGGTACCTTTGCTGACACCGACTCCAAAAATAACAATCGTACCTACATATTGATGATTAGAAAAAGTAAGTTGATTATGAAGTTGTAGAAGAATACGAAATTATTTTTTTACTTTTTAGTGCATTTTTTGAAGTCGTTTTTTTGTTTTGTTAAATTTTTTGTTTATTTTTTGATTTTTAGTGAATCTGAAGTACACTTACTAATTTATCTGAATATGGGTAAACCTACTAAACGTGTTGCTCATATGAGACAGACATAATTTGACCATAGCGACGTTAGGATCAAATTAAGAGATTCGGCCGAGTTTCGTTAATTTGTCATGGATCCGATAATCAGAACCTAACCAAACTCTCATCAAATTACCCTTGAAGTACATCCTTTATAATGAAAAAAGAATCATCGAAATCGGTTGGCGTGATATTGAGTTATTCGTCCATTTGACGTGCACATTCTTAATGCAAATTTAAGACTTATATGGTTTTCCCATAGATGCCATTGTAGGAACTGGACCAAATTAAAATGGGACCACACGGGAAGCACCAGCTTTCAAATAAAAAAAGAATCATCAATATCGGTTTACGCAGTCAAAAGTTCTGAGGTAACAAACATAAAAAAAAAAAAAAAAAATTTAAAATACAGTCGAATTGAGAACCTCCTCCTTTTTGAAGTCGTTTAAAAAACATGTCTACAGATAAAAAAAAAATTCCAGTTGGCTAGGAAATTGCACTTGGCGCCAACCCGATAAAAACCAAATAAAAAAAAATCAATATACTTAGTTATTCGCTAAGCGGGAATCGAATCATTACCACGAAAGATCAGTAATAATGATGATAATATTCAAAATACAAAAACCGGAATAGTCTAAGGACCTGTTTCTCGACCACGGAGACCGTCAAAATTTTTGATTTATTATAATATGCCATGATCCTTATTTTATATTTTTTATTATAATCAGGAGCTGCTTTGTCAAATCGATAACTTTACAATATTGGATCGATTGAATGATTTTATATCGATGTCCCGAGCATGATTTCAGCATTGACAGCCGAATCGATATTGATAGGAGAATAAATAAAAAATCGATTTGGTTGGCCGGCAACACTGAAGGTATTTTCTACGAATTGATACTCCGAAATGTTTCTTCCGTCTTCCGTCTTCCATCTTCCGTCTTCCGTCTTCCGTCTTCCGTCTTCCGTCTTCCGTCTTCCGTCTTCCGTCTTCCGTCTTCCGTCTTCCGTCTTCCGTCTTCCGTCTTCCGTCTTCCGTCTTCCGTCTTCCGTCTTCCGTCTTCCGTCTTCCGTCTTCCGTCTTCCGTCTTCCGTCTGCCGTCTTCCGTCTTCCGTCTTCCGTCTTCCGTCTTCCGTCTTCCGTCTTCCGTCTTCCGTCTTCCGTCTTCCGTCTTCCGTCTTCCGTCTTCCGTCTTCCGTCTTCCGTCTTCCGTCTTCCGTCTTCCGTCTTCCGTCTTCCGTCTTCCGTCTTCCGTCTTCCGTCTTCCGTCTTCCGTCTTCCGTCTTCCGTCTTCCGTCTTCCGTCTTCCGTCTTCCGTCTTCCGTCTTCCGTCTTCCGTCTTCCGTCTTCCGTCTTTCATTTTCATATTACATCTACCATCCATCCATCCATCCATCCATCCATCCATCCATCCATCCATCCATCCATCCATCCATCCATCCATCCATCCATCCATCCATCCATCCATCCATCCATCCATCCATCCATCCATCCATCCATCCATCCATCCATCCATCCATCCATCCATCCATCCATCCATCCATCCATCCATCCATCCATCCATCCATCCATCCATCCATCCATCCATCCATCCATCCATCCATCCATCCATCCATCCATCCATCCATCCATCCATCCATCCATCCATCCATCCATCCATCCATCCATCCATCCATCCATCCATCCATCCATCCATCCATCCATCCATCCATCCATCCATCCATCCATCCATCCATCCATCCATCCATCCATCCATCCATCCATCCATCCATCCATCCATCCATCCATCCATCCATCCATCCATCCATCCATCCATCCATCCATCCATCCATCCATCCATCCATCCATCCATCCATCCATCCATCCATCCATCCATCCATCCATCCATCCATCCATCCATCCATCCATCCATCCATCCATCCATCCATCCATCCATCCATCCATCCATCCATCCATCCATCCATCCATCCATCCATCCATCCATCCATCCATCCATCCATCCATCCATCCATCCATCCATCCATCCATCCATCCATCCATCCATCCATCCATCCATCCATCCATCCATCCATCCATCCATCCATCCATCCATCCATCCATCCATCCATCCATCCTCCCTTATAATTTTTCGTTTTTTATTTATTATTTTATTTATTTATTAATTTTCAACGCCCTGATGGGCTTTTACATGACAAGATTATAATACAGAGACAGTTTTTTTGAATAAAAAAGATAAACTATAAAAATATAACTAGTAGGTAAACATCATCCATCCATCCATCCATCCATCCATCCTCCCTTATAATTTTTCATTTTTTATTTATTATTTTTTTTATTTATTAATTTTCAACGCCCTGATGGGCTTTTACATGACAAGATTATAATACTGAGACAGTTTTTTTTAATAAAAAAGATAAACTATAAAAATATAACTAGTAGGTCATCATACAGATACATTTAGGAATGATAGTGCATTACAATAAAAGAGAAAGTTTCTAAGTTGTAAATGACATAGAAATAAACTAGTAGGTATGTTAGCAATTACAAAATTTACAGGTGACTGATTAAATGTCATGAATAATACATGACAAAATGCAAGATAAATAAAAAGAAAACGTAAACAAGTTTTTTCATTGTAGATTAATATAGAAATACACAAATATATGCAATAGACCCTAGGTGATGCTCCTTAGATATCAAATTATTCCACATAAAAATATTGTTCGGATATTTCTTGAATAACGGTAAACTTATATTAAATACATCCATATTTGAGGTGTATTTGTTCCCTAGTGTGTGAAGTCGAGAAATTGATGCATGTGTGTGATAGTTGGTTAGAGAATTATTGTTGCAGAATAATATGTTTTGCCTTGTCGCTCGGGTTGGTACTTTAAAGTCAATGAGATGCAGGAGTTCACAACAGTTTAATTTGGAGTGAATAATTTTAAACAAAAAAGTTAGGTCAATTATTTTTCTTCTGTTTTTTAGGGAATGCAATTTAAGTGTATTTAGTAAGAATGTATAGTTAATGTGTTGAATAGGTATATCATTTATGAATATAAGGAAAAGGATGGGTCCGAGATGACTCCCTTGCGGTAGACCACTAGTTGCATATAATAACTTAGATTAGAGTGTTTAATTTTTATCATGCATTTTTTTATTTTTTTTATTTTTTTATTTATTTAATAAATTTTACAAAAATGTCATGTTTTTGTGTATAAATAAAGTTTTTTGGAAAAAAAATATACATTATTTAATACGTCTTACACCTTTTTTTTTGAGCAAAGCTCGTGTTAAAAAGGCGGTGACAACGAATGTAGATATTAATTTTTATATAAGTTTAAATAATATATAATTTTTTTCTTACATACATATAGATCAATTGATGGATAATTAACAGTATACAAAGAAAAAAAATCGTATATATCATAATATGCATCTATAGTTTTATATAATATATAAAACATAAGCAGAAAGAAGAGGATATAAAAAAGAAAGCTGAAAATTAAAGAAAGAAAAAGGATATCAGATATTACAATTGTGTTTATAAATAAAATATTATAAGATGTAGTGATTGTGATAAGTTATATATAAAGAGCTTTAATTGATTTTTTGAATTTTTTATAATTTGTTTCCATTCTTAAATTAACTGGTAATTGGTTAAACCATTTAACTCCAATATATTTATAGTATTGTTGAGCTGTGGTAGTGTTACAACGCGGGACAGTCATAGAGCCCAGGATATTTGTTCTAATGCTGCTTGAAAAAGGAGTGAAGCTCTCATTATTGAAGCAATCTTTGTGTATTTGTAGAATTGTAATTTTTTTATAAATAACATGAAGTGAAGGTACTTTAAAATCTTGAAATAATTTGATAGTGGGGTAATCATATGGCTTTTTTAAAATTATTTTTATAATTAATTTTTGAATGATTTCCAATGGTAAAAGAGAAGTTTTGAATGCACCGCCCCAACCAACAATTCCATACTGTAGCACTGATTGGATTAAGGAAAAGTAAATAGTTCTTAACATACTAATATTTAAAATGTTTCGAATTCTAATGAAAATGTACACTAATTTTCTTAGTCTCTCAACTGTTGTGCTGATTTGCATCTTCCACTTTATGTTACTGTCTATAGTTACCCCAAGGTATTTAACATTGGTTTTAATAGTGAGTACAGAGCAATCAGGTTTACATATATATGAATTTGAATTACAATTATATGAGTGTATACATATATTTAGATTTTCGGGGGTAGCCTTTTTAGTCAGAGTGAAAGGAATTACAAAAGTTTTATCTGTATTTAGAGATAGTAAATTTTGATCAAACCATTTTTTAATTAAATTTATATCTGATTCCGCCGTTCTCTGAGTTTCATTCCACGTTGATCCCTCAGCTAAAATTGCTGTGTCATCAGCGTAAGATATTATTTTGGATTTTATGGTGAGTTTAAAAATATCATTAACATAAATGATAAAGAGAATTGGTCCCAATACTGTTCCCTGCGGGATTCCAGATTTACTGATTTGAGAATCGCTGAGAAAACCATTTAATTTGACAAATTGCTCTCTATGAAATAGGTAATTTTCGATCCACGTTAGGGCATTATTGGTTATACCAATTTTCTTTAGTTTAGAGATAAGATTCGAATGTGATATACTGTCAAAGCTTTTCGTAAGTCGACAAATATTCCAATACATTTTTTTTTGTTATCTAAAGATTTATATATTTCAGATGTTAGGTCTACGATAGCATCTTGAGTGCTCAAATTTTCTCTAAAACCATATTGATGTGAATTTAATATATTATTTTCTTTTATAAATTTGAACATCTGTTTTTTTACAATTTTTTCAAATATTTTTGCAATATTTGAGGTAAGAGAAATTGGCCTATAATTATTACTAAGAAAGGGGTCACCGGATTTAAAAATGGGAGTAATAATAGTTTTTTTGTAATTTACTGGGAAGTTGCCATTTTCGAAACTTGTATTTATGATGTGTGCCAATGGTTTACAAAGTGAATCAGAATTTTTTTTAAGAATTTCTACCGAAATATTGTCATAACCGGGGGAAGAATTACCTTTTAATTGATTAATAGTGTGTTTGATTTCATCAGCGTCAGTTCGTTGGAATTGTGTTAAGGTATTAAAAGGATTTGAAGGCGATGTATATAGTTCATTATTTTCGATGTTTTTAATTTTAAGTGCTAATTTTTCACCATCCATCCATCCATCCATCCATCCACCCATCTATCCATCCATCCTCCCGTATAATTTAATGTTTATTGTTTATCATGCATCCATCCATCCATCCTCCCTTATAATTTATCGTTTATTATTTATCATGCATTCATCCATTCATTCTTCCATCCATCCATCCATCCATCCATACATCCATCCATCCATCCATCCATCCATGAATGAATGGTTGAATGAATGATAGAATGATAAATCCATCCATCCATCCATCCATCCATCCATCCATCCATCCATCCATCCATCCATCCATCCATCCTCCCTTATAATTTTTCGTTCATTATTTATCATGCATCCATCCATCCATCCATCCATCCATCCATCTATCCATCCATCCATCCTCCCGTATAATTTATTGTTTATTGTTTATCATGCATCCATCCATCCATCCATCGATCCATCTATCCAACCATCCATCTATCCAGCCATCCATCCATTTATCCAGCCATCCATCCATCCATCCATCTATCCATTCATCGATCTCTCAATCCATCCATCCATTCATCCATCGATTATCATTCTATCATTCATTCAACCATTCATTCATCCATCAATCCGGCCATCCATCCATCCATCCATCCATTCATCCATCCAACCATCCATCCATCTATCCATCCATCCATCCATCAAATCATTCATCTATCAAGCCATCCATCCATCCATCCATCCATCCATCCATCCATCCATCCATCCATCCATCCATCCATCCATCCATCCATCCATCCATCCATTTTTTATTTTATTTTTATTTTATTTTACTTTATTTGGGAAACAAACAGTTGTACATATTTTATTAAATAATTACATTTGACAAATTTGCATGAACCAGTGAAGTTTCCACATTTGAGAATATAGAATTTAAAGAAAAAACAAAAAACTCATTAATATAAGAAGTTATACATACATAATACCTAACTAGATTACAGAAAATCAGATGAAACCAACATAATAAAATCAGATGAAACCAACATAATAATTCATACGAAAATCAGATGAAACCAACATAATAAGAGAAAAACAATAAAATAAGGCACACAGCAGGATTCACGATCAACAATCTGTTTTGATCTTCTCCGTTACATATTTTGTGAATTGAACTGAGGACAAATGGAAAATATCAGCGTCTGAAAGGATATTGTTATATTTTGTGCACGTCCTTTTCAGAAATGTATGTTGTGAGTAGTTAGTTTTTGATTGTGGGATGTGGAATAATTTGTTTGTTCTTGTATTACGTACTGGACAGTGGAAATGGATGTTTTCCAGAAGATAGTTGCTGTCAACAGCGTTGTTGATGATTTTTTATAAAAATTTCTGGTCGGATATATTTCTTCTCTCTTCTAGTGATGTAATTTTATGGAATGCTAAGGAATCTTTTACATGTTCTGATATTCGGAACGATTTAAAGTCTAAGTATTTCAAAAATTTTTTTTGGATTCTTTCTAACCTTTCAATATTGACTTTGTATTGGGGATTCCAAATCACTGATCCAAATTCTAGTATGGAGCGAACAAAAGAAAAATATAATATCTTGATTACATGTGGTGATCTGAATGGTTTAGTCACTCTTACAATGAATCCTAGGAGTTTGTAGGCCCTGTCACAAATGGAATTTATGTGTGATCGGAAAGACATTCCGGAGTCCATTATTATTCCTAAGTCCCTTACTTCACTACACCTTTTTAATTCAACTCCGTTTATTTTATATAGGAATGTTAGGGGGTTAGTGCTTTTGGTGAAAGATATTGTATTACATTTTTCTAGATTAAGGTACAGTTGGTTGTTCGCGCAATATAGTCCAAGCCTATTGATATCCTCTTGCAATTCTAGGCTGTCATTAATATTAATTACTTTTTTGTAAATTTTAATGTCATCAGCAAAAATTTGGATTTTAGAGTTTTTGAAGCAAGAGTCTATATCATTTATATACAAAATAAAAAGGAGAGGTCCGAGGTGTGATCCTTGTGGAATTCCTGAGGGTATATTATAGAAACGTGAAGAGAAACCCTTAGCTCTAACTGCTTGACTCCTGTTAGTGACGTACGATTTAATCCATCTTAGAAGGTCCCCACTGATCCCGATTTTTAATAGCTTCTTCAGAAGCAGTTTGATGTTAATTTTATCAAAGGCTTTTGAAAAATCCGTGTATATAGAATCAATCTGAGTTTTACTACCCATAGAATTAAATATGAAATCTGTGTATTCCAGCAGGTTTGTCTCGACTGACCGTTTTCTAAAAAAGCCGTGCTGATTTTTTGATATGGTAGTTTGTACTGCTGGAAAAAGTTGGTCAAGAACCATGTTTTCCATAATCTTGCTGATAATTGGGAGTTTGGAGATGGGCCTGTAGTTAGTGATGTTATTTTTGTCCCCGCTTTTATGGATTGGTGTAATGAGTGCTTGTTTCCAGACGTTGGGGAAGTTGCCTTCCTCAAATGACATTTTGAACAGCATGGAGATAGGATAAGCCAATTGGTCCCGGCATTTTACATAAAAAATGGATGGAATTAAATCAGATCCCGCGCTTTTGTTCGGATCGAGTTTTTTTAGATAATGAAGTACATGCGATTGATTAAAGTTAATTGTGTGAATATGAAGATAAGAGTTGTCGACATTGTTATCAGAGTTTATAGGATCGAGGCTGGGGTTGGGATTCTCTACAAAAACCGATCTAAAATAATCACTAAAATTGTCACAAATGGATTGGCCATCAGTGCAGGAGATATTGCCAAGATACATTTGATTTGGTAGATCAGAAGACAATTGCTTTGATTTTACGAACGACCAGAAGCGTTTACTACACTTTTTTATTGATTCTTCTGCCGTCCTAATGTAGTTATCATAACATTCAAGTGAGATCTTCTTTTGACGATTTCTCAGCACTGAAAAGGATTGATAGTCAGCTAGATTTTTGTATTTTTTCCATTTTTTGTGATATTTTAGTTTCCCTTTTACAATTTTAATAAGTGGGGAAGTATACCAGGGGGGAAACCTTTCCAAATTAATATAATTTTTTTTTTCGGGAATATGTTTACGTATGAGGTCATTTATGATATTATAAAAGTTTAATACGGCCCCTTCATTATCCTTATTTTGAAATTCGTGATCCCAATTTATTATGGATAATTCGTTTATGATTTGTCCGTAATCACCTCGGTGAAACATTTTGACTGTCCTTGACGAAACGAGGGGAGACGGTTTAATAACAGGGGATAACTCTATGTCTAATGCTCTGTGGTGTGTATCTTCAGGCGTCAGAGGCTGGGTACTGTGAGTTATGCTACATTCTGAAATATTTGTCATGATTAAGTCAAGAGTTCGTTTATTTGTATTGATCACAGAATTAAATTGCTGTAATTGCGTGAATGAAAGGAAGTCAACCAACGCACAACTAGCAGTATCTTCTGGAAAATTTGATTCTAAATAGTTTTGCCCTTCTGTTACCTTCCAATTTAGTTTGGGTATGTTATAGTCTCCAGCTAATAAAAACAATCCTTCAGGGTGATTTGTGTGCAGGTCCGATGTATTGTTTAAGTGATGAATTAGATTATGAATGTAGTTGGTGTTTTGTGGATGGTACGAGCAGCATATATATAATTTTTGGAGTTTATTATTGTTACCTAGTATTGGCACCAATATCCAAATGTCCTCAGTACACGTAGACCACGGTAGTTTCTGAGCATTAAGAGATTTGGAGGTTGCGATTAATACCCCCCCTCCCTGCTGCTGTCCAGATACTAAGTAGTCACGATCCTTTCTAAACACATCGTACCTGCTGTCAAACAATTCGCTATCATGTATTGAATCATTTAGCCAAGTTTCGCATAAAAGGTAAATGTCAAAATTGTTTAAAAGAACCTGATTTAAGAAATTATGTGTTTTTGTGCGAAGACCTCGCACATTTTGGAAATATATGTTAAGCATTTTTTAATATTTTGTGAATAAAATTTGTTGAAAAATATTTTAGAAATATAATATAATTATGCTGTGATTGGGGACATTTTTGAACGTCAGGTTCTGTTTGTTTATGGTAAGTTGCATTGCTTATGGTTTCGATAGGCATTAGTTTTGACAGATTAAGAGGTACATCTATGGTCGAAATACAAATTGATTGTAAACATGCGAGTGTGAGAAAAATAATATTACGATGATACATTTCATAAGTTTTTGATACTATTTTGTAGTTAACAAGTGATGGTAATTCGTGTGTTACAATTAAGGAGATAATGTGTGTGATATTAAGGTATTTAAATACTTGAGAGAGATTTATAATGTTAGGTTTATGTTTGACAGTATTATATAATTTTAATTTCCTAAAGGGACAGTCGGCGAAACATCATGTGTTGTTTTTAATTTTGATAGTCTATCGACGTCATCTTGATCAGCGATTAGTATCATTGGGGTGGTGTCACTTACACGAATGAATATTTTTCCGTTTCGTACCCAGCAGTAGAGTATTTTTTTTCCATTTTTATCTCTCGGCATTGTTTCAAAAGATATTGATTTTTAGGGGTTAAATGGTCATTAATGTAGATTCTAGTGGATCCTGGAAGCTGTAATTCTGAGACGAACATACCCTTTCTCTTTCTTATTGCTGCTAACAAATCGTCTTTAATGTACCTGCGGGTGAATTTGACCACAATGTTCCTCGTTTTTTCCTTTATTACATTGCGATTTATTCTTGGGGAGATTCTGCTGGCGAAATCCACATCTTCACGGGTGATTTTGCATCCAGCCACAGTACCGATTTTGGATAGTATGTCATATACATTTTTGTTTTTATTTTCAGGAATTCCGCTTATAAAAAGATTATTGCAGCGGTTGTATTGATCGTTGTTATCAATTTGCCTCTCCAAAAGTTCCGTCTTTAAACTCCTTTTTTATAACTTCAACAATTGTTTTTTTGAACTCCGCAAATGTTTTTTCAAGGAAATGAGTTTTGAAGTCATCGAACTTATTATCGAGAATTTGCATCAATTCCGGATTAAGCACACAGTTACTGGCAGACTTCGCGTTTGACCGTGTAGTCATTTTAATGTAATAAATATTGTATTTTTATTATTAATTTATAAAACAGAGGAAGAGCAAAATTCGACAGTATTTACGAACAGTGTTATTGTTGTATTGTTGATCCATCCATCCATCCATCCATCCATCCATCCATCCATCCATCCATCCGTCCATCCATCCGTCCGTCCGTCCGTCCGTCCGTCCGTCCGTCCGTCCGTCCGTCCGTCCGTCCGTCCGTCCGTCCGTCCGTCCGTCCGTCCGTCCGTCCGTCCGTCCATCCATCCGTCCGTCCGTCCGTCCGTCCATCCATCCATCCATCCATCCATCGATCCATCCATCCATCCATCCATCCATCCATCCATCCATCCATCCATCCATCCATCCATCCTACTACTTGGTGTCGTTCATATAAATAGCTTTTTATCCATTTTAGAGCTTTATCGTTTATCCCAACACAGTTTAATTTTTTAATAAGTTTATCATGAGAAATACTATCGAAAGCTTTTTAAGATCTATGAAGATTCCGAGGCATTTCAAAGATTTGTCTAATGTGTTCTGAATAATGTTCGATAATTTGGCAATTGCATCTTGGGTACTTCTATTTTTCATAAATCCATATTGGTTGTCGTGATTTATGTTATTTTTGTTAATAAATTCAGTTAAGTAATCTTTTTTTGACAATTTTTTCAAAAATTTTGGCAATATTTGAAATCAGCGATATTGGACGATAATTTGTCACTTCTTCTCTGTTGCCAGATTTATGAATTGGAGTTATAATGGTTTTTTTTTATATATCGTTGGGAATATTCCGCTTTGAAGACTAATGTTGATTAAATGTGTTAATGGTTTTGAAATATGTTTTTTGATAGCTTTTAGTGTTTCGACAGTAACTCCATCGAAACCTGGTGCCGATCTTCCCTTCATGCTTGAAATGATGTGTTCGATTTCCTGGGCTGAAGAAAGGGGAAACATGTCAATTTTGTTTGAGATATTGACGTTAATGTTCTGTTCGTCATTAGACGGTATTTTTTGTATTTGATTTGCAAGATTTTTGCCTACATTTGCAAAAAAGTTGTTAAATATGTTAGTAGCAGCTGATGGTTTTTCTTCGCATCGTATTTTGATATTATTATGTGTAATACTATGTATTTCATTTTTTTTAATGTTTTTTCTTATCTATGATTTTATCCATTCGTTAACAAGTTCTACAACTCATAAAACATTAATTACTTTTTATAGTTATTTTTTGATTATAATTATTTAGCATTTTTCAATAATGTCTAAATTTAATAAGAATGTTAAAAAAATCTGAAATATATTAGTTTGTAAGTGCGCAAATAAATACACAAATGGACCAATTTTCGTCAAGAAACACATGTCCGTATATATTTTTTAATGATTTTATTGAAACTAAAATTAAAATTCTAAAACATAACTCTGCTAGATAATGTATTGATTTATTTTACTGCATGATTACATTATTTGAAATGGGTGTGGTATAATACAAAAACTTTTTTGAAAATTTAACAAATCTGCCAATGACCTATGGAATAACCTTATTATACTAAAAATTACAAAAAATTCTAAAAATTTATTACATACGAATGCTAGATAAAAGAACAATCTTTCGAAATCCATTTATAATTTTTTGTGGAAAAGAGTCAATACGTCTAAAAACTTTTTTGAAAATGACGTATTTCCGGCTTTCTCTGGTAATGCCCTCTTAAGTTTATTATTACCTCCTACATTTATTTACACTTTTGTTGAAATGTTACTTTGTTAGATTTAGATCTTGGCAATACCTACTAAGTGTTTTTAACGTTTTAACGAAATTCTTGATTTTATGAAACTATATATGTTCATTCCATGATAAACTTATTACTGTTTCCATTAATTCTATTACGAATTTGGTTTTATGATACTATGTACATTCCATGATAACCTTATAACAATTTTCAATAATTCTTTATATATTTTTGATTTTATGACATTATGTACATCCCATAATAACGTTTTAGCAATTACCAATAATTTTTTTCAGAGTTATAATAATCATCAACAATTTTCAATAATTTTATCTAGATTCTACAATATACTTATGTTTTAAAAAATAAATAAATTAGTAAGTTTTGGCGAGTCCAGGCCATCATTCAGATTTTAAATAACATATGGGAGTTGATAAAGGGAGTTGAAGTTATGAAAGTTATTAGGATTTAATTTTGTTAATAATGAGAAATGTTCAACCATGCTAGACTTTCATTGGATTAAGTTGTGGCGAATTTTTTTATTTTTATATTAACTCCACACAGAAGGCCCTGAGGAAAATAATTTCCTTCAGGGCCTATGTCATCTGGGATGCTGTGTGAAGGGTCTTTTTGATGAGAGGAAGGAATGAACATTGGTCTTGAAAAGACCCATGTTGTAGGAAGGAGGAAACACACAGGCCGGAAAATCGGCTGAGCTGTTGAACATAAGAACGAGTCGAAGAAATGACCTGTTCTCATGTGACAAATGTCAACTGTGTACAAATGTTGAGCACGCGTTTGGCGTGTTTCCCGACTATGCACCGGTATCAATGGTGCTAGTTCCTCGGAGCATCTTCCATTGTTATACCGGTAGAACAAGGATAGCATTCCCACCCGACGCCTATGCTTTAAAGATTGCAATCCATCTGTTAAGATGGGAGAATCTATCAAAGGACCAAATTCAACCGTGGGGCGCACTTGTGATTTGTACATGGTTAGCAGTTGTGTACTATTAGAGTATCTGCGGGCCCTGTACAGTACGCCCAGTTGACTGTTTTGATTGATTGGTTTATTAATATTATTTTTACTTTACATTTATTTTCATGGGAGGACGAGGTGTTATTTATTCTTAAAATGTAGTATAGTGTACATTTTAACCTGGTTTTATCACGGCATTCAAATATTACAATGTAAACTACGTTTTACTGAAATAATGCCAAAATAGTCAGTTTTCGAACGCCAAATAATTAAATAATTTATGAATTCAGCATGATGCATCATGTCAAATTAAATTTTAATTTATCATTAAACGATGTGTGTACGCATGGTTAAGATAATTCGATAGAGACTAGATTACATATAATAAACTAGAAATTTATTAAACCTACATTTAAATTTATAGTTTTATAAAGTTTGGCCCATTGCCAGGGGCAATTTCCGATCTAATCCAGATTTTAATTGAGATTAACATTGTAATATTAATGTTTCATTTTCAGAAACACCAAAATAAGTACTTAAATTAATATGCAATGTCGGCTTTTGTTGGAGTAAAAATGAAAATTATCAAAAATTCAGTCATAAAATTGATGTGTTAAAGAACACAACTTTTAGTTTTGTTTTTGAAATTTTTATTTAGATACACGTAATTTTTTTCATACATCTATTAGGAAAATATTAAAAAAATGTACAATTTACGAAGTCAGTAACATTTACAAATCCATTTTTAGAAAAAATATATAACTAGACAAAAATACATTATATGAGATGACTACATATGTGACTAAAATAAAATTAGTAAGTATGTTACAAATCAAAAAACATTTTTTACATATAATGATGCACATATCCTACGAAGAGTGCTGAGACTTTACGGCATTCAGCAGACTGTTTTACTCTTTATAAATCGCTATTTTTAGTGTTGGGAAGCCTAAAGTCTCAGCGTCTTCTCGTAGGATAATTGAGAACATTTTCTTGAAACATAATATTACTCTGCAGATAAGTTGAGAGCATATTATTTATAAGCTTGTACATCATTTCAATGTATTATATGTTGTTTTGTTATTATCATAGTTGAATTTTGTAACATTATTTTAACTCTAGTAAAAATATTGCATTTTAAAATCATCCTTATCCCCCTTCATTGTATAACCTGTTGTTTATTATTTTGGCTTCGTTACATAAGAGTAAAACACTAGAACCATAATTTATAACTGTGGGATCTAACTCAAGAATCTAATGAATTAATTCCGATATGAAATAATCGACACGTTTTTAAATTAGAATTTCAATATTTGTTATTTATTTTTGGGTTGTTAAGCCGTGTTGCGCTACTTTCTCTTTTAGCCAATGTATCGATTTACACACACACACACACACACACACACACACACACACACCCTCACACCCACACACACACACCCTCACACAGACACGCACACAGCGTATAGTGTCCATCATCGGGGCAGATGTTGATGGAAACTGTAACGCTGTCCGAAATGATGTCCGTAACGCTGTCCGAAACGCTGTTCGAAAAGATGATGATGGGCACTGTAACGCTGTCCGAAACGTTGGCTAAAGGAGGAGGTAGCGCCACACGGCATAACACTCCAAAAATAAATAACCAAAATTCTTTTGGCCGTTAAAATCTAAAATCATATCTAGAATTTCAACGTTCAATTTTGATCCATTCCCATATACAAATATTTGCATGGATATTAGAGTAGTGCACACTCTAGTTCGAAAATTAAACATCATTTACTAATGCCGGAGTCACACGAGGCTAGTATTTCAAACTACTACGCCGGCATCCGATCCTGGTTTTCTCTCCTGGCATGGCACAAGCAAAGGCAGTTTACACGATGCTAGGAAATTTTAAGACAGTATCATTGCGGTGATTAAGATAACAATACGTCCGTAAAAACACACGCTAGCATCGTTTGATAGCTTCACCGGTCACCCAAAGCTAATCACAAAGCCACGACAGTAACGGCGCTACCAGCTAAAATAATGGAACTCCACCCTATTAAAATATTCCAAATTGAGAGTCTAGCCTGTTGGCTTCTTCACTAGCTTAGAAAGTTAAAAAAGTTAGAAAACTAAGCAAATTCTGTTTACGTGTAGCCAAAGTTACTAGCTTGCTATATTACTAGCATTGGCTTGCTGTACTAGCTTGAAATACTGGCATTGTGTGACTCGGGCATTAGTCTTCGAAATTTGTATTTTGGTGAAAAAGACCATCCGAGACGATGCACCCACATTGAAATTATTTTAAGATATCATCGGCCATATGCGTAAACGTTCGGGTATTATTAGACGCGAACGGACGACAGTTGACTCTCCTGTAGTACAACTATTTTGACATCTGTTGATATACACCAAAACTTCATATAACTGTCTACAGTAACGACATTTTAAACTAATACATATTTTTATACACTACACTTACTGAAAAAGATAGTCAAATATTTCTGTTTTCTCAAATTCACGCAAAAAAATTCAACTCCTCACAAAACGTATGGAATTTCAAATTTCTCAGAGTAAACCTGGTTAATTAAATACATTTTATAGATATTATGAGACTATGAGTTCGGTTAGTTTGTCTTTTTTGTTACTCTATTGATTTCTTCTTTTGTCATTATTCTTTCGTATAGTAGGGGTCACACGGGGACATAAGGTCTGCCCTCTCTTGAGCTCATCAATCCCGCCGGGGAATGAATGGAGCGGGCATTCATTGACCACATGCTCGGTGGTGTGCACCTTACCGCATTCACACATCGCCGATTCTTTAAGGGCACGTCTATGCACAACGGTTACGGGAGCACCTTATCTTTTTTATGGCGAACCAGAGTTTAAGAGGCAATGAGATTCCAGGCTGACTTTCAGTGGAGTCTTGTTTGAGATTGGCATTTCCACGTTTCCTCCTAACTTCTGGTGAGAGAGGTGATCGGAAGAGTCTCTCTCCTTCCATCCAAAATCTAATTAATTCGTTTTCGGGACGTCAAACGGCATGCCGGGTGAGAGACGACATCATCAAAGTGTGAATCAAAAGCCTAAATCCTCTCCGCACAACGGTTATGGGAGCACCTTACCTTTTGATAATGGACCAGAGTTTAAGAGGCCATGAGATCCCAGGCTGACTTTCAGTGGAGTCTTGTTTGAGATTGGCATTTCCACGTTGGCCGATTATCACTCAAGTTTCCTCCTAACCTCTCAAGGGGATCGGAAGAGTCTCTCTTCTTCCATCCAGAAGGGTTTTCAGGATTCAAACGACATGCCGGGTGAGAGATGACATCATCACAGTGTGAATCAAAAGCCTAAATCCGCTCTGAGCTACCATAGTAAATAAGACTTTAGTTTTCACTTATTTTTTAAAAGTACGTTGGTACACAGCATTTTTCTCCCCTCAGTTTTTATTCTATTACGCATTAAACTCCCCAAACACGTTTAAAAGCGCTTTTCCCCAAATAAACCAGTGTGCCAGAATCTTTCAGGTACATATTTTATCCCTTTCCCGAGATTTACCACCGACAAAGGGATGTTTAACAAAACACAATCTTTTAAAACAACACAGCACATTAAAACACGCACGCCACATTAAGTATTCATTCCCTGAAAATGCTCATAAAGTAAATTCTGATTCTATTTTCCATCAAGACAACACAATTTGAATTTTTTATACACCTACATTGCTTTAAGAATATTTTTATCGGGTTGAATATACAATATTCTGTTTTAAGGGTAGTTTTTTACTTGAGCGCAAAGCAAAATAACCCGGCTGACTGAAAGCTGCGCTTTTTAAAGCTCTTTTTTAACAGTTGTTTTAAGAAAAGGCAACAAGAACTAATGTTCGCCATTCGAATTATATAAATAAATCTTTTTCAAGCAAGTTTTTATTTCACAGTTATTCTTTCTATATTATTATTCGTTCCCGTATCATCGTCGATGGATGACTTCCGTGGTCGAGCTGTAAAATATTTGGCTTTGTACCAAGAGTTCGCAAATTCAAAAACCGGCGATGTACAAATAATATAGTTAGATTTATTTAGGTTCTAATGCAGAACATATTAGCGGTTTGAACTAAAATCATGTATCTTTTGATTTTGTGTTCATTTTGTGAACCTCCTTTCCGAGAAAATGTATTAAATATAGCAAAAAAATTTTCGGGAGTAATAGCTTATGATAGATTTTTTTTTCAATTTGATGTGGCATCTATTTTACCTTCTGAAGGCGTGGTCCAAATCAAAACAGAACAAAAGCCAATAAAATCGGTTGTCTTTTTTATTCTCGATGACTTTCAAATTAAGTGCAATAAGATTTAAAAAAAAAAAAAATATATATATATATTAAAGCGAAACGCTGCGTAGTGGCACCGCTCTCCTACACGACACCGCCCGCTCCTGCTCCGCGATTTTTCGTGACATATTTCTTCTGAAGAAAGATTGATATTAGTTTTAAAGTATGAAATTAATGAAAAAAATATAAATATTTAAAAGTGATAAAAATCCGCCGCATCCACTTCCCACGAAAATTTCAAATGAATTGATTGCATCGTTGAAGTCCTGCGCCGCATCGCACCGCTTGGCACGTGTTGTTCTTTGTCACTTAGGACACTTCCAAGTGGCGGTGACCGTTTGATAATTTCGCGCCGCACCACGTTGAACCTCATCCACGAGATGCAGCGTATAGGATGGATCGTCTATCTTCCGATGAGTTAAAAATGTTGTGCATTTTTTCTCTACCATTAATCTCCATAAATTTTTATTGTTAAGAATCTTTGAAATTTTACCAGAAGAAAATTACCTCCAGCCATAGAGCTATACAATTAATTAGAAGCGACATTGCTTACTACTTCTTGTCGAAGTGTGTTTCACTGTTAGAAAGGGATGATCGGTGCGTGAAGACCGAAATTTGTAGTTACCGGTTGTTCGACGTTAGAGCGTTGAATGACAAAACGGACTAATTTGACGTATAAAAGTGGAACCTGTTTTCTCGCATCATGTTAGATCTAAATACAATACATCAATGCTGCATCGTTTTTCCATCTCATTTCCGATTTTATCCACAGAACCTGGCGTTGGGTTTTTATAGAACTCGGCATTAGTACAGTTACCTATTTAATATAAACAACATTATTCATTATCATAATAGATTTCATAACGTTTATGATGAAGTACACCGGAAAGGATGACAAGTCGTTTTTGCTTATTACCATACAACGTTGTAAGTCTTGCCGTGCAGTCTGCATAACGCACCTATGTACATATAACCAAGAGGTATTTTAAGCCTAGATATAGATTCAACTTTATTGGGTGTTAAGGGTCTTACTTGACTTACATACTTTAACCAGTGATTCACGATATTACTAGGATTAATAAATGCAAATGAAATTTTGGTCTCCGGTTACTTATTGATGACTTCTTTATTTAATTTTTTTTTGTTCAAAATCAAACAAAAAAAATCTTTCGCGTGTCATCACTGGCCACTTAGTCGGGTAACTGCCCAACCTCTTACCCCGCCGCCAACTGTCAAAACACCTACTCTTTTTATATTTTTGTAGAAAATAAATGTCACCGGAGACCAAAATTTCATTTACATTTTTTACTCCAAATAATGTCAGAAATTACTAGTTAAAATAAGTCAAGTACGTCCCTTAACATCCAGTATACAATGATGCTTGGAGGAAAAAGAGATGTGGGAAGATGGGGAACTTACCTGGCTATGGGTTGTGGTTTGTCTAGGTCTTGGAGGCGGATGACCAGGACGTACTGAACCCCAGATTCCTACCCACCCCTCAAACCCTTTTCCTTCCCAGAACTCTCCTCTCCTTCCTTTCCTTAAAAACCCTCCACACAGCATCCCCAAAGATAACATAGGCCCCGAGGAAAATTATTTTCCTCATGGCCTCCTGTGTGGAGCTCATGTAAAAAAAAAACATTTAGAGCTGTCATAATCATAACTGTCGCTAATAAATAACTTATTCGACTGTTGCGAACTCCTACAACTCATAAACTTACGAATACCGACAGTAACCACGCGACAAAATACATTATTCTACTGCAGCATTCACAAGCGGAACTACATTGCCCACTCTCCTATACAACGATTTCACACTATGGGGAATCAGTACTTAGGTGATGTCGACATATTTAACATCAACTTGGCGAATTTTGTGGATGTTGTAAAAAACATATTCCAAAACTATTACTAAACATATGTGTATTTTTGTAAACTGTGTGACTTGTGTGCATTTTTTATCTAATTTTATTTTTGTTATTTCATTATCTATTGAAAAATCATCTGTCATCATTGTACTACCAAACACGTAAAAGCCCTCTGGGCGTTGAATAAATAAAATAAAATAATCATAACTATATAATTAAAGATTCATTTTTATCATACATTATTGTAAGCTCAATATTACAACATTTATAAAACTGGGAAGACTTCGATGGCTGGGTCAAGTGGAGAGAATGACCGAGCATCAAGCACCAAAGTCCCTGCTGAACTCAAGACGGATAGGGCGAAGGAGCCTAGGAAGACCAAGATTAAGATGGAGCGACAACTTCCTCAAAGATATATCTTCCTTGGAGCTTCTAAACTGGAGAGAGCTGGCACAAAACCGAGATGAGTGGAGGAAGACTCTTGAGGAGGCCAAGACCCACCAGGGATTGTAGACCCAAGAGTGATGGTGATAAATAAAATAAATTATTTTTTTCGCAGTCCTTACGCTGTCTTCATAAATTTTATTATTACCTCATTTTCATTTTTTTTACATTAGCTCCACACAGGAGGCCCTTAGAAAAATATTTTCCCTCGGGGCATGTCATCTTTGGGAATGCTGTGTGGAGGGTCTTTTTAGAAAAGGAAGAAGAGGAATTTCTGGGCGAAAATTGCGAAAATGTTTAATAAAACACGACTCGTTTAAAATAGAGCAAAAACAGCATTTAAAGAACACTGTGAATTTTTCATGCACATAACTTGTTAAATGACTGAAACAAACGTGTTAATAATAGTTTTTGGAACATACTTTGCGATTTTTTTTTATCGAGGGAATTCTATAATTTGCGTTTCGGCGTGGGCAAAGTCTAGATATTATCTTCAAGAACGACATATATTTTTTTAAGTGCTTTAAAACTTACCGTGCTCAAGGGAAATATGTAATAAATCGGTAGAAATCCGGGTTGCGGGCCCTTAAATGTTGGTTATGCTTTGATTGGTTGTCGGGGCGGCGTTACCCAAACCCGCCTCCCTAATTGGAAAGATGGCTTTTCGTCCAATTTGCACTCACATCGATTTCATTACGCAAAATTATTAACCTAACTTAAAATTTCCTAATTTAGAAACCAAATTTCACAATCTGAAGGATTGAAGGCCTTACTAACTACAGTAGGACAACATCATCACCAGATAGTAGCTACTCATGTTTCAAAAACGTATTTCCTCAGTAGAATAGGAGGCAGATTCCAGGCAGCTGATAGAGGAGACCTGCAGAAACAGCACCAGCTATCTCCTCGTAGGCTTATCAGATTTCCAGTGTTGGGACTGAATCGCTCATTTCCCGCCCCGCTTCCCCGTGAAATGATTTACAAACAGCGCTTTGTAAAACAAGTCTACGTGCACTAAACAGCTGTGAAATAACTCTCGCTTATTTAGGGGGTATTCTATTACGATAAGATATTAAGGTATTTAAAATTGGGCGGTGACCTATTTATTTTGTTGGACTTTCCCCAAATGTGTAAAACTGGAGTCTTGCTTTACATTATTTAAATGTATTTATATGTGTACATATATATGTATTTGTGTATGTATATGCATATGTATGTGTATGTGCTTATGCATACATATATCTTGTTATATTTTACCTTAAATATTTTATCTTTTTTCTTTCTCTTGTTTCAAATATCTTATAATTTCTATTTCAAACCTATATTTTGTTCTAGTTTTCACACTGCATAACTTATAACGGGCATTAGCCTAGTATGGTAATCAAGAAAAAAACATAAAAGTGTACTTTCAAATTGTATGAAATAATAATAAAAAAAATTACATTGAACAACATTTTACCATGTACCTAATATGCCATTTTTACATTTATTTTTTACATTATCTCCACATACTGTATGGAGGGTCTTTTTAAAGAAATTAAGGAAAATTGTTTATGGAGAATGAAAAGGAAGGAGATGAAGTTCTGGGAAGGGAAAAGGTATGAGGGGTGGTTTGGAATCTGGGGGTCGATGTGTGCAGCAATGATAAACGTACGAATCCATCCCTCCCACTGCGGTGCAAGGCGATGGGTCGAGGTCAAAAGGACTCTCTCAACCAGTCTGTCAATTTGGGAGGCGGAAATTTTGTACCGCCCCGGGAACCTTTATTGGACAACCAACATCTTTGCCATAGGCTACCTCAAGTGGTTTGCTACGTTTAGTGATTAAGCAGGGGTGCCCGGGTTCATGGGGTGAGGTTTGTCTTGGTCTTGGAGGTGGATGACCCTTTTCCTTCCCAGAACTCTCCTCCCCTTCACATCCTTGCAAAAACCCTCCACACAGCATCTCCAAAGATGACATAAGCCCTGATGGAAATTATTTTCCTCAGGGCCTCGTGGGTGGAGCTCATGAAAAAAAAGTCTTTCCCGACCCGGCACGCTCGCAACAGGTGTGCAAAAGCATCCGCCGCCAAGACCTAGTCAAACCTCACCCCGTGAACCTGGGCACCTTACATCACAAAAACGCAGCAAACCACTTTGGGTGACCAAGGGCAAGGGTGTTGGTAAACTAATAAATGGTTCCCGGGGCGGCGGTACTCATACTCTCCTCCCAAATGTCTCGGTTTCTTGATTACAAAGCAAAATAAACTGAAACATGATAAGCTGTCCATAAGGATTTGGAAATATCTACCGGAACATTAATTTTCGAAAGTTTAATAAATAAACAAAAATTTTAACAAAACAAAAAAACGTCTTCAAAAATTCACTAAAAAGTAAGTAAATAATTTCGTATTCTTCTACAACTCCATAATCAACTTACCTTTTCTACTACTCGTCAATATGTAGGTACGATTGTTACTTTTGGAGTCAGTGTCAGTCAAGATAGGTTTGTAACTACATACACAGTTATAGGTGAGATGTGCTTGTGTCGCACGGGCGACTTGACAAAGCGAGAGGCGAGAGCGGGGCCGCGGCGTGAGGGGAGCTGTAAAGTGAACACGCCGCGCCGGGCCGGGTACCTTTGCTGACACCGACTCCAAAAATAACAATCGTACCTACATATTGATTAGTAGAAAAAGTAAATTGATTATGGAGTTGTAGAAGAATACGAAATTATTTCTTTATTTTTTAGTGCATTTTTGAAGACGTTTTTTTGTTTTGTTAAAATTTTTGTTTATTTTTTGATTTTTAGTGAATCTGAAGTACCTACACTAACTAATTTGTCTGAATATGGGTAGACCTACTAAACGTGCTGCTCATATGAGACATACATAATTTGACCATAACGACGTTAGGGTCAAATTAAGAGATTCGGACGAGTTTCGTTAATTTGCTCCTAAGAATTGAAGAGTTCCGTTACTTTGTCATGGATCCGGTAATTAGAACCTAACCAAACTCTCATCAAACTACCCTTGAAGTACATCCTTTCCAATAAAAAAAAAATCGTCGAAATCGGTTAGCGTGGTAATGAGTTATTCGTCCATTTGTCGCGCACATACTTAATGCAAATTTAAGGCTTATACGGTTTTCTCATGGATTCCAGTGTCGAAACTAGACCAAATTAAAATGGGACCACATGGAAAGCACAAGCTTACAAATAAAAAAATAATTATCAATATCGGTTTACCCACTCGAAAGTTCTGAGGTAACAAACATAAAAAAAAATTAAAAAAAATACAGTCGAATTGAGAACCTCCTCTTTTTTGAAGTCGTTTAAAAAGAATAATTTATTTTAAATCGATTAAAAATTGAATTATTTTAAAGAAGTTTTAAATTTGGCAAAAATTGAGGAACTCGAATATTTCATTTGACCCATTAGGTTATTCCAAAAATAAAATAAAAATGCCTATGTGATTCAAACATATTAATAACTAATTTGGCTTGTGAGGCTGTCTGTGAGTAGAACTTTGGTCCAATGAACCCGAATTTGTTTTGTATTTAATAGTCAATGTCAAGTCATTGTACCTGGAATTCAGATTAAGCATTTAAGTTTCGACCTGGAATATAATATTTTAACAGAAAATACTGATAATTGTCTTTTACACAATTGAAACCGACTTGTCACGAATTCAGACTACAGACATACCCTAAATGTAAAGAAATTGCAGAAAATATTTTATATAAATTTATTTTTATTTTGTTAAATTTCTTATTGTTTATCTTTAAAAAGTTAAATCAGTTTTGGTTATTTTTTATTTAAACGAAAGCGTTATTTACTAACTAAACTTACAACATAATATTCAGTAATTTCACCGGTCTGTATTCTCTAAATAATTAAAAAAATATTTACACTATAGTTTTAACACTTTTTAACTAAGATCATAAGTTTCGTCGTTGCGCCGCGCTGTATGATATCAATAAGGAAGATAATTTCCTCCGTGTGGTAAGGTTTATTATTCCCGGCATCCCGGAAAGGCAATCTCTATTGCCTAACCACGGAAAGTAACCAACATTCCATAAATACAGGTATCTAAGGAATTTCATCTGATCTCTCCATATTATGAATCCTGTTGTCTCCATATTTCTTAATATGTATATTTGTATCCAATACTGGGACCAAAGCAGAACAAAATTCAATCATAAGGCGCTTGCATACTTTAGGAGTAATGAATATGCTAATATCAATCTCGCCGGTAATCTGGCCTCACGCAAAAGATGCATTAAACAAAATTTGTCTGCTAGTACCACGTAAACAAAATACATCATGTAATCATAATATGCCTACCAGTAGTTGCACTCAAAAGTTAGTTCATGCATTAGAAATCACATCGGTTGACATAATCCATAAGACCTACCTATTAATTATTTTAATGAAGTGAAACTTCTTTAGCCTGGTTGTGATTTGAAACGGAAGTGTGTCACTAAAATTTATTGTGTGACAGTCCTCGGTTCTAATATAATGCGGTAAATTCAAGGATAAACGCGAACCTCCGCTGCGCTATTAAAGCGCCTGACTCTCAGCGCCCAGAGAGACATCCAGCGAACGTAGGTTCGAATCCTACCAAATCAAAAAAAAAAAAAAAAAAATATTTTTTGTAAAATCAATATTTAATCTTCAAACCACTTTAAAATAAACAGGTAAAAGAAAAGAAAGCGACCTCTGGCGACTGTTTAGTTTCACTTCTATCGCGTGTGAATTGAATATTCTGATTTTTTTTGCTACTAAATGGATTTCTTAATAATAATAATAACAGAAAAATGAAACAATACAAGTTTGTATAAACCACTAATGCGTAAATCCTACCGGTTTCAGAACAAACGTCTTTCTTCAGGGAAAGCTTATAATAATTTGACAGTTTCGAACAATGTTTTACTATGGTAGGGGTGGAGCCGTTGCTAGTTATTAATGTAGATTGGGTGGGTAGGTATTAATGTAGAGTGGGTGGGTAGGGGAACCAATCGATGATTGGGCTATAAGATAATATTTTTTGTTTGTTGATAAAAGATTCATTATTTTTAAGGGATTTTTTTAATTTCCAAGGCTTCTAAGTTATCTAAACGTTTTCCTTTATGATTAATATGAATAATATTTACCCCTGTATTTTTTTCAAAACTATGGTTATTTTCAATGATATCTAGAAAACTACAAGCTAGACAAACAATTAAAAACAACTTATGCCTAAAAATTGCATCCACCGGTTCATTGATCACCGATACGAAAATATATGTACAATGTTTGACCAATGAACGTGATGCTGCCTAAAAATGAATGAATACGGGACCATGCTTACCTGGGATGTAAGTATTGTCTATTAAAAGAAATTTATAGAAAAATCTTACCTTTTATAACTTTTTATATTTTATATTTAAAACTTTGCACCCTTTAAAAATGTCTTATATTTCCGTATTCCACTTTTTATTATTAAATTTCTTGCTTTTAACTTTTTCTTAAATCTTTATACTTTGTATTACTACCTACTCTGTGCTTTATATTTTATAATATACTTTATATACTTTAATATTAATGGCAATAGTTAACTATATTAATGGCACATTTGTGCCGTATATGTCGAAATAAATAAATACATTTTTATGAATATGATGACAAAACATTCCTCACTGAATTATAATTTTTTTTGATTATTTTTGTTTATTTTTATTATTTTATTTTTGATTATTTAATTTATTTGCTCATATATTAATATATTAATATTATCATTATTATTTATTAACGTATTCCACATACATCTAACGAAATCCACATACATCTTTCTGGACCCAGGATCGTCAGAGCGCACTTTTTTAATCCGCGGATATACTAACTGCGCATCGTTTTTGGGTCTGAGTCACGTATTTACAAAGTCTACACCGTTTCAGTTATGGTGACGACTGTAATAGAATAGGTTTTGCTGTGCATAATCAGTCAGTCACGGGAACGACTACAAATTAAACAGCATTCATTTGTTCGCAAAACCAATGAAACAACAAGTCTATTAAGAGTACATAAAGTAACAGAATTCGCTTAGACTTTAATAATACGATTTTACATAAACAAAAATTTTTCGGTGTCGGCGGGAGAGGAGCTGTCAAGTGAACACGCCGGGCCGCGGGTACCTTGGTTGACACCGACTCCAAAAATAACAATCGTACCTACATATTGATGAGTAGAAAAGGTAAGTTGATTATAAAGTTGTAGAAGAATACGAAATTATTTTTTTACTTTTTAGTGCATTTTTTGAAGTCGTTTTTTTGTTTTGTTAAAATTTTTGTTTATTTTTTGATTTTTAGTGAATCTGAAGTACACTAACTAATTCGATTAAGATTCGGCCGAGTATCGTAAATTTGTTCTTCAGAATTGGAGAGTTCCGTTACTTTGTCATGGATCCCATAATCAGAACCTAACCAAACTCTCATCAAACTACCCTTGAAGTACATCCTTTCCAATAAAAAAAGAATCATCGAAATCGGTTGGCGTGATATTGAGTTATTCGTCCATTTGTCGCGCACATACTTGATGCAAATTTAAGACTTATATGATTTTCTCATGGATGCCATTGTCAGAACTAGACCAAATTAAAATGGGACCACACGGGAAGCACCAGTTTTAAAATAAAAAAAAGAATCATCAATATCGGTTCACCCAGTCAAAAGTTCTGAGGTAACAAACATAAAAAAAAAATAAAAATAAAAATACAGTCGAATTGAGAACCTCCTTCTTTTCGAAGTCGTTTAAAAATTAAAATAACTCTTAATTACAACCAACCTAATAGCTTATTTGAAAATACGTTAGTGAAATCCTCTATCGCTGTATGTGTTGGTACATTATGAAAAAGGTAAGAAGAATACACCAACCAATAAATAAACAAATGTTTAAAATTGCCTGTTGATAGAATAAAGTTTTAATAATGAAATTATTAAAAACACTGTTTTTACCACGATAATCTTTATTTAAATAATCAAGCATGTTTCGAGAACGATGTTCTCTTCATCAGGACATTATATGTAAATATATGTTATGTCCTGATGAAGAGAACATCGTTCTCGAAACATGTTGATTTTTTAAATAAAGATTATCGTTGTAAAAACAAAGTGTTTTTAATTATTTAATTAATAAAATGGTGCCACAAAGTGAATTTGCTAAATTTGAAGAAATAAAGTTTTACGCTGGTGAGCTTTGGGAAGGCTGTATGGAACAAAGCTGCCATATAACAATACAAATACAATTGTGAAGAATGAAGGAGGCTGTAATGCAACCAAAACGCACCCTAAATGCCCAGCTTTTTGTATTGCGGAGAGACGATAATATTGCTAGGTTTACACTGGAGGATGTACATAGTACTTAAAAACGGTGACCGGCCAACCCAGAATGAAACGAACTCAGAATCACCTCAGAAAGGTCATCTAATGATAGGTCTTTAAATGATTACGTGATCAGATGGTAAAAAAATGTAAAAATTGGTTAAATAGGTTATGTTAGGTTAGGGTTACCAGCTATTTTTAAAATGATCTTTCTGAGGTGGTTCTGAGTTGATTTTATTCTGAGTTGGCATGGAACCCTTAAAAACACATATTCAGAGATTTTAAATAATCGAGCAGAGTTTTTTTTTCAATTATTTCTGGCTACAAGGGTGTTCTAGGCCATCATTTATAATTACAACAAGGGCGTTCTAGGCCATCATTTATAATTACAGAGAAAGGAAAGGTGAATTTATATATTAATTTTATTTAAATGTGCAAATTTCAGAATTTTATGGAAGATTGGAGTAGAGTTCAGACTTAGAAGAGATGAGATGTTGAATGGAGGGGAGGCAATTTTAGATTACGCTTGATAAAAGAGAGGATATTTATTTAGAGAGGGACAACCAAAAAATAAATAGACCACAGAACGTATAATCTGGGGAGTCAAGCACATGAATTTTAAAAAGGTGAGAAGGAACGGAACAGTATCCGATTTTCATTCGAATAAGTAAGGAAATTTCTTTTTTGGAAAAATGGGGGAATTTTTGAAACCACGGTTTTGATGGAATAGTCCTTTGCATTGAGACGTAGCGGTCACCATTGACTAGCAATGTTCCAATACTTTGTCCAAACATTGCGGGATCTATATTTAATAATGGAAAAAATATCAATAGGGGAATATGGTTTCTGTTTAGGAAATATAGATAGATATGTTCATCAACAAATTATTTATTACTGCGTTTTCGATCTTAAAAAAGTTTAACTAAACACCGAAGTCAAAACTTAAAAAAGTGTTTGATTAAACGTAGGTCGCTCACAAAAACAGCCTCACAGAAATTATCTCAAGTTGGCATTATATTTTTGAGGCAAATAAATCATGGAAAAACTTTTAAACACTGACAGAAAATTTGGGAAATAAATTATAATATTTGAAAATATTTCGAAGACATCCGATTAAATTTTGTAGTTGTGGACAAAGAATTTCGCATTAGAAATTATTGTCTTAACCCTGTGACCGCTAAGTAACGCATAAAAAATAATTTAAATATTTACCTTCAAATATATTATATATTTATATTTTTCATTATTTCATAAATGTTTAACTACCACACTAGGTCAATGCCAAATATGAAAATAAAAAGTAAGCTAAAAAAAAAAAAAATTAAACCTTTTTTAAAATAGATGTAAAAAAAAATTAAAATTAAAGTAAGTAATTTCTTAATATCTACATAAACTTTTTATCATATAATATTAAGAACTTAATATTGTTTAAAGAAATCTCTTCCCCTTCCAAATATACGGGTTTTAAAAGGGGATTTAGATTATAACATGTCAAGTATTAAATACATTTTTAAATTTCGTCCTTCAATAAAGAACGCGGAAGTAATTTAAGAGGGCATTACCAGAGAAAACCGGAAATACGTCATTTTCAAAAAAGTTTTAGACGTATTGACTCTTTTCCACAAAAAATTATAAATGGATTTCGAAAGATTGTTCTTTTATCTAGCATTCATATGTATTCAAAAAAATTGTCTATGGTTAAATTTTACAAGTTGCTAAGTAATTGCTCCAGTTAAGAAAGTCATTATAAAAACGATTAACTAATCCATTTTTTGCTCAATTGCATCAGTGAAAATAGTGCTTTAAAAGCTGTATTGAGTGTTGTGGATTTTCACATTTGCATGACAGTGGACTGCAAAAGTGGCAAAAAACAGTTGCAGACTGACAGCTACAAATAACCATCACAACAATAATATTTCCATATTGTGAAATTACTTTAATAAACATTTAATATGCCTCTTTTCGACAAAACTCACTGTTCACAGTGTAAAAAGGCAACAAATAGTGAAAAAGATATTCGTTGTGCAAAATGTAATATGTACTTCCACACTACATGCAGTGGGCTAACTCGCGCCTAATTACAGTCGATCACGGCGAAGTCGGCACATACTTTATCGTTTATATGCGACCTCTGCTTCACACCAAAAACGGCTACAAATCATGATGAAAAACTAATAGAGAAGCTGAGCGCCGAAATGAAAAAATTACTGAAGTGTGAATTAACTGAAGTCAGCAAAGCAATTGATTTCTTCTCAAAAAAAAATTGATGACTACGAGGAAGAAAAGAAAAAAATGTACCAAAAAATAAAAGATGTTCAAACTGAAAATAAAAATCTTAAAATAATGATGAATAAAATACAACAAAATGCTCTAGAGACTTCTCTAGAGATACATGGGCTTGAAATAAAAGAAAACGAAAACCCAAACATACCGGTGGAACTCATTCTTAAAAAATTAGAGTGCGAAGAACCACTATTAGACAAGAATATTGTAAGTTGCTACTCGACAAAAAAATTTATCACTTTAAAAATGAACACCAAGGAAGCTAAAGACAAAATTCTTTCCCAAAAAAAGAAAGTGGGTTTATTTTCCAAAAGAGATTTGAAATACTCCTCTTCGGAAAAGAAGATTTACATTAATAAAAAGCTTACGGCCGCCAACAACCAACTTCTCTGGCTAGCTCGATCAACCAAATCATTGGGCTACAAATTTGCGTAGACGAAAAATGGAAATGTAATGCTTAGAAAAAATCAAGACTCCCCTATAATATACGTGAATTGATATTCCGCTACAATAATTCGGGTACCATACAGGAAAAAATCACTCTGGCATTGACACTAAAATGGCTGACGAAAACAATAACATTGTTCCTGAAACTCGTAAATGCGATAATTGTAATGAAATAAATACAATTTTCGACAATACTAACTTCACCATGATGAACAGAAGTATCCGAAAACATTTTGATGAATTATGTATCCTTCTCAATTCTCTATCTTTCCAGCTAGATATAATAATACTCACTGAAACTCAAATGCGAGAATGTGTTCCTTTCAGCTTATCTAATTTTAATACCTTATCGATACCTTCTAGACATACCTCACATGATAGCCTCACATTATTTTATAATATCCAATCTGTATCCAACATTAACGTAAATACACTAAAATTCAATTATTCAAATGCTGTCCATGTAACTTTTACCCTAAAGGGAAAAAATATTCAATTTCGGCCATATATCGATCTCCCTCTTTATCCACTAGTCAATTCATTCTCGAAATGGAATCTTTAATAACTAAAATTAATATGAACCAATTCGATTTTTCCTTCATTGTTGGGGATATCAATATAAACATTCAAAACGCATTATTGAATCAAACTGCCAATGAATACTTAAACCTACTGTACAGTAAAGGTGACCTGTCTTACGTGAACAGTACTACTAGGCCCAATTACCCTAATGATTCATGTCTGGATCACATTTTTCTGAAATCCAACAAAATTTACCCTCATATATCTGCCACCTTAAAAGTTGACATTACAGACCACTACCCCACTTTCTACGGCCATTGTATTGTAAAATCACCAAGCTACACAGATCCCAATAATCATCAGCAAATCACAAAAAAATTAATTACCTATCTCTAGACATCTCTCTGACAACCGAAACATGGGACTCAGTGCTTTCTGTTAATGATCCAAATATATCTTTTAACAATTTTTATGAGATCATTCAAAATCATATTGAAAAATGCTATGAACCAAGAACAGCACCAAAAAGTAAACACAGACGCATAAAACCATGGATTACACGTGGTCTATTAATTTCAATTCAACACAAAAATAAACTGTTTAAAGCTTACAAAACTCACGAAAACCATTGCATATCCAACAATGAAACACAAAATTATAACATACGGAACGATTATATTATATACAGAAATTACCTAAACACTCTCATAAAAAAATGCAAACACCAGTACTATTCTGAGCAACTCCAAAAAGCACATAATGACTCACGAAAAACATGGAACATCATAAATGAGATTTCAAACAGGAATCAAAAGGAACACAAAGTTCCTCAAAAAATTGTAACCGAGAACAATATAATCTTAGAGAATGTTGAAGACATTGCAAACAATTTCAATTACCTTTTCACTAACATAGCCTCTACCCTAATTAGACAATAACCCGTCTCTTAGCTTACACTCTCAGCATGTACCCTCAGACTTTTTAGAAACTAAAAATTATACCTCTGAATTATCTGAATTTATTGAAATAACAGAAGTCGAAATATCAAACCATATTGATAACATAAACGTTAGGTCTGTAGATGGTCCTGACAACTTAAGTAATGCTACAATTAAATCTATGAAAAAACATATAGTCAGACCACTACACCATATATTTAACACATGCATCAGTAATAGTATTTTTCCGAATAAATTTAAATTTGCTAACATCATTCCCATACACAAATCAGGACCTCGATGTAAAACAGACAACTACAGACCAATCACATTAACTTCTCAATTGTCTAAGATATTAGAAAAATGCCTAAAAAAACGAATCATCGATTTTCTAGAATCTCATTCACTCCTATCAGCTAACCAATATGGCTTCAGGACTAAACTCAGTACTGATGATGCTATATTTAATTTAACCAAAAATATTTATTCTAACCTAGACTCAAACATTAAAACTCTAACCATTTTTCTAGATTTAAAGAAAGCCTTTGACATAGTCAACCATAAAACTCTTTTAAAGAAAATGACCAACATTGGAATTAAAAATAAATACCTCATGCTGTTACAAAATTACATATTAAATCGGCAACAATGTACAAAAATTGGAACACGTTTGAGTAATTTTGACACAGTAAAACATGGAGTTTCACAAGGGACTGTATTAGGGCCGCTACTCTTTTTAATCTATATAAATGACTTGTGTAATATTGTTATACCTGGTAAAATATTCTCATTTGCTGACGATACTGCAATAACAGTCCAAGGAAAGACATGGGAAGATACAACTAATAAAGCTAACAAATGTATTTCTATTGTCAAAGAATGGCTAGATAGAAACCTTCTTACTTTAAATTACGAAAAAACTCTATGTATTCCTTTTTATATTACACAGAAGTCAGCTCCCAAAACTAATCTCAATTTAAAGTTTCGTAATATTAATTGTAACCCAACCACATGTTCTAACTGTGAAGAGATGAAATCAGGAAAAATGATTAAGTACTTAGGTGTAACCATAGATTGTCAACTTAAATGGACCAACCATATAGAAAATACTGTTAACAAACTCAGATACTTAAATTATATTTTTAAAAGAATGTGTAACATAGTAAATATAAAAACCATAAAACTAGTTTATGATGCACTAGTCCATTCATCTCTTTCCTACGGAATAATTGGCTGGGGTGGAGCTTACAATAATCATGTAAAACCTTTAGAAATTGCCCAAAAATCAATTATTAAGATTATGTACAAAAAAAATAAATCGTATCCCTCCAAACAATTGTTTAAGGAAACTGATATTTTGGACCTTAGACAGACCTATGGACTTCAATGTCTTAAATTTATTTACATGCGTCCAAATAACTTTCTAAAAAATTCAAATCATACCAGCCAAAGACGTGACACATGTGAGTATGCAGTACCCCACTGCAAAACTAGGTTGTCCCAAAGGCATATTAGTTTTATAGCTCCAAAAATGTATAATTTACTATGTACAACCTTTAAAGAGAACATATGTCAAAATCTTCAATCTTATAAAAAATATATCAAAATTTGGCTAAAAAACACTGAAACAGATATTTTTTTCTTATAAGTTTAAATAAAGCCATTAAATATATCTATCATTGGACAGCTTTTAGAGAAGATTTATAATATTGTTTGCTAGTTTATTTTGTTTGTTTTTTTATGTTTTTAAATTGCACTTGTAACATATATTCTTACAAAACTTACAAATACAATAATAACAGTGCAGACTGTTATTATGCTGTAGTTTTTAAATGCATTTATTCAGTTACTTTTTTTTTTTAAATCCCTTATTTATGTATACTTAAAATATTCATTATAACCATAGAAATAAAAGTAAAAAATCTATATTATACCCACGCACAGGCATTGCCTTTGTGGGATTTTTTTGTTCATACATTAATTATATTACAAAAAACGATACAACCAAAACAAATTGAAATGCTATTATCAAAATGTCAGAGGCATGAAAACTAAACTTAAGGACTTTAAAACACATGCCCCGACTCTGCATCATGACATAATCATTCTAACGGAAACCTGGCTGGAACCATCAATCAACTCTGCTGAGCTCGGTCTACCCCATCATCATATTTACCGGTCTGACAGAAGTCAACATACCAGCTCTAAATCTAGAGGCGGCGGCGTCATGATAGCTGTCAACAAGGAACATCCCTCAAGACTTCTGAAAACCAAAAATTCTAATGTGGAACAAGTTTATATCTTAATGAACGGTAAAAATCAAAAAAATATCATAGGCTGTGTTTATATTCCGCCATCATCGGATATAAGTGTATACAAGAGTCATTTTGAGGATATTGAACAACTGTCATACAAATTTCCAAATAGTAAAATCACTATCATCGGTGACTATAATCTACCAAGAATCAATTGGGGCACCCGCGACAATTCCACAGTATCACAAAACTCTAGCTTATCTGAAATAGAAAAAGAAATAGTTGAATTATGCGATTTCCTTAACCTAGCTCAATTGAACAATGTAAAAAATGACAATAATAGATTACTAGATCTTGTTCTTTGTACCGATATAGCAACTGTGGTTGATAAGTCCCTCGAATCAGTTCTTGCTCCTGATTCTCACCACCCACCTTTAGACATTACTATATTATGTAACCCCATAAAATACCAAATTAAAAACCGGACTCAATTTCTTAACTTTAATAAAGCCAATTACGTCGCAATACGCGATTACCTATATAACACCGACTGGTCTATACTAGAAGGAGATAATCTCGACGAAAATATTAACGCCTTTTATGAACATCTATATAAAGCCATAGAAAACTTTGTTCCAATAAGCTATAAATTTTCTTCAAATTTCCTTACCTGGTTTAGCAAGGACCTCATTAACACAGTAATCGAAAAGAAAAAAGCTCATAAAATTTACAAAGAAACAAAAAATCTTTCCGATTTTACAATTTTCAGCAAACTACGAAAAGACTGTAATAAACTATCAAACATTTGTTATAATAACTATATCAAGAATGTTGAATTTTCAATTGTTAACAATGTAAAACATTTCTTCAACTATTGTAAAACACAAAATAACAATAACTTTGGCATACCTGAAACAATGCACTACAAACTGAAAACTTCGTGTAAAATCAAAGAAACTGTCAATTTATTTGCAGACTTTTTTAAAGATGTGTATGAAACTGATATCCCTGATGAACACATTCCAAAATTTGAGTCAGATATAAATTTACAACTAAGTGAGATACATATTGAGATTAAAGAAATTGCGGCATGTATTAAACTACTGGAACCTAAATCTTGCTCAGGGCCAGACAAAATTCCCCCCATATTTCTTAAAAACTGTGCAGGCAGTGTCTCTTACCCACTGTACCTACTCTTTAATCAATCACTTTTAACGGGTATGTTCCCGCAAATATGGAAAAACAGCTTTCTTACTCCAATATTTAAAAACGGAGACAAGTCTTTAGTTGAAAATTACAGACCAATATGCATACAATCGTCGATACCGAAAATTTTTGAAAAGTTAATACTTCAAAAAATATGTTCTTGTATAAAATTTAATATTTCATCATTTCAACACGGTTTTGTCTCTGGCCGATCTACCTTAACTAACCTTACACTGTACGAAAATTTCATCTCAGATGCCCTTGCTAATAGAGAACAAGTTGACTCGATTTATACGGATTTTAGTAAAGCCTTTGATAAGGTTTGCCATAAAATTCTTATAAATAAATTGTCTAAACTAGGAATAAGTGGTAAATTGTTAAGTTGGATTAAGAATTACTTATCAAAACGTGTACTTACTGTCTGGATTAAAGAACACTTGTCTTACGAATTTGAAGCCACTAGCGGCGTGCCTCAGGGTTCGCACCTTGGTCCAATATTATTTATACTATTTATAAATGATGTCACTTCCATATTCTCTAATGTTAACATATTATTATTTGCCGATGATATGAAAATATATAAAATCATTAAAAATACGTATGACTGTTTGTCCCTACAAACCAATTTTATTAAATTCGCAGAGTGGTGTACAATTAACAAACTTACACTTAACATTAAAAAATGTCAAATCATGAGTTTCTTTAGAATTAAAAACCCTATCAAATATAACTATTCACTTAACAATCACATTTTATTGTCAGTACCTGTAATAAGGGACCTCGGAATAACCTTCGACACTAAACTACTATTTACCAACCATATTGATATCGTAACTAATAAAGCTATGAAAATGCTGGGTTTTATTCTAAGGTTATGTAAGGATTTCAAAAATATCCACACATTTAAAATACTATACACAACTCTGGTTAGGAGTCATTTGGAATATAATTCCCCCATATGGAATCCTTTCTACAAAAGCCACGCAAACTCCATTGAAAGAATCCAACGCAAATTTCTGAGATCAATTAATTTTAAATTAGGAATTCCCGCGGATGATATAAACTATAATTCTCTTTTACAAAAAATGCGACTCTTATCGTTAAAAGATAGAAGAATAATTAATGATCTTATATTTTTATTTAAAATACAGAATAACTGGTTTGACTCCCCTGAATTGGTATCGTTAATAAATTATCATGTACCTTGCAGACCAACTCGATTCAAAACACCTTTTCACTGCAACAATAATAACACCAATGCAGGACAAAATTCAATCATAAATCGCCTGCATACTTTAGGCAATGCATACGCTAATATCGATCACGCCGCCGGTAACCTGGCCTCATACAAAAGATGCATCAAACTAAATTTGTCTGCTAGAACCACGTAAACACAATACATCAGGTAAACATAATATGCCTACCAAATTAATGAATACCCTAGAAATCACAGGTACCTACTTGTAAAATTTATCATATCGGCGTCGTTGACATCAAGTTGACATAATCCATGATACCTACCTATTAATTATTTCACTTTTTATAAAAAAAAAAATTCTTGCTTCTAAGAGGATTTCTTACTTTTATAACTTTTTATATTTTATAACTTTAAATATTTATTAATTTTTATAATTTATATTTAAAACTTTCTACCTTTCAAAGATATCTTATATTTCTAAAATTAATGAATACCTTAGAAATCACAGGTACTTACCTACTTGTAAAATTAATCATATCGGTTCACATATACTTGGTCAAAGGTTCACATCGTTGACATCAAGTTGACATAATCCATGATATCTACCTATTAATTATTTTTACTTTTTATAATTTTTTGTTCTTGCTCCTAAAAGGATTTCTTACTTTTATAACTTTTTGTATTTTATAACTTTTTATATTTATTAATTTTTATAATTTATATATAAAACTTTGTACCTTTTAAGGATATCTATATTTTACTTTTTACTATAATATTTTTAACTTTTAACTTTTGTTTTTACTCTTTTCTTAAAACTTTATACTTTGTACTCTTTTCTTTATATTTTATACCTACTATACTTTATATATACATGTATGTTAATGGCACATGTTGTGCCGTGTATTTCAAAATAAATAAATAAATAAATAAAATATTAAGTTTTTTATATACTTTTCATTATTTCATGTATGTATTATATGTATTGTATCAAAAAATTTCAATAAAAAAAAAAAAAAAAAAAAATCGACCATATGTAATCGACCACCACAACACGGGCATGTGCCTAGCATGGTGGTCGAAAAATCCCCAACATTTGTAAAAAACAAATTTTCAATGAATAAAGAAAACTAACAAAAAAAAAGAAAAATAAATTTTGAGAATTTTTTTTAATTTTTAGTACAATAAGGTTTATCCATAGGTCGTTGGCAGATTTGTTCAATTTTCAAAAAAGTTTTTGTATTATACCACACCCATTTCAAATAATAAAATCATGCAGTAAAATAAATCAATACATTATCTAGCAAACGTATTTTTTAGAATTTTAATTTTAGTATCAATAAAATCGTTAAAAAATATGTACGAACATGTGTTTCTTGGCGAAAATTGGTCTGTTTGTGTATTTATTTGCGCACTTACAAACTAATATATTTCAGATTTTTTTAACATTCTTATTAAATTTAGACATTATTGAAAAATGATAAATACTTATAATCAAAAAATAACTACAAAAAGTACATTATTTAATAGTTTTATCATCACGCCTTTCAGCATTTTTGGATGAAGGTATAAATTAAAGCTAATTTGAATTGAAATAAATTCGATATTGAGTTATAATTTTAAAAAGGTGGTACGGAGAATAATTAATCTTTCTCATTGTAACCGCCCTGCACGATCGGAAGAACAACTTTCGACGAAATGTGGATTTTCGTCCGCTGGCTGGTTAAACGCTCTTAACCCTCTGACCGCTAAGTAACGCATGTAAAATAAATTTAATATTTACCTTCAAATATATTATATATTTATATTTTTCATTATTTCATAAATGTTTAACTACCACACTAGGTCAATGCCAAATATAAAAATAAAAAGTAAGCTAAAAAAAAAAAAAAAAAATTAAATCTGTTTTAAAATAGATGTAAAAAAAAAATTAAATTTAAAGTAAGTAATTTCTTAATATCTACATAAACTTTTTATCACATAATATTAAGAACTTAGTATTGTTTAAAGAAATCTCGTCCCCTTCCAAATATACGGGTTTTAAAAGGGGATTTAGATTATAACATGTCAAGTATTAAATACATTTTTAAATTTCGTCCTTCAATAAAGAACGCGGAAGTAATTTAAGAGGGCGTTACCAGAGAAAACCGGAAATACGTCCTTTTCAAAAAAGTTTTTAGACGTATTGACTCTTTTCCACAAAAAATTATAAATGGATTTTGAAAGATTGTTCTTTTATCTAGCATTCGTATGTAATAAATTTTGAGATATTTTTTTATTTTTAGTATAATAAGGTTATTCCATAGGTCGTTGGCAGATTTGTTCAATTTTCAAAAAAGTTTTTGTATTATACCACACCCATTTCAAATAATAAAATCATGCAGTAAAATAAATCAATATATTATCTAGCAAACGTATGTTTTAGAATTTTAATTTTAGTATCAATAAAATCATTAAAAAATATGTACGAACATGTGTCTCTTGGCGAAAATTGGTCTGTTTGAGTATTTATTTGCGCACTTACAAACTAATATATTTCAGATTTTTTTAACATTCTTATTAAATTTAGACAATATTGAAAAATGATAAATACTTATAATCAAAAAATAACTACAAAAAGTACATTATTTAATAGTAGCAACTATCACAGAATTGTATAAGAGAAACGCCTTATGCCAAATTTATAAAGAATATTTTATTCACAAAATTCACCCCTCAGATAGCATAAGCAATAGATTCAAAACTAATGGCTTAATAGCCATCCCTATGCTAAGAACAACCACAGCTCAGCACCACTATTTGTATTTAGGTGTAAGATGGTACAATATATTATTATCCAAAAACAAAATAAACATAACAGAAACGCTGAAATATGAATTATTCCAAAAACAAATTAAGTCTCTGAAATTGGATAGTGATATATATATATTTTTTTATTTTTTTATTTATTTATTTTTTTTTTTATTTTTTTTTAGCATATAAAATATAATGTACATTTAGATGATGTATTAATTTGCTTACATGTTCATATTCAAATATGTTAATACCACTCTTCCATGGAAGCGTTAGCTTGTGTCTGGAAGAGTAGTGTACATTTTTTAATGCTATACAATCTTAAATTACAATGTGAATGTAAAAAACAATAAGTTGTAAGTTCGGTGATATGTGATTATAAGTATTTATCTACTATCAAAACAATTTTACTGTTTGGATAATGTGTCCAGAATTATTGTAATTAGTTGCTAAAAACAATACAAAATTTAACTTATTTGAAGAATGGAGTATCACTTGGAAACTGAGTTATAAGTAGATTAGATTATATTATATTGTATTATATTATATTGTACCCTTAATGTAAATTACCCCTACTGAAAATTGTAATATTTAATATTTAAAAAAAAATGTATTGTTATTGTCCTTCATTAACTATATTTTTTTCTTAATTGTGTACTTATCTAAAATAATGTTGAACTTTTATTACATAAGTTCTTTGATAATTGTTTACACTCATTGGAACATCATTATTTTTTTTGCATGTAAATACTCCTCCCATAAACACGAGCTCCTAGAGCTCAACTTATGGAGTAGTAGAATAAAATGTCAAATATTTTATAACCTACCATATTATGTAACCATTTGAAATATGTAAACAAAAAAAAATCGTGAAAAAAAAAAAAAAAAAAAAATAATAATTTAAAAAAGCTGGTACGGAGAATAATTAATCTTTCTCATTGTAACCGCCCTGCACGATCGTAAGAACAACTTTCGACGAAATGTGAATTTTCATCCGCTGGCTGGTTAAACGCTCTTAACATCGCGAAATGGAGTTAATAATTCATACAAGTATATTTCATGATGCATGAAAATTGCACTCAATCAATTTGATGACACAGAGATCGGGTAGCGTTTGAGCTTTTTTAAAGTCGGTAAACACTCAGTTTGTTTGACTATATCAACGTCAATAACAAATATATTTTTTAATTAAATGAAAATAACTAACTTTGTTTACACTAGTATTTTTAATAAAAAAAGGTAAAAATGTTTCAAAACCAATGGTTTCTTCATCAGGATACAAAGTACCTACATATTCTGAAAATTAAAATATATGAGAATTCAACCATACTTGCACAAACAAAATATAACAATATGCGGTAATTAATTAGTTATTATTATAACAAATAATTATATAAAATAAATAAAACTATCATAAATAATAGCGAAGCTAGCCGTCTATAATGGGGTACTGGTAGATACCTAGACCTACCCTGATGTATGACAGTGAGGCATGGAAGTGGCAGTGGAAGGATTAAAGTAGACCGAATGCTGTAGAAATGAGATCCCTGAGGCGTATGTGGAATAAAACCATGTAGGTACGATCGTGTGAGAAACGTGGCGATCAGCAAATAATGCTAAACCGATGTAAGCGTAATGAGTAAGATTAAGAGTGTAAGGAGAATATATGACGCAAATGTGAATGGTAGAAGAAGTCGGGGACGTCCGAGGAAGACTTGGCACGATCAAATGAATCAGATACTTGAGTCAGGCCATGTCAAAAGTCAGAATAATAGGAGAGTATGTATGAGACGATGTATGAATGTGAGTGAGGCAAAGAGTGTGTACCAAGACCGAGTATTTATGCGGTCCGTCTTCCCTGCCTACTCTCTGTGATGGTTAGTTAGTTAGTTACATAATTATCATTTTAGCCTTACCCCTCGGCAGCATCCGTGGTTAAGTGTTAAGGTTCTCGACTAGAATCCGATGGTCGCCGGTTTAAATCCCGGCGTGCGCAAGTTAATTTCATTTGATTGAATTGTGTTATTTCACAATTTAATCATTTAAAATTGTATAACGTATATTTGCGGCACGTTCCAGATTCGAAGGTACTCTCAGTATCGTTCTAGTGTAAGACCACGATTCAGAATTTAAACGTTGCTCGAAAAAGCTTTAGACGTATTTGGTGACTAGATCTGAATATCTAGGTATTTCCTCGGCTTCCTCTTTCCAATCTCCTTCCCATTCCCACTCCATTCAACCTCACAATAAACCCCAATTGGTGATGCCATAGTCTCACTGGCTCCAGGAAAGATCACCGTCTATGTGAAATTTCCAAAAACTCTGCGCAAATCCCGGGCAACGCCGGGGACTCCAGCCAATAATCTTACTAATATTATAAAGGCCAAAGTTTGTATAGATGTATGTTTGTTACTCTTTCACGCAAAACCTACCGAATGGATTTTAATGAAACTTTACAATAATATAGCTCATACATCAGAATAAGATATAGACTACAGCTCAGAGCTCTGGCATTATGAAATTTGTATAAAAAAACTGCAATCAGTGGCACGCGAGCTGTGAATGATTGTAACGGGTATAGACGGGATGGCGAGGGTGGGGGGAGGGGGGAGAGTGGGGGAGTGGAGTGGGGATAGGGAAGGTAGAGGAGACGAAGTGGAAATTCCCCTAATACTATGTGAGCGAAGCCGGGGGCAAAAGCTAGTTTTATATATTTTAAAATAAAATTTCGCTGTAGGTATTAGCTTTTCTTTCAAGTTTTTACTTATTTATTTGGTACGTTATCTCGGACTCACACTCCAATAATATTATTAATTTTATTCTGAAACTAGATTTATTCAAGGTCCATTCAATTGGGTCAGGACCAGTTCTTTGTAAAACTTCTTCTTCTTTTATTGAAATAAATTTACAAACCTGGCGGTGTTTCCCCAAATCGACCAAGGGGCATAACTTTTTGTTTAACTATTTATGGGAAAACTTTCTTCGCAAAAGTTGAATTGTACAACGGAGGGCGTATTTTGCGGCCTTGGACGAACTGAAAATTAAGTAGACCGATATTTTTTTTGTTTTTCCAATAAACACGTCATTATAGTCAGTTGTCAAAATGGAAGGATGGTTGAGAAATGTTTGGCACTAATAAATTCGATTTATTTAATTGATTTATTAATTGACGTCAGTATGAATACGTAGTATAAAATTTTAAATAATGTGACGACTATTTAAAGTGAAAATTAAAAAAAAAAAACAGTGAAAACTGATGATAAATCTTCTTCTTCGATGGCGCTACAGCCCATATCGAGCTTTGGCCTCCTGCAACAGTCGCCTCCAACTCCTCCTGTCCTCAGCGGCTGACTTCCAATTTGGTACCTGGAGAAGCTGTGCTGCATCCCCACTTACTTCGTCTTCCCACCTCAGTCTGGGTCTTCCCACTTTTCTCTTTCCACCTGGGTGTCCAGTCAAAATTCTTTTTGGGACGCGTGTATCCGGCATTCTCTGTACATGCCCTGCCCATCTCAGCCTGATGAGTCTCATTTGTGCTGAGATGCTGAGGGCCTTATATATATCATACAATTCTGTATTGTGCCGGATGCGCCACTGTTCACCCTCTTTCACGGGTCCACATATTCTTCTCAGCACTTTCCTTTCAAAAGTATCCAGCATTTCAGCCATCTTTACCGTCAGTGTCAGCGCCTCCCATCCTTATGCCAATACAGTTCTAACAATGGTCTTATATATGGTTATTTTGGTTTTTCTGTGGACACTACGTGACTTAAACACTGGCAGCAAAGAGAAGTATGTTTTGTTGGCTGCTGTGAGTCTCCTTCTGATTTCTGCTGGATCCTCATTGTTCTCTGTCAGACTGGAGCCCAGGTAGGTGAATTGATCGACCACTTCGTATGAGTAGTTGTCTTTAAATTGTGCACTACTTCTTCTTCTGTGTGAAGGGTTCCTGCTCTGTATAATCATTTTCGTTTTGTTAACATTAACCCGCAGTCCTACTTCCCGTGCCGCTGTTTCTAAAGGATCGAAGACCTCCTTAATAGCTGAAATTGATCTTCCGACAATGTTAATGTCATCCGTATATCCGACAACTTGACTGCTGTTGAAACAAATATTGGAGCCAGTGTCTATTAGCGTTTTTCTTATTACATGTTCGAGCACAATGTTGAAGAGAGTGGGAGCCAGATCGTCCCCCTGTTTTAATGCCTGCGATACTGTGAATTCTTCCGACAATTCCCCATCTATTTTGACCTGACATCTTGAGTCTGACATTGTGGCTTTGATGAGCCTAACCAATTTTCTGTGATAAATATCTATTAAATTTATGACTGCTTTAAACAAGGTATGACAAAAATCATTGTGATGTAATTTTTCATTCAACCCTCAACCGGAATTGCGGGTCCATTTGGACCCGAAAAAATCTAAAATTAATTTCACTCAACCTTTCTCAAAAATTTTTCTTGAAAGAAAGATGGTTAGAATATTAATGATTTTCATTGAAGTTGAAAAAAAATTCGAGTGCAGTTTACACGCGGTAGAAGCAAAACTTTACCAAAACAATCTCAACCAATACTCGAAATCTACATCTCCTTTCCCTCACCACTACCTTTAGCCTCACAACATTACCCATTTGGAGATGCAATAGTCTCACTGGCTTCAGACTGTGTAAACAGTGTGTAGACAGTCCTGGTGTAACTCTAAGTGACCAGCTCAGTTACCGGGGCTCCATCGAAACTAGAATTAAGTTAGCCTCTCAGAAACTGGGCGTATTGTACAGGGCCCGCAGATAATAGTACACAACTGCTAACCCTGTACAAATCGCAAGTGCGCCCCACGGTTGAATTTGGCAGCCACCTCTGGTCTGGAGCTCCAAAATACCTAAAAAAAAAACCTTGACTCTGTGCAGAAACGGGCGGTCCGTTTGATAGATTCTCCCATCTTAACAGACGGACTGCAATCTTTAGAGCACAGGCGTCAGGTGGGAATGCTGTCCTTGTTCTACCGGTATTACAATGGAAGATGCTCCGAGGAACTAGCGTCATTGATCCCCTCGGCACCGGTGCATAGTCGGGAAACACGCCAAACACGCGCCCAACATTTGTACACGGTTGACATTAGTCACATGAGAACGGGTCGTTTCTATGACTCGTTCTTGAGTTCAACGGCTCGGCTGTGGAACGATTTGCCGGCCTCTGTGTTTCCTCCCTCCTTCAACATGGGTCTCTTCAAGACCCGTGTTCACTCCTTCCTTTCCTCAAAAAGACCCTCCACACAGCATCTTCATAGGCCCTGGGCCCTGAGGGAAGTTATTTTCCTCAGGGCCTCCTGTGTGGAGTTAATGTAAAAAAAAGACGGAAGTAGTTGGGAATCACGTTTTTTTTACTGGGCGTAACAAAGTCCTATTTTATGTCGGCCGTTGTGCATTTCGTCAGTCTGTAATTTTTTTGCGCGTTCCGTTTCCAGTTCAAAGTGATGGCCAGTTTAATGTTTCAGTAAAGATTCCTTTTTGAAAAGTGAAATCGTCGTTTTTTTTTCAATATTATACCTACCTTCATAAATATCTGAACGAAGAAAGTCTGAAAAAAGATTTGTAGCGGCTACTTAACCCGCTCTGCGAAATTTACCGCAGCGCCACTGACCTCCACAGAATTCGCTGGAAGAACATACCTACAGCGATACATCTACCTACCCGCGAGTACAGTAACATAGTAGAAATGATAATCCGCCACCTACGCGAAAGAGCTAGAACGTCTGGCTGTACCAAACAAGTGCCCGCAGAAAGTTCGAGCGATTTCTCACCTTTGCGTGAATTCACCGCATTACCTACTGCGAGACTAATTACTTGCCACGGGTATATAAGCCGCGCTCGCTTGCTCGGAGTCAGTCAGTACAGTACTTTCCATTCATCGGCCGAACAAACACATCGAGCAGTGCAGTAACTCTTATCGTGCCAGCGCCCGGCACGGGCCTCGCGCAGTCGACAGTGAACATCAATTTATCCAGCGTGACCCAGGAACATTCCAGCACCTTCGAGGAACTTCTCCAACTACCATCTCGACGTGAGATGGCAATCAACATCCTGCAACGAGCAGCAACAACAACCGGCAACGCGCCATCATCCAGCATCCTGCAACGAGCAGCAACCAGCACCTGGCAACGCGCCAGCATCCTCATCGCCTCACAAGGTTCCTTCCTGCGTCACGTGTGTGCTCCGACTCACTGGACACACAGCCGCCATATCCCGTCAACACGACGTCGATCGACCACCTGGACCAAGGTCACGTCTACACCGCCACGGTGTAGGGCAACACGCCGGCTTCCTGAAGACCTGCGATCTTCACCGCGGTAGTGTCCTGACCTTCATCTTCACATCATCGCGCAGCAGCATCACTACTGTCACTCCGCTCCCGCTCCGCATCGACCTCCGCTACGTAGCCACAATAAAGACTGACTCACATCTCGACTGCACGCCTTTCATTTCTCTCTACCGATACGGACCGCTCCCTCAGATTTGACACTGAGATAGTGACGTTTCTTTGGACGAATTGTGTAATTAATTATTTAAAATAATTTTATAAAGTTGCAATAAATATATGGTTTGTAATAAGGTAGGTAGGTAGAAGGCCATAATCAAAGCGACCAATAAGAGCAAACCTCGCGTAATTTCGGTTTCATATTTCATCCAATAGGATTCTTTAAAAGTGACATCATTATCAAAGCAGCCGATGAGCGCAGTTGATGCGTCGCAGATGCACTAATCGTCATTTCCGTTTCATACGAAATCCAAATCATAGCCGTGCTGTAGAAGTTTCACTTAAAAAAATATATATTTATTAAATACCAAATGCCATTCATGGAGTATCGTTGAGACTTATAAATTTATTTAGACCGTCTTCAAAACCCGAATAAGTAAAACCCATTAAAATAAAAAATACTTAATTTTTTCTTAGATTTTGATTATTTTGTCACTTAAACTCTACTCTACTCATTTGATACCAGAACAATGAAACCAAGAGATAAAGTTAAAGATGTTAATTATGCGTTTTGATAAATATAAGTTGATTTGTCATGACGTACAATATGCTTACTTTATTACATTCCCCAAAAAAGCACTGAAGCCATAACATTTCTTGCTAAATTAGAAGGTCCATTGCTGTCGGGTCCATTTTCGGTGAATGTGAAAATGATGATTCCGGTTAAAAGTTAAGTAACACACATTGCTTTGAGCCGTCTTGTCACGAGAAACATAAAAAAAAAACATTGTTTTAAACTTACAATGTACATTTTCTTCTCCATTTCGTCCCAATTTCATCGCGGATATTATTGTAACTCTGCGTCAGATTTTTTTTAAATGCGGCTTTTATATTTAATAAGTCTTGCTTTAACCAAAGTATTTTTGCGCATCATAACTCCTTTGGTCAGTTGCCAATTTAATCCATTAACCAGACCCAGCCACTTTCTCATGTCTCCGTCTTGTTTTTCTATGTCTCCTCTTTCAATTTTTTTTAAATATAATTGAATATATAATATCAGATTTACTAGTACAAATATTATTCACATCCTTATAAAACATTCATATTCGCTATACTCCGTTTGATTCTGCTAACTACGAAGAAGAGCAAAACTGTGAAAAAGTGTTGTTTTCTATTTTTCATTTTATTTTATTTATTTTTTATTATTGTTAAGTTAAAAGAAATATAATATTTCGCTTTCTTAACTTAAATACAGAGCATATAAAGTATAGTAGTACAAGTATAGTAGTAATATTTTTAATTTTGTTCCAACATCTTAAGTTTAAATAGTTTTTTTTAAAGGTTTTTATATTCTTTTCCGTTTTTAGGTTGTCTGGAAGGAGATTATATATGTGAACTCCCTCGTGGCCAATACTTTTCTTGCCACTTTTTTATTTCCGATACCGTTTAGAATGTTTAGATCATACTTCTCACAGTGAAAGGAAAGGAGACACAACGATTTCTATGAGACCTATGTGAGCTGGGACAAGTACGGTAACCTGTGATTAAACGGATTAAATATTTCCCGGTGCGGGGACACTTATACTCGCTTCCCAAAATGTTTACAACAGTTTCGTATTTATAAATATTTTGATGCCATACTGTCCAGGTTTTCAACACACAACTCATGACTCCAGAACCAACGAACAGATCACTCTGCCACAAAAATTGATACAAAAACCTGTAAAGGCAAAGCCCAACACATACCTTTTTACACTGTTTCAGCAATGCACACCCGAATAAAACTGTCACCAATATATTCTTTGCTTTTTTATTCACGATATTAACAGCATTGAGATCGCCCATAAATTGAGTGGAATTTCGTTTCGCATATCGCCGCTCTCTATCGACAGTTATTTAGTATCGTAAAACTCACGAGCAGGCTCTACAAGGCTTCTCTTATTTCTTACACGGGTTGCAGAGGGGTTGGGGACTGGAGGCTGTAGCTGTAGGCTGTAGGCTTAAGGAACAAATTCCGGGCTATGTTTTCTAGTTTTTGCAAACACTGGTTACACAATTTTACACGCAGAATTTACAGGGTGCCAAGCAATAAATCAATTTTCAACTCTTTTTCCAAATTCTCAGACAAGCTGTGAGATATTTTTAAGGAAAGCAAAAAATGTTATACTTGATTTACTTCATCAATACCAACGAGTTCATTTCAATGCGTTGGATTTAAAGCATTATTGATTTTCAATAATAATTATTTTTAACCCCCGACGCAAGGAGAGGTCTGTGTGTCTGTCTGTTGCATCGCAGCTCCTAAACGAATTGACCCATTATGATGCGGTTTTTTTTCGTTTAAAAGCTGATCGAGATGGTTCTAAGCTAGAATTCATGAAAATTTGTTTAGGCGTTTCAAGGTCATCAGCTCTTTTTTGTGTCGGGTGTTGCTAAAATAAATCTTTTTCATTTGGCGACAATATAAATAATGGCATCAGAGTTTTAATTTTTCATTTCGTAAATAACAGTCCAGAAGTTGAGATCTCAAACATCCTACCGCGTCTTCTATAAAATGTATTGATTTTCGAAGTCAAGGAACTATATTTGTTCAGGAAAGACCAAAGAACACTTTTTTGTTATATATAACACTTAATTTACTTTATGGAAAACATTATTTTTTCCCAATATGACTGAGAATATAATTTTTTCAGAATATTAGTAACAGTTCTGGGGAATCTACTTATAGTAGTTTATTTACTATTGATTTAAATAGTTAATAAACATATTATCTGAAAGACGTTACAATTCACAATCACGTAATTTCGTGAAAAATTGGTTAGTTATTAGGAAAAAAGAATCAGTGGAGTTATTATTATCTTTTGCGATAGCTACGTCGGCCTTAAAACAGTCAAGTGTAACGTATTTACTAACTACAAAAGCAAAATATACAAAATTACCTGCGAGATGGTGCACATCGAGTGGTGCGAAAATTATAACAGAATTAATTAATGTTAACAGAATTAATTATCTTGATTAGGTTTTTGAAGTGAAAAATCTCTAGCGCCGTTAGTGACTTGACATTCAGGTGAAAAGGAAAGGCGTCACAACTCAGTTCTACACAAATACTCCATTCAAATATACTGCGTAAATTCGCACCTCGGCGCGTGCCTTCCATAGCGTAGTTGGCAAGGTGCCTGAGAAGTTTCAGCGGACAGTGAAACAGATCGAGCGAACGGGGGTTCAAATCCTACCAAATCCAAAAAAAAAATTATTTAGTGAAATCAATATCCAATCTTCAAACTACTTTAAAAAAAAACAAGCAAAAGAATGCGACATCTAGCGACTTTCTAGTTTCACTTATACCGCGTGTGAATTACACACTCTGATTTTTTTTCAATGTGAAAAGACAACCCTTTCCTATACAATACGATTTTATCCAAATAAATACTCCAGTTGCTGTCGTATGCTTCCTTTTCTACTTATCATTCTCAGACGTTTCAGAACCATACAAAAATATGGCGAAAAGATTCCAGCAGAAAAAACACATAAATATTCTATTCATATCTTTTCTTAACGAAAATATTGGTTAACAGCGTAATCGACAAAATAACAATTGCGTATAAAAACATTCACACATTCAAACACAAATAATAACATCACAAAGTAAAGTAGCACACTCATCCTGTATTGTACTCCTCGCTACGACAATTCCTGCGCTATCTGTTCTTCTCGGTCTGCGTAAAGGCATTTATCTTGTTCGCCCTATCGATACGGCCTTATCGAAGCTGTTATTCTAGGGGTCCAGCCTTTACCCTCAGAAGGGTCTGTGCTCCTGGTACCTTGAAGGGGGTAGAGCGTTATTGGGGAGGCGTGAACCATTTCAGAGGCCCTTTAGAACCCGTAAATTCGCGAGGAATTTGCCGAAGAGAACGCTTAAAATAATGGCAGTAAATTAAGAATTGAGAAAAAATACAACTTTTTGCAGGAACTCGCTAATTGAACCATTGAAGCATTTACAGATGGTGTTCCTAAGAGGATATAGCGCAATGCTTGGCTCTTATGCAATATTCTACGTTTATTCAATTGTTTATATTTTAATCAAGGTTTTTTAACCTTTCATAATAATTGTTTCCGCATTGTTTCTTTTTCTTCAGACTTTTTTATTGTTTTTCAAGGTACAATCCCGTTAAACCGCAATTAAGCAGTTTGTCATCAGGATGTTAATGTTCAATTACATTTTATCATAATATTACAATAACGCACGCGCTCTTGAGGCGATTTTTCGCAAAAACAGCGCTATATAAGTTGTCCAAATTTATTATTATTATTATATCTTAATCTATTTTTAGAAACGCAATTTTTTGTATTACTTACTTGGTAACATGTTAAATATTATTGGCACATTATATTCCAGGGTTCGCTGTCCGCAGTTATTGTTATATTTTGAAACAAGCATTCCTTCATTCTTTGTGAACCAAGTATTATGTTCATGTACCACTTTCCTCTTATGATCAGATTCAGATATATGATTGAAATTGATTTTTTTTTTGATTTTATTGAAAAAAAAATTTTTTTTTTGGTACAGTACATACAATAGATACATAAATATAATGAAAATATATAAAAAAAACTTAATACAATTATTAAATACAAATATACATATTTTTTTAAAAATATTCTCCCATAATAAGCAAATGCTTGTGTGTACGGGAGGAAGTATTATTTGTTATGTGATGAATTAATATTTTGTATATGTTATTAATGAATGTGTTACATTTTTTTTGTTGATATTGTATCTTTTGGCTCAAGTCTCCGGTGTTGCTCGGGCATTGTCAGGTGTTTTTAGAAATCATATACAGGCAGTAATAAATTGTCGCCCAATTTGGAAGGTCAAATATGCAAAAAAATCTTCAAGAAGAAAAACATCCCACATTAAGGGGTGGTAAAAAGGAACGGGGGTATTTGTTCCAAATCTTATGTAGGAAGAGATCTTTCTCGAGAAAAATTTCATTAATCTCGAAAAAAAATTTGAAGACTTGTATGAAAATCAAATATATAAATTCAATTTGGGAGGCGGGAATGGGTACCGCCGCCCAGGGAACCTTTATTGGATAACCAACACCTCTGCCATAGGTCACCCCAAGTGGTTCGCTACATTTGGTGATTTAGCAGGGGTGCCCGGGTTCATGGGGAGAGGTTTGTCTGGGTCTTGGAAGCGAATGACCAGGACACACTGAACCATATTTCTGCCCACCCCTTAAACACTTTTCCTTCCCAGAACTCACCTCTCCTTCTTTTCCTTAAAAAACCCCTCCACACAGCATCCTAAAAGATGACATAGGCCCTGAGGGAAACTATTTTACTCATGGCCGCCTGTTTGGAGCTTACGAAAAAAAAATAATCATCTGAGTATTGCACTGTTGAAAGGCCACTATTCAGTATCAATACGTTGTTTCTTCTTCTTCTTTCGTATGGTGGGGGTTCAGAGGGGGACATTTGGGTCTGCTAGCTGTCTAAGGCCTCAGACGTTGCCCTATGGACCTCATGGAATGAATGGAGCGAGCATTCATTGACCACATGTTCGGTGGTCTGTACCGCACCGCATTCACCCATCGCCGACTCTTTAAGGCTCCGTCTATGTGAGCACAGGAATACGTTGCTTGAAACGGCTTTTGCCGTGTTTGATTTGAATAGTAACGTTCTTCCCAACCATCATCTTCCTTAGCTCCTTCCCTCCCCCACTATCTTCATTATCACAACATTCCCCAATTGGAGATACCATAGTTTCACTGGCTTCAGACGATTGAGAAGCGTTGAGACTCTTATGGGACAGATATAATAAATAAATAAAATAATATAATTATCTTTCTATTACCAGCTTTAAATAAGTTACCACCATAAAATATCAATCCACTTCCATTACAACTTGTTCACTATGTAACATTGTTCATTTGCCGAAAACAATGTCAACTTTAATATCACCCGCATACGAAATGATATTTAAGTGCCCGTAACATCTAGTACCCCAGTATACCAAGGAAATGTCTAAATGTCTAGACTTTAGAATGATCAAGCTTCGCTGTAATCTGTCTCTCGAGGCGAATAACTTCGTGGATTTAGTAGGCTTGCCTGTGCGAACAATAATTAGTACGCGTTGAGAGCTAATTCCGCTCTACGCGAACTCAATTTTACGCTTTTGCACTGGATTACAAACCCTATTTTAATGGCGTGTATTACAAATCTTCGTCGATTCGACTACGCATTCAAATTTTGTGATATGGTGTATTTCAAACCGTCGTCAATTCGACTAGTTTTTAGATGTGTGATACGTTGAATTACAAACTGTCGTCGATTCGATTACGCGTTCAACGTTTTATAAAACGGCTTATTACAAACCATCGTTAATTTGACCAAGCTTTCAAAATGTAATGTAATAATACGTTGTATTACAAACCATCGTCTATTCGACTACGCGTTCAAAATGTAAACTATGGACAAATTATATAGAGCAAAGTAAATTGACACGCTAAACCTTTAGTTTTTATGTAGCACCTTATAAGAGCGCCCCTAACTGTACAATGTAAATATTGGGGAACTGTGTCACCATCCGATTGAGCAGCGTTATGAGGCTGGTTAGGTAGGCGCTTTAGAAAGAAATTTATTAATGCGCGTCTTGAAGAGGCGCGGATGAGGAAAAATGGATGTCGACAACTCGTTCCACATACCGACTTACACATATAGCCAACTTACACAAAATGTCGAAAAACCGACCCGTTCTCTTGAAGCCAACATCAACTGTGAACCGGTGTTCCACTCGTGTCCGTCGAGTTTATAGCTCCTTAAAACTCCTAATAGAACAAACTCAGCATGCCTACATTGCATCTGTGTATTAGTCATGGCAATCGCTCAGTTAATAACGGACTAGCAGGCTCTGCGGGTGGTTTTTAGTTTGGCTTCGCCCAGTTAGTGTTGGTGATCATTTTGTAAATCCAATAGGAACTGGTTCCAAAATTAGCCCGTTCCTCGTATCCACAGTGATGGCTAGTCACCGCGAAAAAGTAACCGGCACGGGCGATGACCTCATATGTAATATACAGCCGCTTGATACAACTGAGTATAACCGTCAATCTTTCAAAATACGGGATTCATAAATCACAAACTCGTAGAACTTATACCTAGGAAGGGCACGTCCCTTTGTGTCTTGCCGACGAAAGTGGCATCATCTTGTGACGATTTCTTGAAATAGAAACCGTATTACATGCGTTGGAAGCTAGATTCTTAAATTCAACCACGCAGACGCAAGGCCATTAATAACGTTCGATTGTCAATCAGACGGACAACGGATTTTATCAAGCAGATCAACAATTGCTTGCGTAAAAGGTAACTTGATAATAAAACATCTTCGGTTAGACAACGCGCGACGTGCGTTCTTAAACAATATAGATTCTAATCCATATTCTTCTCAATCCAGATTCTAATCCATTCTGATCCATAAATCCGTTACGCCATGCATGAAAATCATGCAAAATGCGTACATCTTTAGAATGAGATGTGGAATGGGATTAAAGAGAGTAAAATTATTTATGAAGTGAAACTTCTTTAGCGCCTTTAGTGATTTGAAATTCGGATGAAACGGAAATGCGTCACAAAAATTTATTATTTAACAGCCCTCGTTCTAATATAATGCGGTATATTCACGACTACGCGCGGGCCTCCAATAGTGTGGCGGTATAAAGCGCCTGACTCTCAGCGCCCGGAAAAAATAAAAAAAAATATTTTTGTTACGTTTTAAGATTTTCACGGCAAAAAGTATTTTCGTTATTTGTTTTTGGGGTGTTACGCCGTGTTGCGCTACCTCCTTCTTTAGCGTTTCGGACAGTGTCGGTAGATGTGATCTGCCGGATCTGCCCTGATGATGGACACTGCAACGCTGTCCGAAACTTTGGCTAAGGAAGGAGGTAGCGCAACACGGCGTAACACCCCAAAAACAAATAACGAATTTTTTAATTTTTATAAAATCAGTATCCAATCTTCAAACCACTTTAAAATTAGCAGGCAAAAGAAAAAAAGCAACATCTAGTAACTTTCTAATTTCACTTCTTCTGCGTGTGAATTGCACCTTCCGATTTTTTAAATAATTTATTTGAGGTTTGGACGTAGTCGATTCGACGAAGGCTTCGTGATCTAGATTTAAATCCCGGTTTTATTTCATTATAATGTCTTACGAAAGGATGTTCATTCGCTCACAAATGAAGTCAGTATTAGAAGATATTGTTATTCAGTAATTCCCAGTTTGAACAGGGGCGTTCGTGGAATAATTTTAGTGTGTGAGATTTGCTTAATTTGTGAGTGATTTTCAGTCATTACATTATCATGATGTTAGGTAACAATGCGATGTAATCACGTTTATAAATGTAACATTATCATTTCCATGTCAAACTGATAGTTAAATATTGTAATTTCAACCTTTAGTATTAAAGTGAATTTAGGAAATTTGTGTAATAAATTGTTGAAATCATCTCAATTTTTGGGTAAAATGTCAATGTGTCATTGAAGAAGAAAGTAACTCTAATAATCTAAATCAAAAAATGAAAGAAAACAAGACGTACAAAAAAAACAACGGTCGTAACCGGGAGACGAATACAGAACCTCTCAGGGATGAGCGCCTTATCCAATTAGGCCACTGCCACCTCTCATCAAACCGTCATATTAGTCAATCTCATATTTCTAATTTTAGAATTAACAATATTATCTTCGATTGTTTTTTCCATATTATTGACAAGTACCTTTTTCATTGGAAACAATCGTTCTAAGAACTGGTTTGTAACCTGGATAGTGATTTGGATAAATAAATCCTATTTTATTATATAATGCTAGCTGGTATCCGGCATGCGTTGCTACGCAATTTAATAAAGAAATTGTTTCTCCCTTCGTGTCCTTTCCCATTCTCCCGCATCCCCTTCCCCTCTCGCGTTCCCACTCCGCCTCCTCCACCTTCCCTGTCCTCACTCCACTCCCCCCTTCCCCGTCCCGCTAACCCCCCTTCCGAGTTTCCCTCCCCCCTCCAGGTTCCCCTCCTTGGTCCTCCTACCCCCTCCCGCGAACCCGCCACCCGAGTTCACTCCACCCTCCCGCATTCCATACATTCACTCCCGGTACATTCAGTTTTCAAACAGCTCGCGTGCAACCTATTGCAAATTTCATAATGCCAGAGCTCAAACCTTGTCCTGACAATAACGAACACGCAAAAAAAGAATTATCCAATTTCGTGCAGTCGTTCGGAAGTTATGTGCGTACATACATTTCAGCGATTCATTTTTATTTATATAGATAGATACATAGATAGATTATCGTTGTCTTTTTATTTTTCTGTGTCTTGTTTTCTTTCATATTTTCGTTTAGATTATTAGTGTTATCTTCCTCTTCACCGATATATTACATTGGTGGGAATAACCTTCAAAAGTTATAAAAAGAGAGTTGTTTTAATAAAAATTAAAACATCGAAGGTTTAAAATCAAACACTTTGTCACTGGGTGTAATGCGAATATTATTAAACATTAAGTAATATCTAGTTTTAATTGACATAATTATTTAATTTTTTCGGGATTTGTATTACACCATTCTAAATTCGAGAGATTCGTTTTTATCGGCGATATTTTGTCTAAATATTTCTATATTGTGGGAATCAAATCAGTTCTAAAACTTTTTAAACTAATACGTCTTGTTAAAGAGGGAATAACCAGACAAAACTGGAAATATGTGATTTTTAAATAAAATTCTAACCTCATTGACTCTTTGGCACCGAAAAGAATAAATTAATTTCGAAAGATTGTTCTTTTATGTAGTAAAGTTATGTTTTAAGAGAAAATATGTAAATTTTTAGTATAATTAGGTTATACCATAGGTCATTGGCAGATTTGTTAAATTTTCAAACGAAATTTTGTATTTTACAGCACACATTCCAAATCATATAATAATGCAGTAAAATAAATCAATAAATTTTCTATGAAAGTTAATTTTCAGAATTTTAATTTCAGTTTAAATGAAATCATTAAAAAAGACCAGCACACGTGTTTTGTGACGAAAATGCTTCAATTGGTCTAGTTATTTATGGTCTTCCAAACTAATATATTTAAAAAAAAATACGTTCTTATTTTGCTTAGATATGATTGATAAATTATAAATACTTATGATAAAAAAAAAATTACAAAAACTACATGATTTTAATCGTTTTATCATCACGCTTTTCAGAATTTTTGAATGTAGGTATAAATTAAAGCAAATTTTTAATAAAATAAAATCGATATTGGGTTATTATTTTTAAAAAGGAGGTATGGAGAATATTTAATCTTTCTCATTGGAACCGCCCTGAACGATCGTCAAAACATCTTTCGAGGAAATTTGAATTCTCCCCCGCTGGCCAGTTAATGGCCCTTAACAACCATGTTATGTAAAAGCCTTAAGGGCGTAAGTAAATATATAAATAATCACTATGACTATCAAAAAATATTGTGAAAACTCTGCTTTTTCTGTAACCAACGTGCGTCGCTAAGAACTTCTGGATTATTTATCTCATTATTTTATAAACGCTTCCTGTAAAGATACCCTTTGATGACTCCAACTACCAAAGTGAGTTTTTCCTCTTTAACCTGACTGTTCTCGGGTCCCAGACGACTAAAAGAGCTAACTCCATACCGGCACCAGCAGACAGTAAATTTTTAATACTCTCTCGGGCTTCATAATAATGATCTTAAGTATTCGTTAGGGGGCGCTTTTACATATTGAAGACTCCGTGACTTTTAAATGTGCTCTTTTTAAAGTATTTTCTTGTTAAAACCGAGTGCTATACTCGTGTTTAGAATTGCATCTTGACAGGGGTTCTGAACCTTTTGTAAACAAAAGATAAGTAATAATATTTTCGCTCGATTATTTTATGCTGTTTATTTTTTCTTACTTTTGATGGGTGTATTTTTTGTGTTATTTTTTGGGTTAAGTGATAATTAATACAAAAACGCGAAATCCGTCGGATATTAACAGCTGTCAAATTTATTTGTTTTCAATGGCTTGTCAATGCCCGTCGAGTCTTAAATAGACACTAAATACTATTTATAATTTAATAGTGAGTTTAAAACTTTGATTGATTAGTCTAAAACTACTACTTACATATAAGCCATCCATAAATGACTCTCCGTTTGTCGTATTATTTTGAAGTTTGTACGCAATGACATTTGGTTCGAAAAAATTTCTGCACCGAACCACGATTATGGGAAAGGAACGAGCAAACCGCAAGCGGCGTGTCAGTTCTCGAGTTCCTAAATGTATAAAGGCACCTTATCCCGATTACGATAAAATAAAATATTTTCTTACCTAAGATTTTTTCTAATTTCAATTCCCATTCCTTATTTTGTCATCCCCATTCATGTTTTGAGGCTGAAAACAGCCGAAGGGAAGGAGACGGGAAAGAAAAAAGTTGGAATGTTACTGACAAATCAGATTTGGTCATACTGAGTACGCCAAAACCCATTTCAAACAGCGACTTTTCGTTTCATTTGGAACGATGTGCAAATGTAATTTTTTTTTATTTCTTATTGTTATATGAAGAATATGAGTTACATATACATTTTACAAAATAATATATTTAATGTCATTATTGGTCTTTGCATGCCTTATCAGAAAAGAGATCTTGTGATGTGGCTGATAAGTGATAAGGGAGCAACGATTCTCACCTAGGTTGTACGCTATATATGTTTTGAATTTATTTATTTATTAACGGACTTGGGTACGTCTTTACAACAGAGTATCACGAAATATGGAAATGAACATTGTAAGTATAAATAATGGTACATGAAAGCAAAGACAAACAGAGAAAATAGAAGAAAATAGAAGTGTCAAGTCAAGTCCAGACTTTGCCAAAATTAGAGTAAATATAAAATAATATCTTCAATTGTTTAAAGAGCGACTGAAATCATTTAAGCTCTTACCAAAAAAAAATAAGGTCTTGACGAATGAGTTGACAGTTGACCATTCTACATATTCTGGACAGTGGTGAGTTATAATCATAATTAGTCGAGTGCTGGTTGAGGAAGAGCAGGTCTATATTTCTGAGTCTTCAAGAAGGTATATTGAATGTGATGAGTTGAAGTAGGTGAATCGATTAAACAGTTAATAATTTTGAAGAAGTAAATGAGATCAGATTTTTTCCGACGGTCTTCTAAAGGACAAATATTTGTATAAAATATTTACTTCTAAATATAAGTTTTTTTTGAAAATTTGTTTAATTTTATTTATTTGTTCTGATAGGTTGATGATATGGCGCAGTTTAGGAGGGAGGTTATTATAGTTTTTTCATGAATTTTAAAAATTAATGGTTTTGCAATTGAGTTTTTTTAATAGTAGGTGTAATAAATTGATTTCATATGATGCAAATTTATTGTTTTTGATAGATCTACACAAAATAATTAAATAATTATCTCCGGTGTCAAAAAGCCACTGTTCTGCTCCGGACGTCGTCAAAAATGATTTATTTATTCTCTTTTATAAATTCTATATCATTAATATTTCTGTTTCTTTGTGCTTTTAACATAAATATGAGAAATTAAAAACGCGTGGTTTACTCGGAAAATGGATAAGAGTGCAATAGAGAACGGGGGATATTTTCAGACATGTGTCAGAATATAGTAAACAACGGTTTGTATTTGATATTGGATGAGATGTGTATATTGCCATTTAATATGTACGTGTGTTTATTTAAGAACTAAGACCGAATCGACTACTCAACCCTCCGACTCTAAGTCAAATATGTACGTAGACTCTTCTACTACCACAACAGTAAGCAGAAAATTTTGCTTGTGTAGTGACAGAGGATTTAACCAGCCGAGGAATTTAATTCATGACACTTGGGTGGGATCCAAAAGCGATACCAACTCGGCCACTGACCGGTCAATGACTTTTATTCTGTCTTTAAAAAAGTTAAAAATTGCTTGCCACTCCGTGATGTTCAGATACTTCGATACAGTTTTAACAGTCAAGATTATTTAAAACCAGAAGACTATTAATATTTAGGATTAGTTGATCTACCTCTAGGAAATGTATATTTTTTTCATATAAACGTACTTTTCAATTTCGGTAGACATTTTGACCTTTTCAACCTGACTCTCTCCACCCATCACCATGCACTGCAATGGAGGTGGTGGATTCATACGTCCGTTTCTCCTGGAGACATTCTTTTCCGTGACACCTGGAGACATTCTCACAACCCCCAGATTCCTACCCACCCCTCATGCCTTTTTCCTTTCCAGAAATACTTCTACTTCCTTTTCCTGAAAATATCTTCCACAGAGCATCCCCAAAGATGACAAAGGCCCAGGGAGAATTTTTTTCCTCAGGGAGGAATGTGAATTTTTTCCATGTGGAGCTAATTTTTAAAAAATGCTATGTTAAAATCTGTTCCTTTTTATTGCATTGAATACAGTACCCCAAAGATGACAAAAGGCCCAGGGAGATTTTTTTTCCTCAGGGCCTCCTATGTGGAGCTAATTTTAAAAAAATGCTATGTTAAAATCTGTTCCTTGTTATTGCATTGAATACAGTGTGGTTTATCAGAAGCGCCGGATCCTCATTCCACATAGTCTCGGGTTCTGGCGATAAATAATGTGCGTAATAAATGCTCGCCTCTTTGAAGCTCTATTTTATAAGACGGATTCAACAGATAATTATTTAATAAAAGCCACAGCCGAAATATGGAGAGTACGTACTTATTTCTCCTGGGTGAGCTTCAAATATTCTGCTCCTTCTTCTTGTGACTTGTCCGTTCAACGGACGTTGGCTATCGTGTTGGCTATGCGGGCTTTGTTTACTGCGGCCCAGAACAGCTCTATAGTAGACCTGCCAAACCACTATCTCAGGTTTTTCAGCCATGAGGTTCTCCTTCTCCGGGGCCCCATCTTCCGGCAATCTTTCCCTGCATTTTGAGATGTAAGATCTCATACTTCTCTGGATGTCTTATCACATGTCCAAGATATTGAAATTTTCTGATTTTTATAGTTTTAATAACTTATGTTTCTTTATTCATCTGAACCACAACATCTTCATTCGTAACCCTGTCCATCCAGCTTACTTTTCTTAGATCCACATCACGAATGCCTCAAGTCGCCCAATTAGTTCTTCAGTAAGCATCTATGCTTCCATTCCATATAGAAAACACATATTTTACGTTTTTAATATTTCATTATTTTTTGACATTCCCACCTGGTTACACTTGGCGTTTTTTTAACATTTTTAGCACAAAATGGCACAAACAATAAGACATCTTGCCTTGGTTTTTGGGAGTGAAATAAATGATACTTAATTGCTCCGGAGATAAAATAAGGTAAGACGTTGCGATTATAAAAGTGTTGTCTGATTACGCCAGGAATTAAAAAAGGTTAAATTCAATGACCTAAGAGCTCAGCGTTGTTCAGTTTGAGCTGCTTGAGAAACGACGGCCTCTGTTGTGTGGTAATAAATTTTATTCGTTTGGGTTATTTAACAATTAATTAAATATGAATAAAAATATACTTAATATATTTGCGGCACCATCCAAAGTGGTAGATACTTTCAGCTTAGGAAGAAGTGCTTTCCTGAATCTGAACGTAAAGTTGCTCTTTCAGTGGTATCTTTTTCGAACGGAAAATTTAAGTTAATCTTAAATATTAACATATATTATTTTCTACAACGCTTGGAGAGTAAAAAACACATATAGAAACTGCCTTCATTCGTGTCGGTTTTCTACTATCGCTCTGGTTTCCATATGCCTTGAGGATGCGGTATTGGTCTTCCTGACACACTACGAACCCGGTAGCGGGTAAAATTAAATAAATAATAATGGTAATTTAAAAATAATTTGGGTTATTTCACAATTATTAAATCATTTAAAAAATCAGAGTGTGCAATTCACACGCGGTAGAAGCAAAACCTTCAGAAAACTAAAGTTGACAAGAGTGGGGAGGCTACAGACATCGCAAGCTAAATACTATAAATGTTTGTGTTTGTCTCTTTTTAGTATGGCTATATTTTTTTTCATCGAGTTTCAAATCACAAAAGTGCTAAAGATGTTTTATTTCAATAATATATTTTCTACCCGCCCCAGAGTGGTAAATTCTCTTAAAGTTGCTTGAAATGATTTCAGACTTGTTTGGTGACCGGATCTGAATAGCTAGGTACTTTCCCTCCTTTCTCTACCCCATCTTCATCCCTTCCACTCTACCTTCAGCGTCACAACATGCTCAATTAGGGATGCCATAATCTCACTGGCTCCAGACGGTTAGGAGCGCTGGGACAGTTGGGAAAAAAAGTTCAATCGATGCTCATGCTTTAAGTATGTAAAAAACTAGCTTTCATAATATAAATTACTCTACTTCATGATTTGGACCCGCGACCTCTGCCTGCAAAGCCACGGGTATTAGTACTCTGCCAGGAGTTCTTCTATCAATAATTGCCTTTCTTACCCTTTTTTCTCCTATTTCCTCCACTACACCCTTCCTTCAAATAACGACCATCAAGATAGTATCATTGGGAGACAACGGGGCGTTAGGAAGTCTATCACAGGTGGTGTAATTACCAGCGAGAGTAAGTGTATAGAGCAGCGAGTAGTGGGTGGGGGGTAGGAGGTAGGGACCTAATCGGGGGTCATTATGCCCCTCGCTCACGTCCCCACTCCGGGACGTGTTCCCCGGACCGGACCCCTGTGTCTATAATGTCACTTAACTCGGTACAGTCGGGGTGACCACAAGGTTTAAAGATGGGCTAAGGTGGAAAGATTTTTTTTTTCGGAAAACATCAGAAAACTTCACTTATTTGAAAAAAGTTTTATATTATGTCACGCAAGAAGCCCTGAGGGAAATGGATTTCATTTTATGTATTGTTAATTTGTTATAAATATGCTATAACTAAACTAGAAAAAAAATCTCAGAGGTTCAAATTTTACTCGCGGATTCACGAAGCTTAGGGGATTTTTTATATTAGCTCTACACATATCTTGGAGCTCCACTCAGCAGGCCCTGAGAAAAGCATATTTATTTTAATAACTTTTTCATTTATTTATTTATAACAAAATAATACTTTACAAAATGATGCTTTTTCTGTCCAACTGGGAAGGTTTCCCTTTTCAGGATAGCCAAATTAGAAATTTAGTTCATAATATTCTTAATAAAGGAATGGTTTTGTTCAAAATATCACAAGAATGAGATTCTACCAAGACAACTTTTGCGAACGATAAAAATTGCATTCGGAACGAAGGAATGGTTTCTTTCTGTTCTTGAAAGAATCGCAAGGATGTGATTCTTTCAAGGTTATTTTGGAGAACATTAATCATTGCATTCAGAACAAAGGAATGGTTTCCTTCGAGAGATCGCAAGGATGAGATTCTTTCAAGGTCATTTTGGAGAACAATAATAATTGTATAATTAAAATTATAGTTCGTAACTGTAATACATTGTAAAATAACTTTTGATGGTTATGTCAAACATAAATATATCATTGAAGAAGAAGATAATTCTGATAAATCTAACCAAAATTATGAAAAAAACAAGACACAGAAAAATAAAAAGGTATTGCAACTGGGATTCGTACCCAGGAGTTGAAAAATGTAGTATTCTTTATAAAAGGCCAATATGTGCCGTATATACATAAATAAAATTGGATATGTTTATCCAAAGCACCATTAAGTTACAAACCAATTGTTCAGAACTTGGTGATCATTTTAAAAGATAGCAACTATCTTCTACTGATTTTTCCCATATTCAGCGAATTAATAATTATAATTGGGCAGCATCTGCTTTTAAAAACCGGAGACATTATTTAATTTTGGGGTACGTTCACAAACAGCGAATCTTATTTGAAATTCAAAGTCAAGCGGAAATAATTTGATGACATGATATTATTTTGTCTAGGCCCCCAGGGTTTAAATAAATCCGTACTGAAAATATTTAGCTGAAAAGGGTTACGACCTTACAATAAGTTTGTAATATAATTTAGTACTCGGCATGTTATGTAGCTTTTTTTAATTAACTCCACTCAGGACTCCATGAATAAAATAATTTCCCTCAGGGCCTATAATACTAGTCAAGAAGTCTGGTCTTCCCACATTGAAGAGACAATGATACTATTGCTATCATATACTTGAAAGTAATTTAGTATTCATCTAAGCGGCCCGTCACGTATTTCACCCTCTGCACTGAACGCCGGCGCTAAGATAGACCAGGTCTGCGTGTTCAATGCTCTAAGAGTGGCATAACAGTAGAGCTTATCAACCATAAACACCCTTTAAATGACGATAAATCTCGGTAGGGGTCACTTTTTCAGATTTAAAAAATATAGTATAAACAGTACGCTGTTTAAATCGCATTGATATAGCACCAGAACATGTCTCCATACTTCGGCTTCCGAAAATAAACCGGAAGAATTCAACGACCTCAAACCTGCGTACTCGTATATATGGGGGAAATGTCACTATCACATTCCACCTGGTGCGCTTCTGGATATCATTTTGCTCGCGCTGTACAAATATGTGGTCGACTGGTCGGTGGTTGAGTGAGCATAGCGCTTGGATCCCATCCGGGCGTCGCGTGTTCAATTCCTCGGCTGGCAAAGTCCTCTATCACAACACAAGCAACATTTTCCGCTTTCTGTGGTGGTAGTAGGAGATTTTCAAACATTGTTGGGTTATTCGTAACCCGGGAATGTGTGTCTTTCTTAAAAAAAAAAAATGTGTGCTTTACTTTTCAGCCCACCCTCGTACTATTATGTATAGTGGTTAAGTACTATTAGTATAACCGCAGATCGCAAGTGTGAGAGGTTTGTCTGGGTAATTTTAGTCAAATCAATAAAATTTACTTTCGCTCGCCGGGATTTGAACCCGCGACGTTCGGATCGATGATCGAGAGCTTTACTTCTCGACCACGGGGGTCATCAAATGATCAATTGTTGAACTGTCCAATTCAGGAGTCACCCAGAAAAGTATTCAAAGCAGAGTCTCCACTAGTCAAGAAGTCTGGTCTTCCCACATTGAAGAGACAATGATTCTATTGCTATCGTACACTTGATAGTAATTTAGTGTTTACCTAAGCGGCCCGTCGCGTGTTTCAACCCTCCGCATTGAACGCCGGCGCTATGATAGACCGGGTGTCCGTGCTCAATGCTCCAAGAGTGGCACTATACTATTATATATAGTGGTTAAGTACTATTATTATAACCGCCTGACCGCAGACCGCAAGTGTGAGAGAGTTTGTCTGACAAATTGTAGTTTATTATGGCCTGGTTGCGTGCGGGCGCCGCTTACTAACTACTTAATTGTTATATTATATAAAGCAATTAATAGCGGCACGCTCGTGTGCAATTGCGCCAAATTCAGCGCTCGTAAAAGAGTTGACGAACTGTGTGAAAGTGGGTATGGTACTTAGCTATGAACTTAGATGTTTTAGGTTCAGAACTGTAAAATTAACAATTCATAACACCGAAGTACATACAACACCGGATACAAATGCTGACATTTTCAAGGAACTGATTGAATACACGTGCAAAAATTTTTTGACCACCTGACCCAAAAAAAATGTAATTCTAACGAGCTAAGCTGTGCACAGTCATTACATTATTTTAGAAAGATAATAGATGTTGTTTTCAGTCCCTACTGTAAATACATGCCTGCAAAGCGATATAAATTATTATTTTTTTTAATATTTTCACTAAGAAGCACTCTTTTAAGGTAGGTACATGGAAATGTTAATTCTATGGATTGACTAATATTATTACACCGACTTACGAATTTCTTAAAAATGTTTTAAGAATTTCGCAAAATATCATAAGAAATTTCTTATCATTTTCTTCTAACTTGTTTTATTTTACGTCTTTACTTCTTAATATTAATAATATTTTCAACTTTTGTATAGCGCCGTTTTTGTGAATGGCGTCCAAAAGGTTAATTTATTTAATTAAATGAAGACAATGTTAGCGAAACTCAATAGAAAATCTGGAGACGGAAAAATCAGAAAAAATATATCGGCGCCTCTGGGATTCGAACCCAGGACCTTCTGCTTACAGCTTCTTCGGCAACAGCTCTTCCAACTGAGCTAAGGTGTCTATATCCAATTCGGTCACTTTTAACTGTGTCATACTTCGACTAAGAACTAATAACATTATCTTCATTTTCTTAACGCACATATTACTGGCTGCTATCTTTATATATGACTGCAAGATTCAAACCCGAACTAAATGCTATCTAGACAGTATTTGGATAAATTTTTATCCATTTTATTTTTAATATGCGACATCTATTGACTTTTCTGCAAGTCTAGAATATTTATTTTTGTTTTTTAATTATTTAATAAAATCTCAAATTATATTATTTTATTAAATGAAAACAACATTAGCGAAACTCTATCAGAAATCTGGAGACAGAAAAATTAGAAAAAAGATATTGGCACCCCTGGGACTCGAACCCAGGGACTTCTGTTTACGTGGCAACAGCTCTACCAACTGAGCCGGTTAATTTATTTTTATTTGTTATAATATATTACGTAATAATAAATGCTTCTAGTTATAAGCAGGAACTCGTATTATAAGTACACGAGGGAATCTGTAATTGGTTTTTTATTTGTATTACTGGTCATGGAGTGTTGCTTTCCAGATAATATGGGTAAAAATACGTGTTTTTTTCGATAGAAATATATTTCGGAGTCATTCCGGGTTGAATCTGGTAAGGATTTTAAAATTTTCATGATATTTTTTTTAAATCCATGACAAAGAAACAAGTGAAGCCCTTTTTCCACCCTAGGAAAGGGTAAAATTGAACATATTAAAGTGTTTTTAAAATTTTAAGTACAACGTCAAAATTTACCGTCTACCTGTTTCCAAGCTTTTTGCATCATCGAAACAGTTCGATTACATAATAACATCATGTACGATAATATTCCCCCACGTAGCTGCTACGTACCATCATATTTCATCTTAAACTTCCTTAACTTAATATGCACCACTGATAAGTATCATTTATCAACTTTACCCGAAGAAGATGCGCAAAAACAAAGAAGAAACAAGTCAATACCTCCGAGCTTTCTCTCCCTTCAAACACCCCTCGCGCTCAAACAAAGCATAGATAGATATGCTACGTTGGTTCAAACCAAATCCATTATCTGATGAAGATCAATTTTTTAAATCTGAGTTCTTCTTTCTCTAGGGAGGCTTCTTTACTTAACTTAGTCTTGGAATTAATTCCTCATCACCTCCCTAGTCCCCCGTTCATTTGTTATAAGCTACCGGTGTATAGGGGTGCAATATTTCTTAGTTGTCTTATGTCAAACGCAGGACCGATCTTATGCAGGTGCAATTAAATACCTCGGTAGAGATTTCCCAGTGGGGTGTTCACAAACCTAAACTATGAAATTAAACGTGGTGGTAGTAAGAGATTTTCAAATATTCTCAGGTTATTCGTAACCCGCTAAGGTTTGTCTTTAAAAAAAAAGCTTTAAGTAATTCCACTTATAGCTAATTCCGCAATAATACATACATTTGTTTATGATCTCCATTTCTGAGCTGATTAGATCTTTGGATCCTCGTGCAAAGGTTGTGGGGTCAAAACCAGCGTACACAAATAAAAAACATGTAAATAATATTTAGTTCTTATCGCCCTTTCGAAAAACCACCCAGAAACAAAAAATCAGCGTTCCTTAAAAAGGAATTACCGGTACTGTTTAGAGTGTTTAGTGACCCGATCTAGCCATAATAGCTAGGTAGTCTAGGTACTACCTCCTAACATTCTGCTTTCTCTCATTTCTTTCACCTCTTAATTTATTTCAGACGCACAACATACCCCGAACGGGGATACCATAGTGTCACTTGATTTATACGGTTGGAAGCAGTTGGGACAGTTGAGAAAATAATAAAAAACCTACAGACGAAGTGGTCAAGCATTATAATATGTTTTTGTTTGTTCGAAGAAAAATTATTAATACCCCTATAGCAAGAATGGTGATTCGGCGGCCTCTTTGGACTTTCAGAGACACTAAAATGTATGGTTCGAAAAACTGCTAAATTATCATGATCGGCTACAATGTCGCCCGCTTGTCTGTTTGGAGAAAAGTGGAGTGTAAAAATGTATTTATTTTAAAAATATTATTGTAACACATGAAAATAACTGTCATCTTTTGTGGTCTGAATATTTTGCAGTTCATTGTGAATTCCAATTTAGTTGTGTACAGTTGACAACTTACTTGTGCATGTTTCAAAGTTACAAAAATGATAATGATCTGAATTTTCAGTTGGTGAAATTATTTGGTGACCTCCAGCATTGCAGAGAACAACATAAAAGGTTAGTGAATCTGTTTTTCCCTTGAGATTTGTCAGATCGCCATACTTTGTGATATTTTGTACGAGCAAGGTAAAATCATAATCTTATTTTTTAGTATTAAGTTCAGAGAGTTCTGGGGTTATTTTCATACCCCAGGCTCGCATATTATAATGCACTGTAAGTATGTGAAAATCCAACCAATTAAATAAGGTTTATTTTTAAGAAAGACTAACATTCCCAAGTTACGAAAAACCTAAACATATTTGAAGATCTTCTTTTACCATCCCAGTTAACGTAAAAATGTTGCTTGTGTCGTGATGAAGGACTTAGTCAGAGCGGAATGCAACAAAGGACGCCTGGATGGGACCCAAACGCGAGTAAAAATAGTATTTCTTCGTTTACAACAAAAATAACAATCTGAAAGGGTCAAAACAATCAAAATTATAATGTTTAATTAAATGAAGACAATATTAGCGAAACTCAATCGAAAATGTGGAGACAGAAAAAGGTATTGGCACCACTGGGACTCGAACCCAGGGCCCTCTGCTTACATGGCAAGTGCTCTACCAACTGAGCTAAGGTGTCGATATCAAATTCGGTCACTGTATCCAGACACTATCTAGATTGCATTTAGATCTGGATGAATCTTGCAATCTTATATAAAGATAGCAGCCAATAAATAACATGTGCGTTAAGAAAATGAAAATAATGTTGGTAGTTCTTAGTCGAAGTATGATACAGTTAAAAGTGACCGAATTTGATATCGATACCTTAGCTCAGTTGGTAGAGCACTTGCCATGTAAGCAGAGGGTCTTGGGTTCGAGTCCCAAAGGTGCCAATACCTTTTTCTGATTTTTCTGTCTCCACATTTTCGATTGAGTTTTGCTAATACTGTCTTCATTTAATTAAATATTATAATTTGAGATTTTACTCATTAAGTTAAAAATTAAAAATTAAAATCGTAATGCTTATATATGCAATGTCTATTTTAACGCTTTTTACGCCCGCTTTCAAAAACAGTATTTAATTTTAGAAAACGTTCAAAAACAGCAAATCTATTTGAAAATTTATTTTAACCAAAAATGTTTCAAAATAAAAAATATTAATTTGATAGGACATTTAAAAGGCTTGATAACAAATTTTTTTTAAATACTCGAGGCGTTAGAAAACATCCCACTGTATTATTTATTTATTTCACCCATTACTCTGAAACTGCGGAAAAATACCACTGCGTCTAATTATATATTAGTTGGCGTTTCCACATTGATAATTAAAAAACTTTGATGTTTCTACCTTATTTGATAATTACAAAGTTGATGTTTAGTATCATCCCTGCCGGGGCTAGGGGTGAGGGGTGAGTGGTGTGTACTGAATACCTCCCCCGCGAGGCTGTAATACTGGCGTTAATTGAGACAGATCAGAATTTACGGCGCCTTGGTCCGACGCCGATATTTATTATTGGGGTGGCGGCAAACTTGATTCACGAAAAGGAATGCATGGCCTCCATCCCTCCGAGAGTTTGTTTGCTTTTGCAGGGGGTAGAAATTAAAAATAAACTGTGTTAAACTTCATTGTTCTGCAGAGCTTTTTGTTTATTTTTTCTGGTGAAGCTTTCAATTTCGAAATTAGACAGACGTTTATTGCAAAAATCATGTTGTATCTAGGTATACAGTGTACACATCGTACCAACAATTAATAAGCCTTGTTCTGTTCACTTAGTGCCTTCCTTGAAGAATACGCAAAATAAACGTTTATGTTTATAACCATTTTTTTATAAATACTGTCAAGAAAACATTTCTAGCGAGGTCTTGAGGTCTTGAACGGAAGCATATTTTCAGCGCGGTCTTGACTTTACTCATCAATTCTATTTATCACAAACTTTTTTATTAGCTTTACTATTATATTGAACTCTCCTTTACTCATGCGCAAAAGACATTAAGTTATAGAGGCATATCAAAGACCACCAAGATAAGACACGTCCGGACGTTGATTTACCCATATTTTTATATGGGGTGGAAACATGGACACTTAGAGCAAGCAAAAGATAGCGAATAGACGTCCACGGAATGTGGTGCTGAAGAAAAATCCATCCATTATTTTGAAGAGCTTGGGATCTACAATAGACTTTCAACTATCTGCCTACAATGTATTTTATGTTACTCGCCAAACTGAGAACTTCAAATTGAAGAAGTTAAGACAAAGAGGTAGGCAGAAGAAGTAGAGGAAGGTCACCAATACGCTGGAGTAACCAAGTATCACTGGCGTTCGGTGTGTTGATGTCCGCAGCTCTCCACGTGGCGCAGAACCACAAGAAGTGGAGGAGCCTTATCCACCATGGAAATTGGAGTAGGGGTTACGATCCTCAACGAGAAACCGACTTAAGAAGAACTCTTATAATACAATTTTATTTCGTGTCACTGATTCTGTAAATTTATAAATTGAACTAAGTCAAATAATAATTAAATACACATTCTTCTATAAATACATATTTTCTCTGTCACTGTGATAGCAAGATACCTGACTAAAAGTTACAATAAAGTTGTAATTATGTTTAAATATTCTTGAGAGTTGCCATTTCATAGGTCCAGCGATCCAAAGTGTCGGGTTCTCATTCAAGCGTCGCGGGTTCAAGTCCATTCTTATTACAAAAGCAATAATTTTCGTTTATAACGATGAAAGTAGAAAGAATTCTTATATTATCAGGTTATTCATAAGTTGGTCTTTCTAAAAGAGAAAAGCCACTTAATTATGTATAAAATACTAAAATTTTATTCGAAAATTTCCATATTACATCAAATAAATAACAAGAATTCGAATGAATTAGTTCCAATAAGGTTAACAAATAATTTGTATTCCAATAACTCGCCCTATTACGTCTTCTTACCCAAAGCACAGCTGTGAGGTCGACCTATTGGCACGTACCCTCCCCCCCGCCTCACTAAAGGCTTCATTATCGTTCATGCCAATAAACTTTAAACGAACCCTCACCCTCGAAGTCAAGCATTAGGAAGAATATCAACCCTCATTTGAAACACTAGAAGCCTCCTACCTCCTTGCCAAAAAGCCAACCCTACATCGTAGATTTATATTTTGACGATACAAGCATTTGATTCCTTTTTATGAAGTGTCTTTAATTTGCTTAACTAAATATTTTCTACTTTAGTACTTATCCAATTATCCTGTCGCCAAAAACTCAAATCCGCAACATGAAAACATATTTTTCATAACAAAAATCGTTTGATCCATTTACGAGGTGTTTTTATTTTGCTTGCCAATAAATTTCAAACTTTTTTGTAGGTAGGTTTGTAAGATTGTAAGTTGATTCTGGTAGATGTGCAAATAAGTACCCCTAAAAAACACAGGCGCATATTTTTAGTAGTATAAGTTTTTGATGCCTTTTTATGAAGGATGTTGTTTTTACTTGCCTTAATATTTTTCACTTTTAAGTAAGTGTTTAAGAAAATAATATGATTGTGGACAATTTTGATTTCGGAGATTTTTGTTTTTCGATAGTAATTTCAGGTAATCGAGTCAGTTAAGAAGATTCCGATTTCAATTCTTTTGATAATATCATATAGTGACAGCCTCCGTGGTCGAGGGGTAAGGCTCTCCACCACAAATCCATAAGATGCAAAAATCACCCCAAATTTACAAATTTATTTTTGACTGAGCGCAGCGAAATCCTGTTTTTACTTGAGTTTTAGCTTTTTAATCGAATGTTTCAGTTAAGATTATTTTTTCAAATGTGAAATCCTCGTGTTGATTTGAACTTCCTTATTCGCATTTTTTCAATAAACTTATCTATATTTACGTTATTTGTTTTTGGGGTGTTATGCCGTGTTGCGCTACCTCCTTCTTTAGCCAACGTTTCAGACATCGTTACAATGTCCATCATCAGGGCAGATCCGGCAGATCCGGTAGATGTCGAAACGTTGGCGGTAAAAAAAGAAGGAGGTAGCGCAACACGGCATAATACCCCAAAATCAAATAACGTAAATACTTTTGGCCGTGAAAATCTTAAAACGTATCTAACTTATCTAAATGTTTAAAAAAAGTTTAAAAAATAAATGGTACTAAGTTATTGACATGTCTATAAACAAAAGCGCCCTTGAGGTGATTTTTTTTATCGAAAATGGCACTATAAAAATCATCCAACAATAATTATTATAAATTTAAAAGATTTTTTAAATTTATCGGTCAAATTACGAATTCCACAGAGCCGAACCCTCTGACATGAAAATATCTCGAGTCGGTGAATTATTTTCCCATTTGGTCTCTGGTAGGTTGACATGTTGTTCTTGTATTTGCATTGTTTTGTATTTATAATACTTAGGGGACGTACCCATACTACGTGACACGATTAGGGGGGGGGTGGTCTTCAAAATGTCACGCTCGGTACAAATGAGTGGCGGGTTGCTTAGGTTTTTGGTCACCGGGGAGGGGGGGGGTTAAAAATTGCAAAAAGTTGGTCACGTAGTATTGATACGTTCCCTTATATAGTGCAATTATGTACATAGCGTGGATTGACTAGATGATCATTCGGGAAGTGTGTGAAAGAATTTAGTTTTTCCAGTGGGGAAAATTTAACCCGGACATTTAAATCTGGTGCGTAAATAGTTCCCATTTACAGAAAATTTAAAATTTACAGATTTAAGCATGAATTATATTGAACTTAACATGAAATCTGTGAAAAGATTTTTGCAATCAGAGATAATAATCAAAACTAAAGCTTATGCGTAGGTAGATGCAATTTTTCGCAAAAGCTCTTTTCTTAATTACTTTTACCCAGACCAATAGTACCTGTTTATTTTTACACCCTTTTTACCGCATCTGATGTTTTCCAGTTCATTAATTTTACATCGCATATTTAAGACCAAAAGTTGTGACGTTACTGTGAAAGCTATTCAATTGCATAGTTAGATTTTTTTTAAATTTCATTTATATTATTTCTTTGAATAGCATCATGATTGCAAGGGTGAAATTTCCAGCATGGAATTTCATGTTATTCGTTTTTCCACTCGGTTAAAGAATAGCTAACTTATTAAAAAAATAAAATACAATCTTTTAAGAGCTTAAAAACTTGAAACGTTAAAGGGAAGTAAGTTATTTATTTTTTAATGTAGGTATTTTTTTAATGTGAATACCTCACAAGAGTCCCATCTGCTTCGATCTGGAGCCAGTGAGACTATGGCATCCCCAATTTGGGGTACCTATGTTGTAAGGCTGAAGACAGTGGGGAGGGGAAAGAGATGATAAAGAGGAAGGTGGGGAAGTACCTGGCTATTCTGATCTAGTCACCAAATATGGAAAAATCATATCAAGTGAGTTTTAATTCTAAATGGTGATCTTACACCAGGGCGAGACCGAGAGTAACTTCTATCTTCCACTCTGAAACGTGCCGCAAATATCTACAATATATTATTTTTAATTAATTAATTGTGAAATAACACAAATTAATCAAATAAAATTTATTTTTCCTCGCCGGATTCGATCCGGCGACCTTCGGATTACGAGTCGAGAACTTTACCCCTCGACCACGGAAGCCGTTAGACCTCATTAAAATACGCCAATTAATTTCCTGCTTTTTGCAGATTTTTGTAATAAAACACGATGCTCCTTGAATTTTTTCCAGCAATTCCAATCACTTCCCGCGGCGAAATATTCAGAGAATTCCTCTACAAGAAATGAAAGTAAAATGCACAGATTTCAATTCAACCCGATAGAGAAATTCCGGAAAGAAGTGGGTACATATTTGAGAACAATTTTATACGTATTTACCGATAGATAAACAGAATGACACAGAGCACGGTTCCAATATTTTTTCTCGGAAATGTGACATGGTATAAGTTTAGTTTCTTTAATTTTTATCACAGGCCACATAACCACATAAATGGTTTTTGGTAAGAAGAGACAAATCAAAAGAAGGTGGGCCAATTTTCAACAGGAACTCTAGGAGTACCTGGTTAATGCAAAGGTTATTTTGAACAAATGTAGCGATAATACTAAGGGCCGAAGACCGATAAAGATCTCGGCCGGATAAAGACAAATTTCATGTGACTGCAGCTCTGGACTTTTAGAATATCTCAAGTGTTTAATAAGGTGAGTCATTTAAAAATATGTTATTTTTAAATTCTAAGAGCGATAAATGGATGCCAAATGGGTTCAAAACGACGTGTTTATCGATCTTCCTCCGAATTCACTTCAAAGTTTTGAAATTTTTCATTTTAAGGGGTTATTTCTAGTGTACATAAAAGTTACTACGAAAATAATAATTACTTAAATCACATTTTTGAAATCTTCCATAGCAAATCTAGTATATTATATTTAAAAAATCATTTACAAAAAATCCCAAGCATGAGTCGCAAAGCAATGCAGAAATTTGAGAGTAAGAAGGATTTTGCTGGTATTTTAATAAACTGCCTTGAGATAATTTGACTTATATTAATATTTTTTAAATAAATAAATCAAAATACTCCCCCTATTTCATGTTTTATTGAAAAATCATTAATTTTTAATGGTTTATCTAATTTTTTAAAGATATAATAAAGGTAGGTTTTTCTCTATTATGTGAAATTTCAAAGTCAATCCTAAGGAAGAAGATGATATCCAAATACTATTAAAAAAATTAAATGATTCTATATCTTCATTTGACTTCCTTTTATCACAATTAGACAAATCAAAACAAGAAAAAAATCCCATACAGTCGTGACCCACCTTGTTACACTATAATCTAGGATTGTTTAAATAAAATACTAGCATTATTACTCGGTTCTCTCGAGATTGTATGGATTCTTTGGATTGTGAAGCAAAACATTGCCTTTTTAAAATGTAAAAAACTACAAATCGAAGCAATTCAATTAGTATATTCATAATACGACACTATGAATATACTAATTGGGCATGTACTAAGAATGTCTGATGACCGAATTCCGAGGAAGATACTAAGTGCGATTCCAGAGGGTAGACGTCCAGTGGGCCGCCCCAGACACAGTTGGGCGAGGCAACTCCAGAAACTGTGTGAGGAGAGGATGGGTCTACTATGGACAGAGGCCGAACAATCAGCACAAGACGGGACGTAAGGAGGAGCCTTACCGATGCAATGGGTCCCCGACCCGAATAGAATAAGGGGAAGGAGATGGTAGTACGATAATATTAAATTTTTAACTTAGACAATATTTTTTACTAAGTAAGTAAGTAAAATATTGGGGGAAAATGTTATCATTTCACGGCCTCCGTGGTCAAGGGGTAAGACTCTCGACTAGTTCTATCCGGTCAGGTCACGGGTTCAAACCCCGGCGTGCGCAAGTAAATAAATTAATATAATTCCAGACGGAAAAGTTTTGCTAACATTAACACGAATATTTTTAATAGTCACATTGTTGAACTAAGCTCCCGTTAATAAGCTGCAGTAAGCTTAGCGGGCACAAGTTCGCATTGTATAAAGAAAGAAATACAAATTACGCTAGAATTTTTGTTGCTTTAGCACTCAGATATTTTGCTTTATAAACTATAACTTAAAATAAAAAATAAAAATGTCGCAACCTAGATTATCTTAAAAGCAACGCCTACATACACCAAAATACGCTGAATGGTCGAATAAACAAATTCGTTCTTATTATTTTTAATTGTAAAACTAACGTTTTTAAGACAAGATTTTTTATGCATAGCACAAAGGGTAACAATTATTATAAGCAATAATTATCAGCCTGAAACACTCATCCACATTGAAAAATCTTCCGAGAAAAGATACATGACGCCAACGGGACTTGAACCCGTGTCCTCTCGATTGCCGGTCGATTGCTCTTGACCACTGAGCTATGGCGGCTTATCTCGTACCCGCCAAATGATTCAATATATGCTAGTGTTTCATTCAACAATTACTGCTTATTATATTTTTTTCACCTGAAAACAACCAACTTTATTTTTGGGAGAGAAACATTGTAAGTGTTAAATCCCTCGCTAGGTGGCGTCGAGACAAATTATGTCTTCATTTATTGGGGAAATACTTAAACTTGTCAAATATTAATTATTATTTTTAATTGTAAAACTAACGTTTTTAAGACAAGATTTTTTATGCATAGCACAAAGGGTAACAATTATTATAAGCAATAATTATCAGCCTGAAACACTCATCCACATTGAAAAATCTTCCGAGAAAAGATACATGACGCCAACGGGACTTGAACCCGTGTCCTCTCGTCCCGTTGGCGTCATGTATCTTTTCTCGGAAGATTTTTCAATGTGGATGAGTGTTTCAGGCTGATAATTATTGCTTATAATAATTGTTACCCTTTGTGCTATGCATAAAAAATCTTACATGACGCCAACGGGACTTGAACCCGTGTCCTCTCGTCCCGTTGGCGTCATGTATCTTTTCTCGGAAGATTTTTCAATGTGGATGAGTGTTTCAGGCTGATAATTATTGCTTATAATAATTGTTACCCTTTGTGCTATGCATAAAAAATCTTGTCTTAAAAACGTTAGTTTTACAATTAAAAATAATAATTAATATTTGACAAGTTTAAGTATTTCCCCAATAAATGAAGACATAATTTGTCTCGACGCCACCTAGCGAGGGATTTAACACTTACAATGTTTCTCTCGCAAAAATAAAGTTGGTTGTTTTCAGGTGAAAAAAATATAATAAGCAGTAATTGTTGAATGAAACACTAGCATATATTGAATCATTTGGCGGGTACGAGATAAGCCGCCATAGCTCAGTGGTCAAGAGCAATCGACCGGCAATCGAGAGGACACGGGTTCAAGTCCCGTTGGCGTCATGTATCTTTTCTCGGAAGATTTTTCAATGTGGATGAGTGTTTCAGGCTGATAATTATTGCTTATAATAATTGTTAAATTCGTTCTTATTTCTTATTATGACGGGGGCGGGTTTCATCATCCAAAGTCTGGCCAATAAAGATCTACAATCCGTTTTAAAAAAAATACGAAAAACATTTAACTAAAATAACTGCTTTTTTAAAGATATTTTTGAAAATTGAGATAATTTTCAAAGTTTTAATTTCTCAAGGGCTGCTAAAACGTCCGTGACGTCGTAAGGTGCCTCGTGACGTCACATTATATTTTGTATCAACAGGGTCAACTCAGTCCGAAACTGAGACTGACTCGTAATATTTTTTTTAAGAAAACAAAAGTAAATAGGTATTCAAAATAATAATATGTTACATAACATTCATTAACCATTTTTAATTACCCAGTTAGAAAATAAATAATCTCGGGTCACACTGGTGAGCTAGTTTATTTACTAATCATTTTTAGAAATAATAAGTTATAAAATACTTCTTTTAAGTGGTAGGTATAGTTACAAAAAAAAATTTACGGCATTTATAATATTGCACAATAAATAAAAATACATACAATAATATCAAAATAATATATCTGAAAATCATCGATAAAATCAATCAATCTGTTGGTTTTTGGTAAAAATGAAAGATTAGTTTTTTTTTAAAATTGAATGTGGTTTTTCTTACTTTTTTATTTAATCAGGTAAATCGTTAAATGACTAAGGTTTAGGTCCTAAGTATTCGTGATGGTGTTGTGCAGCTGTCGTGTTATTCCTAGGTACATATATATTCCCAGATGTTCTAGATCTTAAACTTTGCGTTGAGGACAGTTCAGATTCTTTGAAAACTTTTACTAAAGCATTTTTTTTGCAAATAGTTTTAAAACTGGTAGCACCATAAATTTATCAAAAGTTCACTGCTTTGAATATCTCTTGGTGTTTAAGAATAACTTTAATGAAATTTTTTGTGTTATTACTATCGGATACAAGTTCTGTTAGTCTTATGCGATTATGCCATACTGCAACACTGACTGTACAAGAGCAAAGTAAACCATTTTACTATTTGAATATAAATAAATACATGTATTAGTGACTTTTCTAATTCTTTTAACACAGCTATCTACATGTTTCTTGAAATTTCATATTACGTACCATAGTGATGATGAATTTGTCGTTTTGTATTTTGTCGTTTGTCTTCATTAGAATTTGTCATCCTATTTCCTTTTTTATTTCGGTGAGATATATAATTTAAGAAGTGTTAGAAATAAATAATACCATGCTCTGCATTTGCAACTAAAAGCTTATGATACACTTCTAAATTATTTAAATATAAGTATTATAAAATAAATTAAGAAAAATTTTGCATTTTTGCTAAAGATTTGTAAAGGTTTGTGATTTTTTAATGAATTATTTTTGAAATTAAAATACCGAATGAAATTCTTCCTGTATTTTATGCAAATAATAAACTTAAAAATTATATTGTAAATAATAAAGATAGAGATTCCAAAATGAAAAAATCTGGAATTTATAAATTGAAATGTAATGATTGTGATTTCTTTTATATAGGTAAAACTTCGAGAAACTTTGAAATAAGGATTAAAGAGCATATGAAAGCTTTAAATAATAATAGTTTCTCGGAATTTGCCAACCATTTAATAGAAACTAGTCATACCTTTAATTTTAACAGTGGAATAGAATTAATTCATTGTAATGTCAATGGCATTCAGTTAGATAAATTAGAAATTTTAGAGATTAGAAAGAGTGTTAATGCAAATTTAAATATTATTAATAATCAAAAATTGTTTTTAAATGACCCATTATTAAATCTATTCCCCTTTTAAAAATTTTTTAAATTGTTCTATATTGCCCCTCGTCCCTTAAACATTATTTTCTTTCTAATTTTATTATTGTTTATGTCGATTATTTTTCTATTACCTATATATATGTCTATATTTAAAATTAGTTCTGTCATAACCCTGAAGAAGTCAGCTTTGCTGACGAAACATGTCGGTTTTATAAACAATAAAAGTGGTAAAAACCAAGTAATTTATTAATTTCAATCATAATGGTGCCACAAAATAAGTTTGCTGTGTTAGAAGAAGGAATTATTTTTTATATAAAATGAACAAAACTGTACAGGTTACTGTAACCTTCGTGATACGTCTATGTAGTAAAACATGTATTTTTTTTAAATAAAAAAACGGCAAAAAAATCAAAAGAAACTGAATAACGCCAAACGTGAAACCGAAAAACTAGTGTACATTTTAATTTCAAATACATAGGAATGGATATAATTTTTTTTATGATGAATTTAATTTATGAAGGGAAGGGTTTTTATTTTTTTTTAAATGTTTAAAACATCCTAAAGCGCACCACAAGATATGGATTCATTTCGTTATTATGATGATTGCAAGTTCTTAATAAGAAAGAATTTTGCCTTCAAATTGTTAAAACAATTTATGACTTTTCTATAGTTTTCTTAATTTATGAAGAATTTACTCCTCAAGACTTTGTATAAGCAAGTCATTCAACAATGTCTCTCCAACTTTTTAGAGATTTAAGTCCATAGTGTTTTAGAGCTGTCCATGACATAATAACGCACATATGTCTCTTGAAATTCAAGCGATGTGCAAAGTTTCTTTGGACATCTTCTGTGCGCTTTGTGCATATATTAAACAAAGGATTTCAAATAGGAGAAGTACACTCAAATGACCACGAACATAGGAGTTATTTAATTTATATATTTATTTATATAATACATTTTTATTAATTTACATAATTTTATTTATTTATTTATATAATTCATTTTAATTTATTTATATAATACATGTTACATAATTGTGACATTCACATAAAGTCGATATATTAAATCACCATACCAGGCGGCTGCCTGTTTCATTGTGATCAATGAAGTACAGTTACTTTGTGTGAAATATGAAGTCTAGTGTAAACATGAGGGAGCGGGAGACAGAAATGAAAGGCGTCATGTCGAAGTGGTGAGTCAGTCGTTTATTGGGCTACGTAGCGGAGGTCGGTAAAGCAGTAACATGATGTATGCAGGGTGCCGTAAATGAGATGCTGCAGGCGTGCGGTGTGATGGAGATGGTGCGGTGAAGGTCAGCGGGTTGCTCGACACCATGGCGGTGGAGATGACCTATCTTCCAGGCCGTTGCTCGACGCTTTGAATCGTGGAGATGAACGGTGAGTGGCTCGTTGTGCTGAGCCACCAGCAGGTAGTCCTGGCGAGGCGGAGCGTGTTTCCATGGCAGTGAAGCACGGTGGGCTTCGGGGTGCCATGAAGTTGCGAGCTGATCCCTTGGCTGAAGGTGGCGTCAAACCTTATAAGTCGCGGGATGGGGCTGATCTCTGGAACTGAAGACACGGTGGGCCTTGTAGCTGAGACGTGGTGATGGACCTCGGGAAGCTGCCCTGGATGTGTAGAGCACTGCAGGAGCACTTGTGCGGAGATCTGTTACGACGAGCTGTTGACCGACGGTTAGTGTGAGACTGAACTGCAGCGGTCGAGTGATCGGCTGCTTATATAGCCGCAGTAGAGTAACTACCTCGCGGTAGGTAATACGAGCCACTTCGGCAGTTGACGAGAATATTCGGCGCCGTACAGATATTGTACGGTGCTGTCTCGAGACCTTTCTAGGCGGGGGCGATATTATTATCATCCAGCTGGTACGGCAGGCGAGAAAGCACATCGCGAGCGGCATATGTAGGTAGGTACCTAGTAGCAAGTAGATTTGCCGATGCACGCGAATATTAGGAGATGTTTCTCGTATCTTCTTTTGATGGCGAAGATAATAATGATGTGTCGCCACACACCCCCTTCCCAATGTACGGAGTACAGGGTTGAAAGATGATGCCAGGAGTCGCAGGAAAGCCGGGTTGATGCTGCTGGTCGGTGCGTCCGTGCTGATGCGTCTCTACCGATTCCCTCGTTTTTGCGGTGTTACCGGATGCGCTGTGGTAACACACATGTCAGAATGCTGTATGCTGCGTATCCACATCACGTCGGGGTCACCAGTTGAGGGAGCGCGACGTGATCACGTCGGGGTCACCAGTTGAGGGAGCGGGAGAGAGAAATGAAAGGCGTCATGTCGAAGTGGTGAGTCAGTCGTTTATTGGGCTAGGTAGCGGAGGTCGGTAAAGCAGTAACATGATGTATGCAGGGTGCCGTAAATGAGATGCTGCAGGCGTGCGGTGTGATGGAGATGGTGCGGTGAAGGTCAGCGGGTTGCTCAACACCATGGCGGTGGAGATGACCTATCTTCCAGGCCGTTGCTCGACGCTTTGAATCGCGGAGATGAACGGTGAGTGGCTCGTTGTGCTGAGCCACCAGCAGGTAGTCCTGGCAAGGCTAAGCGTGTTTCCATGGCAGCGAAGCACGGTGGGCTTCGGGGTGCCATGAAGTGGTGAGCTGATCCCTGGACTGAAGGTGACGCAAGCCTTGTAAGTCGCGGGATGGAGCTGTTCTCAGGAGCTGAAAGCACGATGGGCCTTGTAGCTGAGACGTGGTGATGAACCTCGGGAAGCTGCCCTGGATGTGTAGAGCACTGCAGGAGCACTTGTGCGGAGATCTGTTACGACGAGCTGTTGACCGACTGTAAGTGTGAGACTGAACTGCAGCGGGCGAGCGATCGGCTGCTTATATAGCCGCAGTAGAGTAACTACCTCGCGGTAGGTAATACGAGCCACTTCGGCAGTTGACGAGAATATTCGGCGCCGTACAGATATTGTACGGTGCTGTCTCGAGACCTTTCTAGGCGGGGGCGATATTATTATCGTCCAGCTGGCACGGCAGGCGAGAAAGTACATCGCGAGCGGCATATGTAGGTAGGTACCTAGTAGCAAGTAGATTTGCCGATGCACGCGAATATTAGGAGATGTTTCTCGTATCTTCTTTTGATGGCGAAGATAATAATGATGTGTCGCCACAAACATATGGATTTAGTATAAATGATGCTAAATTTGGAAAAATTATAATAAAAAGTAGAAAATATAAAATAGAAAGGAGAAAAGACGTTAATTAGCATAAGATTATAAAAATGAACATAACTCTTTTTTCTTTTATTAATATGTGTGCATGCAAGCGCACATGTATATGTCAGTGCACACATTTATATAAACATATACATACCCATATATGCACCTACGTACATGAACAAATACAGATATACATATATATATTCATATATTTTACAAACATACACATACATATGCATACGTACACAATACATTTATATATATTCACATGTACATATACCAACACATACACATACATACAATATTTGGGAGTTACTATATTTTGAGAGTTCGGATTTTATCAATTAAGTGTAAAAAATATAGAGCGTATGCTAATTGATGGTGAGCACCAAATGGTACAAATCAGTAGTCAGTGGTCAGTGATACAAGTTTATGTCCATTGAAATCTAAATGGAAGGCTTTTCTAGTGTGTAATATCTCTCCAGTGCTCGTAAACATTGTCAAAATATTCGTATTGCTAAGTAGTAAATGGGTATCTAGAACGGGTAATAAATTATTTTATCTTTTTATGCATCCTCTTCCTTCTTCCCCTCATTTTCTATACTCAGACATCGACCCACGAATTCATATGAATTACCACATGTTTGTGTTCCAGATATGTATTTTAGCGTACGACCACAAAAAATAAAGTGCCATTGGCAAAGCAAAACTCGGCCCCACTTAAATTATGAGTACAACTCCGTAGACAAGGGGAGGCATCGGAGGAAGAATATGGTGGGGGTGGAATAAACATACCATATTCAGATATATTATAAGTGTGGAATAACGTCTATTCCATTGCATAACTTTGAAAATATAAATGGGACAGACTAACCGGCGCTTTTGTGTCAGATTTTTTTGTATTGTGCACTATATTTTTTTCGCGCATTAGAAGATAAATATCTGAACAACATATTATTATTGATTCCTAGACAGTTGGGCCCCCGGAATATTTATATATAATATGCAATCGGTTTAGGGAAAATACGGTATTTACGGAAAATACGAAAGGCGTGTGTAGAGGATGTACACGCCGAATAACAAGAGTATAAAACATAACTAACTAACTAACTAACTAACCATCAAGCCGTTTCCCCGCAGGGGTAGGCAGAGAGGACGGACCGCCAAACAACTCGGTCTTGGCACACACTCTTTGCCTCACTCACATTCATACATCGTCTCATACATTCTCTTCTATTGTTCTGACTTTTGACATGGCCCGACTCAAGTATTTGATTCACTTGATCGTGCCACGTCTTCCTCGGGTGTCCCCGACTTCTTCTACCATTCACATTCACGTCGTATATTCTTCTTACACTACTTTCTTCGTTCATTCGCTCTACATGCCCAAACCATCTGAGGGTCCCTTTCTTAATCTTACTCATTACGCTTACATCAGCCTTACATTCTTTGCGGATATCCACATTTCTCACACGATCATACATTGTTTTACCACACATACGTCTCAGGGATCTCATTTCAACAGCATTCAGCTTACTTTCATCCTTCCTCTGCCAGTTCCATGCCTCACTGCCATACATCAGGGTAGGTACCAGGACTCCATTGTGGACTGCTAGCTTCGCTTCTTTTGACAGTTTTTTATTAGCGCCAACGGCATTCAGTCCACCATTAATGGAGTTACCGGCATTCACCCTTCTTTCAATATCTCTATCAGCCTTCCCATCTCTCGTAAACACACTACCCAGATACACAAACTCATCCACCTGCTCCAAGTATTCATCATTCACAACTATGTTGCATACTGTTTTCGTACTCTCTCTTTCAAACACCAGGAAACATGTTTTCTGTAAAATGCATATACGTACACCAGCGTGCAAGTACTAAATATCGACACTGTCAATAAATTCGTTTGATATCCATATCAACTTATTATCAAAAGTATTTTTGAAATCGATGTTGTTTGTAATTGGTAAATAATCATTTAATAATAATTACAATTGGTTAACAGAGGGCCAACTTTCGGGTCACCGTTATTATTTAATTTATTTATTTTGAAATACACGGCACAACATGTGCCATTAACATACATGTATATATAAAGTATAGTAGGTATAGAATATAAAGTAAAGAGTACAAAGTATAAAGTTTTAAGAAAAGAGTAAAAACAAAAGTTAAAAATATTATAGAAAAAAGTAAAATATAGAAATATAGATATCCTTAAAAGGTACAAGGTTTTATATATAAATTATAAAAATTAATAAATATAAAAAGTTATAAAATACAAAAAGTTATAAAAGTAAGAAATCCTTTTAGGAGCAAAACAAAAAATTATAAAAAGTAAAAATAATTAATAGATAGATATCATGGATTATGTCAACTTGATGTCAACGATGTGAACCTTTGACCAAGTATATTAGAACCGATATGATAAATTTTACAAGTAGGTACCTGTGATTTTTAAGGTATTCATTAATTTTAGAAATATAAGATATCTTTGAAAGGTAGAAAGTTTTAAATATAAATTATAAAAATTAAAGTTATAAAATATAAAAAAGTTATAAAAGTAAGAAATCCTCTTAGAAGCATGAATTTTTTTTTTATAAAAAGTAATGAAAATAACCGATGAAATAATAATTAAAAAAACCACTATTTTAAATAAAATTATTCATTGGTCACCCTAAAAGCCTACATTAATGTACTACCTAGCGCCATCAGTTTAGTAGGTACCCATAATATCAATCTGTAAGAAATACAACAATATTGTTCTTTCAATATCTGTACAATTTTGTGTTATTTTGTTAACTTGTATAATTATTGTTAACGTCAACACAGGCTTGTCCTAGTGAGGTAACAAATTGTATTGTAAACATTTTACCTGCAGTGTAAGAAACAATAAATAAAAATAAATAAATTAAATAAAATGTGTGTCAAGACAAAAGATTTTCTTACAAGAATACAAAGAATAAAAAAATTAAGACATAATAATGGACAAATAAGTACCTGTAGGCAAATATGTTATAAAAATGAAATTAAAGAAGAAAAATAATTTATGATGGTCATAATTTTTATGAAAAAATGCTTGTAATTTTCATTTCATTAAAAATGACGCCAGAAAGCAATTTTGTAATTAATAAATAAAAACAATATTATTATATCATAGATTCAATCTTGATGCGGTCCGCCATCTTTGTCTGTAAAAAACGTGTCTTCCATACATTTTCTATTCTTTCATAGGTAAGTATGGTCCTATATATTTTCTACCTGAACAGTACATTTTTACGCAGCGTCGCGTTTATTGGTCAAACCATTATACATAATATAGTTTCATATGGTGATGGATGAATCGGTGGATGCAATTTTTTAGCCATAAGTTTTTAAAATGGTTTGTTTAGTTTGTAGTTGGAAGTAAGGTTATAGACATATATTAAAAATGTGTACAACGCTCTTGAGGTGATTTCTGACAAAAACGACGCAATATAAATCATCCATATATTAGGTCCTTACATATTAAATTGGCGTTTTGCCGTACTGGAAACTTTGATCTCAAATAACTTCTCTTTGGTTAGGAATTCAAAATTCAAATTTATACAGCTATTTACTCATGTATTTGTGTTTCGAAAATTATAATTCATTTGTTTTTTCCTTAATTGTTTTGTTTCTTTGCGTCACTTAGTTTACAAAATGGAAAACTTGAAATATCGCGTTATTTACGAGTACGAGTTCCACCGTGGCACCAGTGCTGCAGAAACGTCTCGAAGGATTAATGATGTGTATGACGACGGTGCCGCAAAAGAAAATACAGTGCGTTTTTAGTTCCAACGTTTTCGTTCTGGAAATTTCGACCTACGGAACAAGCCCCGTGGACGGCCGGAGACCAAAGTTGATAAAGAAGAATTGAAGGCTATTGTGGAAGCGGATCCTTCGCAAACCACGCCCGAGTTAGCTGCAGGCTGCAGTGTTAGTGATAAAACTGTTTTAATCCACTTGAAGCAAATTGGGAAGGTGAAAAAGCTTGAAAGGTGAGTACCTCACGAATTGAGTGAAGCAAATTAACAAACGCGCGTTAGAACGCTAGACGACACACTGCACAACAGACGGCTACCAAATTAGAGGAGCTTCAATTGGAATGTCTAAGACATCCACCGTACTCTCCGGACCTTGCTCCAACAGATTACCATTTTTTTCGAAATTTGGATAACTTCTTGCAAGGGAAAAAACTCCGATGGGGCAGTCCAAACCGCCTTCAAAGATTTTATTGATTCCCGTCCGAATGTTTTTTTTTTAGTAAAGGGATCGATGAACTACCTATGAGATGGCAAAAGTACAAAGATAGCAATGGTACATACTTTGATTAAATAAATATATTTTATTAAAAAAAAATCGATTTTATGTTCCTCCCATACAAAACGCCAATTTCATAATGTAAGGACCTAATATTATTATTGTTAATATTATCGTATCGCATCACAGCACTATAGTCGGTTAAAAGCACGACCACTTCTGATGAAAAAAAAAACAATGTTTAATACTTTTAAATTGAACCACTTTCTTGGTCAGCTCAAAGCTCATCTATGTAACTCTTTCTAAAAGAGATTTCGCGAAAATAGCTTATTTGCTTAAAACAAAATGATGATTGGTGAAACCTTTTACAAAGTTTCTAAAACGGAAGGAAATTATGAACGGATAAATAGATGAAAGAGAGGGGTAAAGAAAGAGGATGAGGTTCGGCATCGCCTGGCTATTCAGATTTGGTTTCTTTAAACTGTGGAAGCAACACATTCTGAACGATTGTCAAACTGGGAATTTACAATTTGGGAGGCGGGAATGGGTACCGCCGCCCTGGGAACCTTTATTGGATAACCAGCACCTCCGCCACAGGTCACCCCAAGTGGTTTGCTACGTTTGGTGATTTAGCAGGGGTGCCCGGCTCCATGGGGTGAGGTTTGTCTAGGTCTTGGAGGCGGATGACCAAAACACACTAAACCCCAGATTCCTACACACCCCTTAAACTTTTTTCCTTCCCAGAACTCCCCTCTCCTTCCTTTCCTTAAAAAAAACCCTCCACACAGCATCCCCAAAGATGACATAGGCCCTGACGGAAATTATTTTCCTCTGGGCCTCCTGTGTGGAGCACATGTAAAAAAAAAAAACACATGGCAGCATAAATTTATGACTTTTTAGTCATATTTAATTTTGCGCTTAGTAATTATTAACTTTTAAGGAAGGTCAGTTTATTAACTTTCAATTTAAATTTAATGCACAGTAATGTTTTATTCGTTCAGTATTTTAAATAAAGTTATAACGCAGGCGTAAATTAAGTAGTAATGTAATACATTTATAACAAAGCTGATATAAATATTGAAAATAGGTTAAATGCAGGAAAATCCTCCATCAATGGAGGACTGAACGCGGTTGGCGCTAACAAAATAAATTCCAAAGAAGTGGAGCGTACCTTGGTGTAATGCAGTGAGGCATGGAACTGGCAGAGGAAGGTTGAAATTTAACTGAACCCTGAAGAAATGAAACCCATGTGAGGTAAACACATTTATGATCGTGTCAGAAATGTGGAAATTCGCAAATAATGCAACAAAGCCGATGTAAGCGAAATGAGTAAGAAGAAAGGGATGCACGATGGTTAGAAGGAGTCGGAAATATCAGGGAAGACATGGCATAATCAAGTGAATCAAATATTTGCGCCGGATCATGTCAATATAAAATATTTTTCTAAGATACAGCTCTACACGAGAGAGTTAGGTTTTTACCCATAGCTATTTCCAACAACAATGCTGGAATGTTGGAAATGCTGCTCCAGAAGGGATGTCGCATGGTGGCTTTTAGCTTCTGAACGATTTATAACTAATGCCAGATATTCTGGCTTAAATAGGGATCTATGTCGCCGATAATTTCACGCGAGGCCGCCAACACAGGCAGGCTTTGGATTCTTCACAGGTGCAGCACTAACTTCCCAATGGTGATACCTCTGGGAAGCCTCACAATGTTAATTAACTGCCTCCCACGGAAGATATTTTCACAAGTTAACAACGAATTTAAGCGTGAACTATTATTTAAACATTTTTTTTCGAATGAAACAAATACTTTGGGTGTGAAATTATACATTAAATGAAAAACCACACTTTGTAATGCACTACTTTTTAAAAAGTGGTGTATTACAAAGTGTGGTTTTATATTATTATTTCAGCTTTAACTCTGTGTACGTTCACGTATACTTTTTGTCCCACGTGCAAATGCATTTATTATGCTAAATAATTTGTTTTCAATTATCGTTGCTGCTTTTGCAATGTACTGATTTTTATGCTGTTTTTGCAATAAATTAATAATAAAAAAAGTCGGAATAAGAGACGGGTATGTTTGAGTGTGAATGAAATAAGGTACGCGTACAAAGACCGAGTTGTTTACTGGTCCATTCTCTTTGCCTGCCCCTGCGGGGAAAGGGCGTGATGGTTAGTTTTCACTAATCTGTTGAACTAATCTGCTGCTGAAAATATACTCGCAGTAGCTTAGCGGGTAATGAATTCCAATTGTAAGCGATTTTTATGCAATAATAAAAAAAAGTTAGTTAGTAAATCAATTTGTAATGTAATCCATTTAATGCATTTACCGCCATTTTAGTAGGTCAAATCTGCCTATCCGATGTGTTCTATATTACTCATCCTCCAAACTTAGTATGTCCATATTGTCCATGCCGTGGAATCCTGAAATAAGAGGCTAGTGGATGGTACCAAAAGAGGAAGGGGACGTCTGAAATAAGGAGGGAGACGGGGAAGGGGAAGGTGAAAGATTTTGGCTCAGTCGTTGTCTGTTGTGATTGGCGCCAAACTGTCTGCAATCTAAATAAAGAAAATGCTGAAAATATTTTCGGAGCGGAGCAATAAAAGTGTCCCATACTCTGGGAGGTTCTTGATCTGCCTTCAGCATTTTTGTTTTAATTTATTGGTCGCTGGCTCCAACGTTTACACATAACTACATAATATTCTTAAATGTTGAAGGTTTACGCGTAGATAAGAATATGGAATAATACCTTTATCGAACCCGCTTAACTTATGTGACATATACGATAAGAAAAATATGTTAAACCAAGTAAGATGTTTTAAAGCGTCTTATTTTGTATTAGCAAACAATACCGAGAATCAATTACAATTTGCCACTGCCCGGGGACCAATTGTTGGGTAACCAACACCCTTGCCATAGCGTCGCCTCAGTTCTTGTTTGTTCAATAGACCATTTCAGTTTTTGTTCAATACCCACTTTAAAATTAAAAATAAAGTTTAAAAAAAAGCATAAAAGTTAATCACTTAACTAAATATTATTTTTTTATTTTTTTTTTTATTTTAACTTTATGAGTAAAACCTCAAATTGTAATACTTAATTAAATGAAGACAATATAAGCGAAAGTCAATCGAAAATCTGGAAACAGAAAAATCAGAAAAAGATATTGACACCGTGGCGCAGTGGTTAGCGCGTTTGCCCGGAAAGCAAGAGGTCCTGAGTTTAAGTCCCAGAGGTGTCAATATCTTTTTCTGATTTTTCTATTTCCAGTTTTTCGATTGACTTTCGCTTATATTGTCTTCATTTAATTAAATATTATTTAAACTAACGAGTCCTTTAAACACCTATCATCATGTTTCATTGAGATAATGAAAGAAAACCTTCTCCCCCTGTAAAATTTTCTAATGGTCTATTAAACAAACAAGAACTTAGGCGACGACAGTTCACCCAAAATGGTTCGCTACATTTAATGACTTAGCAGAGGTGCCCGTGAGGTTTGTCTATGACGGCAGATGATTTTGCCCACCTTCTGCGTAACGGGCGGGAAAGGTAAAGATTGGTTGAGCGAGATCTTTTGACCTCTCCAACCGGACTCTCTAAATCTAGACCATATCGCCTTGCATGAGAGTGGGAGGAATGGATTCATACATCCGTCACTCCAGGACACACTGACCTCCAGATTCCCCTCATACCTTTTTGTTTCCAAGAACTTCTTCTTCTTCCTTTCCCTAAAAAGACAGCTTCCCCAAAGATTACGCCAGTAGCCACACCCTAATCAAAGATTTAATAATAATAATTATTATAAAAACATTTGTTTATTAATATACTTTTACAGTTTTTTACATTTTGTCCATTTTCATTAATTTATTCTATTGACAAAAAAGTCACTGCTCATCTGTATATTCAGGTTTTCAGCAGTGCCTCTGAAATTAATAAATACGAAAAAAAAATACAACAAACTTAATAAAGTAATTTTACTTCTAATATATACCTCTTTATGTACCTAATAGTATTTGTATGAGTTAAAACATCAGTCTAAAACATATAGGTATCAAGTTTTCCATACTTTCAAAAATGCGATTCGAAAAATTTCTACTCATTTTAAAGGAGTTCAATATTAAGACGGTGAAGCAAAACTGTAATTTCCCGTACATATTTAATAATAATTTTAAATAAGGATAGGGATGAACTTAAATGAACTGAAAAGAAAAAAATATGTATTCACGAGATACACGGACAAGATCAAATTAAATTTCCAACAAGGAAAAAAATCAAGCACACAGAAATCTCTTATTCAGGTACTCGACCGTTCCACTGCATAAACAATTCTGGAAGAAATTACAACGTTTAAAAACAAGTTTAATTTTTAAAAAGAAATTAGGAAATACGTCTGCCACAATCTTAAAGTTATTTATTATGAATCGTGACTATGCACGAGGGTTTTAGAATAACCTTTCGGCCACTCCTTGCTATTTAAAACGCTTATGGATTTCGATAAGAATTATGCCCGATCATCAAACAAGATCCGGTATACACAATTAAGCAATACTCACTATCTCGTAGCTTGATCTCCATTCGGCGACGGTCACAGGTGTACGAAAGGCGTACGATAAGATTGTTCTGGTCGGTTATTAGAACCACGATTCAGTTTGAGTCACGATACGATTAAGCGGTTGACACAAAGAATTCGACAAAGACGGCGATGTGATGCTTCATATTACACACTTCTGATTGATAAAAATAACATTTCAACGTAGAGCGAAATGTCACGTTACGATGGTTGTTGACAGACTGGCGATATTGCGGTACTTGACTTAGTCCACCGTATAGGTAAGTACATTTAATGTGCGGAAGTCCAAAATCTGGATTCCTCCGATCTGCATGGTCAATTGGAACACAAATACGTATGAAATCCATCAGCGTTATGAAACATATTATAATCATAGAATAACGAATAACACAATTATCGCCTTGTGCACGGGTTTTGTGATTTAAATTCAGGCCCAATTTATAACATACAAAACTGTGTTTTCGAAATTTTAATGGGATGGAGATCTATGATTTCAGGCGAGTGAAAGTGAGATGGAACGTTCGGCGGTTGGGTTAAAATGAACATTTATTTCCATTAAAAATTATACGGAAGGCACTTCCAGTGTTATTTTCTTTATTCCGTTATAATAATGGATAGTTATCGAGAGATTGGTAAAGTATTTGGTTCCATGGCAATTAATCCCCCTACATTTGGCCCCCCGGTTTAGGGAAAATATGGTATATCTATTTATAAAAAATAATATAAGTGTCCCCGAAGAGGTGTGCAGTGACGATTTACCGCCGAATTACAAGTGTAAAACATATTTTCATTCAAATGCATCAAGAAAAAACTCCACACAGGAGGCCCTGAGGAAAATAATTTCCCTCAGGGCCTTTGTCATCTGAGATGCTGTGTGGAGGGTCTTTTTGAGGAGAGGAAGGAATGAACATTGGTCTTAAAGAGACCCATGTTGTAGGAAGGAGGAAATACAGAGGCCGGCAAATCGTTCCACAGCCGAGCTGTTGAACACAAGAATGAGTCGAAGAAGCGAACCGTTCTCATGTGACAAATGTCAACCGTATACATAACGTTGGGCACGCCTTTGGCGTTCTTCCCGACTATGCACCGGTGCTGAAGGGATCAATGACGCTAGTTCCTCGGAGCATCTTCCATTGTAATACCGGTAGAACAAGAATAGCATTCCCACCCGACGCCTGTGCTCTAAAGATTTCGGTCTCTAAAAAAGTCTCGGGGACTGCTGGCAGCCAGGTTGCGGTGACACCGGTTCTTATCTGTATATATGTTATTTTACTTTTGTTTCCTTATTTTTAACGTACAGTGCTCGGTGCCGCCCGCCGGATTATGTATGGTCATGTCTCCCGCTGTCATGAGCTAATTACTCATGACGGCTGCTGTCATTTTTGATTACTTTATTTATTTGTTGATGTTACTAACAACTTATTTGACTGTCCATGAGGCTCACTGCTTTTGCATTGACACCTCCATGGGCTTTAGAATTGTAGAGATTGACCATTACAGTACAGTCCTGTAGGCGCGCCCGCATACCGCCACCTAACACAGTATGAGGGGACATTGAAGGTCTAGATTCGTTACATTAAAAGTAGAGCCATTTATTCAAAAAAATTAGATTCTTGCGAGAACTCCGAAGGGGCGACCATAAGTTGCCTATACCGGGGTGGGACAGTGGTGGGTACTTCAATGCTCTAAAGATTGCAATCCGTCTGTTAAGACGGGAGAATCTATCAAACGGACCGCCCGTTTTTGCACAGAGTTGATGGTATTTTTCAGGTATTTTGGAGCTCCAGGCCAGAGGTGGCTGCCAAATTCAACCATGGGTCGCACTTGTGATTTGCACAGGGTTAACAGCTGTGCACTATTAAAGTTTTTTTTTTTTACATGAGCTCTACACAGGAGGCCCTGAGGAAAATAATTTCCCTCAGGGCCTATGTCATCTTTGGGGATGCTGTGTGGAGGGTTTTTTAAGGAAAGGAAGGAGAGGAGAGTTCTGGGAAGGAAAAGGGTTTAAGGGGAGGATAGGAATCTGGGGTTCAGTGTGTCCTGGTCATCCGCCCCCAAGACCTAGACAAACCTCACCCCATGAACCCGGGCACCCCTGCTAAATCACCAAACGTAGCGAACCACTTGGGGTGACCTGTGGCAGAGGTGTTGGTTATCCAATTAAGGTTCCCCGGGCGGCGGTACCCATTTCCGCCTTCCAAAAGTATCTGCGAGCCCTGTACTGTGTAGTACGCCCAGTTTTTGGGTGGCTAACTTTACACTGGGTTCGATGCAGCCCCCATATCTGAGCTGGTCACTTATACACATATTGAGTTACACCATGTACTGTGTGTACAAGAGTACAATGTACAAAAAATGACACTAAATAAATTGGTTTGATATTCATATCGACTAATTACTTAAAGTAATTTTGAAGTCGTTGAAGTTTAGATTTGAAATTGGTAAATATTCCACCAAAAAAATATTAAGACCATTTTTATAAAAAAAACGTGTACAATAGTGTGCGCCCAGCTAAAACTCAGTAACGAGTCCCGGTACGATCAAGGGAATTATATGGTAGGGCCTTCTTCTTCTTCACGAAGAAAGTTCCCGTTTTTGCCTGAAGGGCGTGTTATTGAAGGTATAAAGGCTGGAAGTTTCGCCCTCTAGAAATTTTAGAACAGTCCAGTATGTTCGAGAGTATTTGAAAGCCTTCCACAACATTCCAGAACATCTCGGACCATTCAGGAATGTTGTGAAATGTTCGGGAATAGGGAATCGGGAACATCATTGTCGAACATTCCAGAACACTCTCGAATGTTGTGGAATGTTCTGGAATATTGTGGACCATTCGAAGCCATTCGAAGTATGGGTGGGGCTACCCATTGGTAGGGGTATATAAAGCTAGTTCCGTTGTGGGATCGAACGTCAGTTTAACCCATCTCCCTGAGCGAAGCCGGGTACCCCAGCTAGTTTTATGATAATTATAACTTCGGGGGGCCAACTGTCGGGGATCAACTGTCGAATAATTCCCTTATTCATATATAGGAAAGCACTCAAATGGGACGAATAAGTAGGCAGTTAGAGCACAATGGAAAATAGTTACACATTCAATTGTCTAAGAATGATCGCACCACAATAGTAATAATAACAACTATTTATCTACCCCACAATAATAGCACACACTTTATAGGCCACTTAAATAATCAAATAAAAAGCCATAAATAAATAGAGGCCAAATGATACAAAAAGGCCAATATTTTTATGGCCCTTTGAGCAAAGCATGGGATTGTTGGCCGCCGTAATAAAAGCAACAATAAATGCTACGATTCCTTCAGAAACCCATATTCAAGACATTAAAACGACGTAATAAACAGACAGTCAGGGGCCATTGCCAGTATTGCCACTGCTAGCAGACTGGATGTGTTTGTTTACCAGAATGTATAATTTTATGTATTATTCTACTCGATAGTAATAAAACAGGAAGATGTTTATTTCAAATATTTTATTTACTATTTTATTATATCTATTTAAGTAAGTTTGCACACAAATATGATTCTTTGGATGTGAAAACTTCTTTAGCACCGTTGTGATTTGAAACTCGATGAAACTAAAAATAGCAATACTAAAAAGAGGCAAACACATACATCCATAGGATTTAGCCCGCCAGAGAATGAGATAGTATAATCAGTCTCCTCTTTGTGCAGTGCTTCGTAGCCGCCCCTCTTTTGTCTATTTTAGTTTTCTGCAGGTTTCATTTCTACCGTGTGTGAATTGCACACAAATTTTTTTTTGGAATGAAAAATTCTTAAGAACCGTTGTGATTTGAAACTCGGTGAAATGGAAAATAGCGACACTAAAAAAAGGCAAACACATACATTCATTTAAAGGATTTAGCCTGCGAGAGAATGAGATAGAATAATTGATCTCCTCTTTGTGCGGTGCTTCGTAGCCTCCCCAATCTTGTCTACTATAGTTTTCTGGAGATTTCACTTCTACCGCGTGTGAACTGCACACTTATAATTTTTGTTTTATTATACCTAATCAAGTTGGTTTGCACAGTATTCAAGAAGAACGCAATGTTCCACTCTAGTATACTGTCCCTTACTTCCGTATTTGATGGCATTATTTTTGCAACAATCCTAATAACTGTTGGTACAAAGGTACCGAAACCGGTAGACAGTGAAAATATATCAATAAAGTGACTTACGAGTAAAACTTATTTGCGCGGGATTAGAACCCGCGACCTTCGGATTGCTAGGCGAAAGCCTTACACCTCGACTATGGAGGTCCGTAACCTGAGATTTGATTTTATTATATTTAGAATCTTTCAAATTATTTTTGTTAGCGGTTGCCAGGGTGCTGGTACATAGGCACCGTAGCAGGCATCTACAAAATATATTTTGGTACCTACGTACTTTACGCGTGCACCCATATACCGGCATCCGAAAACAGCGTGTTAAATAATAAGAGTTCATTTTAAACACAATACCTTACAACATTCTATAATTAATTTTACTCATTCTTTGTCATCCCCTATCAGATCAGAAAAGAGGAGCTCTTGGTTTGGTTGGACCCTAATATATATTTTGGTTTAAATGATAAACTAGCGGAGAACCGTGAAAAATCAAAGGATAGTAGTGGAGGCCCTATCGATTAAGAGGAAACTATAATCCAAAAATGTTTGCATTCTTAGTGTGCCTTATATCGCCACGAATATAGTTAGGTAATACGCATAAAAATTGCTTGGCAAACGGAGTGTAGATGTCACGATTTAAAGCCAAAAGTGAAATTTGATGATTTTGTAAAAATAATCAATGGAGACAGTCACAAATAATTTAAGCCATGGTAGTAATGAAGTAGAAACTCTGCAAAGTTTTTCAAAATACAGACGTTAACTTGTCGAAAAATATAGCACATTCGGTAATGTTATTTAAAATTACACATAACTTAATCGATTGTCCTGATCTTCTTCAACCCCTTCCATGTTCTAAATCGCAACAGCAGGCAGTCGCTTACCTTTGATCTCCCTCTTTGCAAGACCAACTCCAAACAGAACTCATTCATCTACAGATCCACGCACTCATTTTACTTAAATTATTACCACATTGACATCGACTTTACGAGACATAAAACGAAAACTAGCTAAGCAACATGACTTAAACCAGAAATTTCAATCTCTATATATTCCCGTCCTTTGCCTCTTAATCCTATTCCTATGTTCCTCCCCCCCCCCCTTTTTTCATATATTGTAACTAAAAAATAAATTAATTAAGAAAATACCCTTACAATGTCACACTTTATCATTTACTATCATCAATGGAAAGTTCATAATTGGCATAATTAACATCTTATCATTGTATTTTTTTATAATCTCTGATTTGCTGTCAACTTTCTCTAAAATAAATAAAATAAAATAAAAATAAAATCCGTACATGAAAAAAGCTGTTTCGTATTTGCGTTCATACATTACTAATGAAAAAAAAAATTTTTTAGTAGTTCCGATTACATTTTTTAAGGTAATTTGCAATTTTATTTCAATTCTACTCAATGGAAACCGCTAGAAAAAGCTTCACTTTATACAACGCATATTTTTATTTATTTTTATCTTAAATCGATGAGTAGTAAAGGTTAATCGAAAATAGTGATCCATTTTAATCTTTTCCTTGATAATATCACGTCAAAATAACAAATGTCTAGGGATATTAACGTCTTAATTAAACAAAAGTGAGAAACTTATTTTGTTTCAGATTTGACGAGTTTTTTTCTACTTCTAGTTTACAAGGCTTAAAAATCTTTAAAAAATCCACCTGATTTTCAAAAATTTTTAATCTTACACTTTCCCTAATTCTCTTTGAAGGATTAACATTTTAATGCTAATTAATGAAAGACGTGGGCTGCTAAGAAACCAGGTAACTACGTAATTTAAATTCTGAAACCTTTTCAAAATCACGGGCATTTATTAATTAATGATAATTTTTGTAATCCAATTCAGGCGTCACGAGTAGTAAGGAGCCATTTGAAGGAATCATCTAATTAAAGTAAAATACCCGCTGAGGTTTGCTTGCTTTGGAAGGGTGGACACTGAAAGAGGCACAGAACGTTAAAACTAAAAGATTGGAAATACAATCTTTACTATAGGTGAAGCTGAAGTATCTGTGTGCTACAGCAATGAAAACAACTCTCGATTGAGTCAAAGTTGCATATGTACAATTTGTTTCTATCTTGAGCTATGATGCTTTGAAATATCCATTTAATTAGTAATTGCTATTATGGGTACCATCGTACCGGGAACCATTTACAGGATAATTAACACCCATGCCACCCGAAGGTCACCCGAAGTGTTTTGCTATGGTTGGTGACTTAGTAGAGGTGCCCTGATTCATGGGGTGAGGTTTGTTCAGGTCTTGGCGGCACATGCGTTTGCTAACCCGTCTATCCCGATCCGGTCCGCCACGTATTTGGTGGGCAGACGCATCCGCCGCCAAGACCCAGACAAACCTCAGCCCATGAACTTGTACACCTCTCCCAAGTCACCTGATACCCAGGTTCATGCGGTGAAGTTTGTCTAGGTCTTGGCCGCGGATGTTTTCTCTCGATCCATCGCCCCAAAGAGGACATAGGCCCAGAGGGGATTTTTTCTTCAGGTCCCTCTGTGTGGAGCAAATACATGGAGCGAACAAAAAAATTAAACAATCTTATCCAATCACTTTTTAAAATTGTTTTCTTTGAGTTGGACCGTCCTGTGGCATACACTGAAAAACCATTTGCAAGCGGAAAGGGACGTCTTTGTTACCAGGACGAATAAACCTGTGCCTTCACTGGCCGCATTGAACGGCGAGTAGAAAGCTCACCTAAGAAAGCACTCATTAGCTTTGATAAATAATGTGAATCTAGAAACATAGCACGTATTAAAACGGTTGCACAATGATGCATTCAGTATTCTCTTTCGTTTTATTTTCGATTCTATTCAGTTCAGTTTCAGTTTACGTGTAGGTTGTTAGGTAAAATCTGTAGCGGTAAATCTGATCCGGTAGCGGTTTGCGGGGTTGGAAAGTGGGTAGGCATAAACATTTTTTTTAAATAAGCATTATGTTTATCAACACCTTGTTGGTACCTATTGCCGCATACACAAATAATCACAAAACTAAACATGACTTGGTCTCACTAGCGCTAGAGCTATGGAAAATGATCGGTTCCACTTTGGAATTTGAGGATTTTTATTTGAGGCGCGCCTCAAAATAAACAACGTTCGACCGCGCAACGGCAACTATTCGCTGCGATTCCATGTGTATTCCCCATTCCCCTTCGCCTAGGTAATCATCGGTTCTGGGAAGCGGGCCCTGTCTCTGCCTCACTAACGTCTTATTGTATTGCGTTGCGAAGTAACGCGAGCAGAAATCCACGTGTGGGCGGCAGCTTTGCACTGGTATGATGAGTTACAGTGTAAAGACAAACAGTTCTAGTAAATTATGAAAATTTTCATGTATATTATTTTAATTGGAGGACTCTAAGACTCGTATAATTCATAAATTGGTGACATTGAAATTAAAGTTTTACTATATTTTGCAAGTATGAATACTTGTATCTTGCATCTTTTTTCCCGTTTCTTCTCTATTTTTTAATGGAGGAGCAGCCTCTTCTGCCCCATGGAACGAACCTTCACTGCTACAGTCGAAGTTCCATACTTTTCTGAAGAATTATGCTAACGGCAGTAGTCGCCTGATTACCGCATCAGCACTTCCGAGACGTTGAAAAATGACAACACACCTATTACGCAGAGTATATTAATGTATCGCATATTCCACTACTACCGGTGAGGAGTTTGGCCTCCGTTGAACTCCAATAATTTAGTCTTAATCCACAATCCAACGTTTTCTGTCGAACTCGCCGCGCCATGAGCAGTCTTGGTAAATTCCTCCATCAACGTGGAAAGCAGCCGACGCGACGGTTGGCAACCCAGTGAATTCTATTTATCAGCATAGTAGTAGACATTGGCTTTTTGAATTAATGTAGCTTTTACTTATACATCAGTCATGTTTTTACAATATTTTATAATATTATATTGCTTAAAAGAAACCAAATAGGTTTTTCTGTTAAAAGTAACGAAGTTCTTATTAGTCTTCTATATTTATTCAAAATATCTGTGTTATCCAAGGTTCATAGAAAATGCGTTTAACAAGGTTAGTTCATCGAGGAGGTAGAGCGGTGATTGGCTGAAAATTTGTGACGTAGCTTGCAGTCCATGTTACACTGGGAGATTTGAATTAACTGCAATACAAGAAACAGTCATTTACTTCAAACTACGTCACGCGTTCGAAATTTCGAAAGCGGCCCGACGAGTTTTTTTTTCGAAAAACGCCTGTATGAGCTAACGCATTTTCTACGAACCTTGGGTGTTATCAATATTTTTAAACATTGTGTTTATTAAAATGTCTAGGTTCTACAATAGTACACCCTGTTTGACTTCAAGAACAACTAGATACCTTAGGACATATAACCATTTAATTATCATTGAAGTACAGGAACGATTTGAAAAAAAAACATAATGTTGAGCCAATGATACGAGTAAAACAAGAATATAAAAATATTTCTTATTAAATATTTGATATAATTCTAAAGTATTTTTTACATTCACAAACAGGTAAAGAGAGGTAAAGCGGTTTTAAAAGCACCAACCGAGAAAGCTTATGTATTTAATAATAAAAACCAATTTAAAAGGATAAAAAAGCATTAAAAAATTCTAATTCTCGATTCCAAAATAATTTTCAAAGATCCCAGCACAGAAACCTTTCAATTATTTTATTTTGATAAGAATTGCTATCTTAGCGCGAATCCTATTATCTCTTAATGCGATCAAACTTAAAAACGTCGTCAAAAAGCAAATTCGCGAATCAGAATTCTGCACTAATCTCCGTCTAATAGTATTAATTTGGATCCCTCGCCTTCATGTTATCACATTACTTGATAATCTGATTAGACATCAAGGCACTTAAGCATAATCCCCGCGGATATTCAAGACGGTCCTGCGATTCAGATGAAAACTTATTTTCATAATCCCGGGAGGATGCCGGGAAAGCAGAAGTAACAGAAGAGAGAAGATTCCCAACCTGGACCAGATCCCCGTAAAATCTCTGGGAACTTCTGCGGGAGGAAAACCTTGCTAATAGCCGGTTGCCAAATAGAAGCTGTGCGCAGTTTTTAAACTAAGATTACTGAGAATATGGATAAAGGTTTTACGCTCCGCGACTGTCGTATGGCGGTCGTACGATTGCAGTGGTTTCCTATGAGATATCTTCTACTAGTAAAGTAATTGTTGATTAGGTATTTTTTTAATAAAATTTCAATAAAAATTACTTTTGTGGTGCACGATTTCTGAAACTTGATACGATGAATTGATTTTTATTGTAGAACTCCTGAATGCCTTATTTATAATTAAATCAGCGACGTTTGTCTAACATTAATTTATTGCTAATGAAAACAAATCTAAACATGATTTATCTACACTAAATCATTAATTAAGTTTTCAAAAAAACTTAATGAGGAGGCTGTGGCTTTTTCGAATTCGCTCAACTGCCGAAAACAGTCTGCAGCGGAATGGAATTTTTCTACAATATTTATACGCTGCGTTTTTGGCAGTTGAGAGAATTTAAAAAAAGCATATCCGATCGTCCATACAACCCACTTACGAGATATTTTTAAAGTATCTTTTGAAAATCTCTCAGTAATTGGTTATAATATAAGGTTAGTTTGAATTATAAAAACAAAACACCAATATCAAATGAGGTATGGCTAGATTGGACGCGACCTGATCTAATCATGGAAACCCTTTCTTACGAAGTGATAAGTAACGATGGCTTCTTCTTGAAATAATCGATGTGTGTAATTTAGATTAGGTTTAGTTAGGGTGATGTAGCGGATCAAAACGTACATAATATGACAGCAGCACGACACGAAGAGATGCGACGCGATCTCACCTTAAATACTTACTTTAACTAAGAAATAAGTTTCAATGGTTTCTTCTTAAAGTTCTCTGTGAATTTTGTATTAAGTGATGAGTTTTGATTAGGTTGTCAACCAACGTAGAAGATCGGAATGTGCAAATAAGCCAGCAGCACAACAGAACGCAATGCGAATCAATCTCACCTCTAGCACCCTTCCTCACTAAGATATAGGTTGCGATGACTCCTCAAAATCTTCGATGTGTTCTAAAAAGGTTTAGTTAGGTTGTCAAACAACTTAGCAGATCGAAATGTGCAAATAAGCCAACAGCACAACAGAATGCAATGCGAAACAATCTCACTTTAAGCACCCTCCCTCACTAAGAGATATGTTTCAATGATTTCTTCTCAAAGTCCGCGAAGTATTTAGGTAAGGTTTGGTTAGGTTTTCAACGAACGTGGCAGATCGAAACGTCCAAATGACTGAACAATATTACGCGATGCGACGCCAACTGACCTTAAGACAACTTGCTCCTCCCCGAAGTCCTCGGTATACTCAGATAAGGTTTGGTTAGGTTATCAACCAACGTAGCATGTCAAAACGTGCAAACACGCCTCCAGAACAACATGACGCGAAGCGACGCGATCTCACCTTCAGACCCACCCTCACTAAGAGATAAGTTTCGGTGGCTCCTCCCTACTGTCCTCGGTGTACTGAGATAAGGTTTGGTTAGGTTATCAACCAACGTAGCATATCGAAACATGCAAATATGCCTTTAGCACAACACGACGCGATGCAAAGCTATATCACCATAACCACCCTCCCTCACTAAGAGATCGGTTGGGTTGATCCCTTTTCAAAATCTTTCATGTATTTAGATAAGGTTTGGTTAGTTTAACAACCAACTTAGCAGAACATGACACGATGGGACCTTACTTTAAACACCCTCCCTCACGAAGAAACAAGTTTCGATGGGCCGTCCTCAAAGAATTCAATATATTTAGGTAAGATTTGCTTAGGTTGTCAACCAACGGATCGGAACGTGCAAATATGTCAGCACAAAATGTCACGACGCGACGCGATTTCTCCTTCAGCACCACCCTTCCTCGCTAAGAGATAGGTTGCGATAGCTCCTTTTTTAAATCTTCAATGTAATTATATAAAGTTTTTTTTACATTGTCAACCAACGTAACAGATCAAACCGTGCAAAAAAGCCAGCAGCACAATATGAAGCGATGCGACGCGATCTCACCAAGCACTCTCCCTCACTAAGAAAAGTTTCGATGGCTCCTTCTCAGTCCCCAGTATACTTAGCCAAGCTTCGTTTAAATATTCCAGTACCGGAGTGGCCGCCGCCGCGTCTCCAAACAATGGGAGTCAATTTACTTTCGGCATTATGTTAATTCCGTCACTGCTCAAAGGAACGGACAAGATTGCCCGCACAACTAAAATGCTAAACTTAATAAGAATATCTTTCGTATGCGATCTAAATAACTTTTCCCGTTATCAATTATTCCCGATCCACGTTTTAATTTTAAAGAGTTTTTAAAGAAACACCTTACGTCTTGGAAATAGATCCAAGGCTTGGGGAAATTAATTTTAATATACCTGCCCGGAATTGGATTAATTGTCATGGAACCCCCAAAATTACATACAGATAATTTAAATATTATTTTAAAAGCTGCCACAAACCTTTAAAAATCGAGGAAGAGTGGTATAGTGTTTTTCAGTAATTGTGGGAAAAGAGAGTTTAAGTCGGTTACCCGCTGATGTAAATATCAAACTGAATCCTACTGCTTGCCGAGCGTATTACTCATCGAGCTAGCGATCAGCGCACGGTGGGGGGAGGGGGGAGGGAGGGCAGCGAGAGGGGAGGGAGGGGGGAGGTGGAGAAGGACGCAGGAGAAGAAGAGGAGGCGGAAGGGGAACGGGACGAATGGGAAAGGACACTCGGGGAGAAACAATTTCTTTATTAAATGGCATAACAACGCATGCCAAGACCGGTTACCCGCTGATGTAAATATCAAACTGAATCCTACTGCTTGCCGAGCGTATTACTCATCGAGCTAGCGATCAGCGCACGGTGGGGGGAGGGGGGAGGGAGGGCAGTGAGAGGGGAGGGAGGGGGGAGATGGAGGAGGACGCAGGAGAAGAAGAGGAGGCGGAAGGGGAACGGGACGAATGGGAAAGGACACTCAGGGAGAAACAATTTCTTTATTAAATGGCATAGCAACGCACGCCAAGATCAGCTAATTAATTATTAATATTGAGAGAATAAAAACTTTCAACGAAAAACAAAAAAAAATTAAATGCCTCACCTTACGTTTACGTTTTTCTAACTAAAATTACTGACAATGAAAAAATCAAAACACACACATGTCTTATTAAGACAAATGTATTACAAACGTTATTATCACCCCTCTTTTTGTCGTTTCATGTAAAAATATTTAGTATTAAATTCCCAAAATTTCATAATTTTTTTTTAAATTGCGGTTGGAAATTTTGGTGACATAAAGGTGTACATTATAATTATTTTGTGATTTGCTTTTAGATTTGAACACAATACATGGTGCTTTCTTTTCCTAACACCATTCAGATCATAGTTCTCACCATAATACTAAGGGAGGCACGACGATTTCTCTGAGGCTATGAGAGTTGTTCCCAAAAGAGAATAAATTTGCCAGAAGGGTTAAGGCCTGGCTTCACGAATTATATCATATTTTCCGTAAAACTTTAATTTTTAAAGATCTTAAAAATATATACGTTATTCTTGAAGATAATATATGTAGGTATACCCATGCCGATACGGCAATTATATGAAATTCCCTCGATGCAAAAAAAATCATAGAGTAGCTCCGGAAATTATTGTAAACACGTTTTTTCCGTCATTTTATAAGTTATAGACATACATGAAAAAATTCACAGTGTTTCTTTAAATGCTATTTTCGGAATTCCCATTAAATTTTTGCTGTATTTTAAACGAGTAGTGTTTTTTGTATAACTTGGGCATTAACTATGTAACAATTTCTAGGGATTTCCGAGTTTGCTTACCTATTACTTTTACTTACTTTTCTATTTAATAGAGACAGGCCATAGCTTCAACAAACAAAAAACAAAGTTTAAACATTGCAACGTAAATTCACATTTTAATTTGTGCGCTTTAGAAACTTTAGAAATAAACAAAAAAATTAAATCGAAAGTTAATTTAGTTAATAAAATAACAGCACCATGTAAATCACCTCTACTAACGATGTTTCCATGTAATGTTGTCTCCTCCCACCGTTCTCAGCCTTCCCCAAAATCACCCCTCCCACTACCTCCACCTAATTAAGTTTGCTCGTGAAAGACACGGATGTGTCGAAACCGGTCACAGAAAATTTGAAATTAAGAGCGTTTAACCAGCCAGCGGACGAAAATCCACATTTCGTCGAAAGTTGTTCTTACGATCGTGCAGGGCGGTTACAATGAGAAAGATTAATTATTCTACGTACCAGCTTTTAAAATTAAAACTCAATATCGAATTTATTTCAGTCCAAATTAGCTTTAATTTATATCTTCATCCAAAAATGCCGAAAGGCGTGATGATAAAACTATTAAAATAATGTACTTTTTGTAATTCTGTTTTGATTATAAGTATTTATCATTTTTCAATAATGTCTAAATTTAATAAGAAAGTTAAAAAAATCTGAAATATATTAGTTTGTAAGTGCGCAAATAAATACACAAATGGACCAATTTTCGTCAAGAAACACATGTACGTACATATTTTTTAATGATTTTATTGAAACTAAAATTAAAATTCTAAAACATGCGTTTGTTAGATAATGTATTGATTTATTTTACGGCATGATTATATTATTTGAAATGGGTATGGTATAATACAAAATCTTTTTTGAAAATTTAACAAATTTGCCAACGACCTATGGAATAACCTTATTATACTAAAAATGAAAAAAATTTCTCAAAATTTATTACATGCGAATGCTAGATAAAATAACAATCTTTTAAACTCCATTTATATTTTTTTGTGGAAAAGAGTCGATACGTCTAAAATCTGATTTGAAAATGACATATTTCTGGTTTATTAATGCCCTCTTAAAGTAACAAATGCACATTGAGTGTTTTATTAAACATTTTCACAATTTTCGCTTAAATATTATCATTTTTAATATTAGCTAAACTAATATTCACATTTGCATATCTCTCCTTCTTCTTCTTTATGAGCGGTTACTACCGGGCCTCAATAAGAAAACCAACATATTGTATAAAAACGAGGTAAACGTAAGATTTATGAACTTCCACAAAATATTCCACAGAGAATTTTGTTCAAGAAAATAATTTATCTGGTGCAGTCGCTTTTCGTTTACGTAATCTATGCTTTTTCATCTGAACGTCTCAGCATCATTGATCACACGGTATTACCACGTCACATTACTACATCATTACCTTATAAATGAGTATGACTAATGTCCTTTGTTCAAGTAAGCGAACTTATCTTCTTCGCTTACGAATGCTGCACGCCTGGTAATACTTTTTTACTGACATTTTTTAAAACATCATTTTTCATTTTTATTATTATACCTAAAAAGAAGAAAAAACTTTTAAAGTGTTTTTATTGACGGATTAATTTATTTGCTGGCTACCAATATAAAATTAAATACAATGATTAGGCAATAGTTCAAAATGACTAAATTCGGATGTATTTATCCGAGACGCTATCCAGGTTACAAACCAATTCTATGATTGTTTCCAATAAAAAAGGTAGTTGCCAATAATATGGAAAAAATAATTAGTTGAAGATAATATTGTTAATTCTAAAATTTGAAATATTAGAGTGACAAATATGACGGTTTGTCAGAAGGTGGCATGGCGAAATTGGTTTACGCGCATGTCCCGGTTAGACGAGAGTTCTGGGTTCGAGTCCCAGTTACGATTATTATCTTTATCTATTTTTCTGTATCTTGTTCTCTTTAATAATTCCGTTTAGATTATTATTGTTATCTTCTTCTTCAATTAAATATACTGACTTGCTTTAACTGGTGATTCCTGACATTACTTGGAGTAAAAAATTTACTTTTACTTAAAAAATTGTAATACTCACTTCTGAATATATTATTAAGTATACGAAATTTTGGTCTCAGATGACATTTTTGATGTTTTTTTTTTAAATTTATTAGTACTAGGTTTGTCTAGGTCTTGGAGGCGGATGACCAAGACACACTGAACCCCAGATTCCTACCCACCCTTAAACCCTTTTCCTTCCCAGAACTCTCCTCTCCTTCCTTTCCTTAAAAAAACCCTCCACACAGCATCCCCAAAGATGACATAGGCCCTGAGGGAAATTGTTTTCCTCAGGGCCTCCTGTGTGGAGCTCACGTAAAAAAAAAAAAAAACTAGCTAGATAAGTCCTCGGCGTTGCCCGGTTTTTTTCGAAATAAGATGTAGAGAGTAATTTTTCTCTTATTTTGGATGTCAAGTATGCGAAATTTCATGGAGAAGTAACAAATTCGGGGGGATGTTTTTCGGAAAACCATAGTGATATTCTTCCTGAAGATCAGTACGCAAAATATCATCAATCTCGCAATAAAACTGTATTGTTTAAAAAACATACCAACGCCGTCACAGACCCTCTTCTTTATGTTGTAAAATATAGGTGGATATATGTTTAACATTGTTATTAAAATAATTCTGAACAAAAGTTCTGATTTGCCATCCTTTTTGTTTCCGCCTTGTTCAAGATCCAGATTCACCAAATGCTTTCCTCAAAAAGAATCCCCCTACAAAGCATCTCCACAGGTCCTGGAGATTTTTTTCCTCGAGAGGACCTCTCGTTTGGAGTTTCTTTTAAAAAATATAAATCTTTTTAATTTTTGGCCACCTACAAGACTTTTAACAAAAAAATTGCGCAATATCTTCTTATATATAAAAATGAATCGCTGAATGTGTTGCTAAGCGCAAATCTCGAGAGCAGCTGAACCGATTTCTCTAATTCTTTTTTTAGAATATTCCTTGAAGTACGAGGATGGTTCTTACGGAGAGAAAAATTACGAAAACTGCGCAGAAAATTGGATAATTTCAGAAAACATCGCACGTTTGACAGTTCGCGTGTTTGAGAATGACATTTTGCAAAACAATGATTATTCAATCAGGATTCTATTTTTGAAAATCTTAAGTTGATAAATTTATTTAAAGTAGGTACTCCCCTTAGAATCGAATCAAGAATTTTAGGTACTTTAAATAGGCTGTGTTAGCTACCAAATTTAATATACATGAAAAATGGAAATTTGAATAAAAATTGTAAAAGGTGACACGCGGGCTGTTTAAAAACTGAATGTACAAGTGAGGGGGGAGGGGAACTCGGGAGTGGGGTTCGCGGGACGGGGGAAGGGGGGGGGGTGGAGTGAGAAGAGGGAAGGCGGAGGTGACGGAGTGGGAACGCGAGAGGGGAAGAGGACGCAGGAGAAGAAGGGGAGGCGGAAGGGGAGGCGGAAGGGGAGGCGGAAGGGGAACGGGACGAATGGGAAAGGACACTCAGGGAGAAACAATTTCTTTATTAAATGGCATAGCAACGCATTCCGGGAACCAGCTAGTATTTTATATAACTAACAAGAAATATTTTGGATGATTTAGAAATTACCGTATATATTTTTTAAGTATACCTTATTTTATTCCTACTTCATTATCAGCTATCCCAAATTTCAAAATGTTCTGCGTGATTACTTTTTTAACGTAATCATTTTGCCGATTCTTGTGGCTCTCACCCATAAAAGGCAAGAAATTCTCTCGGAGTTAGAGTCAGCCCATCTAAATCATGGGCAATCGAATTAATGATCTGACAAGTGAATAGTCAGACCTTGTCAATATTCAAAGCATTTCTCAAAGGCTCAAAGGCTTACTCATCTATACACAAATATACATAAATACTATGAAAAAAGATTAAATTCTCGCTGTACTCGAAATAATGACAAAGACTTACTACAAATCCCCAAAACGCATACTACTTTTGGTCAACGAAATTTCAGATACCTTGCAACAAGGCTTTACAACATTCTTCCAGATAGAATAAAAAAATGTGATTCCCAAAAAATTTTCAAAAATAACATAAAAATTTGGATCAAAAATAATGATAGGGCCTTTACCGGTGCACTCACCCAAATTCGAAATTATTAATGATTTGGTATTATACAGTGGAAATATACAAACAATGTATTGGTTGCTTTTATTTAAATTTATTATTAATGTAACCAATCTATTATGTGATTACTTTTTTAATAAAAGTGTAGGTATATGTCTATAAGTCTTATAAATTGATTTAAAAATTACTGCCTCAACACAGGCTAGCCTAGTGAGGCAGATTACTGAAAAACCAAAATTTATAACTATTTTCTATTTTTCATTTATCTACTGTTCATATTTATATATTTTTTCTGTTGATATCCTTTTGTCCTTGTGTAATTTTAAACCACTGTAAACATAACACTGAATATGTACTTTTTAGTTATAATCTTGCAAATTTCTTTCTTTTTTTTTTACGCACCAGATTTAAATGTCCGGGTTAAATTTTCCCCCAAAAAAAAAAAAAAAAGAAGGAAAAACTAAACCCTTTCATACACTTCCCCAAATGATCATCTAGTGAATCCACGTTATGCAATTGCACTATATAAGTATTATAAATACAAAACAATACAAGAACAATATGTCAACCTACTAGAGACCAAATGGGAATATAATTCACCGACTCCAGATATTTTCATATCAGAGGGTTCGGCTCTGTGGCATTTCTAATTGAACCTATAAATCCTACTGATCCCTCAATATAAATATTTAAAAAATCTTTTGTAATCCTACATGTATTTAAAATTACTGCTTTTTGCATTTTTATATACAAATTCTTTGACAAATCTAATATGCTTAAATTTTGAATCAGATTCCTAGGTATTATGCCAGTGGCCGAAATAACAAATGGTAATATTTTTATAGTCCGAGAACGCCAAATTCTTTTAATCTCATTTCCTAAATCTGTGTATTTTCTAATTTTTTCAGAAACAGTTTTTTGAATATTACAGGAATTTGGAATAGCTACATCAATGATATAAGTTATTTTTTTAATTTTGTCATGTAAAACTATATCAGGTCTATTATGACTAATTGTTCTGTCTGTTAGTATAGTTTTATCATAATATATTTTATAAAATTCATTTTCTATAAATGAATTTGGTTCATATTCATAATAAGGTACTACATTACGGCAATCAATCAAGTTATGTTTAATTACCAAACTTTGGTGAATTATTTTTAAAACCTGATTGTGCCTAAATGTATACTCGGAAGGCGCTAATATAGAACATCCCGATATAATATGTTCTATAGTTTCGGGAAAAGCCAAACATTTTCTACATAAATCATCAATTTGATTTATATCTTTGATTATATGCTTTCTATAATTTTTAGTATTAATGACTCTATCTTGAATTGCAAGCATAAATCCTTCTATTTCTGCGCTCAACTCTCCAATACTCAACCATTTGTTTGACGAAAGTTTGTCAACATACGTTTGGTTGAGATAATTGAAGTGTTTTGCGTGAATAATTTTATTTGACCAGGAATCTAATAATTCCTGGTTAGTATTTATAAGAATGTTGGCATTCTCGTCATATAAATTTAAAGGTGTAATATTTCTATCTGCCTTGCAAATTATTTTGTGCATTTCTGAGCTATTAGCTTTCCTATGGAAAAAATTTCTAAGCATTTCTACCTGATTGTGTTTCAAAGATGTTATTTTGACTACACCCCTACCTCCTAAATTTCTAGGTAAATTAATTCGTTCTATAGCTGAATTTGGATGATGGCAATTAAATTTTGTTAACGTAGTTCTAATTAATCGTTCTAAACTATCTAAATCTGTATTGGACCATTTAATTATGCCAAATGAGTACGTTAGTAGAGGTATTGCCCAAGTATTTATTGCTTTTACTAAATTTTTAGCAGATAGATTGCATTTTAAAATTTTTCTGATCCTAGTTTGAAATTTAATCCTAATATCATTTTTAATACTAGTGTGATCTAATCTATTCGATTGCGGGTATCCTAAATATTTATAAACCTCATCCCCTTTCATACTTTGAATTTTGAAATTTCTAAATATACCCTCGTCTATTATATAGATTTAAATGTCCGGGTTAAATTTTCCCCCCAAAAAAAAAAAAAAAAAAAAAAAAAAAAAAAAAAAGAAGGAAAAACTAAACCCTTTCATACACTTCCCCAAATGATCATCTAGTGAATCCACGTTATGCAATTGCACTATATAAGTATTATAAATACAAAACAATACAAGAACAACATGTCAACCTACTAGAGACCAAATGGGAATATAATTCACCGACTCCAGATATTTTCATATCAGAGGGTTCGGCTCTGTGGCATTTCTAATTGAACCTATAAATCCTACTGATCCCTCAATATAAATATTTAAAAAATCTTTTGTAATCCTACATGTATTTAAAATTACTGCTTTTTGCATTTTTATATACAAATTCTTTGACAAATCTAATATGCTTAAATTTTGAATCAGATTCCTAGGTATTATGCCAGTGGCCGAAATAACAAATGGTAATATTTTTATAGTCCGAGAATGCCAAATTCTTTTAATCTCATTTCCTAAATCTGTGTATTTTCTAATTTTTTCAGAAACAGTTTTTTGAATATTACAGGAATTTGGAATAGCTACATCAATGATATAAGTTATTTTTTTAATTTTGTCATGTAAAACTATATCAGGTCTATTATGACTAATTGTTCTGTCTGTTAGTATAGTTTTATCATAATATATTTTATAAAATTCATTTTCTATAAATGAATTTGGTTCATATTCATAATAAGGTACTACATTACGGCAATCAATCAAGTTATGTTTAATTACCAAACTTTGGTGAATTATTTTTAAAACCTGATTGTGCCTAAATGTATACTCGGAAGGCGCTAATATAGAACATCCCGATATAATATGTTCTATAGTTTCGGGAAAAGCCAAACATTTTCTACATAAATCATCAATTTGATTTATATCTTTGATTATATGCTTTCTATAATTTTTAGTATTAATGACTCTATCTTGAATGGCAAGCATAAATCCTTCTATGTTATTATTATTATTATTATTATTATTATTATTAAATATCAATATCTCTTCGGGCAATACGGAAGGGTTATTTTCCATACAAGCATCGAGATGCAATGTACAAAATCATTAATTATTTTTTTTGTTCATAAATTGCATTAAATAACGGTTACAATCCAAACATAGTCAACAAAATCCTAATTAAAAAATTATCCACAAGTAAATTTTTATACAACAGTTCCCCTCATTATAATAATACAACAACGAATAATAATAAACCTTATCATCGGCGTAGAATCTTGTACATTCATAATTTTTCTCAAAAAGCGTTAAAAATATCCCATCAGCTATCAAACCAGCATTTTACACTAATAATAGTATAGGTAAGCTTTCGATGGACGGTAAGGATAAGGAGTATAAGTATATAATATAAGTCTATCTCACTCGGGAATTTATTCACTCCAATGCAGTGACTATCCCGGTTATTATATAGGCAAAACGGCACGAAACATAAACATCCGTGTCAACGAACATCTTAAATGTTTACACAGCACTGGTTTCTCGGAATTTATAAACCACTTTAACAGACCATAAATGCGATAAAAAAAAACAGGCGTCACTCTAATTTATAAAAACACGATTGGTATCAGGTTGGATAACTTAGAGGCACTAGAACTAAGGAAAGCCAAAAACATTAATAGTTACGTAATTAATAATCGTATAAATGTAAATAAAAGTCCAATACTAAGAATGTTCCCTATTGACAAAGAACTATCCCTTTCCCGTCCCGATTATCCATCTACACTTACGCCTTCTTCCTCCGTCACTTGAGGAGTCCAGCCCATTTTGTTTTAAATCATAATATATTATCTATAATATTCATGGAACTATATTTTAATAGAGTATTATTCTGCCCTGAAGAAGTTTACGATTGTAGCGAAATCCGGTCGGCATAAAGTATAAAAATAAAAGTGGTGTTTTATTTTAAATTAATTAATTACATGATTTCTTTGTGTAAATTAACCGAAATAAATATGGCGATGTTATTTTATTTTTCCTAAGTCGTGTTTTGAACCTACGACCTTTAAGTTCAGAGTCACAGAACTTTATCTTACCCCATTCATCCAACTATTCATTTCCACACTTCGTTGAACTTTTTAAAGATTTTTAGCAGGAAATCCAACTTTCCAAACTTTGGTAAAAAATAAAGGTATACAAAAGTTGCGAACTACCTGAAAAAGCAATCTCCATATACTTTTTACTTGTCTGAAAGCTTTTTAAAGTGCACAAAAAACAAGTTCAGAGAAATCATGAAAATCTTGATTAAACAAACTAATTTGGATTGGTGCATGGGCAAGTAAGGCATGTAAAAGTATGTTCTTGAATAATGCGTAACATTAAAGATCATTGAACATTTAATTTTTAAAACTGGACCTATAGTCTGTCAATTAAGAGTTGAAAATATAAAAATGGAACTACTAAATTTGTAGGCTGGCAACACAAATGTAACTGTCAAATATAATTTTAAAGCCCAATGACACATTAGAATATAGAATACCGTAAATCACATTTAAAAAAACATTTTTTTAGTTCTTAAAGAAAAAAATTAAATTGGAAGAAGCGCTTTTGTTAAGGTACCTAGTTAATGACATAAATTTGATTAAATGGTGTTTTACAAAGTGATTTACTTTCATTTAATTTAACAATTTATTTATTTTAACAGTAGGTAGAAAGGAAGAATCACTAATGGTGAGTTTAGTGATACAACTTTTAGATCTGAATGAGTTAAATATATTCAGATGTAAAATTAGAGACATGATCTAAAGCCCGGGCAAAGCTAGGTACTTAAGCTGGTATTATATAAATGTGAGCAATATCGTTATTCTTCATTAAAATAATAATAATATTAATTGGCTAATTTATATAGCGCCGTTTTCGTGGAAAATCACCTCAAGGGCGCTGTACATATAAATATATAAAATAATTATTATTACTGGGTTATAACTAAGATTTACAATAAACTGTGAAGAAGCAATAAATAAATAAATAAAAATAAAACAACTAGTGACTTACATCTAAGACTTATAGCTAGTGACTTATGACTAAGACATATAGATTCTAACCTAAAACTGGTGACTTATTAACACACATATTTACAATTAAGATTAGCGCCAGAAGAAGTAGGAAGTTTTAACATAATATTACAATTCGAGAACACGGGTGCAAAAAATATAATGAAGGTTAACTGGATTTACTGGAAGGTATAGATATTTTAAATAAATTTAATAGTCGATCGTTACTGCATTAAGGTGATTTATCGCTTAACAGTAAACAGATTGAGGTATCACAATTAACAGATTACATTAAACAGATTGAGTTAACTATAAACAAAGAGAAAAGAGAAAAAAAAACTATTAAAAATTGCAAAGTTTAAATAGAATGATGAATTAATGGAAAGGAGTATCGGAAAAAGTGAGTTTTCAGTTTGGATATAAATTCCGCTGAGTTGGTTATGCATCTCAATTCCATATGAAGTTTATTCCAAGCTTCAGGGCCGGATACTGCGAATGCACGATCACCAAACTTAGTGTTCGGATTTCGCTTAGGTTCTTTCAACCTTCCAATTGCAGAAGATGTCGCTGATCTAAGAGTTGACTGCCTTAGACCAATATTTTCCGGAATGTATAGTTCAGAGATATAGGGAGGAGCCATTTCACTGATAGATTTAATTTCATTGATAGATTATGTTATAATATACATTCATTGCAAAGCTATAATAAACCTATACGCAATTCTAATTTTGAGATCAGTGGGTATCTATATTGCAATGAAAAAATATATTTTTTTACTTTTATGCCTTTTTAATTTTTTTACAAAATGTAGGTTACACAGCTTTAAATTACCACCATGAGATATATTTTTAGTTTTTGCCATTTGAAGAACAGTGGCCCCCTCCTATGTTGTCTACTCATATTGTCGTATCAAACAAGCGATAATGAAGGTAAAAAAATTAATAATTTCTTAGTCGAAATATGAACTGTAATATAATAGAGTGAAGATACGTCACAGAGACAACGCGCACGTTTGACTATACAATGTCCAGAGGACTCGTACCTTAGCGGCACGGTCAAAGCTTTATGTGATTTCATTTCATATTTCTAATAGTCACACGAATTAAAAATATATTGCACTGCAAAAATCATGCCAACATTAATTCGTTCATGAACTTCCTTATACCACGCAAACACTGCTTAAATAACCAATATGCAGAAGTAGCAGATATTTTTTTCAATAGCACCGAAAGAACTTACTAGAAAGCTTTCACATATTTTTGAAAAGATTTATTTTATTTCCAATAGCCTGATTGTAAATGTTAGTTAATTTAAATCGTACGTTTTTTTACATACGATTGTATAATTGTTTGTAATTAAATTTTATTTAAACAAATGTTTTAATCTGTATTTAGGATATTTACACTGTAAAAAACAAATATTAATACACTCTGAATGGCTGTCCTTTTCATAAGCGGTGATATGTTTTTGAAGGAGTAATTTATATAATATTTGTCTTTAATTTTTATAATGTCAATGTTACATCTATCCGATGTCGTGATTTTACAGGTTTACTAACATTCGAATATGTGTTTTTGAAGTGAAACTTCTTTAGCCCCGTTAGCGATTTGAAATTCGGCGGTCTCGGTTCTAATATAATGTGGTAAATTCACGACTACGCTTGGGCCTTCAATAAGCGCCAGACTCTCAGCGCCCAGAGAGACATCCAGCGAACTGAGGTTCGAAACTTACCAAATCAAAAAAAAAAAACTTTTTTATTTTTGTAAAATCGATATCCAAACTTCAAACCACTTTAAAATAAACAGGCAAAAAAAAAAGAATGCAACGTCTAGGGACTTTCTAGTTTAACTTCTACTGCGTGTGAATTGCACACCCTTATTTTTTAATACCTTCAGTTTCACAAATCCTTACAATTAAAATATCTTGTGAGTTTTCATGGGTCTGCGTCAGTTCAGTCCCAATACATTACAGAATCTTCTAATTGTTTCTGGATTAGCACAACAGCTGTCTATTTCCCTTGGTCCCGTGAGACAATCGACATAATGCATTGCTCGTTGTTCCTGAATTTCCCCTTGACATATTTGAGTCTTGTGATCGGTCATCCCACGGAGCACTAAAATGGGGCTGCAAGGAGCATTAGGGGGCTCATCCATCATGCCTGTAGCCCTAGATCTGCGCCCTCACTAAACAAATAAGGAAGGGACAGTGGTAATAATAAGAGGTGAAAGCACTTATGAAACAAGTAAAGGGAGAGTTTTGTTTTGTAAGATAGTTGTGATTGTATTGTATGCTTCTCATGAGTCATAAGGGCGTTTAACCAGCCAGCGGCTAAAAATCTACATTTCGTCGAAAGATGTTCTTACGACCGTACAGGGCGGATCCAGTGAGAAAGATTAATTATTCTCCTTACCAGCTTTTTAAAATTATAACTCAATATCGATTTTATTTCATTCCAAATTTGCTTTAATTTATACCTACATCCAAAAATGCTGAAAGGCGTGATGATAAAACTATTAAAATAATGTACTTTTTGTAATTATTTTTTGATTATAATTATTTATCATTTTTCAATAATGTCGAAGCAAAATAAGAATGTAAAAATATCTTAAATATATTAGTTTGTAAGTGCGCAAATAAATACACAAACGGACCAATTTTCGTCAAGAAACACATGTATGTATATATTTTTTAATGATTTTATTGAAACTAAAATTAAAATAGTGACTTATGCGTTTACCAGTATTGATTTATTTTAATGCATGATTATATGATTTGAAATGGGTGTTGTATAATACAAAATCTTTTTTTTAAATTTAACAAATCTGTCAACAACCTATGGTATAACCTTATTATAAAAAAAATAAACATTTTTTCTCAAAAGCTCTTTTCTTAATTACTTTTACCCAGACCAATAGTACCTGTTTATTGTTATATCCTTTTACTGCATCTGCTTCTTTCTCTGGTTATACCCTCTCTGGGAATTAATATATTATCCAGTGATGCCTGACATTATTTGTAGTAAAGAATGTTAGTAAGATTTTTATCTCCGGTGTCATGTTTGATGTCTTTTTTTCAGCTTAAAACTTAAAAAACCAGTAGCTAGGTGAGAAGTTGGGTGATTACTCGGCTTAGATAATAAAAGATTTTTTTGTTTGTTTGAAAAAAAATTATGGAAAAAACATTAAAAACTAGTACGAGAACAATGTTTCGATTACATTTGTAATGTCAGGAATCACTTGTTACAGTAAGACAAAAAGAACGCCACTTTAGGCTCTTTAGTAAGCTTTTAAAAAGTAAAAGAAGTTGGTTTGAAAGGGAAATTGTAAATATGAGTATAAGGTGTGCGCTAAAATTGAAAAAGACAATAATTAAGCGATAATTGTGAAAATATTGATAAAAAACACGACTCATTTAAAACACAGCAAAAATCTCACAACTAATGTTGAAGTTGCATTTAAATACACATTGTGAATTTTTTCATACCTATGACTTGTTAAAAAACAGAACCAAACGTGTTTTTCATAATTTTCGCAGCATACTTTGCGATTATATTCTACGGAGAGAAATTCATATAATTACTGTTGTGGCACTACAAACGAAAAGATATTATCTTAAAAAATAACAAATATTTTTCATTATTTGTTTTTGGGGTGTTATGCCGTGTTGCGCTACCTCCTTCTTTAGCCAACGTTTCGGACAGCGTTGCAGTGTCCATCATCAGGGCAGATCCGGCACACATCTACCGGATCTGCCGGATCTGCCCTGATGATGAACACTGCAACGCTGTCCGAAACGTTGGCTAAAGAAGGAGGTAGCGCAACACGGCATAATACCCCAAAAACAAATAACGAAAAGACTTTTGGCCGTGAAAATCTTAAAACGTATCTAACATATATTTTTTTAAAAACCTAAACAGCCTTACTCATCATAAAACCGTACCACGGCTCTGTAGCTACACAGTGGAGTAAGCTTACACTGCTCAGGGTAAAAATGTTTACTCATCATCATAATGTTTCTCGACAGCTGTTATGATTTTTTTACGGTAGCAACACTGCTCCAAAGCTCAAAAACGCGACCAATTTAGCATTTCGCGGCGTGTTGCCAACTTCACGTTTATTCATACGTCAACACAACGTTGACTTTGGTAAATCTATATTTAGACACCTAAAATCTCCTTCCGTGAGTGCCGCAAATGGATCGTACCTTTTTTAAACCTTTTCCGTGGCCGTAATGCACGAATGCTGCGAATACGGTCAATATTTGCCAGAGCTCCGTTCAAAATGTCAAGATTCTCATAAAAGTTCGCCATTTCGTTAGTTACAACGCACGGGGTACTGAGTTAACCCTGGTGATCGGGTGGTTTAAATTCTGACAGCTACTACATCTCCCGGTACAGCGACTCGGTAAAAACACGCGCACGCGCGCGATTAACCCACCATGTTGAGTAACAATTTCACCTAACCCGCTCTTGCTCCGAGGTGTAATCTTATTTTGCGATGATGAGTAAGGCTGAAAGTGTTTAGGAAAAATGTGTTATAAATCGGTGGAAATCGGAATGCGGGAGTTTAAAACCCTGTTTATCTTCTATTTAGCTTTCTATTTATATATAAAACCAACTCACCCCATTTTCCCGCCCTTTAAGCAAAATTTCAAAACTTCTTGTTGAAATTTTGCATACCTGATGTTCAAAATGAGTTGAAAAATAACTATTTTCTTCATCTGATGTAGAAATACTGTGAGAAAAGTCCGGATATCTGTTAGGTATTATAATATAAATTTCTTGTAGTAGGTTTTTGGTTATTAGGAAATCTTTATTACATCCGATAGGGATTTACAAACATTTCCAGTAATTTATATGTTCATGATCATGCATTGTCAACATAGTTTTTTTACATGACCTGACTCAAGAATTTCAAGTATTTCATTGACTTTGTCTTCCTCGGGCTTTCGCGTCCATAAATCAGAGTAAAATAAACACCGATGTAAAAAACAAAACATTTTCAATTGTGCAAATTTATTGATTTTTTACCTGCTGTACAAAAATAGCGTATAAACTACGTCGCGCTTTTTAGAAATTCCATAAGTAACAGTATAATACATAATTATTATTTTTCATTCGTCGCAATCACAAATGAATTGCAGGCGCACTTCCGTTGTCCGCATTCAAAAAAGTGAATTTAATTATTTTCCTTATGATAAGGAAATAAAAAAAAACCATTGCGGTTCACTGACAAGCAGATTACATTATATTCATACAAAATTAAATAATGTTTCGTAGATTAATTAACAATTTAATCAAAACACTCAAAGACAGATAAAAAAATATGATAAAGAGAGAAAATAATTTTATATGTTTTTTTTAAACATCAGCTTCATACAGGAGGTCCCGAGAAAAATAATTTCCCTCAAGGCCTATGTTATCTTAATTGATGCTGTGTGGAACGTCTTTTCAAAGAAATGAAGCAGTGGAAGTTCTGGGAACGAAAGGCGTATGAGGGGTGGGTAGAAATCGGGTCAGTGTATCCAGGAGTTACGTACGAATCCATCCTTTCAACTGCGGTTTAAGGCGATGGGTCGAAAGAGTCCGACTGGAGAGGTTAAAAGGCATCAACCAATCTCTCTCAATCCACGCAGTAGATGGGCAGACACATCCGCCGCTAAGACCTAGACAAACCTCACACCATGAACCCGGGGACATCTGCTAGGTCTCCAGACCTTTTGATAATATTGCGAACCACTTGGGGTGGTCTATGACAGAGTGGTTATTCAATATTCATTCCGTTCCCGGTATTCATTTTCGCCTTCCAAATGTGGACCGTGATGATCATGACACGAAACGACGTTTGATGATTATTTACGAAAATCTTCAATTGGGGTCATTCAAAATTTGCTTCACATTAGATGACCACCAAATCGTCGATCAGCGCTATAGTATATGAATGTAGTACACGAAAGACCGCGCTCGTTCGGAGATGGTCGGGCGGCGCCGAGTGTTTCCGAACGTGCGGAGTAGTCAGCCGTTCGGCGAACCGTCGTCAGACCTAATTAGAGATCAGCTGTAAACAAACGCTACTAACAATATTTGTTCCCATTATAATTCGCAATAAACCAGTAAAAGAACTTACGTTGTAATCCTTACATTGTGGGCTAGAGAGCCACAACATGAAACAAAGAATATTACAAGCGCCATTTTAAACATTTGATATTTAACAACCCCTATTAAATGCCGATTCTCGATCCGTTTCAGCTTTTGATCAAATTGTGATCTCTTGCCAAGCTTATGAACATGACCGTCTCCTACATACATAAAATATGATGCGGATCACGTTAATGGTCGAGTGGTAGCTACCTGCCTGAAGAAAGTTTGAATAAAGATTTTTTTACTTTAGCTCCTCACAGAAGGCCCTGATGAAATAAAATCCCTTAGGGCCTTTGTCATATTTGGGGATTCAATATGAAAGGTCTTTTTATGGAAAGGAAGGAGAGGAAGGAAAAAGGTATAAAGGTTGGGTAGGGATCCTCCCACAGCGGTGAAACGCTAGGGATCGAGAGAGTCCGGCTGGAGAGGTAAAAAGATCTCCCTCACCAGTCTTTCCCGATCCATCCCCCCACGCGTTGGTAATCGCGTCAGCCGAAGACCAGCGCCGGATCTGCCATAAGATTCAAAAACGTGCAAAAACCTGGCGCCAACTCCGAAGGGGCGCCGCGGCGCCCGTGAGAAAATAAATATTGTATTAAAATTTAGTTATAATATTCCCTGAATCGTTTAAAAATTACCCATAGTACGAAATAATTATTACGCTCTAGCAACACTTTCCAAAGAATTCGCACGCATCTGGTTGGTATCAACGGCTTACGAATTTATAGTCAGTTACAGAATTTTTTTACAAATTCCATATATTTAGTTTAAACGTAAGATCTATTTTTCCATATATCTTTTACCGTCTTTTACGACGAATGGGTGCGATCCAAATTCAATAACCAATCACAGCGCGGTATTTTTGTTCGTAAGCCGTTGATACCATACGTCAGTGTTTGTTCGCTCTTTGGTGTTTGTTCGCTCAACACAGGGGAAATGCAAGGCACAAATTTGAGGTTGTATCCTTATTATCACTGCTCACTGTCTCTCGTCGGGACTGCCTGTCAGAAGCTAGTAGATGCTATTCTTGTGTTGTACGTTGCCATGAGAACGTATTTGTATTTGCTTTTTCTAATATTCGCGTTGGGTATATAGGTACATAAACGTAGTAAATCTCAAGAATGTCTAATGGACCTAGTTCAGCGAAACCACCCGCATTGTCTAGTAACCTATATTTTAAATCATGGTACGGGCACAAACAAACAATTCGTTGTATTATTTTAAAGCATAACTTGCAAAGAGTTTTTCGTAAAATAATTAAAATAGCACCATAATTTATGTTTACCCAATAGATTCATAGAGTACAGGGCTCCTGGCGATCCTCTCTTTAAAAAAAACGAGTGTGAGAGCTACCGCCAGGTCACTTGGAAAAGTTACACCCTTTATATGTCTTGATTTTATTTGATAAATTAGTGTAAAAAAAATAATAATTAAATAAAAAAAATAAAAAAATTGGGGTGAATGAATTTTTAATCAAAATAAAAATGTAGGGGGGGGGGCGCCATCGGTACCTACTGCACAGGGCGCCAGATTTCGTAGATCCGGCCCTGCCGAAGACCTAGACAAACCTTACCCCATAAACCAGAGCACCCAACGTAGCGATCCACTTGGAGAGACCATGGCAGGGGTGTTGGTTATATAATAAATGGTTCCCAAGCCATTGAGATAGTGACGTTTCGTTTTTGATTTCAGAGGAAAGTTTGGTTTTGTTTTATAGAATAACAGAAAATTAGAAACATTACAAAACTGCTGGATATTCTAAAAATTAAAAATAAATTACTGCACTACATGTATTTATTTTAAAAAAACTGGGTGCGTCATAGAAATTGAATTTAAAGTTTTATTTTGCTGAAAAAATGATGTGTTAAATGTATTTTTAAAAGGGAGTTCCGAATGTATTGAGTATTTCTGAAAACGCCTGGAAAACTAAACTTCATATACTATCTTCTGCACTCATAAACTTACGAATATCCACAGTAACAACACAGTGACAAAATGCACTATTCTGCAGCAGCATTAATAAGCGTCAATAATAATAATGATAATGTTTGAATGACTTGTGCTGTACGAACTTAAAATAAAACATTCCTACAATCTTACATATAACTACAAACTAGAAAAACCACTATAACAACTTAAGCGTAACTACAATGCCCACTCTCTGATAAAACGATTTCACACTATGGGAAATCAATACTTAGATGACGTTGACATATTTAATATCAACTTGGCGAGTTTTGTGGTCATGAGAAATATTTATTCCAACACTATTCCTAAACACATTTTGCATTTTTGTAAACCTATCTAATCGCTGTATTTTTCAGTTTTGTTTCTTATATTTTATGACTTGTGCGCATTTTTTCTCTAATGTAATTTTTTTCTTAAGTTTCAAAATTATCTGTCATGTTAAAATTGTCTTGCCAACATGTAAAAGCACTCTGGGCGTTAAAAAAAACATTACACGCTATAGAACTGAAATTAGAAAGTCGCAAGATGTTGCTTTATTTTATTTTACTTGTTTGATTAAATATTGATTTCACAAAATAAAATTGTTTATTTTTTTGGATTTCATGGAATTAATAATAATAATAATAATAATAATATATCTTTATTGAAAGAAATTTGCAAGATTATAACTAAAAAGTACATATTCAGTGTTATGTTTACAGTGGTTTAAAATTACACAAGGACAAAAGGATATCAACAGAAAAAATATATAAATATGAACAGTAGATAAATGAAAAATAGAAAATAGTTATAAATTTTGGTTTTTCAGTAATCTGCCTCACTAGGCTAGCCTGTGTTGAGGCAGTAATTTTTAAATCAATTTATAAGACTTATAGACATATACCTACACTTTTATTAAAAAGTAATCACATAATAGATTGGTTACATTAATAATAAATTTAAATAAAAGCAACCAATACATTGTTTGTATATTTCCACTGTATAATACCAAATCATTAATAATTTCGAATTTGGGTGAGTGCACCGGTAAAGGCCCTATCATTATTTTTGATCCAAATTTTTATGTTATTTTTGAAAATTTTTTGGGAATCACATTTTTTTATTCTATCTGGAAGAATGTTGTAAAGCCTTGTTGCAAGGTATCTGAAATTTCGTTGACCAAAAGTAGTATGCGTTTTGGGGATTCGTAGTAAGTCTTTGTCATTATTTCGAGTACAGCGAGAATTTAATCTTTTTTCATAGTATTTATGTATATTTGTGTATAGATGAGTAAGGATTGTTTTTGCATATATCTGCCGAACGTCAAACACATTCATAATATTAAAGATTAAGTTCGAGTCTGTAATTAGAGGTAGTCTAAGAATCAATTTTATGATAGTTTTCTGTGCCTTTATGATTGGGTCTAGTGCTGATGCAGTACCGCCTCCCCATGCAATGATACCATACTCAATAATAGATTGACAGACTGCAAAATAAATCATTTTCAAGTGTTGTAAGTCGAGAAAGTTTCTTATCGTTCTGAAAAAGTGCATGGTTTTTCTTATTTTGTTTGCAATTATTTGAGTGTGTATATTCCATTTGAGATATGGATCAATTGTGAGGCCGAGATACTTCATCTGTGTAGTGCGCTCAATGTAGGGACACTGACAAGATTCATTGGAATTAAAACATTTGTGTATTCTAATGGAGACATCATCATGAGGCTGACCTGTTATATTTATGCTTGATGTGACATATTTAGTTTTCTCGGTGTTCAAAGTGAGCGTATTTGTATCTAACCACTTTTGTACAATGTTTATATCCGTTTCAGCTTTTTTGTAGACATCTACCCAAGTGTCAGCTTCAAACAGTAAAACAGTGTCATCGGCAAAACTAACTATTTTTCCCTGAATATTAATGTTACATAAGTCATTGATATATAAAAGGAACAAAGACGGTCCTAATATGCTACCTTGTGGTATGCCATAGTTAGTTGAGCACTGATTGCTAAGAGTGTTCAATATTTTAACTTGTTGCTTGCGCTCATCAAGGTAGCTCTTAAAGAAGTTAAGTTCGTTGCCTAAAATACCGATTATTTGAAGTTTGTTTATTAATTTACTGTGTGATATTGTATCGAAGGCTTTAGAAAGGTCTAAAAATATTGAAATACATTTTTTGCTTCTATCAAGGTTTTTTACTATGAAGTCAGTTACGGCGGCAATAGCGTCTGAAGTACTCTTGTTTTCTTGAAACCCGTATTGATTTTCTGAGAGTACTTTATGGCTAACCAGAAATTTTACCAACTGGGCATTGATAATTTTTTCAAATACTTTGGATAGAGTGGTCAGTATAGTTATTGGTCTGTAATTGTTTAAGTCTGTCTTGTTACCTGTTTTATGTATGGGAATAACAATACCTTGTTTCAGGTTTGAGGGGAAGTGTCCTTGACTGATACTAAGGTTAATTAGGTATTCTAAAGGCAATGTAATTTCCATAGCCAGCGTTTTCAATATCTTAGTTGTTATTCCATCTACCCCGGCAGAAGAAGTGTTTTTTAGGGAATTAATTATTTTTAGAATCTCTTCCCCTGACACAGTTTGAAAATTGAATCTTCTTTTGGGAAATTGAAGTTCTGCTTCTGCAGGTAGAGCATTCGCACAATTTGGTAGACGAGAAGCAAGATTTGAACCAATATTTGTAAAAAAATTATTGATATAATCCGCAACGAGCTTGGGGTTTTTTGAGGTGTCAATAATGTTTCCGTCAATACAAAGTTTACTTATGTCCTGTTTGTCTTTAGTGTTTTGTGTATTTGTGGCTTCTCTTAGAGTTTGCCATATTTTTTTGGGATCGTTGTTACTTTGTTGGATTTTGTCTCTGTAGTAGATTTCTTTCGCCTTTCTAATGACTTCGCCGCATGTATTTCTATATCTTTTGTAGATGTTTAGTGATATTATGTCGTAAGGATTTTCTTTAACTTTTTTGTGTAGTGCGTTTCTTCTACGAATGCAGTTGATAATTGAAAAGTTTATCCATGATTTCAAGGGTTTAATTTTGTTAGGATATTTTTTTGTTAAAATTGTGGTATTATTAATTAATTCATTTTTCAAAAAGTCAACAAAATAATTCCATGCATCATCTGGGTTTTGTATTTGGAAGAGCTCTTGCCAAGATTTATTTTTAATTATGTTTTTTAGATTTTCAAAATTGGTATTATTGTATATGATTGACTGATCCCTTCTGGTTTTTGTGGCGTCGGATTGTAATGTGAATATTGTTGTGTAATGATCTGTAATTGTTGATTTGTAAACGATACTTTTGTTTTGTTTATTAGTTTTGACCATTATGTGATCAATGCATGATGTAGATTCATTAGCTGTTCTTGTTGGTATATTTAAGGTACTAATTAATCCATGGAACTCTAACATATTCAGGTAGTCGTGACATTGGTGGTGTGGATTATTTGGGAGTATGTTGATGTTCAAATCTCCCATAATTATTAAATTTTTAGTATATGAAAGATTAGAGAGTGTGCTATTAAGACTGTTAAGAAATGGTGTGATATTACGGATGGATGGAGAGCGGTATATTGCTAGAACGCAAGTATCATTATTGTGCATTATTTGCATACAGCTCGCGTCAGTAATGTTTATTTCAGTTACAACATAGTTTAGGTCATTTTTTGTGTATACCACAGTTCCATCATTCTGACTATCATGGTTTGATGAGTTGAAGGAAGAGTAGTGATTTATGAATTTTGGAGTGTAAATATTTGTCAACCAACATTCTGTAAGAATTATAACATCAAAGTCTATATTTAGGTGGTTAAGCTGTATCTGGAGTTCATTAAAGTTTTTATTAATTGATCTAATATTTTGGTGCATAAAAGTGGTGTTTTTTGGATTAGCTGTCAGATATTTACATATTTTAGCATCTGATGTTGTAAGCAAATTGTTTTGATAAATTAATTCTTCATATGTTTTGTTAAAAGCTATATTATAATTTATATTACAAAAAAGAAAAATAGTTTAATTAATTTTAATGAGAGCTCCACTAATCCGTGGCCATAACTGGGGATTTCAACCTTTGATTGAATGTGAAGGAGTTGAATTATTGTTGCAATAAACAAATAAAAGTGCGAAATATGACTCACCATACTGAGGGGAATAGACCCAGTGAACGACCGGTGAGAGGGGCTCTCACTAAAAAAGCTAAACTATTTTTTTTAGATCATCCGAATGTTTGATGTATATTATCCTATCACTTTCATTTTTTTTAGCCATTATTTTACATTCTTTAAACCAGACGAATTTGTATCCCATTTATTTTGCTTTCGTTTTTGATCTCCACAAAAGATCTTTGAAATAGGCACCAAGGATTTCACTAACAAAGATCTTCTGGAATACGTTTCCTTGGGTTGAGGTTAGGTTCAGTTGTTTCCTGTTTTGTAGAATCTGCCGTCTTTTTTGGGGGTTGGTAAATCTGACGTGGAATTTTGGGGGGGCTCCTGGACGTCGGTCCGGTATTTTCTTGATATCGAGAATATCTTCGCCTTTTAAGTCAACACCCGTGACTGCGACCACCCGTTTGATTGTTTCTGCAGGCTGCTCACCCTCTCTTTCAGGAATCCCAGCAAATTCGAGGGTGTCTTCACGAGATTTTTGCTCCACTTCTGCCAATCTGACTTCAAGGCTCTTTATTATTCCATCTTTTGCCGTCAGTTCCTTTCTCAATGATTCCACTTCGGAAACCAGTTTAATTATGGTCTCCATCTTGAGGTGGATATCATCGTATTGACGGCTGATGAAGTCTCTTGTGCTTCTGCTTTCTTGGTTTTCATCGTCAATTCGAAGCCCGTTCGCTTGATGTCCATCTCTCTGGCCACTGAGACTTGTCAGGCATCTTGCCAACTACGCTATGGAAGGGAGCCGCCGAGGTGCGAATTTACAGCATTATATTTGAACCGAGTATTTGTGTAGAGCTGAGTTATGACGCAACTCCATTTCACCCAAATTCCAAGTCACTAACGACGCTAAAGAAGTTTCATTTCAAAAATCTTATATGAACTGAATGGAGAAAAATTGATAATCCAATTATTTATTTGATTCACAGCTCTAAGAATACGTTTTATCAGCGCAACGAAAGTTCTGATAACATGATCACATTCTGGTGATTTAATTTATTTTCTTGAAATAAAATTAACTTGAAATTCATAAATTGTTTCACAACTATGAAAAATCTTCAATCTAAGTTAGTTTGAAAAGAACTCGACAAGGTTTCATAGCAAACCCGTAGACAATACTCCGCAGTACAACAGCTTGGCTAATGCATTTGTCTTGTCGCTCGAAGGCCGGAAGTACGGGACATCCTCAAACGGAACAAGATTTCGGATCTGAATGCTAATTTCGGCGGGAATTCCGATTAACCGACTGACAATTATTATAAACTTGACAGGCATTTAAGTTCAAATAACGCTCAAATTTGCAATTCTAATTTCTATTTACGATACTTAAATACCTTTAGATGATGTTAAGACGGGGACGTATTCAGCAGTGGCGGTTCGTGACTTTTCGGTGAGATTTAGTGGTAAAATTGAAAAAATATAACATTATTGATTGTAGCTGAAAATACATTTTTTTTTAAATTTTCGCAAGAAGATTTTTCGGATTTGGGATGCTGTACTTCCTCGTTAAAGATTTTTCCCCATTCCTCTAGAAATTTAGCTCATTTACATTTAGACTCCGTGACCCGGGCTGGTAAATGACATTGATTAAATATTTAAAACTAGCTGATTCCCTGCATGCGTTACCATGCCATTTAATAAATAAATTGTATCTACCTACGTGTTCTTTCCCATTCGTCCTGTTCCTCTTCCGCCTCCCCTTCCTCTCCTGCGTCCCCTTCCTCTTTTACCTCCCCTCTCCCCACTCCATTTTCCCCCCTTCCCCCGTCCCGCGAACCCCCCTTCCAGTCCCGGTATATTCAGTTTTCAAACAGCTCGCGTGCCACCTATTGCATTTTTTTATAATGCCAGAGCTCACCGGTAGTTTTATACAAACATTGTCCTGACAATAACGAACACAAAAAAAGAATTGTCCAATTTGGTGCAGTCATTCGGAAGTTATGCGCGTACATAAATTTCGACGATTCATTTTTATTTAAATACTAGCTGGTTCCCGGCATGCGTTGCTATGCCATTTTATAAATAAATTGTTTCTCCCTGCGTGTCCTTTCCCATTTGTCCGGTTCCCCTTCCGCCTCCCCTTCCTCTCCCTCACCCCTACCCCTCACGCTCCGCCTTCCCTCTCCTCACTTCCCTCTCCTGCTTCCCACGTCCCGCAAACCCCCCTCTCGAGTTCCCCCCCCCCCTCCAGAGTTTCCGTCCCTCCTCCCCCTCCCCCTCCCGCATTCCATACATTCAATCCCAGTACATTCAGTTTTCAAGCAGTTCACGAACCACCTTTTGCAATTTTTTATGCCAATTTCATTATGCCAGGGCTCCCTGCTTCTTTTATACAAACCTTGTCCTGGCAATAACGAACACACAAAAAAAAATTATCCAATTTGGTGCAGTCGTTCGGAAGTTATGCGCGTACATACATTTCGGCGATTAATTTTTATTTATATAACTAGCTGGTCCCCGGCATGCGTTGCTATGCCATTTAATAAAGAAATTGATTCTCCCTGCGTGTCCTTTCCCATTCGTCCCGTTCCATTCCCCTTCCGCCTCCCCTTCCTCTCCAGCGTCCCCTTCCCCTCTCGCGTTCCCACTCGGATTCCTCCACCTTCTCTCTCCCCCTCTTTCCTCATCCGCGAACCCCCCCTCCCAGATTCCCCCCCTCCCGGGTTCCCCTCCCCCCCCTCCCGCGAACCTCATACCCGAGTTCCCCTCCCCCCTCTCGCATTCTATTCAGTCCCGGTACATTCAGTTTTCAAACAGCTCGCATGCCAGAGCTCACAAATCGCTCAGTTGTATACAAACCTTGTCTTGGCAATAACAAACACACAAAAAAAAGAATTATCCAATTTGGTGCAGTCGTTCGGAAGTTGCGTACATACATTTCGGCGATTCATTTTTATTTATATAGATAGATAGATATATATAAGATAAGATAGATAGAGAGATATATATAATATAGATATAGATATATAGAAGATAGATAAATAATTTTGAAAATGTTTGATTAATACCACCGGAAGTAAATTTAAATCAACCGTCTTTCAGGTATACGGAGTGTGTATTGATGCGGTATGGCTGTGGTGCAAGGTTCTATCTGTCCGTGCTTGGTGACCAGATCTGAATAACGAACTAATTCTAACTAATCCCAATTTTAGAGGCGGGTATTAATAATATACTATTTTATTATTTCAAGAAGAAAATTGGACTGATACATTTAACGAGGCTGAAAAAGGGCTTAGTGCACTTCAAAATTGGCTTAAAATCAACTCCCTTTCCCTTAATATAAGCAAAACAAAATATATAACATTTTCAATGAACTCAAGGGGCCAACCAATAAAATCACTAGAACTAAAATTACATGAATGCCGTGGAAATAATATACAATGTTACTGCCCCGTCATCGAAAAAACACAAAACATAAAATATCTCGGAGTAATAATTGACGAAAATCTTAGATGGGACCTACACATCAAAGGTATTACGGAAAAACTCACAAGCCTTATATATTTCTTTAAAAATCTAAGAAACGTGTTAAATAAAAAGGATATGAAAAAGGTCTACTACGCATTACGTCATTTTCGAATTGAATATGGAATCATAGGATGGGGATCTGCTACACATACGTACCTAAACAGCCTGAATACGATTCAAAAAGGAATCATCAAGACCATATTGAAAGTACCAATTAGAACGCCTTCAATTGAAATTTTCAATAACTTTGACGTACCAAATGTACAGCAAATATATGCCAAAAATATATTATTGAAGCTCTTCAAAAATAATGAATCCTCTACTAGACCGTGTATGCATAACACTAGATCGAATAAAAATTATATAAAAAATATTCCAAGTTATAAAACCACATTTGGACAAAGAAACTATACATACTTTGCAACAAAACTCCATAACATCCTTCCCCAAGACATAAAACTAATAAAAAATCCAATTGAATCCAAATCAAGAAAAAAATATGGCTTAAAAAGGTCAATGAGAGAACACTAGCGAAGACGCTAAAAACGACATAGAAGACAAATGAACTATATTTAAATAATTTTAGTCCGCCTTGGCACAGGACCCCCTAGTGAGGAGGACTAAGAAATACAATATTTTATACTTAATTTCACACTACATTTTGTATGTAATTTTAAAAAAAAAATAAAAAAATTGTACCACCACCCAGGAACCATATATTGCATAATCAAAAACTATACGTCACCCCATGTGGTTTGCTACGTTTGATAACTTAGAAGGGGTGCTCGGTTTTATGAGTTTATGAAATTTGTCTGTGTCTTAGCCGCGGATGCGTCTGCCCACCAACTGCGTGGCAGGCCGGATCTGGAGGGACTGTTTCAGGGAGACCTTTTGACTTCTTCATCAGAGCTGTCTTGGAATATCTCCTTGCGCGGTAGTTGGATTGATGGATTCATTCGTCCGGCACTCCTGGACACACTGACCCCAGGTTCCTACCCACTCCCCATACCTTTTTACTTCCCAGAACTTCCTTGCCTTTTCTAAAAAGGCCTTCCACATAGGATCCCCAGATGACGTAGGTCCTGAGGGGACTTATTTTCTCCAGGCTCTTTTGCGTGGAGCTTATGTAAGATAAAAAAACCCTTCCAATTTTTTTCAGCTTTACATCATACCCCAAATAGGTGTAACCATAGTTCCCCTGGCTTCTGCGTTAATCACAAATAATTTAAACATAACTTGTAAAAGAATGAGGTAAATGAGTAAAAAGTATAAATATATGATTTTTTGTTTCTTCAATCCTTGCAAATTCACTTCGTGGGGTCATTTTTAATTACATGAAAACAAATAACTTTGTAAAAATACCACAATTTAATTGAAATTAATTAATTAATGTTATTATCCTGACAAAAAAAACCTTTGGTTTCGAAACGTGTTGATAATTTTAATTTTTGTGTTTTCACAAAGTTATTTGTTTTCATTTAATTAATCGATTTTTTGTATTTCTTTGGCATTAACTCTGTAACAATTTCTAGACATTTTGTTTGGAAGAGTTTTACTTTCTGTAGTGTTCTGTTATTTAGTGGACACACTCACAGACTTTTTCCAAATACTTGTATGGAGATTACTTGTGGGAATGAATAGATTCTTGTTTGTTATCTGGATTTATTTATACTTCGCGTATACAATTGTGACTGCGTTAGCCTACCTAACTAGAAGCTAGCTAAAATGGTTCTGCCCAGTGTTCACAGAAAACACTCACTCTGAGCCCATCCGATCCCCTGTTGGGCAACTTAGGTACTACGCTACCTGCCATCTAGCGGAAGCTACTGATAGTTCATATCACCGCCATCTGTGTCTAAAAGGCGGAAGCTTTTAGATACACTACACTTTCCATCTTCTTTGTGTGCCCTGTCAGGTCCCCCCCGACGTTGGCGATAACTCTTGAAAAAAACTCGGACTTGCGCTACCCATGATAGCTCCTTCACACTTCTAATGCCGGTCCACTTTCGTATATTTCGCAGCCAAGACATTTGTCTCCTACCAGGCCCTCGGCGACCCTCTATCTTGCCTCTCAATATTAAATAGAGCAAGTGATACTTCTCCCCTCGAAGTATATAACCCAGATATTACTTTCTATGTACACATTAACATTTAAGTAAGAAATGTACATGGGAAGTAAAACTCTTCCAAACAAAACATAAATATGATAAGCATACTTAACATATCTCGTTTATGACAACGTTGTTAATAGAATATATACAAAATCCAACACGTATTCTATATATAATATGTGAATGATGGATTTTGTAAGCAATAATTTGTTTCAGAATCGAGCCTTTTTGACAGTTCATAAAATAAAAACCAGCCTTAGCGAAGCTCCAAACCATTTAAACCAGAATTGATTCTAGCAAAAAATGCATCGGTTGCAATCGAAGCAATAAACTCATAACTCGTTCATTATTACGGCAGCGTTCAGAACCGTATTTTATACGATAGAGTAGCTTTTCCTTTTTACACTTTTAGTACCTAACTGGAAAACAACAATTAGTAGGGTAAATGGTTGTCTATCAGTTGTTTTAAATTTAATACAGGTTTATCAGTAGGGGGGTTATCGGGGAATTGCGCAAATCGATTTGTTGCCGTTGGGTATTATTATGTAACAATGCTTACCCCCTTACTCATAAACGTGTTTTAAATGTTACACAACTGATAAACAACCATTTACATTAATGGTGGTTTATCAGTTGTGTAAAATTTAAAACACGTTTATTAGTGAGACCCATTTGGATCTCAATATATTTTTTTTCTCAACAATTTTTATCTTTTTCATGTCGATACCGCACTAGAGTCTCGACTGCTCCCGTCTGTAGCCAGTGAGACTATGGCATCCCCAATTGAGGTATGTTGTGAGGCTGAAGATAGTGGGGCGAGGTAAAAGATGAGGAAGAAGGTGGGGAAATACCTGGTTATTCAGAACTTCTCAATAAAACGGCTAAAGCCATTTTAACCACGTTTCAATTCTGAATGGTGGTCTTAAACCAGAGCAATACTGAGAGTATCTTCCACTGTAGAATGTGCCTCATGCATATTGTTTATTATTTTAGATTAATTAATTGTGAAATAAAACAAATTAATCAAATGAAAATTATTTGCTGGCACGATTGTCAGAATAATAGAAGAGAATGTATGAGACGTTGTATGAATGTAAACGAGGCAAGGAATGTGTGCCAAGACCGGGATGTTTGGCGGTCCATCCTCTCTGCCTACCCCTGCGGGGAAACGGCATGATGGTTAGTTAGTTAGAAAATTATTTGCCTAAGCCGCGGCCGGGGTTGGAACCCGCGATCTTCGGATTGCTAAGCGAGTTGATTTTGAGTTTATTTACACATGCAGATATGTGAAACATTTATTAATGGAATGATATGGGTGAATAAATCACAACTTTTTTTTGTATGAAAAAAAATGTATATATAAATTCTAGCTTTCCCGGTACTGACGCCTTCGTGGTCGTAGGCTAAGGCTCTCGACCAGCAATCCCGAGTTCGCCGGTTTACATTCAAGATTTATTTTCCTCAGAGCCTCCTGTGTGGAGCTCATGTAAAAAAAGAAAAAAAAAAGTGAATATCATTTTATTATTTTGTGTCCTTTCAAAATTAATTCCTTAAAAATAATATATACATATACGTTTAATAGTGGAAAGAGTACCATTCAGAATCAAAACCGTGCTGGAAATGGCTTTAGCCGTGCTTGGTGAAGATCTGAACAGCTAGGTACTTTCCAATCTTCCTCTATCACATCTTCTTCTTCTTCCGACTGCATCACATCATTCCAACACACAAAACAGAAACCATTTCTAAGAAATCTATGAATGAATTTATTCATTTGTGTAATAATCCAAGAAAGCTCAAGCATTCCCTGAAAGCTCAGGATTGTTCAGGGAAGTAAATTGGAAACGCGTGGTAATGCAAAGAGGATTGGAAGTAACTTTTGAAGAACTCCTACCGAGAGTTCGTAGACAGGAAGAAAGGATTTTGTCTGCTGTTTGCAGAAACCATTAAACAAACTCATAAAACTGATTTCAACACAATCCTCTGTTTTATTACATTATTTTTCACTACAGGCTGATAAAGATGCAACTAGCGATAAGCTAATAGAAGTATACACTCCCAAGTTTTATCGTAGAATCATTTTTTTTTTATTCAAACAAAGTGTTTGGCGTCTCGCTTCGTTTAATATTTGAAAGATAAATTATACGTGGTTGCTTGTGAAATGACCCAGTGTTTGCAAAAATAGCTATTACGCCATAAATATTTCGTTGAGGCTGGTTTCCTTTCATCTGTCTAATCTTCAATGACCCGACACACGTTGTCCCGTCTTAGCCATGAATATTCAATTCGATCTGGAGTAAATAACAATAAAAACATAAAAAAACAACAACCACCACCATAACCACCGCTACAACTACCACCACAACCACCACCACTACCGCCACACAACTCCCACCTCAACTACTACCACAACCACGACCACAACCGCCAAACAACTCCCACCTCAACTACCACCATAACCTCCACCGCCAAACAACTACCTCCTCAACTACCACCACAACCACCACCACAATCGCCAAACAACTACCTCCTCAACAACCACCACAACCACCACCATAGCCGCCAAACAACTACCTCCTCAACTACCACCACAACCACCACCACAATCGCCAAACAACTACCTCCTCAACAACCACCACAACCACCACCATAGCCGCCAAACAAGTATCACCACAACAACCACCCAAACAATCACCACAGCAAAAAGACAACACATCAACCACCACCACAACAACCACCAAAAGAACCACCAATAAAACGACCAAAAACCACCAAAACAACCACCGCAAAAATCACAACCACCACAAAACAATTACAATAATAAACACCAAACTAAAATAATACACAATGTGTTTGCGCCACATTGGTATATCAAATAGACGAGATTGAAACGTTCCTTGAAATGACTTTAGCCGTATTTGATGACTGGATCTGAATAGCCAGGTACTTACCGAATTTCAGTTTCCATCTCCTTCTTCTCCGCACTCCCATCGCCTCACAACATACCCAACCGGGGTTGCAAAATATATTTTCATTTTATTTTTTATTTTATTTTACATTCGCTCCACACAAGAGGCATTAGGGAAAATAATTCCTCTTACGAACCATGCCAACTTTGCGGATGCTGTGTGGAGGGTAGTTTTAGGAAAGGAAGGAGAGGAAGTTCTGGGAAGGTAAAGGGAGTGAGGGGCGGGTAGGAATATGGGGGTCAGTGTGTCAAAGAGTGACGGATGTATGAATCCATCCCTCCCACTGCGGTGCAAGCGGTATTTCGAGAGAGTACGGCTGGAGAAATCAAAGCGATTCCCTTAATCATTCTCTTCCGATCCAGCCTGCCATGCAGCTTGTGGGCTGACGCATCCACCGCCAAGACCCGGAAAAACCTCTTACCATGGATCCGAGTACCCCTGCTAAGTCACCAAACGTAGCGACCCACTTATAGGGTGACCTATATCAGAGTAGGTTATCAAATAAATGGTTCCCGGGGCGGCTGTACCCATAACAAGTTAATTTACTTTTTAAAAAACTTGAGAAATATTTTAAACATATGTGATATAAAAAATATATACCTCGCACTTGCATAATCCATAATGGAATACGGCATTATTGCCTGGGGCTGTGCCAGTAAAAAATACATTAATACACTGTTTAAAGCTCAGAAAACCCTAATAAAAGTAATACTTAAGTTATCAATACTAACACCCACTTCAATCATATTCGAAAAATTCCCAGTGCTGAAAATTCAAAAATTATATTCAAAACAAATACTAACTTTCCTTTACAAGAACTTATCCACATTTAACACTTCACAAAATTCTCGCAATACTAGAACAAGACATGCTCAGCAACTACAAATACCAAAAACAAACACATCCTTTGGACAAAAACACTACAGATACCAGGCTATAAAACTATACATTTCTCTTCCTACACAATATAAAACAACTAATATTATTGAATACAAAAAAAAAACATAAGAAACTGGCTACAATCATTTTAACTTTTAATTTATAATTTTTGTCGAATTGAAGTCGATTTTATATTTTGATTTTTATTGTTTCTCTTTTTATATTAGCTATTAACACTCTTTTGTTTTACTCTTCACAATTTATAATTTACAACTGATAAATGTCCTCTACAACACAGGTGAACTCCTAGTGTGGAGGACAATATATTATACCATTGTAATGTAAATGTACTAAGAATAAAAAATATCAATCAATTTGAAAAATATATGTAAAAACTTTTTTTTCTTATAAAACTTTCCGAACACCCTGTTAAATTTTTTCATGCAACATCATCTGTATTAATAAACGGATAACGGAATATACTTCGCCCATTACCGGAAGAACCGAAATCACACGGAAGTATTGGGAGCTGAACAGGAAGACCGTAAATGGAAATAGACATCATGAAACCGGAAGCCAGATGCTTCCAGTAAGGCTGAATGATTTATTACCCCCTTCCCGCTTGGGTGGAAGGTAGGGGGAGGGGGTGGGGGGAGGGGGTGATAACTGCCTGAAAATTGATGCCGAGGGTGGGGAAATAAACGCCTTTACGAACATTTGCCTAAGAATATCTTTGTTCAGAAGAATATCATAACTACAGGATTCCAATCTGGTTTGATTAGCTGAATGAGGTCATTTTTTGATTAGCAATTATGCAGAATGCGTCAGTTGATCAACCGACAATTTTTTTTATGATTACCTCACAAGAGTCCAAGCTACTCCAGCCAGTGAGACTTCGGCATCCCCAATTGGGGTATGTTTTTAATAATAATATATATCTTTATTTAATTAAATTGGCAACATTACAACTAAAAAAGTACACATTCAATGTAGATTACATCAGTACAAAAAATTAACAAATAGAAAGTAATGTAAGAACGGTTATACAGAAGTAGCATAATTATACAATATTTTTAGTTGTTCATAGCCTGCCTCACTAGGTTGAACCTGTATTGAGGTAGAATTTTTTGTTAAAAGTTTCTTACAATTTTATCTATGGTTTTTTATACAAATATAATGTAGATTTCTATACAGCAAAAACTTTATTTGAGTTTACATCATTGTTTGCATATACACAATACAAAAACTGCAAGGTTAATACTACAATAATAACTGTCAATGACAGGGCGTTTGGGTGAGGGCACCAGTATAGGCTCGGTCGTTAGAATATATCCATATTTTAACATATTTTTTAAACTCTTTCTGTGTTTGACTCAGTTTGATGTTTTCTGGGAGAATGTTAAATATTTTCGTGGCAAAGTATCTAAAGCTAGGTTGACCAAAGGTGGAAGAGAGCGCTGGAACTTGCAAAGTGTCTTTATTGGAGTTACGTGTAAATCTTAAGTTTATTTTTTTTTCGTAAAGCACATGTTTGTTTTTAAAGAGATGTATGAGGATAGTTTTTACATAGATTTGTCGAACATCAAATACTCTCATTGTTTTGAAAATTAGGTCACTGTTTGCAGTTAGAGAAAGTTTGAGAATATTTTTCATGATTGTTTTCTGCGCCTTTTCGACAGGAGTTTATTTATTTATTTGCAAAAACAGCATAAAACCAATACATTGCAAAAGCGGTTAGAAAAGATACATAATAAATACATTTAAAGTAAAACATTTAGTTAAAACATAAGTGTTATTTCATGCTTAAAATCGTTGTAGGAAATGTGGAAAATATCCACATTTCCTGCGAGGCAGTTAATTAACCTAGTGAGTCTTCCCAGGGGCATCACCATTGGTAAGTTAGTTCTGCATCTGGGAAGAATCAAAAGTCTGTGTTGGCGACCTCGCGTGAAATTATCCGGGACATAGAATCCTATTTCAGCTAGAGTATCTGGTACCGATATAAAACCATTTAGAAGCTTATAAGCCATCAGCAGTAATGCGACATCTCTTCTGGAACTAAGGCTGCAGATACCCAGCATTCCCGAGATAAATGCTGTTGGAAACAGCCATGGGTAAAAACCTAACTCTCTCATATAGAGGTATCGTAAAAATTTGTGTTGTGTCGTAAAAAGTTGTGAGGCTGAAGGCAGTGAGGAGGGAAATGAGATGGGGAAGAGGTGGGGAAGTACCTGGCTATTCAGATCTGGTCACCAAACACGGCTTAAGCCATTTCAAGCAACATTTTAATATTGAATGGTGGTCTTACACCGGGGCGATACTGAGTATCTTCTACTCTTCCCGCCGACTCGGCAGCATTTCCATCCGACGCGACGCCTATGCTCTAAAGATTGCAATCCATTAGAATATATCAAACGGGTCGCCCGCCCGTTTCTGAAAAATCGAGGGTTTTTTAAGTGAAACTTCTTTAGCGCCGTTAGTGATTTGAAATTCGGATGAAACGGAAACGCGTCACTATTCAGTTCTACACAATTACTCGGTTCTTACATAATGGGTAAATTCGCGCTTTGGCACGTGTCTTCGATAGTGCAGTGGGCAAGGTGCCTGACAAGTCTCAGCGGCCAGAGAAACAGACATCAAGCGAACAGAGGTTCGAATCCTACGAAATGCAAAAAAAAACATTTTTATTTTGTGAAATCAATATCCAATCTTCAAACCACTTAAAAAAAACAGACAAAAGAAAAGAAAGCGACATCTAGCGACTTTCAAGTTTCTCCTTACTTACGTACAACCATACCTACTGACTTAGCCGTGCCTTATTTAAAGTAATTATTATTATTTTTAATAAAACTATGTGCCTCCTTTGATATTTTTGTGCGCTAAATCATTTTATGTCCCGTGTTGGGTGTGCGTCAACCTCCGTCACATTTATTTTGATTGACGGTCAAATCGACGATCAGCGCCATTTTGACATTTAAACTGTCCCTGTTAAACGCCGAACTTCTGGATAATAATTAATGGGCACGTGTTTGGGGTCAACATACCGGTGATGACAATAAATATGTACCTACATTTTCAGCACATTTCGTGGAAATCATGGTAGAACAAATTAATACACAATTCTCATCTGGCAGTGTCTAAAGTTTGCAAACCGCTTGTTAAGATAGTCGGTCCAAATGAGGTGCCCAGTTTTGCACAAAGTCAAGGACTAATTCTAAGTATCAAGGGCTCCAGGCAAGAGGTCGCTTACAAACTAAACAGTATGGCATGCTGGCGATTAAACATGATCAGTGGCGTCATATTACAATAATATTTGCGAGTTATGCACAAACCAGCTTCTGAGAAGCTAATTTAACTCTCGATTCGATGGACCTATAACATGGTGCTAGAGTTGGTCAGTAATAATGAACTAGATATTTATATCGTCTGCTTGCAAGTAAAATCTAATAATTTCGATAATTCACTATGTCATTCGAACATTCAAACAGTTGAATTAATAAAAGATTTAGGAATTATATTTGACAACAAACTGACATTTAATCAGCACATTGAATATATTGTGAGTAAATCAAATAAATTACTAGGTTTTATTGTAAGATCAACCAAACTGTTTAAGAATTCTAATAGCCTAATAATTCTATTCAATTCCTTAATCCGAAGTGTTCTTGAGTACGGGTCAACAGTCTGGAATCCACATTATATTACACAGGTATCTAGACTCGAATCAGTCCAAAGAAAATTTACACGGATTTTGTCTTACCGATCAGGTGTCCACCATCTTCTAGACGGGTATGAACAAAGACTTAAATATTTCAAATTAGAGAGTCTACATAGTTAAAAGACGAAACATAAATGACCTCTTAATGCTCTATAAAATTGTGAATAATCGTGTAGACAGTAACTTAGTCAACCAAATCAAGTTATACGCCAGGCCCAAATCTACAAGAACCCTTAACATATTTTGGACTGAAATTTTTACAAATAATACTGGATATTTTAATCCTATATCTAGAATGTCTCGGTCATACAACGATCTTGACAAAATACACAGTTCCATAGATATTTTTGCAAATAATATAACATATTTCAGAAAATATCTCCACAATTTGTGCACTTAAAAAAAAAAAAGTTACATAAGATACTTTTCAGTAAATACTTTATAAATATTGTATACTTGTTATTATTATGTATTTCAATTTTGTATTTAAGTTTTCAAGTTATGTATAAATAATACTTGCGTTGTTTTTCAAGAGTTTGCTTCTGTGAAAATGCATATGTGAATAATGCAGACACATTAATCTAGGGATACTTATATTTGTATTTTAATTTATTATATACTACCCACAAAAATGTTATATAAATATCCTGTTTGTGTCTCAAATAAATAAATAAATACAGTATCTATTTTTCTAATTTTGAGGTTCAATGAGTGCTTTTATTATTAACGAGACGACCCAAGTCTACGGTACCATTTTGGCTGCCTGCATGGTCCCGAGGTAACATTCTCGACTCACAATCCGAAGGTCGCGGGTTCGAACCGGGTGCGCAAATACATTTTATTTGATTAATTTGTAATATTTCCCAATAAATTAAAAAAATAAGGTAAATATCGGTTCGGACTGGCCACGCTTATTACGAATAATTTTTAGAAAAAAACTTTAGATTCGCCTTAATTACTATAAAAGGAAACTTTTTGGCTTTGGGGCGGCGGAAAATAATGCATTTTAATTTTCAATTTCATAAAACCAAAATTCACTTCGCGAACCGACCCAGCGAAAATCCGCGGCCGTAACTGTCACTGTTATGTTGGTATCCTTGATAAATTAACAAGAGCTAATACGACTGTAGCCGACTTCGTGGGATATTGCGCGTAATTATGAAATTTGTCTAGCGGGCTTGTTTGTGTAACATGGTTTGTGATACAAAAGAATGTGCCCTTTTATAACGCCTGCTCGCGTCAACGCAAGAAAAACATCCCAGTTTTCAAGTGGTTTAGCGGCTACGCTAGGTTTGTGTAACATGGTTTGTGATTCGCGGTATTTCATGTAGGTATCCCACGAAGTCGGCTGCAGTCCATAACAGTGACAGCTACGGCCGCGGATTTTAGCTGCGTCGGTTCGCGAAGTGAATTTTGGTTTTATGCAATTGAAAATTAAAATGCATTATTTTCCGCCGCCCCAAAGCCAAAAAGTTTCTTTTATAGTAATTAAGGCGAATCTAAAGTTTTTTTCTAAAAATTATTCGTAATAAGCGTGGTCAGTCCGAACCGATAATTACCAAGAATAATATATAGTATATCTGCGGCACGTTCCAGAGCGGAAGATACTCTCAGTATAGCCCTGGAGTAAGACTTCCATTCAGAATTGTTTCCAACAAAGTACTACTTTTTTCGCTCAGCCACAGCTACGTGATTTGCGTTTCATTTTTTTTATTATCGGATGGGGCAGTGCAAATAAAAACATGCTAAATCCACTAATTAAAACTCAAAAAGCCATAATGAAAATTATACTGAAAGTTCCTGTAAGAACTAGCACTGACGAAATCTTCAACAATCTTAACATCATGTCAATTAAACAACTATATTCTAAAACTATACTAATTTACATTCATAAGTACAAAACCCAAGAAATAACAACTGACACGTACATTAGAAACACTAGATCTCATGGTCAAAAACATATCCAACAAGTAACTGCTAACACAACATTTGGGCAAAAAAGCTTCTTATATTATGGCATTAAACTCTACAATAAAATACCACTCTCACTCAAAAACCTCAACATTATAACATTTAAATTTCAAATAAAAAGCTGGATACTAAATATAGGGAGATCAGAAATAGAAAATATACTGAAATCAAATACAGACTAAAACCGAATCTAGTGAACTGAATTATAAAAAAAACTATCTTATTTACTTTATAATTATTAAAAAAAATACTACATGATATAATGTTATGTCAAATTCATATTGTTCTTATAATTAAATTATAATATGTAAATGAAATCCTCAGCACGGGAGATCCCAGTGAGGATATCATTATCTCTATTTGTTATTAAGAAATGAAGACAATAAATCATTATTATTATTATTATTATTACTTATACGTTTGAGGGAGATGCAAGATAATGATTGTATTTTTCTTTTGGGGGATGCAGACATAATGTTCATCGTTTTTCTCATTATCGACTGTTGTTATTTAGTGTGTAAGAAAGAGCTGCTTCATTATATGTTTTAGTACAATAGCAAAACCATCAGCGAATTCTTTTTGTTTTTTTTTTAATTCACTCACACTTCATCAGCCTCGCATGGTGGTCGAAAAATCCATTAATAATGTAACCATAATATTTATGCAATGAATAAAGAAAAATTTAAAAAAAAACCTTGTAACTATATTCCACACGTTTTTAGATTTTCACCGCCAAAAGTATTTTCGTTATTTGTTTTTGGGATATTGCCCTAACTCCTTAACTTTAAAAGGAGGTAGCGCAACACGGCATAACACCCAAAAAACAAATAAAGAATATATTCCATACTTTTAAAATTATCGTCACGGCTAGTTGTGTTGTAGGGGTCTACTGTGACTTCACGGTGCGGTGTGTGAGAGAGCTATAAGAATATGATTATATTTTTTCCTTTGGTGGAAACCGACCTACATACATTGGGTATCTCATCTTTTGAAAGACCTGCAGCATAATTTTGATAAGGAACGTTTGTTTATTGTCTTTTTTATGCCATAAAGGTACCGTAAATCGTCCCGGTAATAATAAAAGCGCTCATTGTCTTTTGAAGAAGTTTTAATCATTGATAATAGTGATTTTGCAAAACATTAACGAATACGCCACGATGCTTTACAGGAATCAAAATATTTATGACTGCGTGATGTTAATGTATGTAGTTCTGTCCACTTGGGGTGGTAAAATATATGAATTTGAAAACTTTGGCCTAAAGTAGAGAACAAAAATGCCCAGCTATTGAATTACTCCTGCCGCATAAAAATTTAAAAATAAAGCTTTGAGGTCCCACTTAACGATCATACATTATTAATTTGTAAAGGTTATTTGAAATGGCTTTAAATGCAGTTTTGTATAGTGTTGTCGATGAATCTATTATTATTTGCAGCCTTTTTAAAAATTCATTAATAAGCCTCGCCAAACCCGAAAATTAAAAGATCGCATTTTGCGATAAAAAGGGTAGTTCATTTGATAAAATTGGCGATAAATTTAAAACGGGATGTCATAAAACACCGGTTCGAATCGGGGTGGGAGGTGGGGGGAGTACGGGTGGTAGGTAACCCGCAGTTTGGGTATTTACTACCCTCTGTGTGCAGACTGTGCACTTTTTAATTCCCTCTGTTAGATGTCCGCGCACGTAATTGGATTTTATTCAATTTTAGCGCTTTTGCTCTATGTGCAATTGAAAAATATACGGAAAGCTCGCATTTATAACGACCGGCGTAGGGCCTGTGCGTGATTGGGGAACAATCGTGTAATATACTGGATTCGAGTACGGTTATGCCCGTGCATTTTTAATATTTTTATGTGAGTAAGTACATTATAAGAGTATCGGTCAACATTGTCCCAACTGTCATTGGAGGGGACCTCACCACTTTCCCAACGGCGTTATAAGGAAACATATGGTTTCCTCCTTCACCGCACACGTCAAGACTCTCCTTTTTTATTGAATAATTTATAATTTTATACATTTATTTGAACGACTCTAGACCCTCCAATGTCCATGCATACGGGGTTAGTAAGCAGTATGCAATACATTAACATTATACAAAAGAAAAAAAGAAGTCGCAGTCCGTGGAATAATTCTTCTGAAATAGGTAGCATAAAAATAGAGATAATAGAGAAAGAAAAAGAAAAAGAAAAATAACGGTTATAACCAGTCGAAGAAACCTTCTGAAAATAAAATAAGTAATGAGGAAAAAAACAGTTATTTGTTTATGAGTCCCAACTGTCAGGAGCCAGCGGGAATTTGGTATTCCCGATATACTAAACGATATGTGGTTTAATGAAATATAGGAGGAGGGTGGGAGATTGGGAGCCATATTGAGATAAACTTTTGCCCCAACGATAAATTAACAAGCCTGATTAATAAAACAATATACTCTATTGTCAATAAAAGATATGTTATCGATTTGTGTTAATGATACAATAGATATTTCATTATGCCAATTTTATATAAGTATGTACAAAATTTAATGACATTTATTCTGACAATTTATACAGAAGGTTCGGAAGTACCTGGCTATTCACAGTATCCAGAGAAATCAATTTCAAGCATTTTTTTAATACTAAATGCCGGTCTTTCCCAAAAGTAATGCTGAAGGTCGATTCCGTATCTTTTATGTTATCTTTTGCGTTAAGTTAGTAAGTTCAATTAAGACAAAAAGTGAAAAACCGTCGGATATCGGAAGGCGTCCGTCGTGCGTTATCGACTGTCAAATTTCTTTAATTTTCTATGCTTGCCTTTCAATGGCTTGCCTGTCGTGTGTTGAATGGATTAATTACATGCTTAAAAATACTACTGGTTTTATTAAGTTATTTAAACTATTTACAAAAAAGTCTAATAGGCCTTCAAAAATAACATTTTAGTGTTAGTACCTACGCAGTACTCCGCTCGTTAGCGCGATATGGCATACCACATTAAAAAAAGACTTAAAATGAGATACGTTTTTAGATTTTTACAGCAAAAGTATTTTTGTTATTTGTTTTGGGGTGTTATGCCGTATTGCGCTACCTCCTTCTTTAGCCAGTGACAGTGTCCAACATTGTCTGTCCTGATGATATGCCCTGATGATGGACACTGTAACGCTGTCCGAAACGTTTGCTAAAGAAGGAAGTAGTGCAACACGGCATAACACCCCAAAAACAAATAACAAAAAGACTTAAAATATGTCGTATGCCGCCGATTTAAAACGTGTTACGCTTTCGCTTACGTTTCGCAAATGATACAGAATCACTCTACTGATAGTATCTTGAGCTATGAAAAAGGTTACAGAAACACTCCACAAATTCATTATTATTATTTATAACTTTGAAACCTTTAATTCACGAAAAAAAATCAATTTCAATGTGACATTATGACTGGTCAGTGGCCGAGTTGGCATCGCGTTTCAATGTAGGTCTGTTTACTAAACACGGCTAAAGCAATTTTATGCAGCGTTTCCATTCTGAAAGTGGTCTTTCACCAGGGCGATGATGAGAGTATAATAATTTTTCTGATATTGTATTGTTTTCTTGTTCAAATAATATACTGGTTGAATAAATTCATTTACTAATTTTTTAACATACCATTATTCAGCACACTTTCTATTGTTCCCAATTTTAGTATCATATCCCATTTTGCCAAAAAAAGACTTCATAAACTTAAAATGCCAATAAACCACATGGATTATAAATAAATTAGTAAACATGGAACGGCTATTAATATTTTGCCGTCAATTTAAAAAAAAATGTTTCGTTAAAAAATGGTCGATTATGAACTGTGGAGAGGAATAATATAACAATACATCCGAAATTCATGGAGGCGTGATGGATGGAGTTCGTTAGTTCGCGTTGCCTTAAAATATTTTCTAAAATAAGGCAAAAAGCTACTAAACCATGTAGGAATGTTGCTATGACTATGCACCAGCGCCGAATGAATCAACAGTTACTAGGAGCATCTTCCATTGAAATACCGGCATAACAATGACAGCATTTCCAACTGACGACTGTGTTCGTAGGATTGGGTTAGGACCGTACGTTTCTGCTCAGAGTCAAACTTTTATTTTTTTTAAATAAATGAAGCAATTCAACTTTGTTTGAACCACTTATATAATCAGTAAATCCCACCGGTTTCAGAACAAACGTTCGTTCTTCAGGGCAAGCGTATACTAATTTGACAGTTTCGAAATATGGATGGGATGATTTCAAATTATGGAATAATGTTTTATTATGGTAGGGGTGGAGTCTTTGCTAGTTATTAATGTAGAGTGGGTGGGTAGGGGAACAAAAATATTTTATTTTTTTGGTCAAGGTGTAACCGTTTTAATTCTTATCGGCAACATGAATCCTCAGATCAATCCCAGCGACAACCATATGATCAATGTAAATGGGGATATTTTGAATGAAACAGGGATTCAAGTTGAACATTTATTATAATCATCAATTTTCGAGCATGAGACAGTAATCCATTCAAGGAAAATATACTTATAATTGTTTATTGAAAACTCAGGGTGTGTCCCAGGGCTCCTTGAAGAGGAATCTCCTGAGATTATGAATTATGCAAGTCACTAATATTGAAATCAGGATCAGCGATGTAATACATAATTGACAGAACTAACCTTTAAATATAATGCCGGGCGCCAAGGCCAGTCTCAATAACATGACCATTTTAAATATAAACAACTAACTGAAAACCAGTAAAGGAAACTAACGCCAATCGATGCCATCCATGCCAGTCGGAGCCCAGGTTTTTGCACCCTCACGCTACACGTCAAATCCGTCGAGTCCTGCGCTCTTCCGTTTCCCCAGCAGAGGTCGCCACTGTACTCGTCCGAAGTTAGCAAAACAACTCATAGATTAAAGTGTTTTGCATAGTCAACATCCAAAATTATCGGGGTAACATGTTATTCTGTTACAATGCCCCCCGTGTTGAAAGACTTATGGCTATAAGTCCTGAGGTTCCCCTGACACCTCGAAGCAAAGCCTTGACTGCCGTCTCACTGGAAAGTACTTGTAGTGAAGGTGATGTCATGATAGTAGATGGAAACCCAATAGCTTAGCAGCGGTAAGTATGTAGATTCTTGAAATGTTGTTGCGAAGAAGCATAAATTTCCAGAGCCATCGCGATCTGTATGTCCAATGTTTCCTCAGCTTGAGACAGCATCCCAGACTTGAGAGTAGAGTGTTATGATGTTGCCTTATAATCTTCAAATAATATGGCGTAGCAACTTAGTTGAAAATTTTCCATTGTGCAGGAACTAGATGATAAGCCATGATATATGGTGCATGGGCAATGATGATTTTCCTCTTGAAAAGTCCTTCTGGGGTGACCCATATTCTTGAAAAATGTTGTGGTATCGCAAAGTTGAAGATTTTCCATAGTGCCGGAGCGGGGTAATATGCCATGAAAATATAGTGCATGGGCAATGATGATGTTTCTCTTGAATGACCCTCTGGAATGACCCTCTGGAATGACCCTCTGGATGCCTAAACTAAGATACTGGTTTTCCTAAAGCAATCTGGTTGAATCTACAGAAACTATTAGAAAAGCCCTTCACTCAGAGAATATTAATTTAACTAACAGGCAAATATACCTCCTGACAAAATATTTAATAAAAGCAAAATTCGTTAAATCTTTAAACCTTCTTCTGTCTTCCTGATATTAATAACAACATAATATGTAGATAACCTGTATAGTAATCCTGAATTTAAATTGAACAATAATAATAAACATCCTGACAGAATACTAAAATAAAAGAATTTAAATTGATAAATATTATACATCTATCTCAGATGAAAGCTTTCTGTAATTTGAGTAACTTAGCCAATAATCAAACCATAATTGGGTTATCAAAGCCGAATGTTATTAATTAGCCAATCTATCAACAGATGGCAGTGACGAATTATAATAAATAAATCGATAATTCTAAGAATAACCATATTTGAAAGAAAAGGTCCATGCTGTCCACAGATGGCAGTAACCATAATAATAATTAATTATGTCCATAATTAATTTATTTTAACTGTATTCTTCTATCACAAAATTAAAACTTCCTACTGTCACAGAAGAACACAGAAAAAAGAAATTGTTTACTGATTGTTTTAGCGATTTTCGCGCTCTAAAATTACCAGAACAATCAGCGGACATACAATTGTTAAAAAAAAAACGATTATACCATTATTAAAAAATATAAATTAGACAAAACATGCATATAAAATTTGTTATACCAAGGTTAATAGTATCATAACTGACACGCACAGATTATAAATAAGAATTTTCATAAAAATTCATAAAATATCTCAATTGTAAGCCCGATGAAGGCTATAATTCCAATTCTGAAAATAACGTAGGGTTAATAGTGTTATAATAGACACGCGAAGATTATAAATAGGAATTTTCATAAAAATTCATAAAATATCTCAATTGTAAGCCCGATGAAGGCTATAGTTTCAAATTGTGCATAAAACACAAACGATAATAAAATGACCAGAAAATTGTAATATTATGATCATTGTATCATCCAATAATCAGCTTACAGAAGCAAATACAATATAAAATATACCCATGCATAGTAATTCATTAGATCGTAGATCCCTTTTGGTTAAAAAAATATACACAAAACAAATGTACACAACAGCAAATACAAGCACCAAATAGTAATACATATCACTGAAATCAGAAAATGGTTTATCCCACACCACAACTAAATACCATAAAATATATCAAATGAGTCTCGCCTGTAAAACCCATGGCCAGAGATTTACCAGCGAAAGACATTTAACAGTTTAAAACATTCACGAGCTCAAGTAAAATAGAAGCTACTTAAATCAACTACATATAAAACAGAAAATATATCACAATTTAACATTTTGATCCAACAAGAAACGTAGGAATAATTCAGAAAGTTAATTCTTAATATATCTTTTAAATAGAAAGTACCTATTGTTTCCCTTTTGTATTAGCAAGTTTGCAAATAACAGCAGAGAATTTATCTATAATCTTATTTCATAAGAAAATTTTAGCTGCGAAATGTTTTAAATGTCTTATTACTGAATAAAACAACCGTTCAATTACCGTTCGAACAACTTTCCCAACAGATCCTCATAGTGAGATGGAAATAGAAAACGGAAAGAAAAAGTAAAATTCCAAACATAACATAACGTTATATCGACTTCATGTTTATCGTTAGCATAGAAAATGGACAACAAGCATCCCACCACTGCAGTAATCTGCATCAGTAGGTCCCTTGTCTTCCTACGACTGAAACGGAAGAAGAAAACCTAATCCGTTTCGCGAAACGATTTTAAACAAAAATCGCGTCCGAGAACTCAGAGGTTCAAAACATAGAACCCGAACTAACTACCGACGAACTCAGAGGTATTAAAACATAGAACGCTAGTAATCATTCGCATATCGCTTCCACATGCTAAAACATTTCCCGTCGAAAGGAAAGTTATGAAAATGATTACCCGAATAGACTCTTTAACAACTGATATTAATAATTACACAAATGTGTCTAATTTCCGGGTAAATTTAAATATTTAAAAAAAATCTATACTGAGAATTATAACCACTTTAATCTCTGGCGAAGAAAATAGCATACAATAGCATTTTAAGTAATTAAAAGTAACTAGTACTGTGATTTTACATTCGTAACAAACTGAATATCCTGTCGCAGAAGTTAACGAAAAGCTTTTATCAAGTTTCGTGAATTTAGCATCTAAATTGCATTAATTTTATATGAGAATAAATATTCAAAATTAATAAGTGTGAACCTGACTCCAAAAAACCTGAGAATTGCGATCCCAAAACCGTGGAAAAGATGAAAGGACGGCCGTCCCTGGCAACCACCCCTTCACTCCTCGAAGCTCTTTGATCATCGTAGAACCGTCTGACTATCTATGCTGGATCGAAGACTGCAACCTTGAAAGACGTCTCCTCCATTGAAGCAACTATCGTCCGCATCGGAAGCATTTGATCTCCTCCCTAGAATTCACATTTTGCTTTTTGAAAGAAGTGTTTTTACAAGAAGAATAATCGGCTTGAAAAGAAAGATTTTATTAGGTTCATATTTATTTTCAAAATAAAAGGTAGAGGAATTGAATCTTCCAGATCAAACACCAGTTCCTCCATGTTTGAAAGAAGAACAGTTCATCCACAACAAAGCGAAAGCAATACTCTAAAAAAAAAATTCAAAAGCTCCTCAGAAAAGTATATTTATACTTACAGACGAGATCAGCAAGCTCCTTAGCACGTTATTAAAATTCAGGTACACAAGATTTCCCATTGTATTATAAATCCTATTTATGCAAGGGCAATGACCATCTTTGTCTGACACCTTGTCTTCAGGCATTGAAATTATATGTAGGTACCTATTTCTTAATGGATCAAAGATAACAGACACAAACATTTAATCACGTCAAAAGACGGCAAATAAACAGTTACACACATACTACACTACAATAAATAATTAAAAACAATGACTCAACGGATTTAAAGTGATTTTTCGAAATGATTATGATTCGAATATAATGCAGTAAAAATTCTTCCCGAATTATAAATGCTGTATTAAATATTCCTTTGACTGTAAAGTTGTAAAAGGTTGCAAGTTCTCTCGGAATAACATGTTGTACATGAAAGAATTGTAAAAAAAAATTCTTCCGGAATTAAAAAATCGTATAAAAGATTTGTAAAACAGCACAATAATAAATTAAGATAATAAAATTATAAAGGAAAGGTGTTCCTGGGACCTCCGACTGACATGTGACCGATTGACCTCGTGTCTCGACAATAATGTTATACATCACTGATTACCTACACAATAAAAAAAAAGAACAAAACTCGCAAATTCTATTAGTAATCCACACGTAAGGCGCCATTGTAACCGTTTTAATTCTTATCGGCAACATGAATCCTCAGATCAATCCCAGCGACAACCATATGATCAATGTAAATGGGGATATTTTGAATGAAACAGGGATTCAAGTTGAACATTTATTATAATCATCAATTTTCGAGCATGAGACAGTAATCCATTCAAGGAAAATATACTTATAATTGTTTATTGAAAACTCAGGGTGTGTCCCAGGGCTCCTTGAAGAGGAATCTCCTGAGATTATGAATTATGCAAGTCACTAATATTGAAATCAGGATCAGCGATGTAATACATAATTGACAGAACTAACCTTTAAATATAATGCCGGGCGCCAAGGCCAGTCTCAATAACATGACCATTTTAAATATAAACAACTAACTGAAAACCAGTAAAGGAAACTAACGCCAATCGATGCCATCCATGCCAGTCGGAGCCCAGGTTTTTGCACCCTCACGCTACACGTCAAATCCGTCGAGTCCTGCGCTCTTCCGTTTCCCCAGCAGAGGTCGCCACTGTACTCGTCCGAAGTTAGCAAAACAACTCATAGATTAAAGTGTTTTGCATAGTCAACATCCAAAATTATCGGGGTAACATGTTATTCTGTTACAAAGGGTTAGGAATTTCACTGAGCTACTGAGTTTAGCGTACACTATTTACATGTACTGTGAGTCGAAAAAATTAAGAAAGATTATCTCAGGTATTATTTATGTATTACAACGCAGCTTCGGCTTGGTTCGATACGTTTGACGACTTAGCAGGAGTGCCCGGGTTCATGGGGTGAGGTTTGTCTAGGTCTTGGCAGCGGATTCATTTGCTCACCTTCTGCGTGGCGGGCCGGACCGGATGAGACTGATTGAGGGATATTTCTCCAGCCTTTGGAAAACCGTTTTGTGTTTTATAGTTTAGTTAGAGTTAGAGTTATCCTTTTGAAAATTTATCCGCTCCGGAAACCGATGACCATGCACTTTATTTTCGCAATACGTGGCGAATCATTTGACAAATTAATTGCATTTTATCGACGGAAAAAGCCTTTGAAAGCATTTCCCCGGGAGCGACACAGTTAATATTATTTTTACCTGTCCCGAACCGAACGAACAACCATACTTATAAGTACCATAATTTAGATAACTGGATACAATCGAGAATAAAAACTTTACTTCTCAACCATACCTTTCCCATCTCCTTTCCTTATCTTCTATCTGTAGCCTTTAAAAAATTATGATTACCGCACCTGAGTCACAGAGGTCCAAATCCAGTCACTACATACGACTAAAATTATTTCAAGTAAGTTTTGACTCTAAATAGAGGCCTCACTACAGCGAGATTTTGAGTATCTTTTAGTGTGAAAAGAATGGAAAAAATACCGTAGTTGCATGTTATTAAAGTGATTTTTGATGACAAACCTCACCCCATGAAACCGGGCACCCCTGCTAAGTCACCAAACATAACGAACCACTTGGGGTAACCTATGGCAGAGGTGTTGCATCCAATAAATGGTTCCTGGGGCGGCGGTACCCCTTCTAAAGTGCTGAATGTTTTCCCTTGTCTAGAAAAGAGTTCCACGGGGAGGGTGCTACAGAAAACATTTTGAGAAAGTTATCACAGGGAACCGATTATCATAACCACGATCTTTACAGATGAAAACGAAAGTGGTCGCTGCTGTTAAATCCCAAAAGTAATTTTCAATATTTCAGTATTAACTTCAACTAGGAGCTTTGACGGCGCAAGTTCTAAAAAAATCAATTAGATTGTTTAAAGTTCCAATCATCGACTGCCCACGTAATCTCAAGATAAGAAAAATGGTATAAAACTTCCAAATAATATATTATAAGTTTGAATTGAATAAAACTTCCAGCAAGCGATTCAATAATTCCGCCATATCAAATTTAACTTATCTCTTAAAACGTACGAAAGCCATTGTCTTTTTCGTCAGCTGCGGATAAGGAAAATATAAAAGAAATAAAACGGGAGGGATTGAAAATTTTATCACGGATGGAGTTTGCAAGTTCTACATCATAAAATATCAATTTCCACAGAAATCACGTAGATCGTTTTCTTTCCCATCCCCCCGAGCCGCCCCTGGACTGGAGATGTCGTGACGATCATATTCAGGCAGGGCCGGCTCTAAACGATGTTTTTATATATTTTTTATGGCCGACAATTACGTTTAGATTTCGAGGCTGGCAGTCGAAAAGCACTCTGATATTCAACTTCTCCGTTTTTATCCCGCTAATAAACGAAGGTGTGTGAGAATGCGAGGGGAAATAATAGAAGATGAAGTAGAATAATATTTGGAGGATGATCACTTAGGAAAGGTAGGAATGGTTAGAAGTAGAAAGTAGGAATCGTAAGAGCTCCGCGCGAGGAATTCATATCACCGAATTTTGATTCTCTCAGCTTTCATGCTCATAATGAAAGTGACTTAAAATCTTATGACACTAAAAATATATTGAATCAGTTTTCATACACGCTCAGCAACTGACATTTTCCACCTTGGGCACATTTAATTCAAAGATTTTACGTTAGGATTTAGTTTAATTTAGATTTAATTTAGGAACTTTTTTATTTATTTTTTGAAGTGAAAACTTGTTTAGCACCGTTGTGATTTAAAACTAAAAAGCGACACTAAAAAGAGAGAAACACATATATCTACACGATTTAGCCTGTGATAGGATGAGATAGTATAATCGGTCTTCTCTTTGTGCGGTGCTTTGTGGCCTCCCCACTCTTGTCTACTTTATTTTTTTAAAGGTGTCACTTGTACGCGTGTGAACTGCACGCTTGTTTATTTTTGAAGTGAAAACTTCTACCGTTGTGATTTGAAACTCGATGAAACGAAAAAGCGACACAAAAAAGAGACAAACACATACCTCTACACGATTTAGCCTGCAATGATATGGAATAATCGGTCTCCTCTTTGGGCATTGCTTCGTAGCCTCCCCACTTTGTCGAGTTTCTGAAGGTTTCACTTCTTCCGCGTGTGCATGTTTTTTAAGTGAAAACTTCGTTAGCGCCGTTGTGATTTGAAAAAAGATGAAACAAATATGGCGACACTAAAAAGAGACAAACACATACATCTATTGGATTTAGCCTGCGAGAGACTGAGATAGTATAATCGATCTCCTCTTTGTGCGGTGCTTCGTAGCCTTCCCACTCTTGTGTACTTTAGTTTTGTGAAGGTTTCACTTCTACCGCGTGTGAATTGCGCCCTCTGATTTTTTAAATTAATACTTTATGTGAACACCGCATAAGGGTCCTAATTGCTTCCAAGCATCTGAAGCCCGTGAGACTATGCATTATGCATCCCCAATTGTGGTATTTTGTGAGGCTGAAAGAAGGGAGAGGAATGAGATGGGTAGAGGAAGATTGGGAATACCTGCATATTCAGGTATGGTCACAAAACACAGCTAAAGCCATTCAAGTAAAATTTAGTTGCGCACGCCGCAATTTTAACTCGCGACCCTCGGGTCGCTAATCGAGACCCTTGGCCCTCGATAAAGGAGGACGTCAATTTCTTTTAATCGTATATGATTTTAGATGTTCACAGCCAAATGTATTTTTATGATTATTTTTTGGATTTTGCCGTCTCACGCTTCCTTCTTTAGCCAACATTTTGAACAGCGATACAGTGTCCATCATCAGGGCAGATTGTGGTGATGTGTGTGTTTGTGTTCCTATGTAGAAGTTATGCTATGTTGCGCTTAGGGTGTATACAAATTAATTATTGCAGTATAATAATTAGTTAAATTAATATAGTTTCAGTATTTAGTTTAGGTGTAGCCGTCAAATACCGGCAAGTAATTAATATTGTTGGGGTTTTTGCATAGAGTTATACGATTACATGCCCTATTGCTTCCATATATCTCGTCGAAACGTATTACACTATTAGAACTCTATAATTGGTGCCAGTTAGACCGGACTTTGTACTTTCCGGTCGTTCGGCGCTAGAGCGTTAGGGCGTTGGAGACCAAATCGGATTTGTGAAAGAAAATAACATATTAAATGCACATCAATATGGTTTTAGAGAAAATTTGAGCACTCAAGATGCTATCGTTGATTTAACATCTAAAATATATAAATCTTTAGATAGTAAAAAAAAATGTATTGGAACATTTGTTGACTTAAGAAAAGCATTTGACAGTATATCGCACTCTAACCTTATCTCTAAACTTACGAAAATTGGTATAACTGACAATGCTTTAACTTGGATCGAAAATTATCTATTTAATATAGAGCAATTTGTTAAATTAAAGGGCCTTATGAGCGATTCTCAGACCACGAATTTTGGCATCCCGCAGGGAACTGTACTGGGGCCAATTCTTTTTATCATTTATGTCAACGATATGTTTAAACTTAACATCAAACCTAAACTCATTTCATGTGCAGACGACACAGCAATTCTAACTGAAGGTTTAACTAGGAATGAAACCCAGAAAACAGCAGAATTAGACTTAAACTTGCTGTCACTTAATACGGAAAAAACCTTTGTAATACCGTTCACCATTAATAAACATGCATTCCCTGAAAATTTTATGATAAGTGTACATTCATACAATTGCAATAGAAACACAAATTTATGTAAACCTGACTGCTCTGTACTCACTGTTAAAACTAATATAAAATACCTCGGTGTAATTATAGATAGCAATTTAAAGTGGAAAATACAAATCAATGTAACAGTAGAAAGATTAAGAAAATTAATGTACATTTTTCTTAGAATACGAAACATATTAAATTTTAAACTATTATGAACTATCTATTTCTCATTGATCCAATCTGTATTACAATATGGAATTCTTGGTTGGGGTGGTGCATTCAAAACTTCTCTCATGCCTTTAGAAATCATCCAAAAATTATTAATAAAAATAATTCTAAAAAAACCATATGATTTCCCCACCATAAGATTATTTCAAGAATTTAAAGTCCTTTCACTACACAATATTTATAAAAAAATTACACTTTTACAAATCCACAAAGATTGTTTCAACAATGATAACTCATTATCTATTTCAAACAGCAAAAGACCAAATATTCTTGGCTCTATAACTATCCCGCGTTGTAATACCACTACAGCCCAACATTTTTATAAATATTTTGGAGTCAAGTGGTTTAACCAGTTACCCCTTAACTTAAGATTGGAAATTAATTATAAAAAATTCAAAAGTTCTATAAAAACACTAAATCATTAGCATATTACAATAATTCAATTTAATAATACAATAGAATGTCTCTCGAGAATTGATTTTGGAAATCCATTTACTTTTATATTCTTTTCTCTTTTCTCTCTTCCTCTTCTTCTTCTTTTTTATACTGTTTTCTTTTTTTTCTATTCTATTTCATATATCTTGTTTTGAATATTTATATGTATATATATGTGTATATATATATGTACATATATGTATATATATATATAAAAATATATATTATAATTCTAAAAAAATATGTTAAATAGTTTTTCACACACGCTGCTCCACCTTTTTTACACGAGCATGCTCTAAAAAAAGGTGAATCACGTTATATAAAAAATGTATCTAAAAAATGTAATGTCATTATTGTATGTACAAAAAACAAATTAAAAAAAAAAAAAAAAAAAAAAATTTAACGCACAAAAGTGGAACCTCTTATTTTCGCTTTACGTCAATTCTAAATGTATTAAATCAAAGGATGGTAAATACGTGTAGAGTTCGCCTCACGGATAATACGGAACGTTCGTGTTGTCGAAGTTTAATAATACGGAATAATTGATTATTAATTAATTATTATTAATAATCAACAAATTGTTAATTTGGTGTAATGAAAATAGACTTTACTTAAATATCTCAAAATGTCAAATAGTTAGATTTTCTCGAATAAAAAATCCAGTGATCTTTAATTACAATATTGATAACAATACTCTCGAGACATTAACACAAATTAAAGACTTGGGCATTACTTTTCAATCAAATCTTTCATTTGTTAACCATACAACAGAAATCTCTAATAAGGGTTTAAAAATGTTGGGATTTATAACTAGGCTAACTAGAAATTTTAAAAATATAAAGTGTATTAAACTGTTATATTTTGCCTATGTAAGAAGTCAACTTGAGTACAATTCTCCCGTCTGGAATCCACATTACAGTATACATGTACAAGCTGTTGAAAGAATACAAAACAAATTCTTACGTTTTCTAAATTTTAAAACGGGTATTCCAGCAATTATGTTGAACTACAACACTATTTTAAATGATATGAATATGCTCAAATTGTCCGACAGAAGAATTTTCACTGACTTGGTATTTCTATATAAAATTCTAAATGATTTAATTGATAGTCCGGTATTGCTAGAATTGATAAGCTTCCGGATTCCACTACGTAATACTAGAAAACAGGATTTATTTCAGTGCAGAAATTCTGGGACTAACTACCATATGTATTCCTCTTTGCCAAGAATACTAATGGAGGGAAACAATTATACCAAGTCAGTGGACATCTTCAATTTATGTTTAAATAAATATAAAATATTGTTACTGAGACAGTTCAGTTATGTACAATGAATTCTGTATATTTCTTATTAGTCATATGTAATGTTTGTAAAAGCCCCGAAAAAGGGCGTAAATAAATAAATATTTCTTTTTTAACTAATAGACAATCAAATATGACATTTGTCGGAAGTATCAATCTTATAAAATAAATTCTCATCAAAATAAAAACAAAAATGTACCTCTTTCGAATTATTGGGTTGAGATTCAAACTACGAAAGCTGTATGTCATCATAATTTAGATATACATCTCAGGTTTTGAATGGTTTGTTTGGCCAAGCAGGGTTTGTCTAGCGGGTATGTGTAATTATTCTGATACATTTCTCTCCATGTTTTGCTTTTATAAATATAGGTACAAACTTATCAATAATGCATTTACTTAATAACGTAAATAAATGATTATATTACATGGCAATAATATTTTTTTTTATGATTGGCAGTATTGATTAATTGTCTATGAAATGGTAAATAAAAACGATAAATATACCAATGGTGTATCCGCGTAAGTGAATTAATTTTAACAAAAGCAAAATGTTAAATGCATATTTTTTTGTCTCCCCAGACATAAATACTCACTTTTCCTAATAATAACGCAAAATCTAACTGTTTGATTCAAAAATATTCCCTATTAACGAGTGATCGGTTCAATACTTAAATAATCAAAGGATTTTTGTGGAAACACTGGATGTCGACCATTCATATTTACCAAGAAATACATTAATTATCATTTGTGAGAACCTTGTAAATCGTAGAGCAGCGTCTACACGCTGGCAGAGCTCAAGTGTGAAGTGACACCAGATAGTTTAGCAAAGAGCAGATTCTGCGAAGAGACAGGAGTTACATGGAATGATCAGGTTTGTATTCACGTTTGATATCGTCACCCGTGCTCACTGACAGATTTATGGCGCTCTACGTTGCCGACATGCGACGCGATGCCTCTTGCAGTATTAGGTACCATGTAAGTAAGGATATACCAACGCAGCAAGGTAAATTATTTTGGCGCAAGTTTAATATTAACGTAATTAGAGTAGTTATTATTTGATTAAAATACTTGTAACGTAGATATCCAATTATTAATAAATAACTGATTGAAACTATCAAAATAAAATAGAAAAGAACTGCTTAGTTAATTAGTGTACTAATTTTTTCTTTTTTGAAAAAGTGTATTAGAAAAAACATTACAGGATATTGTTTATACACTTTTTGAATATTTTTCAAAATAATTTTCAACTCGTTAAATGCATATGGTGAGCCGTGGCACAAGTTTCTTTATGCCCTCCTCAAAGAATTCTCCCGCCAGCTCCTTCCCCTACATCAGGACTACTTTCTGCACCATCTCGTCGGTTTAATTTTTTTTTCATCCATATGTACCTTCAGGAAGGTAAAAAGATGATAATCTGAAGACGCTAAGTCAGGGGATTCCGGGGGTGGTTTAAAACATCCCAACCAATTGAGTCCAGAAGCGTATTGGTGGATAAGGCTGAGGGTGGACGGACAGTTTCGTGAAACAAGCGCACTTCTCTGGTCAGCATTCCCCACCTTTTGTTTTGAATGCTCCTTTTGAATTTTTTTTGAGTATCACAATATTTTTGGGCATTGATGGTCTCAACTTGAGGCAATTCTACCAACATTATACCAAAACTCTGAGGACATGATTTTTTGCCCGAAATCGTGGTTTCCAATTTTTTAACAGATGGAAAGTGATGCCACTTCGACGACTGTTTTTTTTTCTAGGCGTGTAATGAGTCACCCACTATCATCTCCAGTTACAATAGAGCTCAGAAATCCTCATATTTTTTTCTTGTAGGTGTTATTCCTTCTGTGAGTAAAAAGCGGATCACAGCACTTGAACTTGGATTTTTAGCCGATATCTTTCACGCAACTGGACACAACAACGTGAGTTTACGCACTACAATGTTCCTGCGATGATTGTTCTGGTCAGGAGACCCCTTTCTAACACTCAATATTGCCAACACTCAAAAAACTAAAAACCACCGCCCGTTATGGTCACAGTACACTTACTTTCTGAACATACTAAGTACATTAGAAACTGAAAATACTCGACAAATTAAATCGCTATATTCTTGATCAAGCTGCTATGGTTTACTTTTAATCAAAACCACTTGCCATAGTTTTTATTAATTTATTTATTATTTGGACCCCAGTTTGGCCAAGATGTCGATTTGGGAATTTGCCAAAGACGGCTGAGATCCAAGCGCACCCTGCTCAGTATTTTTTTTAAATATGCTTCGCACAGGACGCCCTGAGGACAATAATTTCCCTCAGGGTTCATGTTATCTTTAGGGATGGTGTGTGGATGGTCTTATTAGGAAAGGAAGGAGACGAAGTTTTGGGAAGGAAAAAGGTATCAGGGGTGGGTAGGAATCTGAGGGTTGCATGCATGCTCTGCCGAGATTTTTTTTTAACATTAACTCCACACAGGAGGCCTTGAGGAAAATAATTTCCCTCAGGACCTATGTCATCTGGGATGCTGTGTGGAGGGTATTTTTAAGGAGAGGAAGGAATGAACATTGGTCTTGAAGAGACCCATGTTGTAGGAAGGAGGAAACTGGCAAATCATTCCACAGCCGAGTTGTTGAATACAAGAACGAGTCGAAGAAGCGACCTGTTCTCATGTGACAAATATCAACCGTGTACAAAATGTTGGGCACGCGTTTGGCGTGTTTCCCGACTATGCACCGTTGCCGAAGGGATCAGTGACGCTAATTCCTCGGAGCATCTTCCATTATAATACCGGTAGAACAAGGATAGCATTCCAACCTGACGCCTATGCTTTAAGGATTGCAATCCGTCTGTTAAGATAAGAGAATCGATCAAACGGACCGCCCGTTTCTGCACAGAGTCGAGGGTATTTTTCAGGTATTTTGACAAGAACCGGACAAACCTCACCCCATGAACCCAACACCCCTGCTAAGTAACAATACGAAGCGAATCACGTGGGGTAACCCGTGGTAGATGTGTTGGTAATCCAATAAATGGTTCCTGGTATGGTGGTAATAATACCCGCCTCCCAAAAATCCATCACATGAAAAGTTTGGCTCGGCGCGGGATATACATTAGGGTGGAGCACGGATGTATGAAAAAAATTTTTTTTGAAGATTCAGAGTTCTAAGAGGGGGGGATTTGTGCCTTATGTTAAAGTAAAACTACGTAGGATTTTTCATTTCATTTGATTAAGATCTTCAGTCTCCGCAGTGACTCCAAAAATTGAAAATTAAGGTAAAAACGTTTAAAGTTTATAAGGCGATACATTGTGATTAATTAAGTGGTAAGTAGGTGTTAAATAATGAACAATATATAATTAAGATATTTATTAAGACATTGTTGCAAAAAAAATGAAATTTGAAACAAACTTGAAAAATTATGCATTTATTATTTAGGTTTAAAATCCTTTTTAGTTTCAAATTTAGGCATTTGGTTTCGCGATTCCAGCTTGGCATTTATTGCACCTAATCGCGACTTTCTTGTGCACTGAGAAATGGAAGCTTCTGTCGTATTCTTTACAGCTCTTTCAACAGCTTGAGTATGGCAGGGAAGCCTTATAAACAATAGTTTGCTTTCACCACCAGATTCCACGACATTCTGAATTTCCTGGTCCGATAAGTTTTTCAAAATCGGTGGTTCGATTAAGTTTTCCTGCCAATTTATTAAATCAATATATGAAGAAGCATTAAAATCTATCAATGGCACTTGAAACAGTCTAGGTGTTGGAGGTTGAGTAGTACTGCGTGCCTTTAGTATGCGGCGGGCTGCCAGCTCTCTAACATGTTTTTTATCATCTGTTATCATCGCAAGAAGAATTCCTTCAGGATGCGCAAAGTAGCCGTTTCTTTGGATAACAGGATCTATAATTTTTTTAGAGTTTCTGGCAGGTATCTGGAGGCCTTAATAATATTGAACAGATGACGCGTGCCATCTTTGCATGATGGTTTATTTTTAATTGAGAACCAAGACGGTGCGTAAACTTTGACCACTAAAGTAGCAAGAGTTTTCAAATTTTCAGATGGTTCTTCAGTTGATACATACAAACGTAGTATTCGGTTAGCACGTGTGATCTAACGGGCATGTGATAGTTTTCCTGGAGATTTATTGCCTAGGTCATCTGGAAATTCCCCTGAAACTACCGCCGAGACAATTTTATATAAGTACTGTTGGTCTGAACTCAGATCTTTGGCCATTTTTGGTAGCATTTGACCTTCGATGCGTTCAAATTTTTTAACAGACAGCTTTTCACAGGTTTCCAGTGATTTTCCCAGTGGACCAATATAAGATTTAGGTCCCGAAGTACACCCATCGAAATGAAGAAATAGATGTCTTAAAGGCAGTTCGTTTATGTGGAGCAAACAAATTATCCACTGAAGTGGTTTTTGTAGCCTTTTCTCAAGCAGTCTTATAATTCCAGCATACTTTCCAGTATTAAATTGCCATAATTCTATCTTGGGAAACTTCTTTATGTAACAGAAACCCTTTTATCGCGGTTTCTATTCCTTTTGCTGTACCAACATCAGGTACCACGTATCCCATGTAAATGGATCCCGGCTCTTGAATCAGTGAGATATGTTCCTCCACAACCATAGTCTTGTAGCATTTACCGTCTTTTTTAACAATTTTCAAAGTTTTGTCTTTTTTCCCGTCAAAGTACAAAGCCAAGAGCTCTGTAATTGTTGCATTTTCCATTATTTTTTCTCTGGTTTTCGTTCTCTCTCTTCGTAACTTGTGCCGATCAATGACCCCAACATCAGACCCAATGTCGAACAAAACAGATGATGCTATTGCTGCTGCTGCTCTATCAGACACTCCATACCTATCACATGTCTTCGATAATGTAGGAAAATTGAGTGTCGATTTTTTTATTTTCTTTTCAATAATACCTTTGATCATGGAGCATTCTAATTTTTCTGACTCTGATGATGTCGCTGAAGAAATACTAACATTTAAATCAGCTAACGTTGAAGTGCTTAAGGATGTGTTTCGGCGATTCTCTCGTTCATGGTTCCTTTTTAGAGTCTTTTGCAACTTTTTTGTAGCAGTTACGTCGATTCCGCTGATTACCATTATCCGAGACGTTCTTTGATCGGTCAAAAAAGTTTGCTCTTGTTTAGGAACCTTTTTATCCTTAGGACAAATACATTGAGCGAATGCTTTGCACTTGCATGCAGAAATATCAAAAAGTATCTTACTGCTTTGCAGAAAACTATTTAACTTGTCCGGGGAGAGCCTCTTGATGGACTTGAGTAGATTTTTGCACTTGAAATGATATGCTTTCAACATTTGAACGATCCGTGTTCGCGTCACTGTAGGAATAGATGCAGTTTGCCATATATTTTCAATTCTCGAAATTACTATATCTGCTATCTCACCAAAAATAGGTTCTTTTGCGGTTTCTGATTGTAATTTCAGTTGATGTCTCGTCCACTCATAGTATTTCACTACATCTTCGTAAGTAGGTAGAACGTTCTCTTTCATCTCACAAACATCACCAAATAGAGGACATTTAAATACACTCCGAGTTCTTTGCATAGTTGCCACCAAAGTATACCGAACGTATTTTTAACGACAAACGAGCGTGCGACTGATCCGAGCAACGAACAATAGAGCACTGACGACGCGCGACGCGACAAGTGCAAGCAAGCTATGTATCACCTCCCGCGCTTCCTCTTTCCCCTTATTTTAATTATAAAACACAAATTCGAACTTATTTTTATTTTGTGTCGAATCTATATCATACCAAGTAAACTTTCTTGATAAAAATTAGTAGGTATGTTTATTCAAAACTATCGTACATAAACATGACTTCCAATTAGAGTGTAAAATCGACTATTTTCATAAATTCAATGCCGTTGCGGAGGCAGTTACCCTAAACAAAATTGAATAATATTTTACATGGCTTAAATTAAACCTAAAAGGCACCAAATTTTGACTCTTACATTACCATCCGGTGAAAAAAGAAAATTCACTCCTACCTAATATACATATACTACAAGAGTCTTGGTTCGTTGACGCTGCCGTATATGTCCACTGTCCACGTTCTATCGTTTAAAAATTAAAACGTTAGTTGAGTTTCTTAGCGTTAACTAACCCTTTATTATTAAAAAGTGAGAAATGCGGCGCAGGGGGTTTGTTTAACAACCCTCGCGAAGGGTTGGTCGGTTATTATTGACAATATAATCCATTCTTCAGCGACAAAGCGTTTGAGGCTCGTTTATCGTACAAAAGGTATCCACTTTAAACACGCCCGATGTTGCATTATAAATTACAAATAGCACGAAAGCAAATGATCCGAAAGGCTTAATAAACAGGATGAATTTTATAAAATACATTTTTTAAAACTAGCGAGTTTCCGGCGTGCGTTGCAATGCCACTTAATAAAGAAATTGTTTCTCCCTGCGTGTCTTTTCGTATTCGTCACGTTCCCCTTCCGCCGCCCCTTCTCCTTCCATGTCACCTTTCCCTCACCTTCCACGCCTTCTCTCTTCCCTCTCCTGCTCTCCCATCCCGCGAACCCTCCTCCCGTTTTCTTCTCCTCTCTCCCGCGTTTTATATATATTTAGTGTCGATACATTCAGTTTTCAAACAGCTCGCGTGCTCCTATTGCAATTTTTTTTATTTATTAATTTTAATATTAACATCGAACACTATCAATACCTTAGCGTCTGCGGGGTTGAATTTCAGAACCCAGCTACGAGTGCATGCCGGACGCCACGCCATACGCGCCTCGCCACAAATAACATCTCTGTACGTAGAACTTCACACAAAGCTACTGTTATAATTCGGTTTCGAATTAAAAAAATCGACACAAGATGTCGCTACTTCAGGTACTACTACTAGTCGGACGGGGACGTCTCCCCCCTAGGTAAAACTGCTACGAATTTGTTGATATGTGGTATCTCTCCGGCGTCTTCGGGTATGAAAAGATTGGCGGTAATACATTTTGTATCCAGTGACTATATATTACATAGGACGTCATTGCTCTATCTCGTTTACTTTGTTCCGGTGACTAGCAACAGTGGATCCGAGAAACGAGCTGTTTTTGGAATCAGTTCGTATTGGATCTAAAAAATGGTCACCAACACTAACTGAGCAAAGCCGAACCAAAAGCCGCCCGCACTACCGCAGGGCCTAGCAGTAAAAACTAGTTCACACATTCAATCAGGAATACTAAAATTATGTACACTATGCAATTGAAAATAACAATTAATATTTGAAGATAATATTAGCGACTCTCAAACCAAAATCTTTTTCCGATTTTTGATTTCAAATTTTCCTTTAAAAGTCGCTAATATTCTATACAATGATTTAATATTACATTTTGAGGTTTTAGTTATTAAAAAAATTAAATAATAACGTTAGTGCTCCCTGTAGGTTGACAGAGCAGAAGTCAAGGGGCACGCAGGGCAAGTGTAAATAAGCACAACTGATAATTACCACATGACGTGTTGGAGTTATTTGTTTGGGGAGAATAGGACCCTAACGTACCGACCCTTTGTGGGGCGGCCCGCCCATCGCGGTTTGTTACCAATACTGCCCCATCGAATTATTTATTTAGTTATTTTTTGGGGTGCTAGAGGTAAACCAGTTAAAAATTTTAACTCTTCAGAAATTTGGAGTATTTTTCAGATGGTCAAAATATTTCCACTTTACAATAAAATACAAATTATGGAATATTGTACAAATCTGAAAACAAAAAACTCAATGGTAAAACTAACGCCGCAAAGACCAATACAACATTTTGTTTGAATATTTAACAAATCTGCCAACGACCTATGTTATAACCTTGCTATACTAAAAATAAACATTTTTTCTCAAAATTTAAAACTTACCTTTACCAGATAAAAGAACAATCTTTCGAAATCAACTTATAATTTTTTGTGGAAAAGAGTCAATACGTCTAAAATTTTATTTAAAAAATGACATATTTCTGGTTTTCTCTGGTCCCTCTTGTATCTCCCCGGTGAAAGACATTAATTCAGAATCCAAAAGTTTCTTGAAATGGCATTAGCCTACGTTTGGTGGCTAGATCTGAATAGCCAGAAACTTTCCGACCTTTCTCTTCTCCATATTATTCTCTTCACCACTATTTTCAGCCTTCATTTTATTTATCTTAATTGGCGATGCCATGTCATTACTGGGACTAGACGGAGCAGTTGGGACTCTTGTGCGGTTCTCTCATAAAAAGGGAAAGTTATTCCATAATATTTACGACCGATTTTTCCAAATACTTTTTTCTTACAATTAATAAATATGAAGCAAACGCGCGGTTTGCCATAGTTTAATGAATTTGTAAAAGCAATTCTTTAGTACACTTTGACAATTCTTTTACTACGCCAACTAAAAATATTGGAGATGGCGTTTACCTTAAATTTTTAGACTGAAGAGGGCATTACCAGAGAAAACCGGAAATACGTAATTTTCAAAAAAGTTTTTAGACGTATTGACTCTTTTCCACAAAAAAATATAAATGGATTTCGAAAGATTTTTCTTTTATCTAGCATTCGTATGTAATAAATATTGAGATTTTTTTTTAATTTTTAGTATAATAAGGTTATTCCATAGGTCGTTGGCAGATTTGTTCAATTTTCAAAAAAGTTTTTGTATTATACCACACCCATTTCAAATAATAAAATCATGCAGTAAATAAATTAATACATTATCTAGCAAACGTATGTTTTAGAATTTTAATTTTAGTTTCAATAAAATCATTAAAAAATATGTACGTACATGTGTTTCTTGGCGAAAATTGGTCCGTTTGTGTATTTATTTGCGCACTTACAAACTAATATATTTGAGATTTTTTTAACATTTTTATTAAATTTAGACATTATTGAAAAATGATAAATACTTATAATCAAAAAATAACTAAAAAAAAAACATTATTTTAATAGTTTTATCATCACGCCTTTCAGCATTTTTGGATGAAGGTATAAATTAAAGCTAATTTGAATTGAAATAAATTCGATATTGAGTTATAATTTTAAAAAGCTGGTACGGAGAATAATTAATCTTTCTCATTGTAACCGCCCTGCACGATCGTAAGAACAACTTTCGACGAAATGTGGATTTTCGTCCGCTGGCTGGTTAAACGCTCTGAATAACCGTGCAAATTTCATGATGCTAAAAATCATCGTTCAAGATATATCTTAGTGATTCAATCAAAATTATCTTCTGCTATATTATAAAATTTTGGTAATAGATATAGTAAGAAGTGTGGATTTGATTCAAATAACAGGCGTTGATAAAATGAAAATGAACACCATATTTTTAGTATCATTTTTTTCGAAAGAAAATACAGCGTTTTTATTGTTTACACTCTCAGAACATTAATAACCATAAAAGCATTTATTTAAAAGAACGATTGTGTACACTACGAAGCATCTACAAGTAAACGTACGTGAAACATTTGCTTCCCACGTGACGACATCGCATTCACTTGTTTCCACACTTTACTATAGGGTACTTTATGTAGGTAGTTTCTTCCTACCGTGTATACAACAACCTCCTCTATTCACTGTCGGGCTGAGGGAAGATTGGGTATTTGAATTTAAATAAGTATAAAAATATATGATTTTTTATGCATCTTTTAATAACACCAATTCTCAAAAAAGGATGCAAACACAACATACCGATTTAAAGACACATGAATTTATTAAATACTTGGTTAAAAAATATGGAAAAATAATTAAAACAACTGAAAACCAATTCCTAGCAAATAATAACTTGATAAAAATATAGTTAAATCAGTTGAAGCGGGAATGGGTGCCGCCGCCTAGAGAACCGTTTCCTGGATAACCAACCCCATCATAGGTTACCTTAAGTGGTTCGCTACGTTTGATGACTTAGCAAGAGTGCCCGGGTTCATGGGGTAAGGTTTGTCTAGGTCTTGGCATCCAATGCTTTTGAAACGCTTTGTGAAAAATTGCAACAACTAGGAATAGCATTACAAAAACTCATCAGGACGTTTCAGTTAAAATAGAAAACATAACAACATAACATTACCACATCCGATAACGATCGGAGTCCCCCAAGGAAGTCTTCTAGGACCACTACTCTTTATCTTTTTACCTATTAAATTTTACACAAAGTATTAACAATCCGATAATAATAAAAAAAATACGGATTTTACCGATTCAATTTCCTTGTTAAATGTTCTTTTTAAACAAATCATTTTTATTCGTTACTTACCCCATATCTGCTTAAAGAAACAGTAGTTGCACACTTTACAGCCTTACGGGGGTAGCAAGGCCTACGCGCTCACGTAGGGGATATAAAGTCTGGCACCAGATTTCTAAGGGAGGCTGAAATGTATGCTGAAACGTGTCGATTTCAGGATATCAGGAGGCATTCGAGAAGATAATCACCAAATTTGGGGATGATTGTTTCGGTACTGAAATTCTAAACAAACGCTTTCTCTAAGCGTTTGTTTATTATCGTATTATCGTATTATGCGTAGTATATATATATATATATATATATATATATATATATATATATATATATATATATATGTATTAGCATGTCATAAGACGAATTCTAACAACTTCAACGGTCTCCATGGCTGAGTGGCTACGAATCCTATGTCGCGGGTTCAAATCTGAATAAATTTTATTTAATAACTGACACAGACCCGTAAAAAATTAAGGGATATTACGTGAGAAAATCAAGATAGTTAGTAAACAACGTTTTCTTGGAAATGAAAAAAATGCCCACCCTTGAAAAAAACAAATTTTGATATTACTGGTCCAGATAACCTAAAAAATTTAAACAAATGAAATACACGTTTCAAATACAGATTTAATATAATTTTCGCACCCCTAATGCAATAAAATAATTTTAATTAGAGGTACCTTCGTGGGTAGGTACTTTATCCATCAGTTAAAATTTTGAAAATGACAGTTAAATTCAAAACAACTCCAAGTTCGTTGGATCGTAATTACAACCATTTACAGACAGACCCGCAACTGAAATTGGTATGTTTGATTTGTGATATTTCACAATTAATTAATAAAAACAAAGCAAACCCCCAAGTAGGCATGTCCAGATACTTACTAATTTAGTTCACACGTGAAAGGTGTATTGAAAATTTACTAAGAATTCTTATCAAATTATTTGTAATTCTGGTTAAAAGTGGGATTGTAGACTTTACGAATGTATTAATTGGAAGAAGTCACCGTAATATAAAATTCAGTACGAATAATTTTTCAGGAAACACGAATAATGTGGGACTATTTTCGTGGTATCTTATTGGTCACTCCACGCTTCCATTAAAGAAAAAGTAGATGAATTTCACATGTGCAAATTATCACGACATCTTATAAAATATTAGAGTATTCTAGTAGGAAATTGTAAGAATACATTATTAATGATCAAATTTTGTACGTACACAATTTTGTAACAAGTTATTTTTATTTGTATCGTCTTGACATATTATCAAGGCAAAGGGATACAACAAAACTGAGAAAGAATTTTTGGTTTTGAGATAAGGTAATTTTATGTGAATTCATTGAAAGGGCTCTTATTTTTATATTTTTGGAGTGAGATGATTTTTTTTAGAGTGATTTGAAATTCGTATAGTGCGTCGCAAATCTCAGCGGCCAGAGAAATTCAGCGGACGAAAGTTCGAATCCTACAAAATCTTAAAAAATAATTTATTTTTGTAAGTCAATATCCAATATTCAAATCACTTTAAAATAAACAGGCAAAAGAAAGCGACATCTAGCGATTTTCTAGTTTCGTTTCTATCGCGTGTGAATTACACACTCTAATTTTTTTTTAAGTGGGTTTACTTGAAACTCTTAGAATAGAATCTGCGAACTTTTGTCTCGTAGTTGAGGATTAACCACTCGACCACGGAGGCCGTCAAATAAAGAGTAATAAAATTTATAACTACCACTTACGAAATGAAAATGATCAGATTATTAATTTTATTTAACAACAGTATTGAACAACAATCCCGAATAACTTGAAAAGAATAAAATTTTAAAATACCATTTTTTACGTGAATACCTCACAAGAGTCCATCTGCTCGCGATGGAGAGACAGTGAGACTATGATATCTCCAATAGAGGTATGTTGTAAGGCTGAAGGTAGTGGGGAGGAAAAAAGAAGGTAGAGAAGTACCTGACTATTCAGATCTGATCACCAAATACTGCTAAAGCCATTTCAAGCAATGTTTCAATTCTGAATGGTGGTCTTACTCCAGGGCGTTAATGAGAGTGTCTTCCACTCTGGAACGTACCGAAAATATACCGTCAGCCGAAGGAATTTTCTTTTTCATGTTTACCCTAGAAGAAAATCGTGTTATATGTTATACGGTTGGGCTTTTATGTTAACTATGAATATTATTACTCCATTTTTCCAAAGATTACTTATGTTATGGCAAGATCAATTTTTAAATTCTTTTCAATGCTTTAAGCGCTTCAAATTTACGAGTATTAAAATACTTCAATGTTTGACTCTTCGAACCCTCCTTCTTGATTGCATAGTCATAAAATTAGTTCCAAGTATAAACAAAAGGTAGTTTTGTTTCAAAATTCATAAGCGCTTTTCATCGAAGCTTTCTATCGATCCCTGGAGAGCAAAAATAATTCGGCAAAGTGTATTGATACAAGACGTTGACTGTTTTGTGCCTCTGATAAAAAAAAGCACCAAAGCAATATATATTTTAAATTTTCATCTCCTAACAAAGGTAATAAAGGTCCCGAATTTCCCTGAAATTCTTGCCATTTAGACAACTTAACCAAATTGTGAGTGAGTCAACTCACCCCCTGGGCCTGGAGGGAAGGATTTCCCCCCAAGTCCTGTCATTGGTCAGGGGTGCGTGGAGAAATGGTATCGTCGACCTTTATTCCCGGACGTTGAAGATAGTATTGTATACCGAAATTCAAATAAAAAATTTCAGTGTACTGTACCTTACACTTCTACTATACTGACCAGTAACCCCAAACTTTTGGTGACTTACTAAAACAGCGATTCCGTATCTTTTGTGGAGACGGAAACGATCCCGCCCGGAATCAACTGTCAAATTTGTGTGATTTTCTATCACTTGCAACTTTTTCTATGGGCTGGTATGTCGCTGTCGGCGCTGTCGTCCATTTCAACTAGTTTAAAACAAAAAATGCTGTAAATATGCATGATTATTTTTTCATTTAATGTACGTTTAAAGTTGTATATTACGGATTTGACATTTCAATCTAATTACACAAGAATTACATAGATTGCTTAAATTAAGAACCTAATAACCTATCTAGTTGATGAAAATAATTGTTAATTGTAATAATTGTTGAACAGAAGTGTAATTTCCATAATCAGTTCCTAAGAGTGCGGCGGACAGTGGAATAACAATTTATTAACATTCAATTATTCTGCACGTGTATACTCCCTCAATGGCTTTGCCTTACATAGATTCTTAATATCCCCAAACTTAGTAATTCATGCGTATTTAGATTGCAATCAAACTTCGCAAACCTGAAATCCATGCTATTCAACTGTAAACATACATTAAATGAATAAATAATCGTGTATACTTACAACATTACGTGTTTTAAACTACAAGTTAAAATCGGCGACAGCTGATATATCGGCCCATAGAAAAAGCAATTGCAAGCCATAGAAAAACACATAAATTTAACAGCCAATTCCGTGTGGGATCATTTCCGAATCCACAAAAGATAGAGAATCGCCCTTCGGGTGTGATCGGGTTTATCCTTGGTGGCCCACCAGGTGCGTGATGGACCGGATCAGGAGAGGCCGGTTGAGAGCGACCCTTTAACCTCTCCTGTCAGACTCTGGGATCCTCAGTCAGCGTTTTACACGCCATTGTAAAAAAGACTAGTAAATAGTAAGCAGATTTTATTTTTAACGACTGAACAGTTGTCTGAACAATGCGAATTGTCTATGCAATATCGGATTTATTTATTGACAAGTCACAAAAAGGGAGACGGTCTGTTCCCCTTAGATTGACTTGTACTTCAATTTGATTGCCTGTGAGTTTTATAAAAAAAATCGTTAATGTTGATTTATAAAATTCACATAACCAAATTTGGGTATCCATCACTCGAGGAGAAAAGTTATGTGACCCCTGCGTTAGAGTTCCGTTCATGCCTATTAAGGTTCTGTAGGGTGGCTGATGTAGGGCGTTGGGTGCAAGGGGGCGAAGAGTGGGACTCGAGGTGTACAGGGGGTCGGCCTAGGGGACGTCAAGGACTCTTTAATCCCTAACCTAAGGGAGCAACACGATATTCTGAGTGGCCGACAATTATGCTTAATTTATAGCCTTTATTTGTAATCATTTATTAATGACTATTTCCGGGCGGGACCTGAATAATTATTATTCATTGTGTTAGTCCATGAATTTGATCATTATTATTTTCAATCGTGTTTTACACAGGGTTTTATAGCCGGAAAGGTGATATTTTATTACACTATCGGTTTGAATACGCCAACGTGGGTATTAGGCGCCAGGCGCCAGGCTGGTGTGGGCGCGAGTGGTGTTTAGAAAAAGCTTACAATTATTACTGTAATGAATAGTGATAAATAATTCACCACTGTTATTAGATATTATTATCCGTAGTAGATTGCGGTTAAATAATGTACATGATAATTTATTTCTCGTATTAAATGAAAAACAGTGGGTATGAACTATCTACAAAGGTTTGGGATTTGTAAAGACATACACGATAAGCAGATTTTTCGGGCGGGTTTAGTTGGTACTACTCTACACTATATATCGAATAGGATGGAGTTATTTGGTATTTCTCCAAATACAAGCCGCAAAGTCCCTGATTTTTGTTACTTCAATTGTTATCTTTAATAGTATGGTAAAAATTATTTCTAGAATCTCGAAAATTAGTCACAAGAATCACAATAAATATGAGTGATGTGTGATTTACGCGACTGTGAATATCGAAGGACCTTGAAATGTTTTTTATGTGTTTTGACCACTGCGCAAGTACAGAGATTGTACATAAAGGAAATGAAAAAAGGGACTTACTCTGGAAACTTGTGGCACTCTCTGCTATCTTGGTTGGGTTTATTATGCACTGGTATGACTATATTAGTCGCGGTTACTTGCGGTATGCGGGATTCGGTTTGCGGATGCGGCAAGCGGTATGCAAAAGATTGATGCGGAGTTGTTTGTGCGAGGAAGGCCGATTAAAGACTGACGTGGGTAATATAAAATGACAGGTATAAAGGGAAGGGTTAAAAGGAATACTAACAATATGTGACAATACTAACTATAAGTACAGGGTCTATGGTGTATAGATGAATGTAAGTAAGCGCAGCTGTGTATTGCATAAATGTTCAACCAATGAGAATGATAAGAATCACTAGAATTACACAAACCGCTAGAATTACAAGAAACACACGATTCACGATAATCACAAGAATCACGAAAATCATTAGCATCACTAGGATCACAATATTATAAGAATCACAAGAATCACAATAATCGCAATAATCACAATAATCACAATTTTTTTTTACATGAATTCCGCACAAGAGTCCCAGTGAGACTATGGCATTCCCAATTGGGGTATGTTGTGAGGCTAAAGGTATGGGGAGGAAAGGAGATAGGGAAGAGGAAGGTGGGGAAGTACCTGGCTATTCAGATCTGGTCACCAAAGACGGCTAAAGTCATTTCAAGCAACGTTTCAATTCTGAATGGTGGTCTTGCACCAGGGCGATACTGAGAGTATCTTCCACTCTGGAACGTGCCGCAAATATACTAAATATTATTTTAAATGAATAAATTGTGAAATACATAAATGAATCAAATAAAATTTTGCCACGCCGGGATTCGATCCCGTGAATTTCGGAATGTGAGTCAAGCGCATGTCAAATAATCACAAATATCACAATAATCACAGGAATCACTAGAATCAAAATAATCACAGTAATCACAAGATCACCAGAATCACAAGAATCACAAGAATCACAAAAATCACAAGAATCACAAGAAACATAATTTTTAAAAATCACGGTAATCGCAATGAATCGCTTAAATCACAAGATTAAAAAGAATCAAGAATCTCAAGAATTGATTTTTTGTTTTGCTTTAGTTGTAAATTAGGTACGCCACATTCAAAAGATATTCCTTGAACATCGGATTAAATTGTTAAGCCGCGATTTCTTGAAATACAAAGTCTAAAAATATTTATGACAATACAAGCTGTAAAATTCAAAGGAGGCAAATCGCTACAACGGCGTTCGTTAATTTCGCGTTAGACGGAGCCTTTAACGCCGACAATACCTACAACGTATGCACAAGGCTGAATAACTTTTGTCGAATTACGTCGAAGAATCGGCGGATCTGACAAGCGTAAACGTCTTACGGTCGCTTTATAAAATTGTCACATAAAATCCCGATAATCCGCCGGTTTATTCCTGCGCCAAACCGAGCAGATGGATTTCCCACCCTTTCGCATCGTGCACAGGGGACTAGAAGGAAGAAAGGACAAAGCAAAAGATATTTATATCACCTCTGCTTACATATCCATGTTCTGATTTTTGAAGTAAAACTTCTTTACGCACGCTTGTCTTGGGGAGTAAGATGGTGAATGCGTGACGAGAGCGTTACGAAAAGTGTGATCGGGTGAGGCGAACGGAAGTTGAGAGGGAGATATAAGTTAGTGGAGATAGAAAAAGAGAGAGTTACGTTTCTTCGTTATTTGTTTTTAGGGTGTTATGCCGTGTTGCGCTACCTCCTTCTTAGCCAACATTTCGGACAGCGTTGCAGTGTCAGTTACATTGGATACCGGATCTGCCCTGATGATAGATACTGCAACGCTGTCCGAAACGTTGTAAGTAAGTGCTTTTTGAGCGTTGAAACGTTGATCGGGCAAGGCGAACGGAAGTTGAGAGGGAGATATAGGTTAGTGAAGATAGAAAGAGAGAGAATTACGTTTCTTCGTTATTTGTTTTTGGGGTGTTATGCCGTGTTGCGCTACCTCCTTCTTAGCCAACGTTTCGGACAGCGTTGCAGTGTCAGTTACATTGGATACTGCAACGCTGTCGGAAACGTTGGCTAAGAAGGAGGTAGCGCAACACGGCATAACACCCCAAAAACAAATAACGAAGAAACGTAATTCTCTCTCTTTCTATCTTCACTAACCTATATCTCCCTCTCAACTTCCGTTCGCCTTGCCCGATCAACGTTTCAACGCTCAAAAAGCACTTCGGACAGCGTTGCAGTATCTATCATCAGGGCAGATCCGGCACATTGAACACTGTAACGCTGTCCGAAACGTTGGCTAAAGAAGGAGGTAGCGCAACACGGTATAACAACCCAAAAACAAATAACGAAAATACTTTTGGTCGTGAAAATCTCAAAACGTATCAGAGTTACGTTTCGTATGGGCAAGAGAGAGACGTGCGAGCCACATTTTCTTTCTCTCTTTCTCTCATAGCCAGTTACCTTTCCTATATCTAAGACACAGTGCAGGCCTATTGTCTGTATCAGACTGTAGGAGCAAGGGAGAGCAGTGCGCGCGTACATTTTCTTTCTCTCTTATTTTATAAGTTAGTGAAGTTTCACTTTAGTCGTATGGTCTAAAGCACACTCGTTTTTTTTAATATTTGTGTGTGTTTATGAAAGTTGCAAAATTATTGCTGGAAGTCAGTTTAACAAACAGACGACAATGTTGCCATTGCGTTCCAATTGGACTTATTCACTTAACGATTTTAGGGACAGTTTTTACATTGTTTCGCATCTTGCAGGGGGGTACAGAAGGAAAAAAGCAAAATAAATTTATATCACTTCTGCTAACATATCCTAAGTACCTACATATTTTTCTTTGAGTTTGTTTATAAAAATGCTTAATTATTGTCGTGAACGCATGTCTTAAGGTATGAAAGAGACATTCGTGCACAAGTAAGACAGCGTGAGTAATGCATAAAAGAGTGTGTTTGTTGTCCATTCGTGTTCTTTACCATATAGGCTCCCAAGTATTCCTGCTCTTGCAATAAACGTAAATAGCTTAGCTACGTCTTATTATTGTCTCTCCACATCAGAAAAATCTTGGAATCTGCAGAAGACAGATCTGTAAAAGACAGATCACCACATATTGGTGCATCCGGTACACTACAATTATTATTGCTGGAAGTCAGTTTAACAAGCATTCGTCAATATTGCTGCTTCTTTCCAATATTAGACAAGTTCACTTAATGAGTCAGTTTTAATGTCTTGAGGAGTTTCTTCCTTCTGCCAATGTTTTGGACAGCGTGTCAGTGTGCATCGTCAGGGCCAATTGTCAATTGAAATAAAAAAAAATCCAATAAAGGAGACCACGAAGCTAAGCTTAATAGTTTTTGGTACCCGGTACTTGATGGCTACACCAAAAATAAACACGGAAACACATTAAGTTTAACTAATTATCATATACTAATTATTGAACTAATAATTGATGAGACACCGGGTCACTGGAGCCAGGATGCGGCTAATGGCCTCCGACAACACGGTGGTGACCGCAGCCTTCCAGCACCAAGCGCCACTCCTGAGTGAGCGATCAGCCCGAGCGTACTCAAGATCACGCCCTGCATAATAATAAATTGATTATTTATTCTTGTTAATATTAATTTTAATATTTCTTTTTTCTATTTATGTACTTATTTCTTTACTGTGTAAATATATAAATATGTATAACTATATTAGACATGTGGGATTGCACTATCCTCCCCACGTCCTGGAATAAAGATTATTATTATTATTATACTGAAATACTGGCCCCAAAGAGGATTAACGTGCGTACCATGGTATCAACAGCGATAAATTATCTTCTTCTAGTTAAATTAATTTTTCTAAACGTGTATGTTAAAACAAAGTTGTGCTATGTTTATTTAATATACTAAACAGTTTTTTGTTCCTCCTGAAAACTTGTGTAAAATGAGATACGCGGTGTTACAATGTAAACAAGGATATAATTCGTCCAAATCAATCGTTATGTAAAAATGAATTCATGCAAACACCCTTAACAGTCTTAATACCTGGTACATATTATCACAGACGACCTGAAAGACATCGGGAATATGGAAAGACAAAGAAGAGTGATATCCAATTAGAGCAGGTATGCTGTCAATGCGTTTTCATTTTTGCAGTACAGACGTCAATAGATTCTGCGCATCTCTGTATACTCCAGAACAGTGGGTAGAATACACCTCATCCCAATGGCATAAGCTAAAAGTTGCTTACGATAATGCTTATCGTCATCTATTTTGCCTACCGATATACTGCAGCGCTACGAAAATATTCCAAGAGGGACGAGTGCACACTTTCAGAATACTTCTCCGTCACCGAATATAGGAAGCTTATGGCGCAGACTACAACAAATTAACGAATACAATCCTCACTGCCGTGATTGCTTGGATGGAGCCCCCTTGATGTTTTTTAAGAGACGGGAGACAGTCAACCATTCCCCATAAACGGCAGTACTCTATATTTTTTAAACAATTTAATATTTTACACTTCTTTTCTGTTATTTTGTCTAATTTTTTTAGGTGAAACTTCTGTAGCCCCGCTGTGATTTGGATTTCGGATGAAACGGAAATGACGATTACTGCACCTGCGACGCATCAGCTGCGCTCATTGGTCGCTTTGATTATGACTTCACTTTTCAAGTATTGGTTGAGATTGTTTTGGTAAGGTTTCGCTTCTACCGCATGTAAACTGCACTCGAATATTTGTTATTATTTCGAAATGAGAAATGTATTGCATTGCATACGTTCTAGAAAAACTATTATTATTTTATCGAAGGAAGCAAATACATTGTGGTGTGACGGCAAATACTTGATGAAGCTTAAGCTAAGCGAAACCTGGTTGGCTGTTAAGGGCCAGCAACCTGCATTTTTGCTGATTTCTTACATATCTCCCTTAAATACGGTAAGTTTTAAAGCTCTTAAAAAATATACGTTATTTTTGAAGATAATATCTAGACATTGCCCGCACCGAAACGCTAATTATATAAAATTCCCTCGATAGAAAAAAATCGCAAAGTATGCTCCAAAAATTATTGTAAAAACGTTTGTTTCAGTTATTTTACAGTTGTTAGGAGTATATGTATGAAAAAATTCACAGTGTTTCTTTAAATGCTATTTAAGACAAGGACCGCGAGATTTTTGCTCTATTTTAAACGAGTCGTGTTTTATTAAACATTTTCGCAATTTTCGCATCGATTTTGTCGCTGTAAATGTTAGCGCTCTATTCTAACGTTCGTAATTTCGTATCTCTCCATCTTCTTCTTTTCGACCCCGGTTGTAGAGCCTTAAATATTAATTCAAATAAAAAGTGGTGTTTTACAAAATGTGTTTTTTCATTTAATATATTATTATTTTTATTTAAAAATGTATCTACGATCTGTTGTTGCTGAGACGATCTCGAAAAGAAAATTGCTGGAGGGGGGTCGTAACCGTAATTGTCTCTCTTTTGTATTGTAAACCGATATTCGTAAAAACCAAACTGCTTCTCTTATCTTTAAGAGTGATCTCTAGAAGTGTAGAAGCCTGCTCGACACGCTATTGACAAATTAAGATTTGGCGAGATTTTGTGGCTTGTGGTTAAATGTCGGTGAATGCGTGAAAACAACGTACCTACTCGTATATAAGTTTTTTATCTGGCAAAAACGATTTTTAATTTCAATTTTAGAAAAAGTTATTTTTGTATCTTTGTTGGAGATAGTGGTAAGGTGTGCAAGTTTTTTTGGTAGGCATATAAAGCAATACAAGGTTGGGAATTTGCTTTCTCCGTCGCCGTCGCTCCACTGGATGAGTTAGTTTCCTAGATGTTTGTCTCCAGTCCTCAGTCCTTTCCGTCAACTCCAGATATTAATATCTACAGCCTGTATGTTGGACGAATATCTACAGCTTATATGTTAAACTAATATCTACGAATTTCAGAGTGATGACTAATATCTACAGAGCTAAGGTCGGACGAATATTTATGACAGTTCCAGTGGTGACTAATATCTATGGAGCGTAGGTTGGACTAATATCTACAGAGGGCAGCTGAGCAAGAGGTTGTACGGAAAAGCATAAATTACTTCAATTACGTAATTACTAATTACGTAAAGGCTTAAACTTTTAAAGTAGGTACATGAAGTTTTTTACGAGGACAATAATTTATTGAACAAACATGGAGGTCATAATACAAAGATATTTATTTATTTCGAAATACACGGCACCACGACCTAACCTAACCTAACCTATCTGACGTAGAAATGGTCACGGTAACAGACTAAATAATTTAAAAGCACTAGAAATAAATAAAGCTGTTAACACAAAAACCCACATCCTTAATAATCAGCTAAATGTGTCCGATATTAGGGATTTTTACATTTCTTTTTTATTTTTTTTATATTAACATCAATATTTCAATCACTCTCCTAATAAAGCAGCTGCTTGTGTTTAGGAGAGGACAACTAAAAAAATTTACAATTGTTTAAATTAAAACAAAAATATTAGTAATTTAACTAAAAAATATTAGTGATTTTATGAGAAAATACAGATAAAAGTAATAAAAATATAGGTTAGCAAATAAATGATTTAAAGTATTGATAAGGCAAAAACATATTTCTAAACAATAAGTAAAGTTATGAGGTGGTACTAGAGTATTTTAATTGAATTTTTTTAATATTTTTCGTGGCTTTCTTCCGATCGTATATCAAGGGGTAATTTATTAAATAATTTTATACCCTTGACTATATAGTGATGCTGTGCTGTTGTGGTTCGTACTAGTGGCACGGTTAATCCTCCAACAGATATTATTCTCCTGCTTATATTTAATTGTGGTAAATTATTTTTACAAAAGAAATCTTTATGTATTTGTAGAAGTGCAGTACATACATACACACATAAATTAAGTTTTTTAAACTGCATATGCAATATTACGTTATTCCAATATGCTATGCATAATTGCAAATCCAACCTCTGCCAGTGCTGTAGATATTCGTCCACACTTTGGTTCTCATAGATATTAGTCAGCAGTTTGAGCTGTAGATATTCGTCCTCACTTTGGTTCTCACAGATATTCGTCCGATTTGTTCAGTTTTTGGAATTCCTGTAGATATTAGTAGACGCCTCCCTTTCCGTCCTGCTCCAATCCACTTCCAGGCAGATTATTCACTTCTTCCTCGACTTCTCTGCATCGCTTCTACTGGGGTATCCAACGAGTTTGTGTCAATTTTTGTGTCCTGCCATTTGGCGTTCTTTCAACAAGCCTAGCCCATCTCAATCTTTGGGACACAAAATCTTGCAAATCTTAATACTCAATAAGCAGGTAATTTTGAATGGGTATTCTGCATATTTACACCATAATGTTTAAAGCTAGGCCTTTCCCTTAATTTTGGGAAACGGTTATGGGTACCGCGGATCATTTATTGGATAACCAACACTTCTGCCATAGGTCGCCCCAAGTGGTTCGCCACGTTTGGTGACATAGCAGAGGTGCCCGGGTTCATGGGGTGAGGATTGTCTAGGTCTTGGCGGTCGATGCGTCTGCTCCCCTGTTGCGTAGCGGGCCGGATCAAGAGAGAATGGTTAAGGGAGGTCTTTTGACGTCTCCAGCCAGAACCGCAGTTGGAGGTATGGATTCGTACGTCCGTTACTCCTGGACACACTGACCCCCAGATAAATACTTACTCATACCTATTGCCTTCCCAGAATTTTCTCTCCATCCTTTCTTTAAAAAAAAGACCCTCCACACAGCGTCCCCTAAGATGACATGGGCCCTGAGGGAAATAATTTTCTTTAGAGCTTCCTGTGTGGAGCTATTGAAAAAAAAATAGGCTTCCACTCGCGATTCCCATACGATTTCTAGTCGCGGCGACCAAAAATCTAACAAAAAGCGAGTTGTTTAGTCGCATGTGCCCCTTGTATAGGGTCTTCCATTGGGGGCTCCCGAACTTTGACAGTTGATAGCGGTCACATTGTTGAAGAGACGACATCTGTCAAATTGGCTGTCATTTAGTCAGTCTTAATTTACCAAATCACCATGGACGTATATAGCGTTCAACAACACTTTCAAATTATAACATTGTTGAAAATGTTATTAATTCTTTAATTGTTTAAAGTTGTCTATTGATAAAATCTCATGTGGAGGTGATGGGAACTGACCACCAAGAACGAGCGATTTGACACCGTTAGACTTTTTTTCGTGGGGTTTTCTTAAGTCGCAGGTCTATGCGAAGAAGCCACAAACCACAGCGGCCCTCAAAGCCTGCATAGTCCATGCCATCGGTCAAATTCAGCCTGATTTATGCGCCAGAGTCATGGAAAATTGGACATTTCAGATGCGCGCCACCCAGAGAAGCCGCGGCGGACATTTGAGCCATGTTATATTCCACACATAACGGCATCGATAGGTCTTTCAAACAAATAAAAAATTTCGATGACATCTCAAAAATGTAAGTAATTTTCATCACGTAATTATCCCATTTGTACCCTGTCCTGTATTATAACTTGATTAAAAATAAATTACTACAGCTCTTACCAGTAGCGGTTTTCTCTAAGAAGCGTATGTGCAGTCTGCAGTGAATTTTTCAAGCAGAAACAGAGATGAAAAAGACAAATATGATTTATTACATTACTACGTGTCGAATAGCGCCACTTAGTCTTTATTCATAAATCCGCCCGTCCGTATGAAAATCTGTCATAGTGTAACCGAGCGTTTTACTAGTAGTAAATGTATCGCAAAATTTATGAATAAAATGCCAATCCTATAAATGAAACGAATGTTGGTTTATCAAATAATATAAGTTTATTCGAACGTAAAGTAAAAAAGATTAAAGTGTTTATTAGGATTAATTAGTGACTCTATCAGTTTAAATACACCGACAAGATGTGTACGAAAGCGTTTATTGGTTAAACTACAGGCACAATATTATAAAATGATCTGATATATGAGTAGGTTTTAAAAAAATATACCCAAGAATTTAAAATAAGTTATTCGGCAAACCAATAATTGAAGGAATTTACATAAGTATTATTGTGATATGATTGTTATGTGTTTGAAGGTCCGCCATTGTCCCGTTTTCATGAGATGCATGTCTACCTCCGAGCCCCGAGTCCTGCTGTTTTCTAACCATAAATATACCAAACTACTCACTTCACCCAACAACTGTTCCGAGCGGCCGGATGTCAAACTGGGGTAGTGATGTGCGCATAGATATTGTCACTTCGTTTGGATAAAGTTCTAACTTCACCTTACCTTATTCTGAGATACGAGTGGTCAAAGTTTGCAAAGACGATTTCTCAAAATTGATCTACAAATTTCTTATTTTGAGGTCGAATCTTGTGTAAAGTATTTTAATTAAACATTTTAGAGGCAAATATTTAAATAAAATGTAAACTTACCATTTTAGAACATACCTAGACATGAAAATACATGTAGAACCACATGCAGCCAGCTGTGGTACAATAATCAATTGCATTAGGTTTTTCCCTAATGCAATTCCAAGCTAGGACCCCGTTATATTTAAATATTATCAATTAAAATATGATAAACTGAAATACTTTACATAAACGGAACCTCAAAATCAATAATTGTTAAATAGATCACAAAAATTCGTCTTTGCAAACATTGAAACCTCAGAAAATAGTAATGTGAAGTTAGAACCCTATCTAACCAAAGTGACAAACTAGCGCCTCGTAACTATCAGAAACAAACAAAATAAAGAGTGTAAGTGATGTTAAAACCTTGTAAAATAAATGCAGTTTTTTTTAGATTTCTAAATATCTACGGAAGTACAACACGTATGGTTTTGAAAAGTATTTTGGAGAAATGAGCAAAAGAAATGGTTGTGCATTCAAAGGTCATTTTTGAAAAACAATATCAGTTAGAACCTTGTCCAACTGAAGTGACGATATTATGCGTGATCGATATATTTGATGTGATCACAACAGGAATCCGTCGTAAGGTGTTTAATTTGCTAAAATAGGAGCGGAATCCAGGAACGCACCTATGTACGCACCAGGAAGTATTTTTGTTATTTGTTTTCGGTGTGTTATGCCGTGTTGCGCTACCTCCACCTTTTGCCAACGTTTCGGACAGCGTTACAGTGTCCATCATCAGGACAGATGTGTAAATGTTAGTGGTGAAATGTGTGCTTAAGTACTCCGAAGCAATACCGTGTTGCCAGCTCCACTTCACTGCGAGCTGGCATTACTGTATACCATTACAGCATATCTTGAAGTATCCTGTAATGCCAGCTCGCAGTGAGGTGGAGCTGGCAACACGGTATTGCTTCGATCAAGCTTCCCGAGCACGTATTATCGCTCATTTTTTTTTTTTTACGTTAACTCCACGCAGGAGGCCCTGAGGAAAATAATTTCCCTCAGGGACTTTGTCATCTGGGATGCTGTGTGGAGGGTCTTTTTGAGGAGAGGAAGGAATAAACATTGGTCTTGAAGAGACCCATGTTGTAGGAAGGAGGAAACACAGAGGCCGGCAAATCATTCCACAGCCAAGCTGTCGAACACAAGAACGAGTCGAAGAAACGACCCGTTCTCATGTGGCAAATGTCAACCGTGTACAAATGTTGGGCACGCGTTTGGCGTGTTTCCCGACTATACACCGGTGCCGAAGGGATCAATGATGCTAGTTCCTCAGAGCATCTTCCATCAAGGAGAAGAATCATCAGAAGCTCATCAAGGAGAAGAATCGCCTGCGACGCATCTATCATAGTACGCGCGACGGCTACTTCAAAACGGCTTACAACACACTACAGCGGGAAATCAAGCAAGAAATCACCGACCTCGGACGCGAACTTTGGACGAAGAAAGTTACGTCACTCACGCCAAAGGACAACAGTCTATGGAAAATGGCAAAAGCGCTGAGACACGAGGATCACACGATTCCCCCGCTAGAGAAGCTAGACGGATCAGGGCTGGCACTTTCACTCGAAGAAAAGGCAAACGCGCTCGCCGACGGATTTGAGAGAGCCTACGCAGCCACGGACGGCCTATCCGACCCGGAAACGGATCGACTTGTAGAAGAGTCTCTACGAAATCTCGAGCAAGCCGAGCAGACGAACGCCGCCGATATCCACTTCAGCATGCCAAGCAAAGTAGCCGTCATCATCAGACGATTGAAGACAAATAAAGCGCCGGGAAGCGATCAAATACACAACATTCTACTCAAACATCTACCGCAGAAAGCCATCATTTACATCACAAAGCTGTTCAATGCCTGCCTCATCATCGGACATTTCCCTCAGATCTGGAAAACGGCGACCGTGCTGCCCTTTTCCAAGCCAAACAAGGACAAGAAGCAGCCGACAAACTATCGGCCGATCAGTCTACTTTCCACGCTGAGCAAGGTATTTGAACAGGTTATACTCAACAGGCTGCTTCCACACTACGACGAAAACAACACTTTGCCAGACGAGCAGTTTGGATTCAGAAAGAGGCACTCCACTACCCATCAACTTACCAGAGTAGCGGAATTCATCGCCAGAAGATTTAACGAACATCGCTACATCGCCGCTGCAATGCTAGACTTGGAGAAGGCATTTGACACCGTTTGGATCAAAGGGCTACTGCATAAATTGCACAAAACAAACACGCCCATATACCTAACGAGAGTGATTCAAGAATACCTAAAGGACAGATCCTTCCGAGTTTCCATCAGGAACGCGCTGTCGTCGCTACGTGAGATTCCAAAGTGCGTGCCGCAAGGAAGTCTACTCGGACCTCATCTATTCAATATATTCACACACGACATCCCCCGAGACGAGAGATGCAAGCTATCTATATACGCAGACGACGTCAAACTTTACGTTTCCTCGCTGAAATCAGATATGGCGGCCATATACCTACAGAAAGCGCTCGACGCTTTCGTAGAGTACTACAAGCAATGGCGACTGAAATTAAACGAGGCGAAGACCGAAGTCATCATGTACACGAGGAAACGAAAAAGAAGAACACCAGACGTCAACATCGAAATGGGAGGACACGTCCTAGAATGGAAAGATGAAGTCGTATACCTGGGCCTGACAATGGACTCAAGTCTCAACTGGAAATCTCACATAGCCAAGATGCACGCAAGAGCCAGAAAGGCAGTCGGCGCGATGAAGCCCATCTTTAACAGAAGAAGTCCGCTACTTCCCAGAACCAAGCTCCTGATCTACTACTCGCTCATTCGACCGGTACGGACATAGTATTTCTCACACCGACCATTTGAAACTATAGACGCTACAAAATCTCTGCATTAAAATAGCATACAAATCAGAACGAATTTGAAAAGACTACATGCAAGAGAAGAAATTCCAACTTTATTTGAATACACACACCGACTGACGGACCGATTTTACAAATCTCTGAGACACAGTAAAAATAGACTTATAAAGGAAATCGGTCAATACAATGCACCTAGTGACTTTACTTTCAGATACTCACACAGACTACCTAAACATATCCTGATGGACCTGAACCATATCTGGCATGAACCAGATTCAGACGCGGATGACTGAGCGAGCAGTAGGTATTCCTAACTCCCAGACGCCCCCATGTAACTTATGTCTATATATCTATTTATATATCTAGATAATATTGTATAATATGTATGTTTATTCTAAAAATTCCCATAAAGTAAACATTTCACATAAAAACAGACACATGCACCCCACACCACAAAATGCAGGATTTCATAATATACTGAAATCACTGAAGGCCGCCCAGTTTCATGTTGACTGTCGGCCGACTCTTCCCGGATGAGGTTTTTCATGGTTTCCTCATTCCCGAAGGCAAATGCGGAAGAGCTCCAAATTAAAGGACATGACCGCCTCCTTCCCACTCCCAACATAACACAAACAGACACGTATGTATATATGGCCGTCGACCGCTGCTACTCTGATGATGAAGATTGATGTTAAATAAATAAATAAATAAATGTTGAGTCTGGACGAAACATGCAATTTTAGTAGGGTTTATAGCAGTTGCGATCGCATCTCAAACATCACTAGTGAGATTGGACATCACTATGACGCAACCACGTGACCTTGCTGGCCTACGCGGGTCTCCACAGCGCAATTCTCAGCATGGAGATCAGTTACTCTCTGGGAACGAGCAGCAGCGGTACTTCTAACACTTGTAACAGTTTGTATTTATACTGGCCAAATATTCACTCGAAGTAAGCACCCATTAATAATCACCTAATAAGTAGGTTGCTACGTATCAATTCAAATTGAAATTTGAATTCCTAATTGAAATGATTCTACGAGCAAAATGAATCGAGATTTTCGTTTGTTGCCCAAAAACATACTAGGAACAAGAAAATTTTCCTTCAGCAGTTCCAAGCTAGCAGCCAGAGGGTCCGGAGGTCTGTCTCAACGCGGGAAAGCACATACTTCGGTGAAATCTTAATTACTGTGAGCTTATAACTTCTGTTAGTTTAATTTCAATTGATTTACCATTTAATATTTTGTTCTACTTGAACTGGCGCCCATATAATAATTTTAACATCTTAAGATCATTTTTAAAGTCATAACAAACTGTCGATTCATTTATTAGATTTTAACTATTTAGTTTCTTCTTCTAAGGACTAAACACGACCCTGAAGAATTATAATTTTATTTTATTAAGAGTCTCATGTTCTATTTTATTTAATTAATAATATAATTTGATTGTTGTCTCAACTCTTTTATTTATTAACTATAAATATTCTGTTTTATTCATTCTTTTATGTAGTATTACTCTCTGTTAATTATCAACCATTACATTGGCGTCCACCGTGGTCCAATTTAATTATATTTTTATTAAGCTTTACATTGATTTGTACAGCATTACACACTCTACAGGACGGCTGAGGGAACCGGTCACGGGATCTCACTTACAACAATGGAATTTGCTCATGGAACCTCGGTCATCTTTCGTAATGTAGACTTAATTAACTTATTTATTTTACAATGGTTTATCCATCATACTTAGCTTGTAGTTTTCCTAGTTGATCTATAAAATTAGGATGGCGCTCAATAATCTCATGTAACTGCTTTCATTCCTTTTATATTTAACACACGTGTCATAACTTATAAATACAATACCTTGTCTCTTCGAGAGAAGGCACGCCCTGCAGATTGATCTCACATAATTATTATATTACAATATTTACACCTTTTAATTGTAAATTGATAAATATTGTTTAAAGTTGAGAGTTTTATTTGGTCTCATGCTCTGGGTTCAATTTATCTTTTATTACACACACACACGCTTTATTAATTTATTAATTAAATACGCTTCAGGTTTTTAGATAACAATTTTTCACTACCGATGAAACACAGGACCTTTAAGTCTATAATAGCCAGGTAACATTTTTAAATACCCACATAAGGTAAAAATTGCAAGGCGCAAATGACGCCGTTCTATTTATAAAGAACATTAACTTTAAATTCAGTAAATTTAAATGATTCATCTCTTCAAGAAATATAAGAATCTAGTAAATGAAAAAAAAAAAAACTAACATTTACACATTTGCCCTGATGATGGATACTGTAACGCTGTCCGAAACGTTGGCTAAAGGAGGAGGTAGCGCAACACGGCATGACACCCCAAAAATAAATAACAAAAATATGTACAGATAATTTTTTTGGATTTTTTATTTTATTCGAACAATATTCTACGCAGGAGAGTGAGAGGCACGTATGTCTCTATCACTAGGGCTAAAATATTCGTATTTTGTAACGGCGTACTGTCCGCTAGGATTTACCAAACATTGTAGACTTGACATACTAGATGTCACTTTCAAATATTTGTGCCCCTAGGATAAAAACTAACTAAATTGTGAATTATCTAAGATTGTTTCCTAAATTTTCCTAGTAAAATATAATAGAATTTTATGTGAACGGAAACTTAAATTAAATTATTTTTAAGATAAATGAAACAATGTTACTTTGTTTGAACCACTTGTATATTTGTTAAAAGCCGACCGGTTTCGGAACGACCGTTCCTTCCTCAGGGCAAATTCAGGGTATACTGATTTGACAATTACAAAATAGTGGGTGGGATCAATGTATTATTACTAAGGATTGTGGTAGGGGTGGAGGCGTGGTAGGGATTAATGAAGTGTGGGTGGGTTACAGCTACATTCAAAAGAATACATTATTTTTCCTCCCTAAACTTTTATTGAACCCCCTATTAAGGATGACAACGAACTGACGCTTGCTCTTACCGTTATGCCGGGACAAAAGGAACAAAAAAACTACAACTACCATCTAAAAAAAATCTCAAATGCCATAGAATTTCCGCTTGTGTTTCCCCGCAGCAATATATAACAAGTTATCTCGTATGCGACCCTTACAGTGGTCCTGCTGAAAGGCGAAATAAACGTTTGATTATAATTACTCTTATCTCACAGGAAAACATCTCCTGACACACTTGATTAATCTGATTCTTCCCCATTCAGTTCTGTGTGAGTGTAGTTGTTATTACCTTCCCCAGTTACATTTCCTCTTCTTCTAAATCTTCCTTTATCACCATCGATCAGTGTCCGACATGTCTGGGAACACATCCTTCTTAATGCTTGGGTCTCTTCTTATTGTTTTAACCAAATAAAGGGTCCACGAACAAATTCAGGGGCTTTTCATTTTGGGCAGTGGAGTATGCAGTTTCATAGTGCAATTGAAGTGTTTTTGTGATGAAGTACGAATGGTTTCCAATCAAAAATGATCTAAGATTATGAATTTAAAAGGCGTACATACTGAAAGATACAAGATAAGAAAATAAAAAAAAATCATTTTCGAAAAAGGACAGACACGAAAAAGTTAACAATCAAATGATATGAACGGAATGAAGAAGAATGATTTTAGACCATCTTTTGGAAGGCAAAAACCTTTACTGACTGGATTAGTTGTGAATAATGAATTCTTAGAGCAGGTGAATAAGTTTGAGAATTTGAGAAGTGTGTCTATGAAAACTGGAAAGGCTCACAGAGATATTGATAGAAGGTAACTGCAGGTAACTCCATTTATGAAGAACTGAACGCGGTTGGCGCCAACAAAGGTGTTCAAAGCACAAACAGAAAAAGAGATTAAAAACAACAGTAGGGCATTTTTTTAAATTCGTGCACATTTATTGAGTTGGCGTACCGTTATTCGACCGTTTTGCATTGCAGCTGTCTTTAATTTTTATCGAACGTTTCATATCAGTTACGAGATGGTAGTCGTTTTAATGATTCAAAAAATGATATTTTTACCAAATGTGATATTTTAAAATTCGGAAATTTCTTCGTATGAGCAACTTTTTAATACTACGCTACCTACCTTTGAAGAATGTTTGAAAAACGAATTGTCATTAAGAGGGCATTACCAGAGAAAGCCGGAAATACGTCATTTTCAAAAAAGTTTTTAGACGTATTGACTCTTTTCCACAAAAAATTATAAATGGATTTCGAAAGATTATTCTTTTATCTAGTGAAGTTATGTAATAAATTTTTAGAATTTTTTTTTAATTTTTAGTATAATAAGGTTATTCCATAGGTCGTTGGCAGATTTGTTAAATTTTCAAAAAAGTTTTTGTATTATACCACACCAATTTCAAATAATGTAATCATGTAGTAAAATAAATCAATACATTATCTAGCAGAGTTATGTATTAGAATTTTAATTTTAGTTTCAATAAAATCATTAAAAAATATGTACGTACATGTGTTTCTTGACGAAAATTGGTCCATTTGTGTATTTATTTGCGCACTTACAAACTAATATATTTCAGATTTTTTAAACATTCTTATTAAATTTAGACATTATTGAAAAATGATAAATACTTATAATCAAAAAATAACTACAAAAAGTACACTATTTTAATAGTTTTATCATCACGCCTTTCAGCATTTTTGGATGAAGGTATAAATTAAAGCTAATTTGGATTGAAATAAATTCGATATTGAGTTATAATTTAAAAAAGCTGGTACGGAAAATAATTAATCTTTTTCACTATAACCGCCCTGCACGATCGGAAGAACAACTTTCGACGAAATGTGGATTTTCGTCCGCTGGCTGGTTAAACGCTCTTAAGGTAGTGACAATTTTTTGAATAAATTGTCTAATACCTTATTTGTAATTTTTAAAAATTACACAAAATATATGGTTTATAATAAGGTATGTAGGTATTTAAGTATCTACTTACAAATATTACGATTTCGAGGAAAATTTTGATTTGATTTATTGAATAAGAGAAAATTACAAACATTCTTTTTTGGACACGAGCTCTACTGTTCTCAAAACTAAAAGTATAAGTAATAATTAATAATTCTTCTAATAATACTTCCACTTCAATAATAATTTATTTTTTAGAAAATGAATTAAAAAAAATATATTATGATAAAACTATACTAACAGACAGAACAATTAGTCATAATAGACTTGATATTTTTTCATGACAAAATTTTAAATAAACAAAAATTTTAACAAAACAAAAAACGACTTCAAAAAATGCACTAAAAAGTAAAAAAATAATTTTGTATTCTTCTACAACTTCATAATCGACTTACTTTTTCTACTCATCAATATGTAGGTACGATTGTCATTTTTGGAATCGGTGTCAGTCATGGTAGGTTTGTAACTACATACATAGTTATAGGTGAGATGTGCTTGTGTCGCACAAGCGACTTGACGAGGCGAGAGCAGGGCCGCGGCGTGAGGGGAGTTGTCAAGTAAACACACCGCGCCGGGTCGGGTACCTTTGCTGACACCGACTCCAAAAATAACAATCGTACCTACATATTGATGGGTAGAAAAAGTAAGTCGATTATGAAGTTGTAGAAGAATACAAAATAATTTTTTTACTTTTTAGTGCATTTTTTGAAGTCGTTTTTTGTTTTGTTCAAATTTTTGTTTATTTTTTGATTTTTAGTGAATCCGAAGTACACTAATTTGTCTGAATATGGGTAGATCTACTAAACGTGCTGCTCATATGAGACAGACATAATTTGACCATAACGACATTAGGGTCAAATTAAAAGATTCGGCCGAGTTTCGTTAATTTGCTCCTAAGAATTGAAGAGTTCCGTTATTTTGTCATGGATCCGATAATCAGAACCTAACCAAACTCTCACCAATCTATCCTTGAAGTTCATCCTTTCCAATAAAAAAAGAATCATTGAAATCGGTTAGCGTGATATTGAGTTATTCGTCCATACTTTATGCAAATTTAAGACTTATATGGTTTTCTCATGGATGTCATTGTTAGAACGAGACCAAATTAAAATGGGACCACATGGGAAGCACCAGCTTTCAAATAAAAAAGGAATCATCAATATCGGTTCACCCAGTCGAAAGTTATGAGGTAACAAACATAAAAACAGTCTAATTGAGAACCTCCTCCTTTTCAAAGTCGTTTAAAAATACAGTCGAATTGAGAACCTCCTCCTTTTCGAAGTCGTTTAAAAATAACTTATATCATTGATGTCGCTATTCCAAATTCCTGGAATATTCAAAAATCTGTTTCTGAAAAAAATAAGAAAAAGTACAGAGTTAGGTAATGAGGTTAAAAGAATTTGGCATTCTCAGACTATAAAAAATATTACTTTTTGTTATTTTGGCTACTATTATTATACCTAGCTCTCCCATTCAAAATTTAGGCATATTAGATTTGTCAAAGAATGTATATGTAAAAATGCAAAAATCAGTCATTTTAAATGTATGTAGGATTACAAAAGATTTTTTAAATATTTATATTGAGGGATCAGTAGGATTTATAGGTCCAATTAGGAGTTCCACCGAGCCGAACCCTCTGATATGAATATTTCTGGAGTTAGTGAATTATTTTCCCATTTGGTCTCTTTGACATATATTTCTTGTATTATTTTGTATTTATTATACTTATATAGTGCAATTGCATAACGTGAATTGTCTAGATGATCATTTGTGGAAAAGTGTGTGAAAGGGTTAAGTTTTTCCTGTGGGAAAGATTAACCCGGACATAAAATCTGAAGCGTTTATAATATATATAATATTGTTATGGTTCGTTTTTAGAGCAACAGGGAGCGCCAACGCGAGTCCCTAAACAAACCGCTGCGGGCAACAACTCGTTGCTCCCCGCTGTTTCCTGTTACCTACCTCCTCTCCCCTCGGCATTCCGGCACGCTCCGCCGCGCCGCCACCAGTCGAGTAGTACAAGCCGTCTCAGGCGCACGTGACACTCCTCCGCGAACTATACAGTTCGCGGCTAACTAGCCCGATCAAATTAAACGCAGTAACATCTGCGATGTAATTAAAGTACATACGAGTGTTAGCGCTGGTGTTCTACCATGCCTGTGAACTTCGGGACCTGTCCTAGACTCGGGATGAGCCCTGCTGAACCCGAGAGCCGAAGGATTCTTCAATCACCATGTAAGCTGTCCTCTGATTTACCCTCTTTAATGTGTCCGTAACGATAGACTGTTTGAACTCTCGCGTAAAGCCACCACTCAGAAAGTTTCGTTGACAGGGATCATGAGATATAAACTCGATAGCTAGGTTTGTGTAACATGCATCACTTGAATTGAATTGTGCTGTAATAACCCTTGTACTGTGTTTGAATTTACAATACATGAGTCTATTAATTACATCCTGTTGTTAATCTGCCTCGGCAGGAGCCTTTCCCCAGTGAGTATTCCCAGACGATTGTGGGAGAGAGAAGGAGAGAGAGAGAGAGATCCCGACGCATTCGTGCGACCTGCCCTCTGAGATAGAGGGTACTTTTGTCTCTACCGTGAGCTGGCCTGGGGACATATTGTAGAGCAGTTATGCGTTCTGCCCATAACAACTGTCGCCACAGCGTGGGGCCTCGGAATTTTTTTCTCTTTCTTTTCTCCCTCTGTCCCGATCGTTTTGCTGGATGCAACTGGTCGAAATTCTCCCTGCACAGGAATTGTTTTGTGAACATTAATTATAACTTGTTATTCTACATCCAGTGTACAGGAATTTCTGTGAAAAAACCACAGAAACATATGGGTAGAATCACGCCGCATTTTAAAGGTAGCCATTTTAGAAGCAAGTAGAAGGTCGCCCAAAATTTAAACCGCGAATCTGACTGCGCACGCGCCACAAACACCGGTCCGCAACAGCTTTCGCGCCTATGCAAACGGCAAATATTAACGCAGCAAATACCTAGTCTCCGGACTGCGCGCGCAACTGTTCCCGCGCCAAATTCCAACGAAAAAACCCGTCGGAACAAATGATTATCTGTTGCTATGCAGCACTTTTTTAATCAGAACGCCCTTTTATAACTAAACCGGCTAGCAACGGAAATGATTATTACAAACTTGATGCTGGAATCCCAGTTTATTGTGCGAATTCCTTTAATCAAAAATTTCGGACTGACGTTTTTTTGTTGTTTTGCACAATATACCAATTGGCCCACTTGTGTCTATTAAATTAGTACAATTTATATTACACTAAATGGACAAAATAATGACTTTTTTTCCTATTCTACATTATAGGTACCGTTTTTTTCAGCATAAGTGTAAAGTGAATTGTGTTTTTTTCCCTACATAAAGGAAAGTGAAATAATATAATAAAATCAATGATTGGTTCCATGAATAAATAAAACAATTTCAATGTGGTTGACGTATCAAATCCCATATTCAATTATTTTCATCCGGAAGTTTGTTCCTATTTGCCAGAAGAGTGCCTTTTGTGAATTTTAGTGCCCCTCTCAGTGCAAAGTGCTTTGTGAAAATTTAAAAAGCCGTTTTCTAAAGGCCAGTCCTGGCCAATTTTTTGAAAAATCAGTTTAATACTTGTGAATTTCACCGAATTTCCAAAAGTGCTTTGTGAAAAATAAAAAGTGTTTCCCCTAAGGTCAGTCCACGCCAATTTTTTTTCCACCTTGACCATGAATTCTGGTGTCATGTATACCAAATTGTAGTATGGAATACAGTTTCCTATAACTATGTTAGAAGTGTCAACCAGTGGTTACCAAGTGAAAAGTGCCTCACAAAATTAATTTTGCGTTTGCTAAAGGAAATCCCTGGCAAAATTTTTTCACCTCCCGGGAAACTCACAATGGAAAACAATCAAGCTATGGCATCATCCAATTTGGGTATCATTCCCAACGTGCTCAGTTTATCCAAAACTCACTTACAAACTGCTTTAAAGGATAGAGGACTCTCGCCATCTAGCAAATCTAAATCTACATTAAAGGCTTATGCACTTTTATTTAACAAAAAGTATATTAAGAAAATAAACTTCGCCCCATCAAGCGAAAATAATTCACGCTTGGCTATGCAAGTTTTGGATAATCTTGTTCCTAACAAAGAACCTATGCCGCAAGTAATGATAAAACAGGACATCGCACCCACCTTGACACAAGATAAAACTTACGATTTATCCTCTTGGAAAGTCAAATATAATGGCGTCTCCGATGTACTGGATTTCATCGACCGTATCGAAGAAACGGCTACAATCAAAAATATCCCATTCGAGATTCTACGAAAAAACTTCATAGAACTCATCTCCCCAGAATTGATACCCTGGCACCGCATTCAAAAAACTAAATGCAAAGATTGGAATAAACTCAGATTTGCCCTAATCTCGAGCTTCGGAAAGACAGAAGCCCAGCACAGGATCAAATTATCTTTACTATCTATTAAACAACTGGTAAATGAACCTGTAGCAACATTCATAGAAAGGGCTGAATCCATTAACATCAAGCTTTCACATCCCGTTTCGGAAGCTGAACTATTACCAGTCATAACTGATGGCCTTTTAAGCAAATACGAGAACATCATCACCTCGCAGAAAATTGCATCCCTGGCCCAGCTTAACGAAGTCTGTCTCCTTCTGGAATCATACCAGGATAGGAAGAACATAAAGAATGTGTCTAATAATGTAGTTGTGCCAAGCCGTTCGTCTGGTTTAAAACCAGAATTCGACAACAAAAAAGTGTGCTCTTTTTGCAAAAAAGTAGGCCATCTGGCCACTACTTGTTTCAAGCAAGCGAAGTTTCTGGAATCCAAGGAACCCCGAACTTCCAAGAGACATCACTCTAGGGACCGCTCTCCTCCACGCGACGAACTGCGCAATATTTTCAAGAAATCAAGACACGACATGGAAAGGTTACAAAACCCAAGCGATGTCAGACCTCAGGTGGATCTCTCCAAGCCCCCACCAAATTTCTACATGAAGAGGCCAAAAAACTAAATAATAACCTCTCAGGCACCCATTCTGAACCAAGGTCTAAAGAATGGACTGATTGGTTAGCACACATTAAGTATTTTAACCAGACCTTAAATGTTTCTTCGGTTTGTTGCAAACAAGCTAAAGATGGGAGACCCTATGCTTCTTTCTCTGTTAACAATGTGACCTTTTCCGGATTACTCGATAGTGGGGCATCTGTCAGCTGTCTTGGCAACAATGCTCACCTGCCTTTTGTTAACAGTGATTTTAGAATTTCGCCCCAATCGACACACCTGACGACTGCAGATAATGTTTCTCAGCCGGTCATCGGTGCCCTGGCCCTGCCAATCAATTGTAACAATAAAATAGTTACAATCAACTTTCTAATAGTGCCCTCTATATCCCAGAATTTCATCCTTGGCGTTGACTTCTGGAAGGCATTCAATGTTGCTCCCCAAGTATTTAATACTCTTGGCGAAACCTCCACTGCCGCTCAAATTAGTGAGATCCGCACAATAATACCTCACGAAAATTTAAGCACGGACCAGGCTCTCCAACTAAAGGAAATGGTCAATAAATTCGAATCAATATCCTTCGAAAAATGCGGATTAGGTTTGACAGATTTGGTTGAGCACCATATCAAAACCAATGGCCCACCCATAAAGCAACGTTATTACAACTTAGCCCCCCAAAAACTTAAACTTTTAGAAAATGAACTTGACGAAATGTTAAAAATGGGTGTGGTGGTTCCCAGCAGAAGTGCATGGACCAACCCAACTCTTTTGGTTTCTAAAAAAGACGGCTCTGCACGTTTCTGTCTCGACAGTAGACGTTTAAACTCTTGCACGGAAGCTGATGCGTATCCCTTACCTCACGTTCACGCAACCTTAGACAAGCTGCGTAACGCCAAGTTCATCTCTTCTGTCGATCTCAGCAAAGCGTTTTGGCAAATACCCTTGGACGCAGAATCGTGCGAAAAAAAACTGCTTTCGTTGTACCTGGTAGGGGAATGTTCCATTTTAAAAGATTACCCTTTGGTCTAAAAAATAGCCCCGCCGAGTTACAAAGACTGATGGACAAACTTTTCGGTCCTGAAGTCGATAACAGCCTGTTTTGTTACCTTGACGACCTCATCATCGTCAGCGATACCTTTGAAAAACACCTATTAATGCTGGAAAAAGTTTTCCAACAACTCAAGTTCGCTGGTTTAACCATCAACTTGAAGAAGTCTGAATTCTGTAAGTCCCGTCTACGTTATTTGGGATTCATTGTCGACGAAAAAGGCCTAAGAACAGACCCCGCTAAGGTGGAAGCCATGGCAAATTTTCCCCGTCCCAAGAACGCGAAGGAAGTCAAAGGTTTCCTTGGACTCGCAGGTTACTACAGGAGATTCATCAAAGACTTTTCCACTATTGCAGCCCCCTTAAATAAAATTACCGGCATCCGTAAAGGTGTCAGCAATTTCCGATGGTCTGTCGAAGCTGAAGAAGCGTTTACAACTTTAAAAGATGCCCTTCAAAAAGCTCCCGTTCTGAATTGCCCGGATTTTGCACTCTCTTTTACCCTCCACACGGACGCATCCAATGTAGGAATCGGTGGAGTTCTTACTCAAGAATTCCCAGATGGCGAACACCCTGTAGCGTATTTTTCCCGCACACTAAACAAACACGAGAAAAACTACGGAATTACCGAAAAAGAGTTATTGGCTGTATTGGATTCTGTTCACCATTTCCGCGGTTACATAGACGGTAGCAAATTTACTGTAGTCACAGACCATAGTAGTTTGAAATGGTTGATCTCTTTAAGTAATCCCTCCGGTAGGCTCGCTCGCTGGTCCTCCCGTTTGTCTCAATACAATTTTGATGTTGTTCACCGTAAAGGCGCGGACAATATTGTTCCCGACGCCCTTTCAAGAATTGAACTAGCTTCATTAAATGTTGACACAATTGCCCCCCCTCCATCTACAAAAGATGAATGGTACTTGAAAATCTTCGAAGGTTGTAAAAATAACCAACAAAAGTTTCCTAACTTTATCATAAAAGAAGGACAATTATACCGTAATTGCAAGGCACCACTATCCATCCTCGAAGATTACTCGTGGAAACTTGTCGTTCCCCTCGAAGGTAGAGAACAAATAATCATTGACAATCATAGTGCTCCCGACTCCATACACCCAGGAAATTTCAAGACGTATAAAAAGATCACCTTGAAGTATTACTGGCCTGGTCTCTTTAAGCAAATTCGCAATTACATCTCTAAATGTGAAACTTGTAAAGCTTATAAACATAGCACGGCAGCACCTGCCGGCCTAATGGGTAATCCCAAACGTGCCGACAGACCCCTACAATCATTGTCAATGGACCTCGTCGGACCTTTTCCTCGAAGTTATGCCGGACACATGCACATACTTAGTGTAGTGGATGTTTTCACTAAATTCTGTTGGATCTTCCCTTTAAAAAGAGCCAATGCGTCCGCCATCATCAAACTTCTGGAAAAACACATTTTTATACCTTACGGAACACCCAGAACCGTAATAGTCGACAACGGAAAACAATTTATTGCTCAAGAATTCAAAAATTTTCTTGCCAAATACGGAATCAAGGACATTTACTATAATACCTTGTATACCCCACAAAATAACACTGTCGAACGTTATAACCAGACAATCAACACAGCTCTGGCTATTCTAGTTGATAAAGATCAACGCACTTGGTGTAAAAACCTAGATAAAATTCAGGCTGCTATGAACAACACGGTTAACCTGGCCACTGGTTACACACCTTTCTTCTTAAAACACGGTATGGAACAAGTTGTTCACGGTTCTCTACATAGGGACACAAACTTTCCTACGTCAATTGCCGCCACTAGCAACCCTACCGCGGACTATGCCCATCGTCTGGAAGAACTGTCGGCCATCTACAGTGAAGTCACTGATGCTTTACTCCTGGCTCATCAAAAGAGTGCGGACAGATACAACCTACGTAGGAAACATGTCACCTTCAACACAGGAGACATAGTTTGGAGAAAGAACAACACACTTTCCCAAGGAGCCACGTATTTCTCTGCCAAGCTGGCACCACGTTTCGTGAAGGCCAAAGTTCTAAGAAAGATATCAGATCTAGTGTACTCTTTGTCTGACTTCTCTGGAAGGCACATTGGTAATTACCATATTAAGGATATCGCAAAGACTGGAAGTGAGGAGTCGAGTAAAACTACCCCCACTATCTCAGCAAACTCAAAATGATCCAGTGTGTATCACCACAACCCTTTTTGTAAGCACATTGAAGTCTTACAATGTCTGGCGTGTAAAGTGTCAATTACATGTCCACCCTTTCGTTGATAAAACGAATATTGTTAAAAAAAAAATCATTTTTGTAAATTTATGTACACTCCACGGTGTAGTTTACCCCGTTCATGTTCGTGAATTGGCAACCACCGTAATTTTTGTTTCACACGTTTTTTTTTATTTATTTTTTTCTCACCTGTTCTAAAATTGATCACTTTAGAGCAGAGACACCCGTCGAGTCACAGTGTCTGGGAGTCATGAACCCAAATCATTGCCTCTCAACCCCTCACACTACGCAACGTTCATGCCATGGCACGCCTTGCTATGTAATGCAATATTGTAATTTTCACCATTTTTGTTTGTTTTTTTTTTCATCATATCGGAAGGAATCTCTTCAAAAAAATTTTTCTTTTATGTTCTGTAAGTACTGGAGCGTCGTTCTAAAGTCGGATTTGGTAAACTCCAAAGCGTTAAATCACGACCCAGGACAAGTAAACCATCTTAACAAGCTCCATATTTTACTCATCATGGTAAAAAATAAGTGGTTACTCACATAATCACATTCCTTGTGTACAGTAGTTTTCAATTTTTCTCAAATGTTAAAAAATTGATGGCGTCCTACCCGAGCTCTTTGCTAACAAATTGGATTTTGACACGTCCATTTTGAAATCATATGTATATAAATAAAGGAAAAGCCTTTAAATTGGTCTTTCCACCCTTATACAAATCTTCTTGGGCCCGCTTCAACTAAAGTACGTAAAACCAAATACTCGGTCTTTTGTTGTTATAAGAAGTCCTCGATTTGTCCCTCTTCTCAACATGTATGTCTTGTATTACATGCCTCAGCCCTGACGGAAAAGGTTAATAAAACCTAACGACAGCCCTGTTTTCCATACATAAATAACCGCAGTTTAACGTGAATCATCAATATTTTGTTTGACAATCGTTTTGTAAACTTAGGCATTCAACTCTTGTTTGCAACCTAAATTGCACATAACCCGGTATGTTGTAACTGCACAAAGGGTATGTAAAACCACTATTGGTCCCTTTTGTTTGTTCCCACTGAAGTTGCTACAACAGACAGTATGTAAAACCATATAGGTCTGTCTTTGTTTGTCACATGGTGTAAACAGAAATGTACTCTGTCATCACCCCGCCTTTATAACAAATGAAGTGACATTAAATTGTTTACCTCCTTGTTACTCTATCGTACGCTCCTGGGCTACGGAGTTAGTTAATCTAACAAATCTTCATATACTGTGTTAAAACAAGCATTGTTAACGTTTATTGTGTTGTATTTAAACGTAACCCTGTTACATTATAGGAGGGATCCTTAAAATACCTGCCACAATACGAGAAGCTCGTCATAATCACTTTTGCTCATAGCTAAATGTTATTGAGTGGGTCGTGTGACATATTTGTCATGAGTACCGTTTTGTATATTCTATTTTGGTCGTGTGTCTTTTGGCATGAGAACCGCTTAATCCGCCGTCTGTATTGAATGGGGACCCACTTTTTCGAACGTAATTGGGCTACTGTCTCTCAATACTGGGCAAATTTGTTGTAAATCGTTCATTCCGTACACTACACGTGGAGACGTTAAAACACTTACCGTGATTCGTGTGAACGACATAATATCGGCTTTGCCATCCTCTTTAAGATGCTTTGTATAAACTCTTTGACTTCTGTCTATAATTGAGTTGTATCTTGTATGTACTTACATATTTTGTACACTATACGTGGAGACGTTAAAACACTTACCATGAGTCGTGCGAACGAAATAATATCAAACCCTTTTGTGTGCGATCTACGAAATGTAGTCCACAACCCTTTTGTTGTCATTCAACGCCGATGCCCGTGGACTTCCTGTTTTTTACTTCTTTGCAAAAGGAAAGAAGCCCAGGAATATCTACTATCCCAAAAGGACTAGTTTTCAGCTTCACTGTCAATTATGGGGCATAGTGCTGTGGGAGTTAATCGATTGAGCACAAAACCACCTAACTCGTTGTCTGGAGAACGAATAAGAAAACCCCCAGGTTTGTGAAATTGGAGCAAGGGTCTGTCTTTTCTCACAATCATGTAGAAGTTTTAAAATGACCCCTAATCTTTTGCCCAATACACGCGAAAGATTAGCCTCTTTGTTATAATGTGTATTCAAATCTCTCCTCCTTTAATAAATGTAAAGAGTCAGGAAATCTGCTGGTTGATTATGTTTCATCTTCACATAGAGTTTGAATTGGAAATTAGTCCAGTCTCTAGCAAATTTCGTAACTCGTCTCCCTCCTCCCCTCCTCCCCCATTCCCCCATGTTCTCAGACGTATGTTATGAAGTGAAAAATCTGTCGTTGACCATATTTCGCCCTCACTTGGAGTTCGAATAGGTAACTGTCCGGTTATCTACAGGTTTTCCCCCTCAATCTCTGCATATGCCTCACCTTTTTTCTCTTTCTCAATTCTACGAAACACATTCATGAATGTTGGATATGTACGATATGCACTTGGCGTAACGTCTGTCTCTTTTTTGACAACCTTTATTCATGAATTGGTTTCCCTCTGCCGTGACTAGTTCACGATTCTTTGTCTTGTTCTTTGAAATTCTACGAAAATGTTACCATCTTATGTTAACATAGGCCATAGAGGGCCGGTTGTTTTTTAACCAAGACATATTGTCACTCGGCAAACGCCAAGTCTTCCTGAAAAAGGGAAAATGTTCATGTAATCACAATTTAGTTAGGAATCTCTCTTCGTCACTCTCTGAGTCGGTGGCTAAATTTCGTTTATTTCATTTTCTGGACACATTTTGTTTCTCTCCAAACCTTTTCTTCATTGGTCCCTAGGCAGGTAAACTTCAAGAATTTTGCTCTAATAATAATTTCTCCTGGATTTAAAAAGAAGCCCAGGCGGATGTCATCATCAACAGCCAAGCTGAGCTTCACTTCCTGACAGCACGCGCTGTGGTTACAAGGTCCCTCCTGCTGCCATTTTCTACGCATTTGTTCCTAAAAGCACAGACCATACCGCTCATATGTATGTTGTCTTGTCGTGCCACAGCAAGCCGAGTTGTCCCACTATACATTATGACACTCTAAACTACCTTCTGAGCACGCTAGCTCCTAGGTTTGTTCTTACTCTTGCTATCAATGCCAACCTTGCCGTCCCTTGCTCTGTCATGCAGTGACGCATATATCGTCATGTGTAAACCATCATTACCTTGACCCACCAGTATTCGCTGAATGCGTACCAATACAAGTTATCTTGAGCTACACTATGCTTCAATAACCATTATATACGATCCGTGTTTACCATAATAACACTTAGGATTCGTACTGGCATGTCTGCAGATACTGGATTCTTCTCTTCAATGGCCTCTGTAACCATAGTCGCGGCACAGCAACCACAGTCTCCACTTCGTGAACTTCAACGTTTTCGACCAAACCAAGTGTTTTCTAAGGCCCAAGTGTACTCTTGAGTGTTATCTCAAATGGGTCTGATTACAGTGATATTGTAATCCTTAGAATCTGTGAAACCACGTCCTTTTCTTCGAAATTCTCCGAAACCAAACAAATCCACGCTTCGCAAACTTAGCTCCCAGACCAATGAAACTTTAGAATCACACCTTTTCTCTTCTCTTGTACAAATGTATTGTCATCATTTTCAATTGCATAACCTTGTATGTTGTTTTACACCATGTACTCTCCCCAAAGCTGTCTTTTCCAAACATTCCATGTACCCCCATCCATTCCCTACAAACATTGTGACCTAAACTATAGCATAAACTGTATGTTCTAGCTAGGCAATCTCTCAAGCAACGAATCTCTCAAAAACCCCGATGGAAGCATAAGAGGATTTTTTTTTCCCTACAGCTCCATTGCCACGTCGCTTTTTTTCCAAGCGCGGGGGGAAGTGTTATGGTTCGTTTTTAGAGCAACAGGGAGCGCCAACGCGAGTCCCTAAACAAACCGCTGCGGGCAACAACTCGTTGCTCCCCGCTGTTTCCTGTTACCTACCTCCTCTCCCCTCGGCATTCCGGCACGCTCCGCCGCGCCGCCACCAGTCGAGTAGTACAAGCCGTCTCAGGCGCACGTGACACTCCTCCGCGAACTATACAGTTCGCGGCTAACTAGCCCGATCAAATTAAACGCAGTAACATCTGCGATGTAATTAAAGTACATACGAGTGTTAGCGCTGGTGTTCTACCATGCCTGTGAACTTCGGGACCTGTCCTAGACTCGGGATGAGCCCTGCTGAACCCGAGAGCCGAAGGATTCTTCAATCACCATGTAAGCTGTCCTCTGATTTACCCTCTTTAATGTGTCCGTAACGATAGACTGTTTGAACTCTCGCGTAAAGCCACCACTCAGAAAGTTTCGTTGACAGGGATCATGAGATATAAACTCGATAGCTAGGTTTGTGTAACATGCATCACTTGAATTGAATTGTGCTGTAATAACCCTTGTACTGTGTTTGAATTTACAATACATGAGTCTATTAATTACATCCTGTTGTTAATCTGCCTCGGCAGGAGCCTTTCCCCAGTGAGTATTCCCAGACGATTGTGGGAGAGAGAAGGAGAGAGAGAGAGAGATCCCGACGCATTCGTGCGACCTGCCCTCTGAGATAGAGGGTACTTTTGTCTCTACCGTGAGCTGGCCTGGGGACATATTGTAGAGCAGTTATGCGTTCTGCCCATAACAATATATAACACTCATTCCAACTTGTTTTTATTTAATATCCGTCAATTCATCCCATTTGACCTTAAAATCGACAAATACTTTTTCGTTGGAAACTTTTGTCTCATTACAAACGATTTCAACATAATATTTTTTTGTAAGAACAAAATTAACGTTCGCACTTTTCTTGCAATAAAATTATAAATGTAACCATTTTTATCGAATTTTTTGTTTACCCAAAGTGAGTTTAACATTTGGTATGTGGCGAGGAAATACCATTTATTAAATTTAAATGATATGGGCACGCCGGGATTTGAAACGAGAGTGTTTAGAAAATATTAGGATCATTAAGTCACCGTGTCACATTTTTTATACTTTTAAGTTCATGTAATAAAATAATACTGGGAGTCCAAACGGTATCATATCATAATTAAATGAATGAATCAGAAAAAAAATTATAATAATAAAAAAAAAAAATAATAATAAAAGAAAAATCAGAAAAAGATATGGTGCCATCGAGGACTCCAGGATAAAAAAAAACAATCCCAAGATGTAGACCTTGCCGGGGCGGAGCACTACTAACTGAGCTAATGTTTTCCAATCCGATTCGGTCATATTTAACTGTATGACCAAATAGAACCTTCAAGTGCGCACCGCGGTTGAATTTGGCAGCCACCTCTGGTCTGGAGCTCCGAAATACCTGAAAAATACGCTCGACTCTGTGCAGAAACGGGCGGTCCGTTTGATATATTCTGCAATCTTAACATGCACGGATTGCAATCTTTAGAGCACAGGCGTCGGGTGGGAATGCTATCCTTGTTCAAGCGGTATTACAATGGAAGATGCTCCGAGGAACTAGCGTCATTGATCTCTTCGGCACCGGTGCATAGTCGGGAAACACGCCAAACGCGTGCCGGCCTCTGTGTTTCCTCCTTCCTACAACATGGGTCTCTTCAAGACCAATGTTCATTCCTTTCTCTCCCCAAAAAGACCCTCTACACAGCTTCCTGTGTGGATTTAATGTACAAAAATGTGACTATATCTTTTTCTAAAGTTTTTGTTTTCCGATTGTTGATTGAGTTTCGAAAATAATGTCTCCATTTAATTAATTTGTAACAATTTGAGATTTTACCCATGAAGTTTAAAAAAAAATTAAAAATGTATCGTACCAATTTAATTCACATTTTAAAGTCAATAGAACATTCACCCCAAAGTATTGCATGAGTTTCCGTTTTCAACCGTGTCTGCCAAGAGGGCGTTTTACATAAACCTGACATTTCAATACAGGAACCTTTGACAAATGAAGGCGGAAAACAAAGTTCCCATGAGGGATCTCTAGGTTACCCCACGCAGTGATCATTTAAGGATTGGAAATTTAAGATATTTACATTGGGACTGTTATTAAGAGGAAAGTCATGTCGGGGTAACTCAGTAACCCCTCGAGAATGCGGGAAAATTTATAGATCAATAATGGTTTTTTTTTTGGAAGAAATTCATAAGTTAACGTAATGAAATTCATAAGTAATTTTGGGAGGCGGGTATGGGTACCGCCGCCCCGAGAACCATTTAATGGATAACCAAAACCTCTGCCATCGTATCACTACGTTTGATGACTTAGCAGGATTGTCCGTGTTCATAGGATGAGGATTGTCAAGGTCTTGGCGGCCGATATGTCTGATCACCTGCTACGTTGTGGGCCGGATCGAGAGAGACTGATTGGCTCCATATAACATTGGTTGAGGAGGTTTTTTAACCTCTCCAGCCAGAATCCCTCCACACATTGCCTTGTACCACAGTTGAAGGGATGGATACATACGTGTGTCACTCTTGGATACGTTGACTCCCAGATTCCTACCCACCCCTCATGCCTATTTCCTTCTCAGAACTTCCTCCTCTCCATTTCCTCAAAAAACCCTAGACACAGCATCCCCCAAGATGACATAGGCCCGTAGGGAAATTATTTTCCTCAGGGCTTCCTGTGTAGAGCAGAGCTAATGTAAAAAAAAGAAAAAAGTTAAGCTAACGTAAGAAAACCATAGTTTTGTATAGTTGTTTTTTTATATTTACAAACAGTTCAGTAAACACTAAATCCAGATTTTATATGCAGTACCACTGATTTTACATAAAAATTTAGACAACAAACGTATTAGGAACACTAACAAATATGATTTTTTTAAATACACTTACAATGCCACTTTTTATGCTACTCTTGATGTTCCAAGCATACAGAAAATCTATGCCAAAAACATTCTAGTACATCACCATAAAAATGATTCAGAGGCAGACTCCTCACATGCTCATAAAACCAGAGCTAAACAAACAGACATTCTTAATATACCAAAGTGTAACTCTTCATTTGGTCAAAGAAGTTCTGAATTTTTAGCAGTAATGTTATATAACAAACTCCCACTTAGTACCTATCAAACAAACTAAAACAAAAAATAGCTACATTAAGGAAATGTTGGCTGAAGGAACTATCGGAAAATGAACTTACTAGTATACTTAAAACGTCATAGAAGTTTCTGGAAAACCTTATCCACACAATGAAGTTAAACCATAGAAGTCGCTGAAAAACTTATCCAAAACATAGTCCCCCTCAGCACAGGATCTCCTAGTGAGGAGGACTAAGAATATATTTTCTATTTTAATTATAACTCTACTTTGCCTATGTACGGAGTCATTTGGAGTTTGCATCAGTTGTTTGGTCTCCATTTTACAAAATCCACATAAACAAAATCGAGGCTATTCAAAACAAATTCCTAAAATATCTTTGTTACAAGTCGTTTGTAAGATTTAATTATTATGTAGAGGCAGCTTCACACTTTAAAATTGATTCATTGAGTGTACGAAGGCATCATATGGATGCACTATTCCTGTATAAAGTAGTCAACAATAATATTCAATGCCCAGAGTTGCTAAATAAAATTCAATTCAATGTACCTGCACGTTCAACACGCTCTTCTGTCCTGTTCAGGGTGGATCAATGCAAGACAAACTGTAAGCAGAATTCTTGCCTGAACCGACTATGCAGTAGTTATAATAGCGTATTTTCCAATGTGGACATTTTCAATTGCAAACTTACTGAATATAAAAGGTCCATAAAAGAGTGTTTCTATAATGGTTCTTGAATAATGTTATGTTTTTATTGTTTGTATTTCTGTTATGATTTGATTTATATGTACAACCTCTCTCCATGGCTACCAATGTTTTGATAGATTTTTTTTGTTTTGTAATTTTTCATTTATATTTTAAAAAAATGTTTTGAGTATACATATATATATATTTTGTTTTATATAATTTTAGATTCATATTCCTTTTTATAAAACTAATTTACTTATTCTTATTATGCTGTCTCAGTAGAAGTAAAGTCACAAGGAGGAAATCCGTAATTGGTTTTATTTTGGCTATTTAATACTATGTACAAACTGAAATAAATATAAACTGTCGATTTCCCGAAAATTAATAAATAAATAAATAAATATACATCTAACTAATATTGTTTCATATAAAAATGTAAAAAATATTATATAGTTACTAAATAAAATAAAAATAAAAAAAATAAATGTGTTGCACCTCGGCGTTAAACATTCGGAATCGGGCGTAATCAGGCACTGGCTATGCAGAAGGTATTGCCTTAAGGTTCAAATTCCCGCCTACCATCGGCTGACTGTTTTGTTTTGGCAAAAAAACATCGCTCGATTGCGTGCTTTATTTTATGTTGTGCAGTTCAAGAACAAACATTCAAATTTTTTACGTCCATAATCTAAAAAAAACTTTAATTTGTTTCACATCTGAAAAAAGGGTTCGTAAGTACCCATTAGATTTTGCAGATCAAAGCGTTTTATTTTGGCGTGATACGTAATTTTTTCTGGGCTTATAAAAAGACTTATAAGAAGAAAATTGTACTCGATTATAGCAAAAGCAAAGATGTGTTCTACTTGCATAATTTAATTAAAACATCTGTATTATTTTTAAGAGGTCAAATTTTCATACCAAAAACATGCCATTATGCATCACTTTGGAGTCTTAACATTTTTTTATTAGCTCCACTTAGGAGGCCCTAGAAGAAAATAATTTTCATCAGGGCTTGCGCCATCATATGCTGTGTAGAGGGTCGTTTCAGGAGAGAAAATTCTGGGAAGGAAAAAGGGATGAGGGGTGGGTAAGAATCTGGAGTCACTATGTCCAGAAGTGACTGACGAATAAATCCATCCCTGCTACTACTACTACGGTATATCGAGAGTTCTGCTGGAGAAGTCAAAAGGCCACGCAGAAGGTGAGCAGACGCATCCGCCTCCAAGATCCGAAAAAACCTCACCCCAAGAACCCGGTAACCCCTGTTAAGTAAAAAAAAGTTGCAATCCATTTGGGGTGACTTATAGCAGAGGTGTTGGTTATCCAATAAATGATTTCTGGGCGGCTGCACGCACACCCGCCCCCCAAGTTGGAATGAGATATAAAAATAATTAAAGTTTCAATTAGAAATACATGTTTGCCTCATATATATATACAGATACCTGCCGCCTTACTCATGATCGCAGAATAAGATAATACCATGGTAATACCAACGGGTTAAGGGAAATTTGTACGACAATTTCACCTAATCCGTTCGTATTACCGTGGTATTATCTTATTCTGCGATTATGAATAAGGCGGTATCTTTATTATTTACTTCATCTGTTAGACAAGTTAGAGTATGAAAAATATTTTTGCTGTCATAACTTCAAACTGCATAACCCTTTTCTGCCTTCCAACATAGTTCTTTACACCACAAAATGTTTGCATTGTTTTGATTTCGTTTCTCACGAGTAAAATAATCTTTTCAGTTTCAGTGTCAGCAACCCGGGCAATAATGTTATTTCCATTTACGTACATAATATTCTTTTACCCACCTCACTAGAAAAGTCTATTTCGAGGCGGGTTGTAAGCTTTAAGTGCACCTTTTCGTCATCTCGCACTCAATTAAAGTAATTCCTTAAGCCGAGATACGACAAACAAGGATATGATCCCTTGATCGCGTTCCAAAACAACATCTCCCTTATTTCCACCCCCCGCGAGTTTGGTTCAAAACACCATTCCTCCGGCGTGTTCCACCATATCTAACATAGGAATCTCAAATATTTACCAGGGGATGTATTTTTATCTGAAGCTATGAAAACTGTAACCGCTTCGGGATAATCGCTCCACAAAAGGAACGGGCTAATACCGTTTACCTCTCTCTCCCCTAGCATCCGAGGGTGGTTCAGGATTTGAGGCTATTTCTCAGACGGTTCAGTATCCCGCCAAAAGGTGTCACCACAAAGTGCGCCACTTTTCCAAAGCTTATCTGGATAAGGTCGAGTTCCTAGATTCAACTCACACCAGCTTTTTTGTTGAACGCGGTGTTGCAACTTTATCGTTTTATTAAAATGCGAACGCCTACCTCGCATTGAACGCTAGTTTACTCAATGAAAAATCTAGATCTCGTATGAAAAATTATCATATTTGAACTTTAATTATTTATATAACGCCCAGAGGATTTTTACATGTTTGATAGTAAAATTAATTCATGACAGATAATTTTGAAACAAGTAAAGAAATAATAACAATAAAATTAGATAAAAAATGCACACAAGTCATAAAAATACAAAAAAGAAATAAAAAATACAGCGATGTGTTTCGGAATAGTTTGTAATAAGTTTTTTACAAAATCCACGAAACTCGCCAAGTTGATAATAAATATGTCAACATCACCTAAGTACTGAGTTCCCATAGTGTGAAATCGTTGAATCGGAGAGTGGGCAATGTAGTTCCGCTTATGAATGCTGCAGTACAATGTTGTATTTCGTCGTGTAGTTACTGTCGGTATTCGTAAGTTTATGAGTTGCAGGAGTTCACAACAGTTGAACATAGAGTTTAGTATTTTGAATAAAAAGGTTAAGTCGTTTATTTTACGCCTGTCTTCTAATTTATGTATTTTAAGAATATACCTTGTAATAAGAAATTATATTTACGGTTTTCTAGTGTATTCGCTCAATGTTATTAATATGAATTTTGTAAGATGGAGACCAAATTACAGAGTTATATTCATTAAGCTTCTAACTAGTGATACTGATACAAAATATAATAATTTAATGGCTTGTATGGAATTAAAGTTTTTAGTTGTTCTTAATACGATGCCTAGTGTTTTCATACCTTTGATCATAATTCGGGGGGATATGATTGGCAATGAATGAGACAATGTGTTGTTATTTTTAATTTATATTCCCACCCCAAGTTTCAACCTAACAGAAGTTAATTCAGAGCAAGAAAACTATGTATTTAACTGTTTTTGAAGTGCTTATTGCAGCAGAGGATTTTACATATTTTACAGGTTTTCTTCATAGATTCTTTGAAGAGTTGTTTATAGATTCATCTTACCCTACTCTTTGGTTGAATATTATGTTTTAATTAATCGCAACCTTGGGTTCGTTTTGAAGTTATATGTATATCATTTTAGTTGATGGGTATATTTGAAAAACTGACTTATTCTAATTTTTATATAATTTGACTTATGAAAGTAATATTTTTCAAAATACATATTTCTACACAACATTTTTGCAGTATGATGCTGCGAAAGCTACTTATTCCCACAGAAAAAATGACTGTTTCTTGCAAACTCGTCTTATTGTATCTAATGCTGCTATCAAAACAGGCTTGTTTCATTCCAGCTAACAGAAACAGAGCATTTGGTCACGTGAAAAAATGGATGCTTATTTTATTTGTATGGAAGTTCCTGCCAGTGTTTTATGGTGCTTCAAAATCAGCTTATTTCATGATAGTTGATTTAAAACAAACTTATTCCTAAAATTTTAAATATCTTATTACTTACAATATTTGGTTATATTTTATGGTTCAAATCGAATATTCTTAAAGTTATCTATCTATTACTATAAAAACACTTATGTAAAGTCACATATTTGACTCCGGTTTCAATTTTTTGCGATTTCTCAACAAACAGTTCAATTGGAATAGTTTTGCAAAGATACCTTACAGATAACCGAATGATTTTTTCAATTATCCTTATTGAACGAAAATCTCAATACAAGCTTATCCTAGTGAGGTTAAAAATTGAATTCTAAACTGTAATACCTACCGTGTAAAGAAACACTAAATAAATAAATTCGGCTGTTTTATTTGCATTGGTGCTTCAACCTGTATGTATTTAAGATTGTATTCAGTATATTTTCGTTGAACGACAGGTTAGTATTAAATAATGGTTTGATTTTTAAAAAATAAAGTTCGGTTTTCATAGATGCTTTGAGAACGTAACGTAACTAAAAAAATAAAATGTTAATATTGAAAATAGCTGCTGACAATGGAAGTGTTATAGCAGTGATAATATTTAGCATTTGGCATTCAAATATCTCTGTGTTTACGTACTGTAAAGCGAAGTAATGTAATATTCATCTATTCGTTTGAGAAAGCCACAAGAGTTCTTCACAAACGCTTAGTTACAGATATTATTATTTTTCATATAAAATATTTAGAGACACCATCCAGTATACACCAAGTACCTAATGTTTTTACTGTAAGGCGGTCAATATATAAACACTTTAAATCAAATTACTTCAAAATATGTAAGGGAAAACTATTTTAAAAATGCCAACCGAGACAACATTTTAGTCATAACCCTAATTTGGTGAAATAATCATTCATTTTTGAAAAAACTCTCTATTAATAAAATTAATCTACATACCTACCTAGAATGCATACTTGATGTAGCCGTAATTGTTGGCCGCTTTGCATGATATTAAATTATGTGGATTTCATATCAAACTAGCAGACCCGGCCACACGTTGCTGTGGCTATAGAAACCTTTATAACCAACGCCATCTGTTAAATTAAATCCACACCACGCTGCCCGCTGCCGCTTGGCCAGAACTATTATTTCAAGTAATTTACACAAAACCCTGACAAATTATATACCTAAAAACCTTTCTCGTGAATCACTCTATTAGTGACAACCGCATGAAAATACGTTGCGTAGTTTAAAAAATCTAAGCGCACATACAGCGGGAGCGACTTCATTTTATACTTAGTAAAGAGAAAAGATAATAAAAGACTTAGGGGGTATTTCACCATCCTCTTGATTGCTGTCAAAAGCACTAATCATTAATATTTGTTTTTATTATATGTGCGTATTTATTTAGTTAAGTTATTTTTTTGTAATTTATCTAATTTAATTTTCTATTAAGTATTTCATTTTTGTTTACATTATTAACGTATTGCATTGCACAGGCACTGAATTATTATTATTTTATGATAGCGACGTATATTTTCGATTATTTGCAAAAATTCATAAACCGTGTTTTTGTTATGTATTTTCAACAAAGAAAAAACATTAAAGACTTTTGTGAAATAGTACACATACCTTTCTAGTAAGTTCTGCAAGCCAAACCACTATTCTGTAACGAAATTCAAATTACCCACTCGCCCATAATATTACGCGCCATCGTATTACGTACCCTAATTTCTCGCGGCAAAATACCGCATTTTCCAACCCGTTCCGACTGATTACGTGTGAGAACGTTCTTTCCGTCAAGCAAGATACCGCTCTTTAGATAAGCGATACGGATAAGACGAGGAATCGGTACGCAGCCATAAAAACTGTCTTCGCCCTAGGTACGAGTAGGTACCCTGTACTAGCTAGCTGCTTCCGAGAATAGGTTTGGGAGAATAACTGCGACGTTGGAGCTATCTTTACGGAATTACCTCCGCGAGAGCTGGGGGTGGGGGGAGGGTGAGAGATTGCCTCACGACTTAAGGGTGCCTTACGAATCGTGCCCGTTTGTCGTCCGTTCTACAGATTTCTTAATTCAAACGGAATGTTTTTCGAATTTGCGCCGAGTGTTTGGCGCAAACAAATTTATGTGTTGAGGGATTTAAATGCGTTAGTTTATCGTCACGGATTACGCGTTTGGGTAGTTTATGTTCACTTAACCTTCAACTTTTTTCCTTAAAATAAAGGGTTGTGGCAATCAATATGAATCACCCTGGTAAAATACGATTAAGATACGAAACATTGCCTGAAATACACAGTGCATACCAAAGAGATTATTTACTTGTTCTTCCCAGGCGTAAAACTGCTGTATTTGTGGGTAGTTAAGAGTTATTCCTCATCAAAACTTTGGAATGAAATACCACTGTCTATTTGAATATCGCGATAGTTGCTATGCTTCAAGAAGTTTTGCAGTGAATTGTTGCTGACTGCACAACATCAAATTTGTTAGAATTTATAAATGACCAATAAAAGGGATACCTACTTGTGATTGTATTCATTTAAATTTGAATTTAATTTATTTTCATTTGAATTATGGATATTCGGCGACGATTTAATTTTGTTTTTATTATTTACTAGCTGGTTCCCGGCTTGCATTGCTATGCCATTTAATAAAGAAATTGTTTCTCCCTGCGTGTCCTTTCCCATTCGTCCCGTTCCCCTTCCGTCTCCCCTTCCACTCTCCGCGTTCCCTTCCCCTCTCGCGTTCTCACTCGCACCCCCTCCCGAGTTTCCCTCCACCCTCCGGGTTCCCCTACTCCCTCAAGGGTTCTCCTTACCCGAGTTCCCCTCCCCCTTCCCTTATTCGATACGTTCAGTCCTGGTACATTAAGTTTTCAAACAGCTCGCGTGCCACCTATTGCAATTTTTAACACAAATTTTATAATGTCAGAGCTTACCAGTAATTTGATACAAAACCATGTGCTGACTAAAACGAATACAATAAAAAAAGAATTATCAAATTTGGTGCAGCCGTTCGGAAGTTATGCGAATACATACATTTCGGCGATTCATTTTTATTTATATAGAAGATAGAAGACAGAAGACAGAAGACAGAAGACAGAAGACAGAAGACAGAAGACAGAAGACAGAAGACAGAAGACAGAAGACAGAAGACAGAAGACAGAAGACAGAAGACAGAAGACAGAAGACAGAAGACAGAAGACAGAAGACAGAAGACAGAAGACAGAAGACAGAAGACAGAAGACAGAAGACAGAAGACAGAAGACAGAAGACAGAAGACAGAAGACAGAAGACAGAAGACAGAAGACAGAAGACAGAAGACAGAAGACAGAAGACAGAAGACAGAAGACAGAAGACAGAAGACAGAAGACAGAAGACAGAAGACAGAAGACAGAAGACAGAAGACAGAAGACAGAAGACAGAAGACAGAAGACAGAAGACAGAAGACAGAAGACAGAAGACAGAAGACAGAAGATAGAAGATAGAAGATAGAAGAAGAAGATTGAATATTTTATGTTATAGGCACTGCTAAAAACCATCTGCAATCCAGAATAAATCCGGAATGTGCAGCTGAGCAGTGATCCTTTTGTCAATAGAATCAATATAATCAAAGAAAATAAGATGTGTTGGTATGAAAAAATCTCTCGTCAAATAAATATTATTATATCAGCTTTAGCCGAATGTGGTAACGAGATCTCAATACCCAGATATTTTAGCAAAGTTTCTCTGCCCCGTCTCCTTCCCTTTACATCTCCCATCAGCCTCACAACATATGGGGGTACCATAGTTCTACTTGCTTCGGATAATCGGGATCAGTGGGGATTACGCCATCTCCACCCCCCATATTGTTTTTATTATGGTATGTTTTGCATTGCCCTACCACTGAATTCATTTTTAAATACATTTGTAGGCTAAATTTATGAATAAAATTATGTTTAAATAATTATATTATTTACCTGCTGACAATTTTGCCGTCCGGACTTTCAAAGCCCGCGTACATCGCAGAACCCCGTAGCGTTTAAAGACGAGCAGATCAAATTAGCTTCACGAATTTGTGATAATTCTTGTGTTTATTTTGCAACGGCACACTGTGTTTCGCCCCATGAGAGTTGTAAGGTATATAAATTACTTTGGATTAATTTGACGATGATGTTGTGAGGGTTTTACCGATAGACAGGGTGACAAATGCATTCTTAACCGGGGTGATTGTATCACGGGTTGACGGGTTGATCGGAGTCCGAAATTCTGACTGTTAATTTATGAAATGTTCAGATTCATTTTTTCGGTTCTTGCAGCGTGAGGTTTTACATGGCTTTAATTTTTAAACTAGAAATAATGATTATTTTAAGTTTGCCAATCATTTATTAGAAACAACCCATAGCTTCAATAAAGAAAAAAAAAACTAACTTTGAACATTCAAATATCAATGGATATGCATTGCATTTTAAATTTTGTGCTTTAGAAACCATAGAAATAAATAAACAAAATATTTCCTTTTTATAAATGTCTCCTCCCTCCCTTCCCCCCCCCACCCCTTTAAAATCACTTCCCCCACCTCAACCTAATCAAATCTAATCAATGCTGTACTATTATAATTTTTAAGCTAGTTTTAAGATTGCTAGTGATGGTACGGATGTGTCAAAACCGGTAACAGACAAATAAAATTAGGTTACAAATGTACATCGTAAAATAAAACTCCTCAAAACAAAATGCTTAAATGTATGTTTCTCTGGTATTTTATTTTTTTATTTTTTATTTTAAATACATAAACGGCTATACTGCCTTTTATAAATAAACATATAATAGAGTACAAAAGTAAGAAAAATAATATCATTACATAATAGTAGTTTTAAACTTAAAAATAACATACAATTATTTTATGTATCACAATAAAAAATAACAAAAAAGACCAATGAGAAATATCATCATTTCATTTCAACATGTCCATATTGCGTATATAAAGTTACATTATGGAAAAAATAAAAAACTTAAAAACTGAAACTTAAAAATAACATACAATTATTTTATGTATCACAACAAAAAAGAACAATGAGAAATATCATCATTTCATTTCAACATGTCCATATTGCGTATATAAAGTTACATTATGGAAAAATAATTTTTGAGTGCATGTTTATATTGCGCTAATTTTAAGAAATAAATATCGCCGATGTTAGCATATTCATTTCCCAAAATGTGTAATCGACTGATTGGTGAGTAATAATGTGTAATGTATGTGTGTTATTATAGTAGAACGGTAGAGTCAGTCTATTGTTAGCGCGACCAGGGCAATGAAATCGTATTAGTTCTATTAAATACTGTATATGACCAAAAATGTTTATAAATGATTCATTTTGTATGACATTTGTGTAAAAGGTACCTAATATATATTTATGCGTATAAAAAAAATTAGACGTTAAAAAATCTATCAAAAAACTTTTTGGTCACAAATTTTCTACATATTTAATTAGGATTAAATACACCACACACCGGTGGGTTAATATTACTTGATTAAAGTGTAATGGCCATTGTTCCCAATCCTACTGATCAACGGTTGAGCCGAAAATTTGGCTCAACCTTCCTCAAATGTACAAATACGCTCTTTTATCTTCCCAACGCAACTCACCGATCAACAGGTCAGATCGCTTAGCTGATTGGAGACTCAGATTAATCAATTGAAAAGTTGGAAACACCGACCGTTAGAGCTTTTACTGTCTAGCCTGTACGAAACGAAACGCAGTGCGGCACGTTAGTCTGGAATTGGGTTTGCAGCGAGTTTAAATTACAGAAATCCTTACGAAAACAAGTACGTAGGCATATGTGGTAATATAAATTTGCAGCTTAAGAAATCATTAAGAATTATAACCTTTCCCCCGTCACATTATTATCAACGCAATTATTCATGGTTTCAATCCAGCCTAGACTTTAATAAGGCAATCACTTCAATTATACCCTCGAAACAAATTGTGATAATGTTACAAATTATAACGTTTAATTAACAGCATAACCCCACTTTACAACACGATAAAACATACTTAACCAAAACTCAAACACTCGCATTTGCCTGAAGCAATTTCAGCCAGGTCCTAAAAGTGCCATAAACGCGGACATAAATGTACAAATTCATTTCCTCCCTAAGTCACCCTCCGCCATTCTTCACCGGTCGCCAAGAATTCCGCTAAAATCTCACTAGCAGAAAGCTCAGTGGCGTTGGCAAAAGATCTCGCAATAAAGCCACGCAATATGTTATCTTTATTGAAAGCTGTCATATGGGGGGACATGATACGATCGGATGCTTTTGTTTCGTGGAATTGGATTTCAAGCAAAAAATATTGTTCGCAACTTGTCACGGATATCGGGTATTGATCTCGTGCAGGAATATTCCTATAACTGTTACGTGGTCATTTTGTTATTGGGATTGAGGGCGTACTTTGTGAGGAAAGGAAGCTTTATATTAGTACTCACGTAATATTTGAGTTTCAAATCTTTCTCGGGAAATCGTAGTATTGTAATAAAAAAAATGACACATTTTGGTTGTTGTTTACAGAACTTGTTTGTTGACTTTATAACCATTTTGAGATGTATTATAATTACGGCATTTTTCCTTCGGGGGAAGCAAACTTACGGACATCATTTGTCTCACTATTATAAAGTGCTTAAAAATAAAGCTTCAGCAATACTGTGATTCAGAACGCACGTTTTATGTCGCGTGTGCCGTTGCCGTAGTAATTAAAAAAAACATCAATTCAATCAGTTATTCCGACTTTTAACATTATAAGTATTATATTTTCATTCTCAAATCATCCCTGGAACGTCTCCGACCTTTTCCGCCAAATTGTACAGATTTTTTAAATGAAATTTTTTTAAAAGAAAGACCAACATTCCCGAGTTACGAATAACAAGACAATATTTGAAAATCTCCTACTACCACCACAGTAAATCGAAAAAGTTGCTTGAGTCGCGATACTTACTAAACTAAACTCTATCAGCCTTACTAAAAAACCCAGTGAAAATTTTATTCAATTGACAAACGGCCGCGGATGTGAAAACATTACTAATTAAAAATTTGTTCTTTGAAAGAAATACACATGGTTTCCGCGGCCTGAGAGGGTAGTTTATCTCTGTTTTAACCATTGATGTTCGAACGATATTTGTAATTTTTCCATAGTATTTTGAATGTTCTATATATTTCTTATTTTTGAAGGTGTCGTAAAAACAAATACCATTTATGAAAACTAGATAAAATTACCTTTTAGATTTGTGTATTTGAAATACACTTTAGCTTTCAAAAACTGCCATATTTTAAGATTCAAACTCGGAAAAAAAAGGAAAAAAATTTCCTCCCACAACATTTTTGACCAAAATGTAGAGAAATTTAAATAAAATCAAAATTTAAAAAACACAGTCCTTTTATGTAATAAATTTGGAAGGAAACTATCACCTCACTTTTTCATCGTGTTTACAATAAAAAAAATAATAAAAAATTTAAAAGTTTTGTTTATTGCCAAAAAAATAACTTAGAAATAATACTGACTTTTAAAACAGATTTGTTGCATCTCTAAAGACGTTAATTTCTTTTTATACGTTTACGAACACATGTATTAGATATTAATATTATAAAAAATTATCACTTTTAAGGAATTCTCTTAAAATAAAGATCTTAAAATGTTAATTTTATCTTTTATGTAACCTATAAAACAGTATTCTGACAGTTCAACTTTGAAAGTACGGCGTTTGTACAATAACTTGATTAAACTTATGTAAACCACACAAATAATACGGTATATATATTAATTATATGAATAGAACAGTTATTTCGTCACTACAATAGAAATTATTAAGTAAAATCACAACATCTAACAAAATTTTCGACATCCCGCCTGATCCGGCCATAAACACACCTGGGCTTGGTTTTCAAGCTGTGTGTTCATCGCGGGCCGTTGATGCACACGCGCGCCAATAATGCTCCTGGCGGAGAATAATTAAAACAACATTTTTTCCTACTAAATTATAACCATTTGCGACGTTGTCAGATCTTTAAGCATTTTAACAGCGTGAGCACGCAAGAAACGTTATTGGTAATAAAACGTGATTTAGTGTATACAAGGGATAATTATGTTATTGCAATAACACAGTTAATTGGTCGCGCTGTGGTTTTTTTTTAGTAAGGCTGAAAAAATATTTATTTATTTATTAACGCCATTTTTAGGGGCTTTTACTACGAATAAAAATTATACAGTATTTATTGTATATAACTGAACTGCTTCAGTAAAAACATTTTGTATATGTTAAGTGACAAATTTAAGATGTCCTCGGAATTGGTATAATTATTTCCCTCTATTAGTACTCTAGGCAAACAGGAATACATGTGGTAGTTAGTCCCAGAATTTTTTCACTGAAATAAATCCCATAGTGGAATATGAAATAACGTAGTGGAATACGAAAGCTAATCAATTCAAGCAATTCTGGACTACCAATTACATCACCTAATTTTTTTTAAATACCAAGTCGGTGAAAATAATTCTGTCTGACAATTTAAGCATATTCAGATCATTTAAAAGAGTGTTGTAGTTAAACATCATTTCTGGAATACACATTTAAATTTTTTTAAAACATATGGGTTGATTCTGTATTCTTTCAATAGCTTCTACATGAATATCATAATGTGGGTTCCGGAAGAGAGAATTGTATTCAAGTTGACTTCTAACAAAGGCAAAATATAACAGTTTAATACATGATGTTTCTAATTAGTTATAAATCCCAACATTTGTAAACCCTTTTTAGAGATATCCATTATGTTGTTTAACAAATAAAAGATTTGATTGAAAAGTGATCCCGGACTTTAGTTTGTGTTAATGTCCCAAGAGCACTGTTATCACTGTTGTAAATTATAAATCACTTGATTTTTTATTTGAGAACAACTATTTGACGTCTTGAGATATTTATGGAAAGTCTATTTTTATTGCACCAAATTAACAATTTGTTTATATTATCTCGAAGAATGTTACAATGGGAAATATTTTTACCGTACAAGAGTCCCAACTGCTCCCGTCTGCAGCCAGTGAGACTGTGGCATCCCCAGTTGTGAAGCTGAAGGTAGTGGGGAGGGAAGAAGTACCTGGCTATTCAGAGCTTGTCACCAAACACGGATAAAGCCATTTCAAGCAACGTTTCAATTCTGAATTGTGGTCTTACACCAGGGCGATACTGAGAGTATTTTCAACAAATTTTGAAATACACAAATTAATCAAATAAAAATTATTTTCCACGCCGGGATTCAATCCCGCGACCTTCGGAATGCGAGTCAAGAGCCTTACCGCTGGACTACGCCGGCCGTCCGTACATATATATGCATATATATATAGGTACATAATATATATTTTTGAAATACATTATTTATTTAATTAATTAATTATAATGTATTACAAAAACATGGTAACACATTATTCCCAATGAGTTAAGAAACAAACTCATTACGGAAAGACAGACACAGATATTACACGTTAAAAAAAACACGCATTGTCAAGAATAGAGCTTTTTGAAATACTGAGAGACATTCATACACATAAAGCATAAAAATAAAAATAATATGACGGTAATAGACGTATGGACAACCCCGATCCGGTGACGTGATTATCTATCACGTACCCAATAAATACTACACTGGACGTCATGCTCCATTTCAAGTAGTTGTTTCTCGCACTAATTTGATGTAATTATTAATTTGTTTAGAATGGAACTGGTTATCAAAAATTTTATTTTAATAACAATATTTAAGTGAACAGTATAACTGGACTTGGAACAAAATATCTTTACCAAATTCTGATGTGCGGTAGTTTAAAACCGAATATTAACAAAAATGGAAAACTTTACCCGAAATTCAATTGAAATATTTGTCGTGGGCACACAATACAACCGACCGCAGGTAAGCCTAACATTTCCGAGACACGTATGGAAAGAAGTAAGGAAGTATCACTTCGGTTAACGGAGCTGTAGCGTTCGCAAGATAATGTAGGCTCGTTGGTCCGCTTCATTGCCTGGTTCTCTTTACCTCATAACAAGACCTAACTAGCATCATTTTAAGAAACATTAATTTCAATATATTATTTTGTGTTATTTTTATTACTTTACTAGCTGGTTCCGGCATGCATTGCTATGCCATTTAATAAAGAAATTGTTTCTCCCTGAGTGTCCTTTCCCATTCGTTCCGTTCCCCTTCCGCCTCCCCTTTTTTTCTCCCGTTCCCACTCCGTCACCTCCACCTTTCCTCTCCCCGATTTCTAAGTGAACGATAGCTGAGTTTGTTGCTCCTCCCCAGACAAATATTCCATATTCTATTATTGATTGACAAAGTGCAAAATATATTGTTTTCATTTGTTTTATTTAATATATGTTCCTTATGCTTAGGAAAATGTGTATTGTTTTGAGGAGTTTATTTGTGATTTGTTTGATATGATGTGTCCATTTTAGGTTATGGTCAATTACGATTCCTAGATACTTTATTTGTTCTGTTTTTCTCCACTCCCCCCCCTTCCCCCGTTACGTAAACCCCCTTCCGAGTTCCCCTCCCCCCTCCCAGGTTCCCCTCCCCCTCCCTGGTTCCCCTCCCCCATCTCTCCCTCCCTCCCGCTTTCCATAGCAATAGCCGCTTCCGCGCGTGCCACCAGTAGCAATTTTTTCAAACAAATTTCATAATGCCAGATCTCACCGGAATTTTTATAAAAACTTTGTCCTGACAAAAACGAACACCCTAAAAAAGAATTATCCAATTTGGTGCAGTCGTTCGAAAGTTATGCGCTTAGCAACACATTCAGCGATTCATTTTTATATATAAGATAAAATTATTAAGCTCAACCCAAGATTGTCCTTGTGGCGTTAAAAATGAAATAGCAATAATACCATTTGAAGAAACGATAATCAACAACAATAATCAGAATTAACCGTTATTTTTCAAATGTAGATATACCTACAAACAATTCTTTAGAAAACAGTTATTCACTTTTCTGATAGAATCGTTTTTTTTCGAAGATGTCAATTCAGAAGCAAAGGTCACGTCAACCTAATTCTTATTTCGAACGAAATTGACACTTTCCTCCAATTCTCCTGAATCGACTTTCTTTCAATTTTGCCTACAAAGAAAGCGTAAATTCAAATACGATGATGGATCATTCCAAATAATATAATAAGGTTTTTCAGATCTGATTTGGTAAAGAGGCAATATAATATATAATACAGGTACATTTTATATTGTGAGTTTCAAGAAAGTTCATTAAAGATATAATATGTATATTGAACAATTAAATACATTTTGAATCCTGCGTTGCCCGTCCCAAAATAAGTAATTTGTCGCAGGTGTTACTGAACGCAGTCATTGTTATAGTTCGGTCAGTGGGCAATATGTAAGAAGTTGCTGAGTTTACCTGCAAACGCCTGTAATATGGAATTTCAAATACAAGGTGGTGCAAAAGTCATCTCCCTATCGAAAGATACCATAAACGTGAGTTCTGCTTTGACATTTGTGAAGTAAACTGATACAAAATGCACGTCAACGTGACATGAAACGCTATACTCCTCGAGTATGCGAAATTTTTTTTTCGATTTTTTTGCAGAATCCTTCGTCGGTGGTGTTTTTAGTGTAATCTCTTATTTTGGTGATTTGCACTGGCCGGCAAGATCACCCAATTTAACCATTCCACACTTCTTTTTGTGGGGTTTCTTGAAGTCACAAATCTATGTTAACAAGTGTCAGACTATTGGGGCCTCCAAAGAGAATATCCGTCAAGAATGCGAGAATCTTTCGCCGAAAGAGTTATGAAAAATGCCAAAAATAGTACCTGTATGGTCATCAATTCTGGCGGCGATCACTTGGCCGATATCATTTTATCAATTTGATGGAAAAAAATTAATACATCAAATAAACAAAATCCAAAGACAGAACAAAAATTGTTCATCCATAAAAAATGTACAGCTAAAGAACATAGGTGACAACTTTTGCGCCATCTTGTAGATAAGGTTTCATCAGTTGTTTACTGCTGTACAATGATAACAATTTATTATTGGCTATACTTATCATTTGTATTTACCACTGAATACATAATATAATATAATGATATTCTATTACATACAATTTTACATAGTATAAAGTACAACGTGAGAAAAACGAACAATTAGTATGAATGAAGGAATGAAATCACTCGTTTTGCTATTCTGCTATCTTGAAAATAACAAGTATAAATGTAAGAAAATGTAAGTAGAACTAATATAAGTAAAAAGGATGATGCAAATGCGAGCAAATTCCGATGCACGTACAGTTTTTTATTAACCCTAGAAAGATATCATATTTTTACCTACGACAAAATGATAGATACGTCTTAGAGACGTAGATACTGAAGTTTAAAAGCGAATATTTTACATACTTACGCGGTTTGAAGGTGGTTGAATAATAGTTTAGGGTTTTTTACTTTAAATAAAACCAAAATAATTTAAAAAATATATTGTTATTAAAAAAATAACAATATTCTGCAAACCTCTTACAAACAAAATATTACTTTTTTAAATGAAAAATAATATTTCATTTTATGTTCAAATCGTATTTTTTTATATGCTATGAAATTTTAAATACTAAACAGTCGTTATACTTAAAAATAATGTTTTATATATTTTTTTGTTTGCTAAATCACATTTATACGAACAAGTCTGAACGTTACACAAAAGATAATCATACATCTTTCGGATGATATATTTCTCTGAGCTAACTAACTGAGCTAACTAAGATAGACAGCTCGCTACGTTGCCAAATAAAAAAGATAATAATTCTTGTGTATCGCTTACGTCTCTAAGACGTAGATTATCCTAAGGTTGATAAAAAATAATTTATATATATTTTTTTTAATTTTGGTTGGGTATTTTGAACTAAAAAAGAAATATTTGCGGGGCCCGTGTCGGGTCGATTCGTGCAAAACCTAATTTTATTTTGAGGCCAAAATACCAAACAAAAAATAAATTATAAAAAGTTTATTAAATATTTTTTATGGATGTGTGCTATTTTTTATTTTTGTTTTAAATTATGGTATATATAATATACCTATAATATATACCTATGTATATGTAATAAAGAAATCAGTTTTGCTTCATTTTAGAAAGAACTTTGTGAATTGTTATAAATAAAATCCTGCTTTATCTTCTGTGTTAGATAATATATAATGAAAACTAAATTAAAAAATAAAATAACGTTAAAATGCATTTTGTGATAGTAATTTTATTAATTTATGGATAAGCCGCCGCATTTTATACACAGATTACGGAAATTACACTTAATTTCAACAATTTATGAACACAAAATAGGTTCTTAGTTTAGGTAAATTAAGTAATTCATGCGTTTTTAGTTTGAAACAAAACTTCGCAAATGTCAAATCGACACAAAAAAATATGGCAGTAATGGAGATGATGATTTACAAACTTTTAATGAAAATCGAATTTTAATGCATATTTTTCCATCTATCCCGACTGAAACCGATGGTTCTTGTGGTAATTAAGTTTAAAAGTAGTTTCCTTTTCAAATTTTATGCCTATTTAAAATGGTTCCATGACAGTTCATCCTGCGACAATTCATCCGGCGACAGTTCATCCTGCGACAGTTCATCCGGCCGACAGTTCATCCGGCGACAATTCATCCTGACAATTCAACCTAACCTAACCTAACCTATAAGTTTAACCTATAAGTATAAGTATGTCGTATTTTGTTATTCACGCATGCTTCTTCGGAGAGTCGAAATTATTGTTAGTAAAAATATTTTTACAGCGGATTTCCACTCAAGATGCCTTCAGATATGAGTATATCGATTTTGGTTGTACGGCCGTATATCCTCTTTGCATACTTACTTAATAAAAATCTTCTAAATGATCAGGCAGGATGAATTGTCGCCGGATGAATTTTCGGCGGGATGAACTGTCGGCAGGATGAACTGTCGGCAGGATGAACTGTCGGCCGGATGAACTGTCGCAGGATGAACTGTCGCCGGATGAATTGTCGCAGGACGAATTGTCGGGTCACCATTTAAAATGTAGCGGCATACGGCGGCTTGTCCATACTTTACCGTAATTCTAATATACATCTATGTACAACGAATTTTTGCCTATATATTTTTTATTTAAAGTAAAAACAAATAAAGTATTTGATATACCTTCCGATTACAAAAATAATTTTTCGGTTTGGTTGGGTATTTCGATATCAAATTCAAAATTAAGATTTGTATAAAACGTTCTTCTTAAATCCAAATTGTAGTTTTGCATAAAAAGTGCCGCGCAGCCATTCTCCACAATTTCTGCGTTACATATTAGCCGTATTGTATATTTTTATCACAAAATGCACTAGTTATTTTTTGTATTTGACATTAATTAACAAATGTTGTATTCTTATGTCATTCTCCGGACAACCACTTCTAAACTAATCGGTCAGCCCTGCACAGATAATCATCATTAAATTCCACATAAATTCATGTAACAGTCATTGTTATTGCTATTTAACCACAAATTATCTGTTATTAGTTGTTACTTATAACTAACGAATCAATAGCGCCAGTTACGAAATCAGTTAGTTACCACGATTTGCCTCCGCCCTAACGCCATTTAATCCTACGTGCCGAGTACTAGGTTAATTATTATGCGCCTCTCAATATAGGGAGTCCGTGAAGCAATAACCGGTATTACGCCCTAATAGTAATAATGTTATTAATCACAGACGTGGTGTTACTAGAATCAGGTCACAAACACATTAGGACCTGAGACTATGTATATTGAACTTATAGGTCGGCTGACAAACACACGTGTTTGGAGTTTAAATAAGTTAACGGCCCTCTGAAATAGCGAATCTAGTTCAAGTATGGGGTATTATTACAGAAGCCCAAGATTCAGTAGAGCCATCTAAGCTCTGCAATTTACTACTTCGTCACGTTGGTTGGAGAGGGTTCTATCTTCACTTTATCTAATAGTTATTTATTTTTGGGGTATTATGCCGTTCTGCGCTAGCTCTTTCTTTAGCCCACCTTTCGGACTACGTTACAGTGACCATCATCAGGGAAGATGTGTTAATTTGAATATAGATGGATCAGACACATCTACCCTGATGATGAACATTGACATGCTTCCGAAACATTGGCTGGAAAATGAGGTAGCGCAGCACGGCATAATACCCCAAAAATAAATAATCGCACAGCGTTACAATGTCCATCATCAGGGCAGAAGTGTCTGAACCATCTATATCCATATGAACACCTCTTTCCTGATGATGGACACTGTAATTCTGTCCGAAACATGGCTAAGTACCCCAAAAATAAATACAGATAATAATTTTGGCTGTGACAATCTAAAATTCCCTCTACCTTGTTCTAGGATATGCGGTGTCAGAGATTTAAGGTTGATTTAGAGATATAAAACTAACTCAATGAACGTAAACTAACACGTAATAAAAATAAAGAAAGAATTAAAACAAAATTATAGTACAACAAATAAAATGTGTTATTCACTCCAAGAATGTAATACTGCAACTTCTGTAACATTAGTAGTAACTAGCAGTGAATATGTCAGCTTGCATGTCTATATTTGCAAGTTTCTTGTAGAAGCAATTACAGAATTGGTGTTGCACCTATCAATGTGGAAAAGGTGTTCCGTCTGCTGTATCGAAGCGGTGGTGTTTGGAAATTTATTTTGTTTAATCATTCGGGGCAGTAAACTTCTGAGCATATTTTTTGTACCGGAAGAACTGATCAACGTTGAATTTGCCAAATTGAGAGCATTTTCACCAATTACTTACAAAATTTATTTCTAAATTTAACACTGCGTTTCGTGACTTGTTTTCAAAATGTATACCGGTATTCGACCACCTTCTGCTAGCAATATTAACTCTTTGATTTCAATGGTTAAGTCAATGATCGAATCAATGTTGACCTATGTAAGCAATCCATCGTACCTTCGTCAAAGCCCATTTTCCCTTACACAAGTCATCTGACAACAACTGACACAAGTGATCCGGGTTGACATATCGGTCGTGAATACTTCTAAATAATACATCGAACACCAAGAAGTTAGTTCAGCCCCTGGCACCGAAACTTAATCTTACAAGATTGGCTGGAAATAGACATGGACGATGGACGTGCCATCGATTAACTTAACTCTCTGGCAGATATACGTCCAATATATTTTTAGAAGCTACGGTTTAAACGGTTTTTAATAAATTCTAAAAGGTCAGACCCTTTGTAAAGTTACATGAAAAGTAAAACATTTACAGGAAATAAAAAAACACTTCCCAAACGGTTAAACGGTGTTTTAGTTGCATTAAATAGAGACTGTACAATTTCTATTTCGAATTATTACTAATAAAAAATGACTTTAACTGTGTTGCGAAAGAACTGTCCACATTGCATTTTGGTAGACTTGCGCATGTCCCACAAGTGTGAGTTTTCCGGTAAAATGGCAGTTTTGATTTGTGATAAGAGGTGTAAAATGGTATTTCTTTTAACGACAGTCTCAAATGAAAATGAGCACATGAAATCTCATGTACTGGCTTGAGGCTTTATAAAATGACTTTGACTTGTCCTTTGTCCTGCCTCTGACTACCCAACGCTGAATTTTCTTTTAGTCTTCGGGTGTTTTACCCCAAATATTCAGTTAACATTCTTTGAGGCTTCACTGAGTGGTTGGCTAAGGGACACGGAAACTAAGTGTGGTTTATGGTCAGACCGAATGCCATTCACATTTTGGTTAGTACTTACCATTTGATTTGAGATTTATTATTTTTTTGTTCTCTATTTTATACAGGTGCTCTAATTAACAGGTAGTATAGTAATTATAAACAAAACAAATCGCAAGGCAATTATATACAATTTTAAAAGTATAGTGAACTAAATAACATAACGCAAATGTAAAATATAACACATAACTCATAATATATGAAAAAATAATGTTAAAAAAATAAAAGAAATAACATTATATACAAATTATTTAGGCAGGTACGTTGAGATGTTCAGATTAATTAACAGATTGACTTTTTGAAGTGAAACTTCTATAGCCACGTTGTGATTTGGAAATCAGATGAAACGGAAATGACGCTTACAGTACCAGCGAAGCATCAAGCTCCTATCAAGGCTCCTATTGGTTGAAATATAAAACGGAAATGATGCAAGATCTGCGCTCATTGTATGCTCTGATTATGACCTCACTTTTCAAGGCACCTTGGTTCTTCATTGGTTGAGATTGTTTTGGAAGAGTTTCGCTTCTACCACGAGTCAACTGCGCTCTATTTTTTTTTCCTTTTTCGTCAAATTATTCGCTAAATAAATTTAAATAAATTCTATGGTTAAGTTATTAGTTCAAGAACGAAACATACGAAACATATCAATGGTGTATAGGAATTTAACAATATTACCGGTGCAGGCATAGTGCAGCGGTAAGGCGCTTGACTCGCATTCCGAAGGTCGCGGGATCTAATCCCGGCGTGGCAAATAAATTTTATTTGATTAATTTGTGTATTTCACAATTTATTCATTTAAAATAATATATAGTATATTTGCGGCACGTTCCAGAGTGGAAGATACTCTCAGTATCGCCCTGGTGTAAGACCACCATTCAGAATTGAAACGCTGCCTGAAATGGCTTTCGCCGTGTTTTGTGATCAGATCTGAATAGCCAGGTACTTCCCCACCTTCCTCTTCCCTATCTTCTTCCCTCCCCACTTCCTTCAGACTCACAACATACCCCAATTGGGGATGCCATAGTCTCACTGGCTCCAGACGGGAGCAGTTGGGACTCTTGTGCAGTATTCATGTTAAAAAAAGGCCTTATTATGGTTCAAAATATTGATTCAGCGTATGTCTGAGTCTAATTATAAGACAAAAGTAGAACATGAACATAATACAGGGTTCACAAAAAATTAAGGAATGCTTGTTCCAAAATAATCACAAACACACACATCCAAACACACCCTCATTTACACACATACAAACACTCTCCCACACCCCTCTCCTTCAATAAGTTACTAACTTAATTTAGGTAAAATGTTTTATTAATCACACAAAAATATAAGTATATAACAGTGACATGTCATTGGTACCCAATTATTGTATTAATTCTATAACTTTGTAAATATTTCCCATTATTTTTTTTTTTTTTTTTTTTTTTTTATTTATAAAAACATACAACGAAGTTGCATTCCCATGAGTTATCAAAACTCATTAAGGGATCGCCAATTGGTACATTTGAAAAGATAAACCCAACCCAACCCAATATGCAGACACAATAAATGAAGAAAAATTTTACAAAACATTTTACAGAAGCAACATACAGAAACAAACATATGAAGAATCACTTTACAAATATTTCACAGAAACATGTCTTATAAGATTTTGTGAATAATATTATAACCACTCATTTGATTTATGTACTGTTGGTGTCACAAAGTTAAAATAAAGTATCCTCCATGATGGACTATAGAAATGCATAAAAACAAATCAGGAAAAATACAATAAAAGGTACATGCTCAAAAATACACAGACCTAAAACAAGATGTTTACATAAAAAAATACATGATAAGATTTAAAAAAGATATAAACTGCGCCCATGAACAGAGTTTGTACCTACTTATGACTCGTTTTCCAAATAACATTTGAAAAAATAGGATTTCAATATATCGTTTCGAGATTTGTTAGAGGCATATACCTGTCTTAATTCTTCAGGCAATTTGTTATAGTTAGTGTACGCAATGTATTCTAATGATTTCAGTCCGAACTTTGTTGAGTGTATTTTTGATATATGTAGTTTGTTGTGTTGTCGTGTATTATATTGGTGAACGTCGTTGTTATAGTTCAGTTTTATATTTGTGTGGGTGTTGCACTGAATAATATTTAAGATGGTGTTTGTTATTTCAAAGCTAGGAACAATCTTAAATGGTAATACAAGTGCGTGACGGTAAATATCTTTAACATGTGTATCCCAAGGCAAGCCAAAAATGTTACGTAGGGCTCTATTTTGGATTATTTGCACCTCCGATATCAATTTTTTGGTAGCAAAACCCCAGATACCCGAAAGGTATGCCAAGTGGGAGTGAATCATAGCATAGTACAATGATCGCAGTATGGCTGTGGGAAGCAATCTACGTAACCTGTACATTACACCGGTCACCGGAGCAATCTTTGATTTAACATGGTCAAAATGATTTTTCCATGAAAGCCGTGAGTCAATTAAAAGTCCTAGATACTTTGCGACATCTGTTTGTTCCAGTTTGTTTAGTCCAAGGGATATGTTTAGGCGTTGTTCTCTCTTATTCCCGAATAGCACATAGTGAGTCTTTTTAATATTAAGGCTAAGTTTATTAATTCTCAGCCACTCGGCTAGATGAGCCAAATCTCTTTCCATGTCCTTTTCCATTTCGTTTAAATTAGTATTATGATAGAATAATATTGTGTCATCAGCATAAAGTTGAAGTGTACCTTTCACTCCCCATTTTGCAATATCATTTATATAAATTAAAAATAATAATGGCCCGAGAATCGAGCCCTGTGGTACACCACATGTTATATTTCTATGATCACTTGATTCTTTTCCAATAACAACCGAACAGCACCTACCCGTAAGATAACTAGATAAAAGTTTTAGATTGTTGCCCACTATGCCCAGATGTTCAAGCTTTTTTAACAGAATCTTATGATCAACCGTATCGAACGCCTTTTTGAGGTCAATGAAAATGCCCGCTGCATATTTTCCTTGATCTAAGTGTTTTTGAAGAGTTAGTATAAAATCAAAGGCAGCACATTTCGTGTTGGAGAATTTTCTGAACCCATATTGTTGAGGCGTAAGAATATTATTAGTTGTGAGATATTTTGTTAGTCTATTTTTGATTACATGTTCAAATACTTTGGAGAAGACTGAGAGTATTGATATTGGACGATAATTAGATGGATTTTTTTTGCAGTCTTCTTTGTGAATTGGAACGATTTTTGCAAGCTTTAGTTGATCCGGAAATAGACCACTCACTAATGACTGATTAATGAGAATAACAAGATGATCCGCTAATTTTTCTTTACAGAATCTGAGTAAGTTGGTTGTCATACCATCGACTCCTGGAGATGCATTAGTTTTTAGTTTTGAGATAATTTTTAAAACTTCTAGTTTATTTGTATTGGCCATGTAGAGGGACTGTAATGGCTTTGGTTCCATGTTTATTGTATTTACGTCATCTGCATAAGATGGGATACTCGCAGCTAAATTTTCACCAACCGATGTAAAGAAGTCATTAAACGCTGTACATATCTGCTTCGGGTCATTTATGTCTATATTATTGATGGAAAGAGTTTCAATTTTATTTGTAGAGTTCTTTGGACTGTTAGTTATGATTGAATTTATTGTCTTCCAGGTTTGTCTTGGATTATGTATGTTTTCTTTAAAAATATCTGTGTAATATTTTGTTTTGGCGAAACGTCTGTAATTAGTAACCAAATTTCTTGACTTATTTTTTTGTGATATAAGAAGACTGTTTTGTGGATCTTTCTTCCATTGTTTGTATTTAGCATTTCGTTCTCTAATAAAGAGATCCAGTTTTTTGTCAAACCATGGTGTATTACCCTGCTTAGGGTTTCCTATTCGTATCTTTGGCTTAAATTTGCAAGTGTCAATTGCTGTTTCGATATATTTAAAAAATTTATTAAAATTTTCGGTTATATTGGTGGTGTCATGAGAAAACGGTTGGGTCTCAAGATATGTTCTCAAAGCCCTCTTATTGATGCTGATGTTTATGTTTGGTGGTATTCTGTTGTTAGAGTGGTGTTTCAAAGAGTTTTGGTAGTCTAACATCATTATACTATGATCACTTATCTGATTATCAATATTGGAGGTCGTTGAAGATATGTTTTCTCTATTTGATATAATATGGTCTAATAGAGAACTGCTGGTTTCAGTGACTCTCGTGGGATGTGTATTATTACATATGAAATAGTTATATGAAAATAAAGTGTTGATATATTTTTTTGTTGTATCATTTTTTTTTAGAACATTAATGTTTAAATCCCCGAAGATGAGTGTATCTACGCTACTTTTTTGTAAAATAGATTCAAGAGATATTAGAAAATCATTTATATTATTGTTAGGTTTCCTGTATATAGCATATATATTTAAAGGTTTAAAATGTTTATATTGTACCCTAACTCCTAAAAAAGAGTTATTCGTTGACCACTTTTCAATAACTTCACAGTTAAATGTATTGTGAGTATATATCGCCACTCCTCCTCCTCTTCCAGTAGTCCGGGAAGCAAAATTGCCTTGATAGCCATTGATGTTGAACAAAGATCCTTCTCCATCTCCCAGCCAAGTTTCGGTGACAACTAAAACGTGCACAGTATCCGTTATTCTTTTGAGCGTTTCTTCTATTTCGTCTATTTTGTTTCTAATACTTCTGGCATTAATGTACAGGACTCTCAAGCTATTTTTTATAGGCATATAATCATCTACCGATTGGTACTTCCTTTGTATGATTGATTGGTCACCATCTTTTTCAACAAATTCCGGCGTAGTCCACTTTTTCCCTAACACGTTCATCCATCATCTTCCAGATTGGACATTCTGAGCTGGTGGCTCTGTGGTCGTTATGATTTAAATTATTACAATTGGTACATGTAGGCTGCTCTTTTTTGTTAGGGCAGGCCTCGAATTTTGTTGTAATAATGTACTGTTTGTTTCTGCAAAAAATAAAAATAAAAATAAAATAAAAAAAATAACGTGCCAAAAATATTTAACATGTTACCAATTAATATAAATAATTGCGATTCTACGAATAGATTCAGATATGTGTGCTGAAACAATGGTTACTGTGATGACCGTGGCCGGTTATCAACATTACCTCTGGACTCCGTGGTGTGGATCCAGATTCCTTGTTGAGGTGATCTCAGTACAGGGTGAGATTGACAATAATAAGTCGTAGGTAGACTAATGACGTTTATTCCGAGATTCCGTATAGAGGTGTTACTAAATAGAGATAGTTTATATTAATTCATATGTGTTAATTGTGATAATCTGTATAGTTATGGTAATAATATTATGTATGTATGTTTAAATTGTAACTGAATATTAACATCCTGTTCACAAACTGCTTTATTGCGGTTTAACGGTATTATACCTTGAAAACTAATTAAAAAAAAAAAAAAAAACACTTTTTCAATTGAAACCATGACCTCGGAATTCGATTTGTAGGGTTAAAAGGCGCTTCAAGAATACATACATTTTTAGCTTGTCGGTTACACTTCATTCCCACCACATAAAGTCCAAGAAATAAAGGGACACAATTCTGTTATTTAAAAATCAAAATAAATATTTCTTTATTTTCTTTTATTAAGTCTTTCATTACCTAGTTAATTCAAGGTTGGACTTTATCACTGAAGTTGACACATTTGAATAATAAGACTTTATTGCTTCAAATGTTTTTGGCGGAATGTACTGCACTATCTCGATGTGATTAATGCGTAAAGAATTAATTCCATTCCGTATTTAGAATGGCTTGACATATTCATGACACCACAATATTGATAACCACGAACCCACCAGAATTTTAAAATTTAATGGCTTCAAGAATATTAGATATTATAATCGCAATATATTATTAATTTTCAAAATCAAAAACATATGAGGCAAAAAATGACGATAAAATGATGATCAAAAATTTTTTTTTAATTACGTGGGTCGGATGCCTCGCTAATACTATAACAATATAGTAAAAGAAAAATAACAGTTTTGAAATATTTTTTTAAATCTCCACAGGCCAAGGATGCCAAGCATAACGTCCGTAACCCAAGAGGGTCGGTTGATGACCCCATGATTTTTTTGTTATGGACGTTTAAACCATGGATATCTTTTTTTTTGTTTATTTTTTGTTATTTGTTTTATTTTATTAGTCAGGTAATATTACTTCATTTAACAAAATATTTTTTCCTGCGATCAACGATTTTTTCACATTTTTTTTAAACGTCACATTATGTATTAATCCTTTGCGCAGGAATAACTAAAATACTAAAAATATATTTCATGTATTTAAGTAGATATAAGAAGGATTGTAATTAATAGTAATAGTAAAAAGTAGAGACAAGAAACTTGCAAGTAGTCTGAGAAGATACTAATTTTTCTTTCTGAAAGAAGCACTAAGCAAACAATAATAAGTTCGTACTATAAGGTAAAAGCTCTGCTTTATAGATAGATATCTACTAAGAAAAAAACTGAATAGTATTAGGAAGTTATGTAGTACATTAAAAGCGGAGGGAGAGAAAGAGAGAGAGAAAACAATAAATTGTACCCCGAGAGAGATTATATTATTATTTGATTAATGGTTTTCAATGACTTCAACTTTAAATTTATTCAACCTAAAATAATATTACGTAGTTGAACTTAAAAATTCATCTGACCTTACAACCCGCTTCGTGAAAACTTTTTACGAGGGTCATTATTCACGACTGAACCGACTGTCACGAAATGTGAGTTAACCCAAATATTTAACCCGAAAATCGATTCAGATGAATATATATAGAACACTGCCAGGTACTTCTTGACAGGCACAGTATCAAAATTATAGTGTTATGGCAGTCTTTACGCTAAAGAAATTTCAATATGGGAGGCGGGTATGAGTACTGCCGTCCAGTGAAAGCATTTATTGGATATCCAACACTTCTACCATAGGTCGCCAAGTGGTTCGCTACATTTGGTGACTTAGTAGGGGTAACTGGTTATATGGGGTGATGTTTATTAAGATCTTAGCGGCGGTTTTATTCTTCTGCCGATCTACTACAGCGTTGCGAGCTGGATCGGGAAAGGCCGTTCGAAAAATGCCCATTGACATTCCTAGTTAAACTTTCAATGCCTCGCACTGAAGTAGGAGGGTTTTATTTTTAAATAAAATTATATCAATACGGCACATGAGTCCCAGCTGCCCCCTACCACCTTGAGCCATTAAGACTATGGCATCACCAATTAATTGGGGTATATTAGTAATAAGGTAGTTGACAAGGTAGGGTAGGCTGAAGGTAGTGGGGAGGGGAAGGAGATGTAGAAGAGAAAGGTTGGAAAGCACCTGGCAATTCAGATCCGGTCTTACACCAGGACCATACTGAGAGTATCTTTCGCTCTGGAATGCGCCATAAATATAAAATATTATTATTTTTTTTTTTTTTACCCGGTCGAGAGCCTTAACACTCGACTTTTTTTTGACATTAGCTCCACACAGGAGGCACCGAGGAAAAAAATTCCCTAGGGGCCTACGTCATCTTTGAGGATGCTGTGTGGAGGGTTTTTTAAGGGAAAGAAAGGAGAAGAAGATATGGGAAGGAAAAAGGTATGAGGGGTGGGTAGGAATCTGGGGGTCAGTATATCCAGGAGTGACGGACGTATGAATCTATTCCTCACACTGCGGTGCAAGGCGAAGGGTCGGAGAATCCGGCTGGAGAGGTCAAAAGGCCTCCCTCAATCAGTCTCCTCCAATCCAGCCCGCCACGCAGTGGTTGGGCAAACAAATCCGCCACCAAGACCTAGACAAATCTCATCCCATGAACCCGGGCACCCCTGCTAAGTCACCAAACGTAGAGAACTACTTGGGGTGACCTGTGGCAGGGGTGTTGGTTGTCCGGGGCGGCGGTACCCATACCCGCCTCCCAAATTGAACTACGGAGGCCGTCAATAGGGATGGATTCTTAAGTCCGTCACTTCGGAATAAACTGACTTCCAGATTCCTCAAAGATGTTGTCCTGAGGAAAATTGTTTTCCTGCGGACGTCATGTGTAGAGGTAATGGAAAAAATACGTAGGGTCCAAAAGTTCACACTTCTTGAACGATATAACCTGCGAGTTATTTTGAATAGCATTTTGGTTACGTACCTACCTACCTACTTTTTTGTAGATTTTCTAGTCCGATACGGCTGATACACACAAAGCTATTGGCTACATTCAATTACTTTATTTACTGGCTTCATTATGTTGTAAAAAATTATGGAGAAAAAAAAAATAAGCATTTATGTAAAAAAAAAAAAAAAAATTGGTTTTCATATCCGCTCTCTTAAGGTATATGTAATGTTCTTTGATTTGTGTTGTGGCTCACTAGCCCACAATGTAATGGTTGCAACGTAAGTTCTTTTTACTGGTTTATTGCGAATTACATTAGGAATAAATATTGTTAGTAGCGTCTGTTTACAGGCGATCTCTAATTAGGTCTGACCACGGTTCGCCGAACGGCCGACGGCTCTACTTGTATGCACGTTCGGAAACACTCGGCGCCGCCCGACCATCTCCGAACGAACGCGGTCTTTTCGTGTGGCATTCTACACCACTGCACTCATATACTACAGTATATATGGATATTTTTTTATGAAATTGATCCACGCTCATGAGAACTCTGGCGGGATAAAAAGATAATATCCAATACGGTCACCATATTGAACTCGAAACGGAACACACAATCAAATTCACAGAACTAATGCCACACGGTCTGGTTAAATCAGTTCACGCTCAGTCAATAGAATCATTATTTTTGTTATTGTCCGCGGCCACGACGGACGGCGTTATATCCAACGGTTATATTCAACAGTTGATACACACCAATAACAGCGGAGAACAGTCCAGAACTATTAATTCCTGACCCACTTTTTGTGCATTTCCCAAGTTTAAAAGCAGGTAGCCTTCTTCTGGATAGTTTGAGTTTGTCAAAACAATAAAACTCAAACAATATAAAGAAGAGTCAACTACGGCGGGAGATGGTGGGTAGTAAATTTATTTTATTTTCGGAATAACATGTTTATGAAGGCGGAACAGAGCTGGATTTGATTTGGGTGCCGATTGCTGATAAAAGTGGGCGCACAAAATTTCAGATAATTTATGTTCATTTTGTCATTCTTCAAACTGTATACATTATTATTTAGCATAACCAGTAACGTGCACATAGACGACCGGCGTGATCTAGGAGTAAGGCTCTTGACTCGCAAACTGAAGGTCCCGGAATCGCACCCCAGCGTGGGTTTATTTTATTACCCGTTTATTTGATTAATTTGTGTCATATCACAATTAATTCATTAAAAAGTTGGAATTGGAAAAATGGAAAAAGTCATTAAATGGAAGATACTCTCGTTATCGCCCTGGTGTAATACCACCATTCAAAATTGAAACGTTGCTTGAAATGGCTTCTGACCAGATCTGAATAGCCAGGTCCCCACCCTCCTCTTTCCCATCTCCTTCCCATCCCCACCACCTCCAGCCTCACGACACATCCGAACTGGGGATGCCTTACTAGCTCCAGACTGGAGCAGCGGCGACTGTTCTGAGGTATTCAATTAAAAAAATGGGATTTTGTTATAAAGTTGGACACAAATAATTAAATTAATAAATTTGCTGTCATTCAATGAATTAATAAATGACAGCCAACCAGTTTTCGCTTATCTCAAGGTACATATATATTTTAAAAGAAAAAAAAAACATTTATAGTTCATCTTTTTATTGAAGATTTAGTTTATCGCCAAAACATTACAAATACTTTTATGTCACTCTAAAAAATTGTTATGGTGTAAAAAATTATCGAATTCTTTGTTATTTTGTAGATATCGTGAAACTCAATTTAACATTTTAATAATTTTATATTGCAACTTTTCGGTGTTCAAAGCCATTTTTAAAATGTGGTGAAGTGACATATTTATACAAGTTTACTTATCTCTACCCTATTTTAGCCGTTGAGATTACTCATTTTTATTTAAAGTTGATTTCCGCACATACTTTTTTTTTAAATTGTTAAATTTATAACATTGTTACAAGATTGAACATAATATTAGACACAAAAAATAATGAAAAATATGTTTTAATGAATTTCTCGGCCAATTAAGAATGCCAGCTCTTGAGCTTGGCGTAGGAGTTATTTTAAAATTATTTCATTTTTATAACATATATTTTACTTAGAGTATACAATAAATATAAACTTAAGAACTAGGATATTATGACGTTAATTTTTGATATGACGTGAAATGAAGAAATAACATTTTGATTGGTGATGTTATGGTTGTTAATTTTTTTAAAAGATTAATTTGACCTTTTCTTGAATGACATGAAATCTGTTATTTTTTTATTTCTTCGGGAAGACTATTAAAATATTTTATGCCCTTGAAAATATAATTATTGTGCATTTGTTGTATTGAAAATAGAGGAATTTGGATGTAAATTTATGCCTTAATGATGAGTTAAGTTTAAATTTTTTAATTACATTTTCTTTGAATATTTGTAATATCGAATCTTTTTTATAGAGGTCTTCAATTTTTGGTACTTCGAAAATTTTTGAACAATGATGCTGAAGGAAATGTTGGTTGTTTTTTAAAATTACTTTAATAATTAGTTTTTGTACCACTTTTACAGGATTTACAATTTTTCATGTGCACCTCCCCATCCAACGTAAATGAAATTTGAAAATCTTTTCTAATTTTTCGTAAAGGAAGGGGACGCTATCAATTTTATACTTTTTAAAATTTACTTTTATTTGAAATTGCAATTTTATTTATCCGGCTCTGGTAGAGGGTTACTGAAAACGGCAATAGTTTTCCCACACACTTTAAGGTTGTTTTAACAGTTTATCCAACTTGGGACTAAAATAGATTGAAGAAAAATTCTGCAGTTTTCATTTCTCACCATAACGTGATAATTATATTTTTGATTTATTTAATTGAAACAAAACACATTTTCAGTGATTTATGTTTATGTTATTATGCCACGCTATGCTACCTCCTTCTTTAGCCAACGCTATTACGATTATACATCTGGCTTGTTGATAACACTGACACTGGACACTTAACGCTATTCGAAAACGTTGCCAAAAGAATGAGGTAGCGCAGCATGTCATAATGTCACCAAAAATCAATCACGATAACACTTTTGGCCGTGAATATCTCAAATCATTTTTTTTTATTTTTTAAGTTTTCTTTTTTCATTGAAAAATTTTTTTTTTTACAAAAGGCGATTTTTCGACCACCATGCTATGCACATGCCCGTGTTGTGGTGGTCGATTTTTTAAACAGTAAATTAACATATGCAATATAAAGAATGTGTGAGAGTATTCAGAAAATATATACATAAAATAATATAATAATAAAGAATATTATATAATACAAAATAGTATAAAAGAATTTGATTTAAAAGAGTTACGAGTATAAAATCAGAGTGAGTACTATATGGTAAGCAAATGAGGAAGGATTTTTATGTTGAAAATCTACATTATTTAACACCAATTTTTGTACAATCAAATGTTGGGCTTTGTCCGGCGAATTACATTGAACAGCTTATTATAATGTTAGGTATTAACATTAAAAGATTTATTAGTTGAGATAACATTTATTTGGAATACTTGTTGACATCTTGAACAGAGAGTACAAAGTGGGTGATCCCATTTCCGGATCTCCCATAGACAATATTGTATCATAGAGATCTTAACATAACATCTCCCTTTTTTTATAAAAAAAAATAAATATTTTTTATTTTTTAATTAACATAATAAATTTGAATTTTCATCTAATGTCTTTAAATATTTTTCGACATTTTTACTTACTACTAAATTATGACATTTTTAACAAAAATTATAATGAAAACTTAAATACATATTTAATGTTTTTTAACAAACTAAAAACAGTCTTCTTCATTAGACAATGCATATACATTTGCAATAAATTATATAAACAAAACAAAACATATTTTTTCTTAAGACTATGCTTTTATATAAACACATTTAAAACATATAATATTGGGGATAAAGTATTATTATTTTCATCCCACTTCTGACACCATATTATAATGTTAGGTATTAACATTAAAAGATTTATTAGTTGAGATAACATTTATTTGGAATACTTGTTGACATCTTGAACAGAGAGTACAAAGTGGGTGATCCCATTTCCGGATCTCCCATAGACAATATTGTATCATAGAGATCTTAACATAACACAGCTGTACAGTAAGTATGTAGTATATAGTATAGTTGTTCATGTTTCAGTCCGGCGAATACTAAATTATAATTATTGTTACCATGGTTATTGCTGGGAAGGATCACATGGTCCCTATGTGATATTTTTTTAATTAATAATATTCAATAATGCATACTTCTGTGATAATGCTATACGGAATTAGAGTAATCTCATACAAATATGTTTACTTACATATTTTTTAATACTAGGAGTTAAAAACCCGCTCCGTGGGTTTTTACTGCTAGGCCTTGTAGGCGGCTTTTGGTTCGGCTTCGTCCAGTTAGTGTTGGTGATCATTTTGTAAATCCAATAAGAACTGGTTCCAAAATTAGCCCGTTCCTCGTATCCACTGTCAACGTGTCAACCAGTGATAGTCACAGCGAAAAAGTAAATGGGACGGGAAATGACGTCATATGTAATATACAGCCGCTTGATACAACTGAGAATTACCGTCGATCTTCCGAAATCCGGGAGATACTCCAGGTTCACAAATTCGTAAAACTTATATCTTGGAAGGCACGTTCCTTTGCGCCTTGCCAACAAAAGTGGCGGCATATTGTGACGAATTGTTGAATTTGAAACCGAATTACAACGGTAGTTTGGTGTGAAAATCCACGTAGACGGATGTTTATATGGTGCGACGGGTAAGGCGCGGCGGCAGACTTGTGTTGGAAGCCGGATTCTTAAATTCAACCACGCAGACGCAAGGCTATTAATAACGTTCGATTCACCAGTATGGGTTTGTATATAGTTACATAATATTACAGCGATATAGGTGAAAATATTTTGTTCACACTAACAGGTGGTTTGAGAGACCCTTTATCCTCTTCAGCTAGTCTTTCTTGACCCATCGAACTTCCTCTCCCTACTTTCTTTAAAAATACTCTCCACACAGCATCCCCAAAGATGACAGGAGGAAAATCATTTTTCTTAGGGCCTCGTGCACGGGGTTAATATAAAAAGAGTAAGATTGAGGTAAGTAAACATGAGCAATCCAGGGTGTTTCTTTTATTCCTTAACATTTTTTTTATTTAATTTTTTTTATTTATTAACATTGAAACCTGCTAAACTACTTTGTCAGCAGGTACATGATGAAAAAAAAATTCAATAACATGGTATATTTTCAAACGCTATACATGTATAAGGTTGATGATATGTTAAAAATTATATAAATTGGTAAGATTACAGAATAGGTATAAATATAAATATGTTAATAGCAGTATAAGCCTTAATAATAAATAAGTACAATATAATATAATATGAGCAATATTAGAATTTGAAATTAAAACACTTTTGTACTTTCTTCCACTAATTTATATTTCACCAGGACCGGTTTCATCCTATTACGGACATTTTCAGACGGTGAAATATAAATTAGTGGAAGAAAGTACAAAAGTGTTTTAATTTCAAATTCTAATACAATGGAATTCCACCACGAATTATCAGTGCAAAAACTAGACTCATTAATATGAGCAATAATTTTCCATTTCCTTAGAATGTGAATTACAAATAATAATAATAATAATAATATATCTTTATTCAATTAAATTGGCAACATTACAACTAAAAAAAGTACACATTCAATGTAGATTACATCAGTACAAAAAAAAATTAACAAATAGAAAGTAATGTAAGATTAGTTATACAGAAGTAGCATAATTATACAATCTTTTTAGTTGTGCATAGCCTGCCTCACTAGGTTGAACATGTATTGAGGCAGAATTTTTTGTTAAATGTTTCTTACAATTTTATCTATGGTTTTTTTATAAAAGTATAATGTAGGTTTCTATACAGCAAAAACTTTATTATAGTTTACATCATTGTAATATAATAAATATTTGTAATAAAATATAATAAATAGGAATACAAGGGCTTTGGTAGGGCATCAATATCTAATAGCCATTTCCTTAGATTATAATTATCTGACTTTGACCGTAAAAACGTTTTTATTTTAAATTATCATTGGTAGTTTATAAAATATTTTGGGTACAATGTAGTTTAGGGTTCTTTCACCGTATTTATTGGCACATTTCGGAACCACCAATCCTTCATTTTGATTCAATCTTATGTTATGGTAAAAGTGGTTAAAAAATTATGAGATCCTTCTTGTATCTACATTTTATAGAGTAAAATACATTAGTCATCTCCGTTCACGTATTACCAGTAACGTGCAATCTAGGTACAAGCGACTACCTGAAAGACACACTGAAAGCCATTTTGAAAATTTGTGAATAGAGAGAATATCGTGGACTATTATTTGATACTAAAATTGTATCCTTACATTTGTAATTTCGTCGAAATCAGTTTAATTTTTTTGCATTTAGTAACGGTAATTAAACCATAAACCAAAAAAATATATAATCAATTCCACACGAAAATACTTAATATTCCCACAACAACAAAACATCAGTGATGTCTTAAAAATAAAGAGTGCTGCGAACGACTAACCTCGTTACGCTAAAGCAACGATAATCGTGGCTTGTAAATTGCAAGTATCGGCCTTATAAGCCTTAGGGGATTGGGGTGGTTCTTGTGGAGGAAGTTTCCGGAAAAATACCAGGAAACGCCACCTGAAACTACCCCATTCTGAAAAATCATCCCTGCAATGGATATGACAAGGGCTTAGCTCTCGGGAAAATTTTCAATTAGCTTCTCTCTCCATAATACGGCATACGAGATGTGGAGGAATTTTCATTCATCTCTTCGGAGTGAAGTTGATTGTTTTAAATGAAAACATTGAAAATAGAAAATACAAAAGTAGAAAAATACACTTCGAAGTAATTATTTTCTTTGTAAGAACGTTGGATCTAACCCAATGGTAAAATGTTATTTACGAATTGAGTATTTAAATTTTTATTTCAACAAAAATACCAATTTCAGTTTAAATGTTTGTTATTCCTATGTGAAACTTTTCTCGGTCAGTGAATTCAAATATGCTTTGTATATAAGTGTTATTTATAAAAAAATGCAAAACAGGGGTTTCCACTCCGCCTCCGCCACCATCTATATCACCACTCCACTTCCCCCCTCCTCCTTCCCACCAACTCCCTCCCCCATCCCCCCTCTCCACCCTTCCTCGCTCCCTCCCCACCCCCCCTCCGCACCGCCTTTTCCCCCAACCCTCCACACTCCCTCGCCCACACTCACCTCTTGCCCCCTCCCTCCTCTCCCCCCTCACCAACCACCAACCGTACACGTTACATTCATTTTTCAAACAGCTCGCGTGCCACCTACCGCAATTTTTTTTACAAATCTCATAATGCTAGAGCTTTGAGCTCTAGCCTATATGTTATTCTGATTTACGAGCTATATTATCGTAAAGTTTCTTAAAAATCCATACAGTAGTTTTTGCTTGAAAGAGTAACAAACATAGATACATCCATACAAACTTTCGCCTTTATAATATTAGTAGGATAGGATGTGTGTTTCTCTAAATAAACATATTTTTACAAATTTCTCGATGTTTCTAAATGACTGAGTGTTTAATCGAAAGGTAAATTTTTGAACGTCCCTCTAATTGGATAACTTTCGATTGAATTGGCCACTCTAAATACGAATATTTTAAAGAAAAAAAACATAAAAGGCAACAGGCAACTTTTGCATTCGGAGCGCACACAAGGACAGCTAAAGGAAATTACGCCAAAAATATGTAAAAGCATTGTCATCAAACTTATTATAAGTATTTTTGAAACTTTCTTGATTAACCAGTTCATAATGGTCAGTAATTTTTTTTGTGAACGCGACCCGATAGCCTACGCAATGCGCATGTGCCGAAAGTTGAGATTTGTTCAGTCCTACTTTCCCCATTTAAAAATCAAAAAGTTTTAAATATGGATTTTGAAGCTTCAGGCATGTACTTTAATTTGAAATTATTTTTAACACAACAGTCTTAACGTAATATATGTATGATATTTTTTTTATATTATTATATTTTAAAAAAAGCCTTTTCATAACATAGGCCCAGAGGAAAATAATTCCTCTCAAGACCTATGTCATCGTTGGGGATGTTGTGTGAACGGTCTTTTTAGGAAAGGAAGGAAAGGAAGTTTTGGGAAAAAGGGAATGAACGGTGGGTAGGAATTTGGGGGCCAGTGTGTCCAGGAGTGACGGACGAATGAATCCATCCCTCCCACTCCGGTGCAAGGTGATGTTCCGAGAGAATACGGCCGGAGAAATCAAAGGGACTCCCTCAACCATTCTCTCCCGATCCGGCCTGCCATGCAGCTGATGGATTATGTAGTATGTTTTTTAGGTGATTATCACTGTTTTCTCAGCCGTGTTTTTACTTTGTTTTAAATATATTCATTTTCGTAATTTTTTTTCTTGATTTGGTAGAACGTTGTATAGTTTCGTAACAAAGAATTTAAAATTCCTCTGTCGACGTTTTTAAGTATATTTTAAGTCCGGTATATTTTGGCTTATTGCCCCGGTTGAGTATTTGTGTTGGGCAGTTTATTAAGATGTGTTTTTGAAGTGAAACTTCCATAGCCCCGTTATAGTGATTTTAAATTCGAATGAAACGGAAATGACGCACTACGGCACTTGCGAAGCAAAAAACTGCGCTTAACACTCCTATTGGTTGAGATATAAAAAGGGAAAGACGATAGGTCTAGGTCATCGGAATATAATGCATAAATTCCCGCCTCGCCGAGCGGGTCCCATAGCGCAACGGTATAATCCGTCGGAAATCTCAGCGGCGGAGGTTTGAATCCTACGAAATCCAAAATAAATAAACATTACTGTTTTTTCGTTATTTGTTTTTGGGGTGTTATGCCGTGTTGCACTACCTCCTACTTTAGCCAACGTTTTTCAACGGACAGCGTTTTTTTTGTAAATCAATAGATATCTAATCTTCAAACCACTTTAAAATAAACAGGCAAATGAAAGCTACTTTCTAGTTTCACTTCTATCACGTGTGAATTACACTCTCTAATTTTTTTTTAGTTAAAATAAAATATTTTTTATTGAGGTTTCTGTACATCGTAGATTTGAAATTTTTAAAATATTTCGTCTAACAGGAACTTTCAGTACTGAGTTAGTACACCTACACGGGCTACGTCGTGCCGCTCTGTATGAGTACTCAAGGCAGACGCACATCCAGTTATTCCATACTCTATTTGTGATTGACACAAAGTGTTGCATCGAGGAGCAAATGTTCCCTCTTAAGATTGAGGGATCAAATGTGGCAGCGTTTTGTGGACTGTAAAATTGATGATTGCGGTTCTTATCTATTTTATTATATTTCTGGAGTTGACTTACCAAACTTACTCCAAACTGCTGTATACCCTCCATGCACTGAGTTTATGTATCCGGGAAGGTAATTGTTAGTTTGGAAAGATGAGGAAGGGAAATTGGTGATATTTGCTTTGTGGAGTTAATGGCGTACGCTAATGGTAAGCGAGCGATATTTTAGCGTATTAAACGATTTGTGAAGTAGCGCATAGAACAGCGAGATTCACGCGTAGACATTTGCGGTGCGGTTAATGAATTCTGTCTTATTAGGCTGGCCACATACACACGTTTTCCGTATTTGATTTCCTAATGCGGAATTTCGATTTGGAATTCCGTGAGATTAGCGCAAACGTTCGTTTTTCTTCATTCGGAATGTATACACGTCAGTACAGATAGTGATAGCGTGGTGAATGCACGACGATGGAGGACGACGATTTATTAACAATTGCATTGCGTGCGGGTGCGATGCTGATTAGAAATTTCCGAACGTGTGCGCCGGCACAAACAATATGTATGCAAGCGCTGCGTTCCGCATGACGTCATTAGGTTTTTTCCAGTAGGTTTCTTCGAACGCGCCGGCTTGCATTCGAAACATACGTACGGAATTTGTTCCGTTTGGAAAAAAAGCGAACATGTGCGTCAGTTAATGTATTTTCTACTGATTCAATGCATTCGAATGTCCGAATACGGAAAACGTGTGTATGCAGCCAGCCTTAAGCGGCGTGAATTACAACTGTAAATTATAGTGGTTGTGGAACCTTCTGTCCCGAGCGGTGATTTTATCAGAACTGAGGCAGAGGGCACCCAATAGGTAGTACCAAAAGGCAACATGTAACAATAAAGGCGTGAACACAAAGCGTACTATACTTTTCAACGCTGTTTGTGTTGAGGATATTACAGATGCTTCTAAATAAGTGTACATACTTGATGAGTTTTTTAGTAATTACGTTAGTGTGTGAGTTCCAATGGAGATTATCATCAATTTCAAGATATATGATGCTTTTAGCGCTATAGTGAAACAGGGGCAAGATAAGCCTTGATTATATTGGCAGATTCCTTGGCATGCATTTAATTTGGGATTAAAGTTATCCGACGGATGTCCTCTGGCTGTTATAGCCGTCAGATATTCTTTCTCTGATGGTTTCTGTTTCTCATACAAACTGTAATGTCTTTTGTGTTAGCTCTTCACATCAAGTTTTTTTCTGTGATATTGGGATGGTGGAGTAATGATCAAAATCCTGCAATTAACACTGTGTTTAATCACAGAGGACTACTATGATAATTAAGAGCGATCGGAAAATCGTTCATACTCCTTATATACCTGCAACTATCCAGCTTTAAGACTGTCTCCCTCATACTAAGAAAAAATATTAAAATTATTTTATTTTATTTATTTAAGAGAAAGTTGACAGTAAATCACAGATTACATAATTACTTAATAATAGGATAGTTAATTTTGCCAATTATGAACTTTCCACTGATGATATTGAATGATAAAGTGTGAAGTTGTAAGTGTGTTTTCTTATTTAATTTAATTTTTTAGGTGTAATATATGGAAAGGGGGGGGGGGGCATAGGAATAGGATTAAGAGGCAAAGAACGGGAATATATAGGGATTGAACTCTCTAGTTTCAGTCATGTTGCTTAGTGAGTTTTCGTTTCATGTCACGTAAAGTCGAGTTAAAAATGTCAATGTGGTAATAATTTAAGTTAAATGAGTATGTGAATCTGTAAATAAATGAGTTCTGTTTGGAGTTGGTCTTGCAAAAAGGGAGATTAAAGGTAAGCGACTGCCTGCTGTTGCGATTTGGAAAATGGAATGATAGGCGTTGAAGGAGATCAGGAAAATCGATTAAGTTGTTACGATACACAAATACGCCCCTGCAAATTACTCGGCCCCTCCTCCCAAGTTGTAGCGCACGCCACTGCGCAAACTACAATTTCACTCCCTCTCCGCTAGCTTGCCGGCGCGCTACCGGCGGCGGAACCCAAGACCGTCGGTAGCGAGCCACCAACCGCCACTTCCCTGCAACTCCCGGTCGTGTGAGAATCGTTCCGCGCGCATTCCAGAAAGTTCCACGCGGAAGCATGGAACGTGTTTTTGCTAAGTGATACACTAGGACACCAAGAATGGCCGAATTCTTTCCCGACACGGAAGATACGAGAGTCCAAACGCTCACTGTGAGTACCCAAGCTGTTTTATACCCCCCATATTTGCGTGTGTCCACAGTTAATTCACCGCGAAGACAAATAGCCCTTCCAGAGAGATTATAGGGAGAGATTCCTCCATTTTAGATATAACTGTTGTTGCTACCCTGAATTACTCTGTATGCATTATTGTGATATTGTGTTTACGCAGGTGTTTTACCCAATATAACTGTTGTTTACCCTGATTACTGGTTTCACTGCCTTCCCCCAGCCCGTAGAAATTTGAGCTTTATTTTAGGGAAGCCACACACACGCCTCACAGATCCTACCACCCTGGTGGTGAGGGCCTCTCCCGCTCTGCTGACTAAAACCTGAGCTAGTCTGTCGGCAGAATGTAGGGACCCCCATGTAGGTCCGCTAACACTGTTGCCCGAACGTGGGGCGTTCTTGCGTTGTGGCGCCAACACTGGCATTCCATCTTAGAGGCAATTTTTTTTCCTCATTTCCCCACGTTTAACACTGACGCTAGAATGTGGGGCATTTTTTTCTCTCTTTCCTGAGCTCAAATCTTTACAGGCCGGCGAAGGATAAATGTATTTTTGTTCCTTTGTCTTCTCAGCTTTACTGGTCCAGAATAATACCTAACAATCACATATTGTAAACAACATTCGTATGTACCTTTGTTCCCGCGCATAATAATTCTAGAAGGTTCGTCGATTACGTCATTTCAACGACGCGACAGTTTTGGCGCGGGAATGATATATTATTACGTAAGCCGTAACTACGACATGCGCGCGAAATTAACAACGCGGTTTGCCTCCAAACATATACCTTCCAGTTATTAGGCGGGAATACTTCTTATAAATAACGAAATGTTGATTTACTGTTCTTTCCCATGAATATTTAGGTACATTGTGACTTATTTACACAAGTGAAAAAACAGTGCGTTAATGTCCGGTCCCAAGGTGTAAATTTGTGTTTATAATAAAAAGTGAATCTTTATTTAATCCAAATTAACAAAAGTGGTGAAATCAAACAGTGTTTTTTTTTTCAAAAGGCCTCCTTTGGCAATTTTTTTCCAAATAGTGAAATCTTTTAGAAGTGAAATTGTGAAGTTTGCCAAAATGTGCTTTGTGAAAACCAAACTAGCTGACCCTACAGGGAAATCTATGGCCAATTTTTTCTTTTCTGCCTAGTGTTTTTGCGTCTCAAAAGTGTTGATGCTCCTACAAAAGTGCTACTTTTTCAAAAGTGTCTAAGTGAAACCAAGAATATACACCCTAGAAGGAGACCCCTGGCCAAATTTCGCAAAAATTAAAATAATTTGAAAAATTTTAACAAATTTGCAAAAAGTGCTTATTTTAAACACAAAAGAGCAACTTTGTAAGGATCCCCCTTGGCAAAAATTTTTCAAAATTCAGGAAATTTAAAAAAAAAAAAAAATTCCTTTTTGTTTTTTTCTTTCTCAACTCATCGACCAGCGAAAGAATTTAAGCCGTCACGCCGTCCATCACCTGCACCAAAATGGAATCACAAAGAGTGATAATCAAAACTTTCGTACATAATCACGAACATTTTCAACTCACAAAGGCATCGACAAAATCATGCACGATGCACTGTCAACATGAAAACCATCAACAAGTACATTGGCCGCAAGCTATAGGAGCTGTCAAAACCGGAAATATGTACTCAAAAAATGGACACACCTCACAGGTCGTGCCATCCAGGAGGAGAGAGGCCGATAATAATGCCTCTCCTGGCGAGATTACCCACTGCCGGATTTCACAAGTCGCGCATAGCAACAAAAATTTGCGCGCGACATTCTCGGTTGGGCATACTGGCCGCAAGTTCGTACCACAGCGCCGTTTGCGTTTGTTAACCCTTTGGAGGCACATACGATTATTATGTGTAAAATACATCGTGAACAAAACAATGGCGTCGTTCACACAAGGAATTTCAATTCACAGAATTATTTCCGCAATACCTACCTCCCTCGCAGCGTGCATACCCTACAAGAGTACACCCCAAGTTATGGATTTGTGGCATAAGTCCTCAAGCGTGAGGCAGGTCTCGAGTCAGCTTTCGAGCGATCTCTTGACAATGTTTTGTAAATAAATAAATATGCATATAACTGGCGTGTAAGGTGTCAATTACACGACCAGACCCCATAAATAAAGCAAGTCCTTTATTTATACTTGTTTGTAAATAAATGTACAATCATAATAGGTACATGCAAATGTCATGGTTGTACCAACTTCTCTTTTCCCCATCACGGCAAATTGCCAGCATTGTTTCTTTGTACATTTTTTTTCTCTCACCTGTTCTGAGGCTGATTACTTCGGAGCAGAGAAACCTCGAGTCACGATATTTTGGGAAGTCATGATCCCAATTGTCGTTTCTCAACCCCACACTATGCAATGCTCATGTCACTTGTTTGTTTCGTTTTTTTTTGTTTTTTGTGTTTCGTTTTCTTGTTTTTGTTTTTGTTTTGTTTTGTCTATGGCCTCAGTTTCGGCCGCCCTTGTACATTTTTTTACCTCATTCTCACGTTCATCGCATTTTACCTACCAGGGTAAAACCTTTTTCTTACCTCTCGATTTTCAGCTCTCCTTGAGTACGTAAAACCCAATAGTGGTCTCAAGCACGAAAGTCAAAAATGGTTACTTCACCTTTTTTCTTGTACATATAAGTCTTTTTCAATTTTTTACTTAAATCAAAAATTGATGGCGTCCTTTTCACCCGTGCTCAATTTTTTTTCTCTCCCCAAAATAGGATATTGACACGTCCATTTTGGAAATTGTATTTAATATAGGTATATATTAAAAAAAAAACCTACAAGTTGGCTTTTTATAAGTCATACACAAATCCGTTGGCTCGTTCGACTAAAGTATGTAAAACCGAATCACCAGGTCTTTGGTTGCTACAATGAAATCACTGATTTGTTTCTTCTCTACTGTTACGTCACGTATGTTTTGTATTACACGTTTTAACACGAGACAGGTTAGTAAAACCAAACGGTCATCCTGATTCTTGAATCCAAATAATTGTAATTTTTAACGTAAATCAACATTGATTTGTTCGATCATCGTTTTGCAATTATCAACTTTTTTCTCTTTTCTAAAAATGGTTACTCGGACAGTATGTAAAACCACTCCAGGTCTGTCTCTTTTATTGCTCGGTGTAAGCAGAATATACCCTGTCATCACTTTATGTCATTCTATCGTACGCCCCCGGGCTACGGGGTTAGTTAAATCTAACGAATCTTTATAAACAACATTAAAACGAATGTTGTTATCATTTATTTTGCTGTACTTATGCACAACCTGTACGCTATAGGAGAGATCCTTAAAACATCCACCATCATAGGAGAGATCCTTAAAACATCCGCCACGATACGAGAAGTTCGTTATAATTACTTTATACTCTTAACTAAATGTTATTGAGTTGGTCGTGTGTCTTTTGGCATGAGTACCGCCCCTTTTTGATCGTGTGTCATTAATTTGGCATGAGAACCGCCCCTTTTGGTCGTGTGTCATTAAATTTGGCATGAAAACCGCCCCTTTTGGTCGTGTGTCTTTAATTGGATATGAGAACCGCCTCTTTTTGGTCGTGTGTCATTAAATTGTCATGAGAACCGCTTTGTTTATAATTATGTACTTGTATAATCTGTACACGAGACGTTAAGACGTAATAATACTTACCGTGATTCGTGTGAACGACATAATATCGGCCTTGCTATCTTCTTTAAGATGCATTTTATAACACTCTTTGACTTCTGTCTGTAATTGAGCTGTACCTTGTTATAATTGTGTACTTATATAATTTGTGCACCAAACGTGAAGACGTTACAATACTCACCATGAATCGTGCGAACGAAATAATATCAACCCTTTTTGTGCGCACTACACAAAGTAGTCCACAACCTTTTTGCAAATTGTTCAACGACAATGCCCGTGGACTTCCTGTTTTGCCACTTCTTTCTCTAAAGGAAAGAAGCCCAGGAATATCTACTATCTCAAAAGGACTAGCTTGTCAGCTTCACTGTCAGCTATGGGGCATAGTGCCGTGGGAGTTAATCGAATGGGCACAAAATCCACCAAACTCGTCGTCTGGGAAGCGAATAAAAGAAATCCCAGGATTGTGAAATTGGAGCGAGGGTCTATCTTTTCTCACAATCAAGAAGTTTTAAGTGACCCCTAATCTTTCGTCAAATACACGCGAAAGACTAGTCTCTTTGGTAATGTGTATTCCTTCTCATTTCATTTTTTTTCTTATGTAAAGAGTCAGGAAGCATGCTGGTGGATTACGTTTCATACTCACATAGAGTTTGAACTGGAAATTAGTCCAGTCCCTAGCAAGTTTCGTCACTTAACTCCCCTCCATCCATTTTCCCCTTCCCTCCCTCACGTTCTCATCATGCATGAAGTGGAAGATCCGTTGTTGTCCATATTTCGCCCTCACTTGGAGTTCGAATCGGTACCTAACCAGGCATAACGGGCCTTCTATTTCACTTTTGTCATATGTTTCTTCTGTTCTTCATCCTGGTTTCAATGAGGCAGATTCATGAATATTGGACACGTATGTTATGCACTTGGCGTATCATCTGTCTCTTATCGACAACCTTTATCCATGAATCAGTTTCGCTGCCTTGCCGTGACTCGTTCACGACTTTGTGTCTTGTTGTTTGAAATTCTTCAAAAATGTTACCATTTTATGTTAACATAGGCCATGGAAGGCCGGTTGCTTTTCAACCAAGGTATTTTGTCACCCGGCAAAGCCAGGTTTCCTAACAAAGGATACCTTTGTATTCATTTTCAAAAATGTAATTGTACACTAGCTAGGAATCTCTCTCTCTCTCTCAATCTCTCTGGGTCACCGGGTTAAAACCTCGTTTGCTATTCTCTGAACACACTTTGTTTCTCTCCAAACTTTTCTTCATTGGTCTCTAGGCAGGTAAACTTCAAGAATTTTGCCCAGAAGGATGTCTCCATCGGCAGCCAAGCTGAGCTTCACTTCCTAGCAGCCTTTGCTGTGGTTACAAAGGTCCCCCGCCGCCATTTTCTACATATTGTTCCTGAAAGCACAGACCATACTGCCCATATGTATGTTGTCTTGTTGCGCCATTGCGAGCCGAGTTGTCCCGCTATATATAATGACACTCTGGACTACCTTTGGGCACGCTAGCCCCTGGGTTTTGTTTCTGCTCTCGCTACCAAGCCAGTTTTGCCGTCTCTTGCTCTCTCATGCAGTGACGCACACCATGTCATGTGTAGACCATTATTACCTTGACTCTCCAGTATTCGCTGAATGCGCACCCTCACAAGTTATTCCGAGCTACATTATGCTTCGATAACCATTATACACGATCCGTGCCCACCATAATGGCACATTAGGATTCGTACTGGCATGTCTGCAGATCCTGGATTCTTCTCCTCAACAACCTCTGTAACCATAGCCCTCCGCACTGCAACCACAGTCTCCACTTCGTAACCTTCGACGTCTACGACAAAAACAAAGTGTTTTTTCTCCAAGGTACTCTTGAGTGTTATCTCAAATGGGTCAGATTACAGTGATAATGTAATCCCTTTAGAGTCTGTGAAATCACGTCTCTTCGCAATTCTCCGAAACTCTTCGAACCCCGTCAAAAACACAAACAAATCTACGCACCGCAAATTTAGCTTCCAGACCAATGAAACCCTTGAGTCACATTTTTTGTTCATAATTTTGTCTTTGTTTTCACATTTTCATAATTTTGTCTTTGTTTTCACATTTTCATAACCTTGTTTTTTTTTTTTCAATTGCATAAATATGTATGTTGTTTCACCCCTCATGTGATAACTGCCTGTTCCTCATATTTTATGTACCCCCCTCCCTACCCTGACAAACATTGTACCTAGCCCATGGCATAAGCTAGTTTTAAGATGTTAGTCAGCTCTCTCTCTGGTCAACAAATCTCTCCTTCAACTCCCGCGGGTAACGTAGAGGGTTCTTGCCCTATTGCTCCATTGACACGTCGCTTTTTTTCCGAGCGTGGGGGGAGGTGTTTCGATACACAAATACGCCCCTGAAAATTACTCGGCCCCTCCTCCCAAGTTGTAGCGCACGCCACTGCGCAAACTACAGTTTCACTCCCTCTCCGCTAGCTTGCCGGCGCGCTACCGGCGGCGGAACCCAAGACCGTCGGTAGCGAGCCACCAACCGCCACTTCCCTGCAACTCCCGGTCTAGTGCGCACGCATAATGTGAGAATCGTTCCGCGCGCATTCCAGAAAGTTCCACGCGGAAGCATGGAACGTGTTTTTGCTAGGTGATACACTAGGACACCAAGAATGGCCGAATTCTTTCCCGATACGGAAGATACAAGAGTCCAAACGCTCACTGTGAGTACCCAGGCTGTTATATTCCCCCATATTTGCGTGTGTTTGCAGTAAATTCACCGCGGAGATAAATAGCCCTTCCAGAGAGATTATAGGGACAGATTCCTCCATTTAAGATATAACTGTTGTTGCTACCCTGAATTACTCTGTATGCATTATTGTGATATTGTGTTTACGCAGGTGTTTTACCCAACATAACTGTTGTTTACCCTGATTACTGGTTTCACTGCCTTCCTCCAGCCCGTAGAAATTTGAGCTTTATTTCAGGGAAGCCACACACACGCCTCACAGATCCTACCACCCTGGTGGTCAGGGCCTCTCTCGCTCTGCTGACTAAAACCTGAGCTAGTCTGTCGGCAGAATGTAGGGACCCCCATGCAGGTCTGCTAACAAAGTTATACGTAATTTTAAATAACATTTCCGAATCTGCTATGTTTCTTCGTAGCGTCTGTATTTTGAAGAACTTTGCAGAGTCTTCATTACTAATATGAGATCGAAAAGAGCGGAAATTGGGGTACCTTAAAAATCTATTTTGAACGCTTTTAATTCTGATACGTTTTAAGATTTTCACGGCCAAAAGCATTATCTGATGAAATGTAAGAAAAGGCAGTTAAGACTTTAGAACTATTTATTTTATAATTAGACAATGTAAAAGATCGTAAATGACAGTGCACAAACAATGTAGGTAGAACTGACAGTGCACAAAAACAAAAGCTAGAGGGCGTTCATACTTCCATCATCCTCTCCTGAACGCACACGCTTTATAATTAAACCCATTGATGAGGTGAAGTTTTCATGCTTCGGTCGGTGAAGTGCTTTCGTCAAAATATCTGCGACCATATCTCCAGTGCATCTATATTGAACCATGATTTGTTTGGCAGCAACTTTCTCGCGCACAAAGTGATAGCGGACGTCTATATGTTTACTGCGCGCGTGGTAAACAGCATTTCCTGAAAGACTAATCGCACTCTGATTATCACAGTAAAGGGTTATAGGTGTACCTTTAAGTTCAGGTTGAAACTCGTCTGCCAGTTGTTTCAACCAAAGAGCTTCCTGAATAGCCGACGATAGAGCCATATATTCAGCCTCAGTTGTAGAAAGGGCTATGGTCTGCTGTTTCTTGGAATTCCAGCTTATTGCGGCACCCTGAAATAAAAATATTTATCCTGTGCAGGATTTTCTATCTTCAATGTCATTTGCCCAATCTGAATCGTAATAGCCTGAAATTTTTTCATTAACATTCCGTTTATAAACCAGTTTCATATTCATTGTAGCTTTCAGGTATTTCATGACTCGTTTCAGAGCCATCCAATGTTCATTAGTAGGTTGACTATTATATCTACTCAGAGAATTTATTACATAGGTAATGTCTGGACGAGTTCCCTGTGACAAGTACAACAAGCAGCCAATTATTTCTTGATATGGAATGTTATTTAAAATTTCTTGTTGACTTTCAGCCTTCTTCATTTTAACATTAGCATCAGCGGGAGTCCACTTTGGCTTACAATCGTTCATTCCAAATCGTGTAAGCATCATCTTTATGTAAATAGATTGATCAATAGAGATCTCATCAACATTTTCATCTTGTGAAATTCTAAAACCAATGCAATATTTGGCTGTTCCTAAATCCTTCATGCAGAATTTTTCTTTTAACTTCAATTTTATGATACGTGAGGTCTCTTCATTATTAAATAAGTAAATTATATCAGCTACATATACTGCTATAAAAAGCATATCATTTTCATTCAAAATACGGTAGTAAACGCATGGATCTATGTTTGAACGAGTCATTCCAATTTCTAACAGAGCAGTGTGTAATTTTTTATTCCACTGTCTGCTCGCTTGTTTAAGTCCGTATATTGACTTGTTCAGTCTACATACTTTATTTTCATCTTCATAGCCAGGTGGTAAGGACATGTAAATTTCTTCATCAATGTCACCCTGTAGAAATGCTGTGACTGCGTCCATTTGGTGGATTTTAAGTCGATATTTGACAGCAAGACCAATCAAGTATCTTATGGAAGTATAACGGACTACTGGAGCGTATACCTCATTGTAATCAATACCCTTCACTTGTTTATATCCTTTGATCACCAGTCTAGCTTTATAGCGTGTAATAGATCCATTGCCATCCATCTTAGTTTTATATACCCATCTGCTGGGAATTACTGATTTTCCTTCTGGTAAGTCAACCAGTGTCCATGTATTATTTTTTATTAATGACTGATATTCTTCCGCCATAGCTCTCTTCCAATCATCAGCCTTTTCACTGTTAAGAGCTTCTTGTAGACTTTGTGGATCACTGTTTAGTAAATTAATAGTTGACTCAGAACTTTGACACATTAAGGATGAGGAGCCTGGATGAATATCATTTCCATCATTATTTTGACATCTCATTCTCCTCGGCAGCGATCTCAGAGTCATATTAGATTCCAGTGGAGAGTCAACTGTCCTGTCTGGTACGTATGTGTCATCATTAACGTCCTCATTGATCAGAATCATCTGAAATATAAATACTTTGTGATTCAGCCTGTGTTTCTCTTCTGTCATTAATTTCATCATCAATATTTCTTTCCACTGGTTCTTCGAGTTCATCATACAAAGGTAAGTAAACAGAATTCTTTTCTTTTACTTCATCATACCTTTCCTTTGAATTTTCTTCTATCTCTATGTCTTTTTTACAAATTTCTTTTTCTTTTTCAGGTACATTGTCCACTTTATTTCTTTTAATAGAAGCTTCTAGGAATACAACATCTCTACTCAGGACTCCTTTTTTTGTTTCAGGATCTATAAATCGGTAACCTTTGGTACTGTCGCTGTAGCCAACAAAAATTAACTTACGTGACTTCACATCAAGCTTAGTTCTTTTTTCTTTAGGAATATGCACCATTGCAGGACATCCAAAGATTCTCATGTGATTCAGATTTGGTTTCTTACCAGTCCATACTTCATAGGGCGTCACATCGGATAAGGTACAGGTGGGAGAACGGTTAACGATATATGCTGCTGTAGCTACCGCTTCTGCCCAGAATGTGACCTGCAACTCAGCATTTAAAATCATGCATTTAGCTCGCTCTATTAAAGTTCTATTCATTATTTCACTGAGGCCGTTTTGCTCTGGTGTGTATGAATGAGATGTCTGGTGCAGTATTCCATGTTTTTTTAAGTAGGCTTCAAAAGTTTTATTTTTGTATTCAGTTCCATTATTGCTTCTCAAAATTTTAATTTTTGTACTTAACTCATTTTCTACTCTATTCTTAAATTCCACAAATTTTTCAAATACTTCATTCTTATTCTTAATAAAATATACATGTACTCTCCGAGAAAAATCATCAATAAAGGTTACAAAATACCTTGCCCCTCCAATTGAAGTGTGCTTCATAGGTCCACACACGTCACTGTGAATAAGCTCTAGCAGGCTGGTTGCACGGGAGCCTTCAGTGGGGAACGGTTTTCTCGTTTGCTTGCATTCAAGACAGGTAACACAAATGGAATTTTCTGTTCTTGGTGACAGCTGTACACCTTCTGTGCAGTTAGGTATTTTATTAAGGCTAATGAAATTTAAGTGACCCATCCTCTGGTGCCATAGATAAGTATCATCATCAGTCTTAGCCATCATGACTTGCATATTTTGATTATCACAAGTATTTAACAGATATGTGTCATTAATTAATTCGGCCTTTGCAACTAACTTGTTACTCGGATTGTAAATTTGACAGCCATGTTCGATAAATATTACTCTGCATCCACCTTTAATTATTTTGCTAACTGACAACCAATTTGTTTTTAATTCTGGTACATATAAAACATTCCTCACCTGTATTGAATCGGTGCTGCCATTATTTGCATTTATTTTGATACATACATTACCGAAGCATTCAACCTTTAATACTTTGTTATTAGCAATTCTGATGCTCGGTACAGAAGAGGGAGTGATATCAGTGAGCCAGTCACGGTGCATGGTCATATGCATAGATGCCCCTGAATCAATATGCCAAGAATGAGAGTCGTTTGTTGTAGATGCTGAAAAGGCTGCAACATACCCTGTATTTTTATCTGTTTTTTTATTATTATCACTTGTCTTCTTATGCCAACAATTTTTACTGAGATGTCCGTACTTGTTACAATTAAAACATCTTAAGCCTTTCTTAATACTTTTGGGATGATTATTTTTTGTGTTTGTATAAAGTGCGGTAGTGTCTGATGTCTTTACTTCCTGTAGTAATTTGTTTTTTACTAAATCAGCACTAATCTTTATACCGGAACTTTCTAAGCCCATTATCATGGGCCTATATATTTCTGGCAAACCTGCCAGCATTAATGTGCCCAACCACTCATCGTCCACATGGAATTTTATATTCCTTAACTTGTGCGCGGCTGTCATAATTTTGTTTACGTAGTCTTCGACTGAAATGCTACTTTCTAAATTGGTGTTAATGAGTTCTTTTAATAAACCCACTTTTCGAGTCAATCCACTGTCCTCGAATGCCTTTTCCAAATTTTCCAATACCTGTTTTGCATTTTCGGCTTCTTGAATGTGTACATATAAAATTGGGTCTACTAATAATATTAACTTTGACTTGGCTTTGATGTCTTGTTTAACTGAATTAGAATCTGTAGCCACTGGTTCTTTCAAAATACAACAATATAAATCTTCGTGCTGTAAGTATGCTTTGACCGCAAAACTCCAACTTGCCCAATTGTCACGACCAGTCAACTTCTCAATCGACATCATTGAATTATTTCCAGCCATATTTATATTTAAACATTCAACAGTAAGTAATAGATGTCTGAAAAGAAAAAATCACTCGCGAGCGCGGTAACCAAAGTGAGGTTATACTCGCAGTTTTCACTATTTTTACTTTTTATTTACTACTCAAAACACAAAAAAAACTGTAAACGGCAGGGTTGGGGCGGCCCATAACCTGATGAAATGTAAGAAAAGGCAGTTAAGACTTTAGAACTATTTATTTTATAATTAGACAACGTAAAAGATCGTAAATGACAGTGCACAAACAATGTAGGTAGAACTGACAGTGCACAAAAACAAAAGCTAGAGGGCGTTCATACTTCCATCATTATCGTTATTTGTTTTTGGGGTGTTATGCCGTGTTGCGCTACCTCCTTCTTTAGCCAACGTTTGGGACATCGTTGCAACGTCCTTCATCAATTCTGTTCCTGTGTACTGCGTAGCCTGGGTTCCGCACTTGAGATGCGTATTCAAGGATACTATGAACATAAGAGAAATACAGTGTTTTGAAAGTAATAAGGTCTTCAAATTGTTAGTTTTATCCACTTGTCGGTTTATATTTGCCACTTCACCAATATTATTACGATTTTGGTCAAACAACGCAAGGGAGAAAATATATACATTTAGAAATGAGCTTCGATTCTTATTATCTGATATATCACATCCAACAAATTTATTTGCAACGCGTAGACAATAAATTACGATCATCTTTCATAACTAAACCGAGCAGAAGCTTTTAGATTCTACATGGATAAGGGATTATTATTAAATTTGAGCCTCAACAAATTATCACATTTTCCTTTAAGATTTGTCACAGCCATCCGAAAATTGAGTGCCTAATTTTTCCTTAGCTGAAATTTGGCTTATAATTGTGTTGTTACCAACGCGAAACTTTCATCATTATAAATCTTGGGGAATTAACTTCGAAAATGAAAGTGGAATTACGAATTATACGGTTATAAAATATTTACTCGATTTTAAAGCAAGTAGTTGACAGTAGTACATGCTGTAACTTAGTACAATATAGTATAGCGGTGAAATAGTACTTTATTTTTTATTCCCTGAATAAACATGAATAATATTTTCGTCATTGGTTTTTGGGGTGTTATGCGGTGTTGCGCTAAATCCTTATTTAGCTAACGTTTCGGACATCGTTGCAGTGTCCATCATCAGGGCAGATTCGGCAGATCTGGGCAGATCAGGGAAGATTCGGCAGATCCGGTAGATGTACCGGATCACCACACATCTACCGGATCTGCCAGATCCGCCCTGATGATGGACACTGGGACTGCCCCGTGATAGTGGGACAAACTGCCCCCGATATCTTTTTTTTAATATATTTTCTTTGGTTTTAAACATACTTACACCGGTAAATATTTTTCTTTTTATTTATTATTTCACGATGCTGAACCAACAGGCGAACACATCTATGATGTGTCTTTATTTTGTTAATTACTGCAAATGTAAGTATGCATACATTTTTATTTTTTACTAACAATCATGCATGCAGGGACATTGGAGGGTCTAGATTCGTTTAAAAAATAAATGTAGCTTACCTTTTACAAAAAATTAGAGTCCTGACGTGTGCGGCTAAGGAGGTTAAACAATCAGTTTCCTCACACAGCCGTGGGAAAGTGGTGGGTCCCCCCAATGACGATGGACATTGCAACGATGTCCGAAACGTTGGCTAAAGAATGAGGTAGCGCAATACGGCATAACACCCCAAAAACAAGTAACGAAAATTCTTTTGGCCGTGAAAATCTTAAAACGTATATGAATAATCCTATTATAATTACTTTTAATAGAACAACTCTCTTTTTATAACATTTGAAGGTTATTCTTATGAATGTAATATGTCATTAAAAAATAAGATAACACTAGTAATCGAAACTAAAATTTGAAAAATAATAAGATCTTTTTTTTATTTTGGGAGGCGGGTATGGGTACCGCCGCCCCGGGAACCATTTTTTAAATTACCCATCTGGCCACTAATAACGTAATGTAATATTTTTATTTTTTTCTTTATCCACGTAATATATTAGTAAAATGTATGTAGTGGTTTAACTAAGTCTTCCTAACTCAAATTTATAAACGATAATCTTAATACAGGCTTTTAGTCCTAGAGAGGTTATTTTTTTATGAAAAAAATAAAAACATACGTACGATGAGAAATTATAAATAAATAAATAATATTTATTATTATTTTTTTAAACTTTATGAGTAAAATCTCAAATTATAATATTTAATTAAATGAAGACAATATTAGCGAAACTCAATCGAAATCTGGAGACAGAAAAATCAGAAAAGATATTGGCTCCGCTGGGACACGAACCCAGAACCCTTTTCTTACATGGAAACAGCTCTACCGATTAAGCTACGGAACCCATATTAATTCACTCACTTTTAACTGTATCATACTTCAACTAAGAACTACCAACATTATCTTCATTTACTTAACGCACATATTATTGGCTGCTATCTTTATATATGATTACAAGATTCAACTCGAACTAAATGCAACTAACCAATGTCCCAGCGGAGCCAATATCTTTTCTGATTTTTCTGTCTCCAGATTTGCAGAAAAAGTCAATAGATGTCGCGTATTACAAATAAAATGGATATAAATTTATCCAGACACTATCTAGATTGCATTTAGTTCGAGTTGAATCTTGTAATCATATATAAAGATAGCAGCCAATAATATGTGCGTTAAGTAAATGAAGATAATGTTGGTAGTTCTTAGTTGAAGTATGATACAGTTAAAAGTGACCGAATTAATATGGGTTCCGTAGCTTAATCGGTAGAGCTGTTTCCATGTAAGAAAAGGGTTCTGGGTTCGTGTCCCAGCGGAGCCAATATCTTTTCTGATTTTTCTGTCTCCAGATTTCGATTGAGTTTCGCTAATATTGTCTTCATTTAATTAAATAAATAATAGGCTGATTTACATAACGCCTTTTTTTGTGTAAAATCTCCTCGAAGGCGCTGGTATAGGTAAAATAAATAATTATTTTAGTAAATAAAATAAATAAAAACTATTTTTTTGGAAATCGGTGTAAAAATAAATTTGTCCAGACAATCGTGCGGGACTGTGCCCAAACGATACATATGCAAATGAGTCTATTAATTATACAGGTTATGTTAATACGAGGCAGATGTTAACATAATTAAGTCTGTAAATCGCATCAATTTAAATTATTTATCGTAAATACCAAGCAAACAGCAAAATCCGGGAATATCATCACATACACATTACTTGTGTAAATATGTCTGTGATATATCATCGATAGTAATCGTTGCAGTGTCCATCATCGGATCTGCCCTGATGATGCATGATACTGCAACGATGTCCGAAACGTTGGCTAAAGAAGGAGGTAGCGCAACACGGCATAACACCCCAAAAACAAATAACGAAAATGCTTTTGGCCGTGAAAATCTTAAAATTTATCTCAGAAGCAGATGGTAATTTTCCTTTTTTGTCATCAAAGTATGAAAATTCTGCTTTAAGGGGGGGAATAGAGGATGAGGTGGTGTTTTGAAAGCCACCTTCCTCTTTTTTTATAGTCCAGTGTTCAATATTTCATCAAATAAACTGCAGATCTGAATTAAAGCAACGCCTCCCCGCCAGCCACAAACAATTTTTTTAAAATATTTTTTAATAATTTGAACAATGTAAACAGAATTAAGAAACCTATTTCAGGAACACGATGAACACAGCATGTGAAGAATTTATTAATTATTTTTTTTGTTCATTTCTCAACTTTGTGTAATTTTTTTTTTTAATTTAGTGTCTAAAATTATATCTTTATTTTGTACTTTTATTTATTTTTTGGTTGGCCGTCTTCATTCTGCAGAGCGACGTTCAATTTGAGAACACATTTTCTACTAGATAAAATCAAGAACTTAAAGTTAGTTTGTGTAAGCTTTAAAGTTTCACAGTTTGGGGGTTTTATTTACATAACATTTCCCCGTGAAAGTCCAGGAGAACACCTCTCCAAGTTGATCTTTATGCGGTTTCAGGAAAGTAATTTATGTACATATTAATGTGGTCGGTGGTGTTGTTAAAATATAATGCCAGACTTGGTACGTGTTCAGGTTGGTTGCTTTTCTATTCAAAGGTATTTTGGTGAATATTTTCTTCATATGTTATAACACAATTTGACGGCCTCCGTGGTCGAGTGGTTGGGATCCTCTGCTACAAATCCAGAGGTCACTGGTTAAATCACGGCGTGCGTAAGCAAACTTTAATTGATATACTTGTTTAATGTCACTTTTTACACGTATTTTAAAAATAAATGATATATAGTAAATTTGTGGCACGCTCATTTTAAAGTAAAAATGTTGCTTGAAATAGCTTTGGCCGTGTTTGGTGACCAGATCTGAAGCTCTCCTGCGGTACTATTTTTTTTTAAATCAGTGTAGTTACAAAATTCACTTTTCAGTATGAAATTTCTACAACACACTTTAAATAATGAGTAATGTTTTACTTGTGTGGTATAACATATTATAATTTTTCAAAAAATGCCTTTTTGCCGAGCGTTTAAATAAGAAAAAATGTATTGTTTACCCTTATTGCTAAATAATCATTTAAGAAAAAAAACAGTATTTTACATGAATCTCAGTAACAATTTCTCGAGACAACCATTAACCAGCCATAATCAGACGGGCAGTCACTTACAAACTTTTATTTTAAATAAATAAAGGTAGAATATATGACGAAAATGTGAATGGTAGAAGAAGTCGAGGACGCCCGAGGAAGACACGATCATGTGAATCAGATACTTGAGACGGGCCATGTCAAAAGTCAGAATAATAGAAAAGTATGTATGAGACGATGTATGAATGTGAGTGAGGCAAAGAGTGTATGCCAAGACCGAGTTGTGTGGCGGTCCGTCCTCTCTGCCCACCCTACGGGGAAACGGCATGATGGTTAGTTAGTAAGTTAGATAGTATTCAAAAAATAATCTTCTCGATCCTCTCAAAATACCAAAGCTTATTGCACAGAAAATATTTTACATTTTGCCCAAAAAATGAACGTGTTATCTTTAAGCCTCGGCAACCCGAATTTCTACCGATTTCTTACATATCTCCCTTAAATATTTGAAGTTTTTAAGCTCTTAAAAAAATATGTTTTATTTTTTAAGGTATGTCTAGATGCTGCCCACGTCGAAATGCAAATTATACGAAATTCCCTCGATAGAAAAAAATCGCAAAGTATGCACCAAAAATTATTAAAAACAAGTCTGTGTCTATTATCTTATTAATTATATTTGTGAAAAAATTCACAATATTTCTTTAAATGATACTTAAGATGCTCTCCACGAGATTTTTGCTCTATTTTAAACGAGTCGTGTTTTATTAAGTAAATGTTAGCGCGCTCCTCTAACATTCGTAATTTCGTATCTCTCCATCTTCTTCTTTTCGAGCCCGGTTGCGGAGCCTTAATATAAATTTCAAAATAAAATCTATGTGATTATGTGCCTTTTAAAAAAACCACCGTAAAATATAAATAAGAAGAGAAAAGTTTATAAGAACAATATAAAAAAGCGTACGCCTTTAAAATCAGTACAGAAATTCGATCCCTAATACAGGATTGTTCTAAAGTCCTTCAATCAATCATAACAAACATTAAATCAACAGCAATTCAGGCTTCTCAGCAAAAAATCTAACTAAACATCCTCTACCCCGAAATCCTAGCTGCAGATAGGCATAAGGTACTACCTTTGGGTTCCATTGTCGGGTTGATTAATAGGCAGGACCCCGCTCGGTTACGTTTTTCCAAAAAGTGTCCGGGAACAAGCCGCTAAGCATTAATTAACATCACGGGGTAATTAATTCAGAGCCTCCCGCAACCAGCCTTCTAGCAAGTGCGTTAGGGTGGCCTATTGGAACTCTCCTTTCAAAATAATGATGTTTTTTGCCTTGCGTTCAGTGTATCATAAAAATTTTGTAATGTTTTTATATATTTTTATGACACATGTAATTGACATTATAATACAATTTGTACCAGTATGCAACTTTAAAAATCAAAAGAATTTTATTTTTTATTTTACCGTTAGTCCCCTGGATTGTGTGTTTGGACCTCCCAATCTTCGAAAAATTTGTTTTTTTTACACTAACCCCACACTGAAGTGAAGCACTCCACAGGACAATAATTACCTTAAGAGAATCTTTCAAAATGTTACGTGGAGGGTCTTTTATAGGATTTTTTTTTCTTGTGGTGGTCAATGAAGGAGAGGAAGTTCGAAGTCCAGCTGGAAAGATGAAAGGGTCTTCCCATCCGGTCCGCTATGCAGCTTGTAGTCAGACGCATCCACAGCCTGGAAAAACTTCAACCAATGAATCCGGGCACACCTGCTAAATTACCAAAAGTAGCGACCCTGGCATTGGGGTAACCTATGGCAAAGGTGTTCATTCTCCAATGAATGTTCCTTCCAAATGGAATAAATGGCTGAAATATGCAGTAATGTCGAAAAATGACATAAATATGCATTATTGGTAGGGATGCAAGGTTTTTTTAAAATATCGATATATCGATTTATATCGAATTAAGTCAATATCGATATATCGGCCTACTAGACCGATATATCGATATATTTTTTTTAAAGTTTATCGAAATCCAATGTAGTTACAGTTATATCAAACTTTTATCGATTATGTATGGATATAATTTTTTTAATTGAACATATATTTTTATATTTTATATTGAATTTCTATGTGAATAATCACAAAAAGTGGTTAGGTATATCAAATATGTTTTTTTCATAAATTTATTAAAAAAAAATTAATTTCAGAATTTTATACCAACTATCGAACTTTAAATAGTAACTTTGTCTGCTTAACAGTCTGCTTCCTTGTAGCCGGTTTCTGCTTTGAGTTATAGTGGCTGCTGCCTTTGAAAAAAGACGTTCAGAAGGAACACTTGTTGCCACAATTGGTAGATGACTCATTGCCCACTTTAAAAATATTGGGATATACACCTTATATACAGTCAATCGTATACAATAATATTAATTTTGATAATTTAAAAAATATAATTAAAAATAAATCTTGGCAAGAGCTTTTACAAATAAAAAACTCAGAGGATGCATGGAATTATTTTGTTGACTTTTTGAAAAATGAATTAATTAATAATACAACAATTTTAACAAAAAAAAATCCTAACAAAATTAAACCCTTGAAATCATGGATAAACTACTCAATTATCAACTGCATTCGTAGAAGAAACGTACTACACAAAAAAGTGAAAGAAAATCCTTACGACATAATATCACTAAACATCTACAAAAGATATAGAAATACATGCGGCGAAGTCATTAGGAAGGCGAAAGAAATCTACTACAGAGACAAAATCCAAGAAAGTAACAACGATCCCAAAAAAATATGGCAAATTCTAAGAGAAGCCACAAATACACAAAACACCAAAGACAAACAGGACATAAGTAAACTTTGTATTGACGGAAAAATTATTGACACCTCAAAAAACCCCAAGCTCGTTGCGGATTACATCAATAATTTTTTTATAAATATTGGTTCAAATCTGGCTTCACGTCTACAAAATTGTGGAAATGATCTACCTGCTGAAACAGAACTTCAATTTCCTAAAAGAAGATTCAAATTTCAAGCTGTTTCAGGGGAAGAGATTCTAAAAATAATCAATTCTATTAAAAACACTTCTTCTGCCGGGGTTGATGGAATCACAACTAAGATTTTGAAAACACTGTCTACGGAAATTACATTGCCCCTAGAATACCTAATTAACCTTAGTATCAGTCAAGGACACTTCCCCTCAAACCTGAAACAAGGTATTGTTATTCCCATACATAAAACAGGTAACAAGACAGACATAAACAATTACAGACCAATAACTCTACTGACCAGCCTATCCAAAGTTTTTGAAAAAATTATCAATGCTCAGTTAGTAAAATTTCTAGACAGCCATAAACTACTCTCAGCAAATCAATACGGGTTTCAAGAAAGCAAGAGTACCGCAGACGCTATGGCCGCCGTAACTGACTTTATTGTAAAAAACCTTGACAAAAGCAAAAAATGTATATCAATTTTTTTAGACCTTTCTAAAGCCTTTGATACAATATCACACAATAAATTAATAAACAAACTTCAAATAATCGGTATTACAGGCAACGAACTTAACTTTTTTAAGAGCTACCTTGATGAACGCAAGCAACAAGTGAAAATAATGAACACACTTAGCAATCAGCGCTCAACTAACTATGGTATACCACAAGGTAGCATATTAGGACCGTCTTTGTTCCTTTTATATATCAACGACTTATGTAACATTAACATCCAGGGAAAAATAGTTAGTTTTGCCGATGATACTGTTTTACTGTTCGAAGCTGACACTTGGCTAGCTGTCTACAATAAAGCAGAAACTGAAATAAACATCGTAAAAAAGTGGTTAGATACAAATACACTCACATTGAACACCGAGAAAACTAAATATGTCACATCAAGCATAAATATAACAGGTCAACCTCATGATGATGCCTCTATTAGGATACACACATGTATGAATTCCGATGAATCTTGTCAGTGTCCGTACATTGAGCGCACTACACAGATGAAGTATCTCGGCCTCACAATTGATCCATATCTCAAATGGTATTTTCACACTCAAATAATTGCAAACAAAATAAGAAAAACCATGCACTTTTTCAGAACGATACGAAACTTTCTAGACTTGCAACACTTGAAAATGATTTATTTTGCAGTCTGTCAATCTGTTATTGAGTATGGTATCATAGCATGGGGAGGCGGTACTGCATCAGCACTAGATCCAATCATAAAGGCACAAAAAACGATTATAAAAATAATTCTTAGACTACCCCTAATTACGGACTCGAACTTTATCTTTAATACTATGAATGTGTTTGACGTTCGTCAGATATATGCAAAAACAATCCTCACTCATTTATACACAAACTTACATAAATACTATGAAAAAAGACTAGTTTCTCGCTGTACTCGAAACAATAACAAAGATTTACTACAAATTCCCATAACTCATACTACTTTTGGTCAACGAAGCTTCAGATACCTTGCAACAAGACTTTACAACATTCTTCCAATTAGTGTAAAAAAATGTGATTCACAAAAAAATTTCAAAAAAAACATAAAAATTTGGATAAAAAATAATGATAGAGCATTTACGGGTGCACTCACCCAAATTCGAAATTAGCACTCTACTGTGTGATTAGTGATTACATTCTAATATAAGTGTAGGTATGTTCACAGCATTATAAATTGATGTAAAATAACTGCCTCAACACAGGCTAGCCTAGTGAGGCAGGTTACGAGAAACTTAAATGTATAATTACAAATCTCTACTCTCTAAGTACCTACTGTTTATATGTATATTGTTTTTTGTTATTAATTTTTGTACTAATGTTACTTTTAAAATATTGTAAGATGTACTTTTTTTTTCTTGTAATTATAAATCTTTAATTTTTGTTTAATAAAGATATTTATTATTATTATTATTATTATTATATCTCTTGCCATGTTTCAAGAATGTTTACTTTTGGAGTATTTACAGGAGCAGAAAGATATAACGTAAGCTCGTCGTCACCGTCAGTTTCTTTTTATTTTTATTTGCGTGTGAGCCAAAGATTTATGGTGCTTTCAAAAATCAAATTCACCTTTATCTTCATCCGATATTTCGATACGATATATTGAGTTTTTCGATATTGATATATCGATATTTTCAGGGGTCGATATATCGATATTTATCGGTTTTCTGATATATTGTTGCATCCCTAATTATTGGCAATAAAGGCATAACGTGCATTGCAAATGCATTTAATTCTGCATCTAGTCATAACGTGCAATATGCGAGTATTATGTGTAATTATTTTAATGACACATAAGTTCAGTATTATTCATGACTTCACCATCATGTCTATAAAAAAATCGTTGTTAATAATATTATTAATTTATATCCACCTACATGGCCTACATACACTCACGCAATAAAATATTAAAGGATATATTTTAATAAACATTAAAATCATAATGATTATTGAGTACCTACCTACCAGGACTCATCGCTCCTCATTCGGAAGGACAAACGAAGGGCAAATGACTATTAACTTAATATTATTTTAAGGTTCCAAATTAAAATAAGACAAATGAAACAATTTAACTTTTTTTGAACCACTTATATATTTGAGTAAAGCCGACCGGTTTCGGAACGACCGTTCCTTCTTCAGGGCAAATGTATACTGATTTGACAGTTTTGAAATATGGATGGGAACAATGTATTATTATGGTAGGGGTGGAGCCGTTGCTTGATATTAATGAAGAGTGGGTGGGTAGTGGAACATATCCATGATTGGGCTAAAAGACAATTTTTTTTGTTTGTTGATAATAGATCAATTATTTTTAAGGGATTTTTTATTTTATTTCCAAGGCTTCTAAGTTATCTAAACGTTTTCCTTTATGATTAATAAGAAGAATAATTATCCCTATTTTTTAAAAACTATGGTTATTTTCAATGATTTGGTTAGCGAACTCAGAAAAATTATTATTATTAAGATACCTTAAATGTTCTTTGATTCTGATTTCAAAATTACGAGTTGTTTTTCCAATATAAAATGAAGGACAATCATTACATTTGAGTTTATATATTCCGGAATTAGTCAATTTATGGTTTATATCTTTAGCATTTCTCAAAAAATTATTGATATTATTTCTTGTATAAAAATATGGTTTAATATTAGAAGAGAGATTTTTCCAACATTGAACTGAAAAATTATTAATATTCAAAATTTTACGCTTTTTTATCATTAATATTATTAGAATTATAAAGATATTTATTTTTTTAAATATTGTTAAGTTTTTATTTAAGATGTGATCAATTAAACTTGGTTCATAACGGCAATTTCTTTTATTATAGAAAGTTCAGAAAGGAAATTATTTTAAAGGAAAATAAGAAAACTCAAGGCCGCCCCTAAACCACGATATTAACTCCTCAAGCAGGTTTTGGGAACAGTTCATATAGGTCTCACAAAATTCGTTGGGTCTCCCTTACTATCATGGTGAGAAATATTATCTATATGGTGTTAGAAAGAAAAACACCATGCTATATATTCAAATGTAGAAATTCACCATAAAATAATTAAAATGTGCTCCTTAATGAAATAAAAATTTCCGACCGTTATTTAAAAAAAAATAATGCTGATGAAGCTTTGTGAATTTTTAATTTCTTTTTACATTAACTCCACACAGGAAGCTCTGATGAAAATAATTTCCCTCAGGGCCTAAGTCATCTGGGATGCTGTATGGAGGGTCTTTTTGAGGAGAGGAAGGAATGAGCATTGGTCTTGAAGAGACCCATGTTGTAGGAAGGAGGAAACACAGAAGTCAGCAAATCATTCCACTGCCGAGCTGTTGAACACAAGCACGAGTCGAAGAAACGACCCGTTCTTATGTGACAAATGTCAACCGTGTACAAATGTTGGGCACGCGTTTGGCGTGTTTCCCGACTATGCACCGGTGCCGAAGGGATCAATGACGCTAGTTCCTCCGAGCATCTTTCATCGTAATACCGGTAGAACAAGGATAGGATTCCCATCCGGCGCCTGTGCTCTAAAGATTGCAATCCGTACAAATGTAGAAATTTATTAAAGTAAGTAATTTTTTCTAAAGATAATCTTTTATTTTGTTTATTTATTTATTTATTTTATTTATTCATTTTGACAACATTACATATTACATCTTTATAATGATCTTTGGCTGTCCAACTAGGCAATTTGCGCGTTTTAGAACAGTCAAAATGAACAGATTTTTTACATGTAATTAGTGAGTTGACTATAATTATTGTCTTATACTTAAATATAGCACTTGATAAATAATATTGAGGTTTTGATGGTAGATTCAAGGAGTTACTTATAATTGTAAATTATATATTTAACAATAAAAAATAAATATAATATATTTTATTTTTTTTATGGAAAAAAAGGTTTTATTTTTATTTTTATTAGCACGTATGCTTTTCAACCATTCCAAGAAATTTTAGATTGATTTTGATGAATTAATCAACTCGAGAATCAAAAAATGGATACGAAAAAAATAATGGATTAAAAAAGAAAAAAAGAAAGTAGAGAAAAGAAAATGCAAAGAAAAAAATTTAAGCAGTTTTTGAACTTAAATTGTATAAAATAATATTAAGGTAATATCAATATAACACCAGTATATATGAATGTCAACAAAAAAGAAAATTTAATGACTATTGTTTAACATATTTTCGCATTCAGCTCTCCCCAAGACCAGAAGCCAATTATTTACCAGATTACGCAGAATGCTATCACTTTTTGATTTCCAAGCATCGGGTATAAGATTAAGCAATTTAAGGCCGTAAGAAAATTATCTTTGAGCTAAGGATGAACAAATGGTGGGAGGAACTACTGGGTTCCTCTTTGCATGTCTGGTGTCATGATAATGGTCTATGGAAGTGTAGTGGAGCCGCTGTTTTTGGGTGTGTATTATGATTTTCCTAATATATAATTGCCTTACATCAAGAACACGGAACTCTTCGAACAATGAATCGCTGGGGTATCTGAACGGTTTTTTGAGTATGACTCTTAGAAGTGATTTCTGAGATTTTGCTAAGGGATCAAGTATATTTTTAGTACAACCGCCCCAACCAAAGGATGCATAATCTAATATGGAATTACACATGGCAAAGTAAATTCGTTTCATGTCTTTTACGCAGAGAATATTTCTAATTGCCATGAAAAGATGTGCAAGTTTCCTGACCTTTGCGGAAGTGAAGTCTATGTGTTTATCCCATCTCAGAAATTTATGAATGATAATTCTGAGATATCTAATTTTATTAACCAAATTTTTAATTTTTTTAAAAGTTGATAGTTAAAAGATAAAATATTTGTTATCAGTTATTTGCGGCCGGTGTTATCGAAGTGTAATAACTTGATACGGTACACTGCCCGTGTAACGTAAGGGGAAAGTTGGTAACTAGCTGTGCGGTGCTTCAAGGGGCTTACTGCGAGGCGCTGCATTACTGGCTCCAGTTTCATGATAACGTACGTTATCGTCTAGCCTATCTGTAGCGCTGTATAAGGAGATAACATACAACTAACGTTACAAATATTGCTTTTATTGAGGCGGAGTATGGTATCTATTCAACGACTCGAGAATATTTTCTTGGTTTGTTATTTTGTGCTTTTCTTAGTAATACTTAAAAAAGTGCAAACTTTTATTTTATTAGACCAATGATCGGTAAAGTATTAATTGAGTATTTATATTAGTAGATGTGCTTTAGTTAATCCCTCAGGTTTCGAGCAAGGGTAACAGTGTTTTCGCTTTGCAATAAAATCCTAATTAATGGAATATTTCTCAACGTGTTCCAAAACTAAAAATTACTTTATAAAAGCGATAAAATAAGCTATTAAATTTTATTATTATAAACAATTATATAATTTTAGAAATATTAAAAATTAAACAAACATAAAAAAAGTTAAAAAATGACTCACCTTACGTTTTTTTAAGTGAAACTTCTATGTAGCCCCACTAAGATTTAGATTTCGGATGAAACGGAAATGACGATTACTGCACCTGCGACGCATCGAATGGGCTCATTGACCGCTTTTATTATAATGTCACTTTTAAAGGCTACTAGTGGTTGAGATATGAAACGAAAATTACGCTGGTCTGCACTCATTGATTCGCTTTGATTATAACCTCACTTTTTAAGTATTGGTTGAGATTGTTTTGGTAAAGTTTCGCTTCTACCGCGTGTAAACTGCACTCGATTTTTTTAAAACTTAAATTACTATGACAAGAAAATTTATAATTTAAATATATAAGTATATAATTGGACAAATGTATTATAAACGTTATTGTCACCTAACTGTTTCGTCGTTTCATGTTAAAATAATTAGTAAAAAATTAAAAAAAAAAAAAAAAAAAAATCTCAAATTACGTTCGTAAATTTTGGTTTCATGTTTGTGTACATTTTAATTCATCTGTGGTTAACTTTCTATTTGAATATAAATCGTGTTATTTTCTCTTTCTAACACCGTTCAGATTATAATTTTCACCATGATAGTAAGGGAGACACAATGACTTCTTTGAGACCTGTATAAGCTGTTCCCAAAAGCGAACCAAAAAGAGGTTAATCATAATATTATACAATTAAATTAAATTACAACACAGGTAATAGAAATATTTCGATAGCTGAATTTTATGTACATAATATTATGTCAGTTATGGTATTTCCTAATTCCACAGTGATTATTAAAAATTATAAATAAGTATAACTACTACAATTTGGAAGTTTCCCGAATATAATATTTAATCTCTTCAACTTTTTTGAAGCTTTAGCATCGTTAGTGATTTGAAATTCGGATGAAACGGAAATGCGTAACTAAAATTTATTATTTAACGGATCGTATGTTCTAATACAATGCGGTAAATTCGCGCGTCAGCGCTGGCCTTTGATGGCGCTGTGGGTAAGACGCTTGACAAGTCTCAGCGTCCAGAGAGATAGATATCCAGCGAACGGAAGTTCGAATCCTACGAAATCCAAAAAAAAAAATTTTATTATTGTGAAATCAATATCCAATCTTCAAACTGTTCAAACCACTTTAAAATAAACAGGTAAAAGAAAAGAAAGCGACATCTAGTGACTTTCTAGTTTCACTTCTACCGCATGTGAATTGCACACACTGATTTTATTTTTATTTTGATACATTAGTTTACATTTTATGGTATAATTTAATAATGTTGGCCTCACCAGTGCTGAGGCTCCTATTGATAGCCACCAAACATGGCTAAAGTACTGATTTTTTCGACATTAAGTCAAGGCCTAAGTGACCTTCGGGGATGATGTATGGAGGGTCCATTTAAGGAGAGGCATTAGTGAACGCATCTTGAAGAGACTTAAATTATAGGAGGGAGGAAACACAGAGGCCGGCAAATCTTTGTAGAAACAACCCAAGTACGAGTCGTAGAAACTCGTAACCCGTTTTGATGCGACAATTAATATCAACGGTGTACAAATGTTGGGCTCGCATTCTATGTGTTTCCCACTTCGGCACTGCGCACCAGTGCCGAAGGGATCGATGCTGAATGCTGGTTCCTCGGAGTATCTCCCATTGAAATGCCGGTAGAAGAAGGACAGCATTCCCACGTGACATCTATACTTTAAAGATTGCAATCCGTTTGTTACTCGTAGATACGAGTAGTTGAATGTCTCAAATATATCACCCGTTGCTGCCATATTGAAAGTCATGGATGGTCTTTCAATATGTCAACTTGTGAAATAATAATATATTCTTCTTCTTCGTCCTGTCCGTTTAACAGACGTTATGCGGACTTTGTTTACTGGGGCCCAACACAGCTCTATAGTAGACTGGCCAAACCACTGTCTCAGGTTTTTCAGTCATGAGGTTTTCCTTTTTCCAGGGCCACGTCTTCCGGCAATCTTTCCCTGCATTATGAGATGCAAGATCTCGTACTTCTCTGGATGTCTCATCACATGTTCAAGATATTGAAGTTTTCGGATTTTTATATTTTTAATAACTTTCTTTATTCATCTGAACCATAATATCTTCATTCGTAACCCTGCCCATCCAGCTTATTTTAAGTATTTGTCTGTAGATCCACGTCTCGAATACCACAAGTTGCCTAATTAGTTCTTCAGTAAGCGTCCATACTTCCATTCCGAAAAATAATATCGAAATCACGTTACATATGACTATTTGCATTCATGATCCAATGACTGCAGAACATCTTTTTCGTCTAATGTATTGGTCATCGATATTGTGTATACTTTCGCCTAAGGAAGATAAAAGCAAAATAGAGTGATTCTCGCTCAGTAGAAGATTTCGGCTATGCAGTCCACGGGTAAAAAGGATGCTATTCCTAGCCTTCTGCACAACCTTCAAAAAAAGAACCATGGAAAGACTTCTGGTGCAATATAACAATACCTACCATCTGATGTTTGGACTCCCTAGGTACTGCAGTGCCTCCCAATGTTTTCAGAAGGGCGAGTTCCAGGATTTAAAGCTCTATTAAGAACCAGGATTGCTGGACTGAGGGGAAGGATAAACCACTCCAGAAATATTCTCATAATAGAATCCCGTTTGACTTCAGGGTCGAGCTTTTGGAGAAAGATACTGGCTCCCATAATCCCAGACTGATTTTTTATTTTATTTTTAAAATTTTTTTTCTTCTTTTTATTTTCTTCTTATTACCATATTTAATAAATATCTATGTGTTTTATGTATATACTTACACTCAATATAGGATGTGTGGGACTGCACTCAACTCCCCACATTCTGGAATAAAGACCATTATTATTATATTATTATTTACAAATACCTACTCCAATAATTTCGCTATAGAAATGATTTTTTTTTTGTCCATTTCTTTTTGCATTTAATATTTCTAAGTAGCGCACAGAATTTTAAATTACGCTTTAATCTTTACATTATAACTTTCTCAATACATTTTGAATAAAAAATAGAAAACAAAAAGCATAAAAAATTAAAATCATAAAAAATAACTCATACCTAATAATGAGAGCATTACACTAACCATGTAAAGATTTCTGAGCTTAATAAAACAAAAACGTGAAATATTTTTGGATTTTCGTGAAATCAAAACAATCATCTTCAAAAACACTTCCTCGAGTAATTTGAAATAAATAATTTGAAATCTTTTCAATGATTTCTTGCAATCTGTATTTATGTTAAAACTACTTATAAAAGTTCCTTAAATAATGTCGATATAAGTAATGATAATACCATGAATAAAATTGATTTTAGAGCAATTGAAATAAACGCACCTAATGTTAAAATATCTCAAACGCGTTAATTCACTAGTCACTTCTGTAACACTGCTGTTCAAAAATTCTTTTAAAGAAGGTGTATTTACTACCATTTAGAAAATAGCTTTAGAAACGTCTGTTTTTAAAAAAATGGGGTAAATAATAAGATTTAAAAAAGCACCTAAATACCCCTTCTTAAATAAATACAAATACAAATAATAGATCGGTGGGAGCTCCTTCCTCGAAAAATAAAGGATTTAGTTTTCCTAATTATGATTAATTCTATTGTGATTAGACACTATTATAGTGGCACTTATTCAATACGGTTAACCGCACATAAGCAAATAATGCGTCAATGTGCGTGAATAAATGCACAGGTATCTCTAAAAAAATGTTTCTTCTAATTATTAATTATTTGTCTGAATATAGTGTGTTTCCCCAAAAATAAAATAATTTTTATGTCAATTCAGAATTCAACAATATTAGAGTCCTAACTACTACTCCCACCCGTCGGGAACCAGTGCGACCATGGCAGCACCAAAGATATTGAAATATGAAAGATGTGCTATCTGCAGTTTTTACTAGGCGGGACTGCGCTTCCAGGTGTCGCCGATATTGTTTACCAATGAAGAATGTTAACTATTTTTGATTATTAGCTCTCCATATTCTCTGTCAAAAATAAAAAAAAATACAAGTGAAAGAATTACTTCAAAACGTCAATTAGTTTCAGATTTATAGAAGTAAACGTGCGATGCGGACTCGTACTCGATGCGTGTGACGGTGTGACGTCATTTCACAACACTCGCTCAGTCCGCTCGCGCTCTCAGCAAGGTGTCGTCTTACGTTTCATTAGAAATTATAAATACTTTCAAAAATGTCCATTCCAAATACTAGGAAATCATGTGTTGTGCCGAAATGTACACATACAACCACCAATGCCCCTGACAAATTGTTTTTTATCGTTCCAAAAGACGTCCAAATGCGAAAGAAATGGATGAAAGCTATTTTTATTTATTTATTTATGTTTTAATTCCAGCTATGAAGAGATTAGATCCATTTGAAGATAAAAGTACAGTTTATTGTTGTGAAGACCATTTTGATGTAAGTACCTATACTGATAATCTTTAATGTATGTAGGTATGTACATATTATCATAATCTTTTGTAGTTTGCATTTACTTAGTACTTACGTATATACATAAAATCAGGTCAGAGGTGCAAAACCTTTGGTGTCTGAACTTTTAGGGTTACCGTTATGTTTATACATAGATATTATTATAATGTTTAAAGAACAATGCAACTGTTTTGCGTTATCCTTTGTTTTCTACACAACTTTTAATCTACACTAGATTTTACCTACTGCTCTGCTTGAGTAAAAATCTGGCTTATGAGATTTTTTCATGTTTTAGATTAAGAATGATATGGAGAACTATATTAAATATAAGATGGTTGGGGGAAGAATTAAACTAAAAAAGGGTATAGTTCCTCACAAATTCAAATGTCAACAAGAAAAGGAAGATAAACGATAAATAAAAAATAAAATAAATAAGAATTAAATAAAAAAGGTGCTGTCCCGACGTCGGTTCCTCACTGCGGTTTTCGTATGAAAAAGCTGAGGATTCGGCATCGGGAAGTACTCCATGTTTTACGAGGGCTTGATGTTAATAAAGCTAGTGGGCCTGACGGAATACCTGCCCTGGTACTGCAGAGGTGCGCTGCAGAAATAGCTCCAATTTTGACGAAGCTTTTTAAATTGTCCCTGAAGACTGGCTCTGTGCCCTCTGGTTGGAAAAAAGCGGTTATCCATCCTATTCCAAAGAAGGGTGACCGCTCCAACCCGGCCAACTACCGCCCCATAGCGATCACATCAGTTCTGTCTAAGGTGATGGAACGTGTGATCAACGACAAACTGCTCACATACCTCGAGAAGAACAAAATTATTAACGACCGTCAATACGGATTCCGGCGGAACCGCTCGTGCGGTGATCTTCTCGCGTATGTGACGCATGTTTGGGGGCGATGCCTGGAACGTTTCGGTGAGACCCAAACGGTTGCACTGGACATCTCCAAGGCCTTTGACCGGGTTTGGCACCGAGGACTTGTCAACAAACTGCATTCTTACGGACTTCCCGCATCCTTGTGTATGTGGATTGCCGACTTCTTGAGGGAGAGGTCGATTCAGACGGTAGTCGATGGTTTCACTTCTTCCTCACACTCGATAAATGCTGGCGTCCCGCAGGGATCGGTTCTGTCTCCGACTTTGTTTTTGTTGCACATCAACGACCTTTTGTCATGTGCACCAATTCACTGTTACGCGGATGACAGTACAGTTCATGATAGCTTTTTGTTTGACAAGCCCCCAAAGGGCTCACAAACTCCAACAGCTCGTAGGGCTTTGAAGCAAAGAATGGACGGTTACCTCGAGAGTGTTTTCTCTTGGGGTAAAAATAATCTTGTTGAATTTAATGTTTCAAAGACCCAATCTTGTCTGATTACGTCTAAAAGGGATCGAAATGAAAATCTAGTCTCTTTCAACGGAAGCAATCTTCCGAACAGGCCCTCCATTGATATGCTTGGTGTAACCCTAAGTGACCAGCTCAGGTATGGGGGCTCCATCGAAGCCAGAGTAAAGTTAGCCTCCCAAAAACTGGGCGTACTGTACAGGGCCCGCAGATACTTTAATAGTACACAACTGCTAACCTTGTACAAATCACAAGTACGCCCCACGGTTGAATTTGGCAGCCATCTCTGGTCTGGAGCTCCAAAATACCTGAAAAATACCCTCGACTCTGTGCAGAAACGGGCGGTCCGTTTGATAGATTCTCCCATCTTAACAGACGGATTGCAATCTTTAGAGCACAGGCGTCGGGTGGGAATGCTATCCTTGTTCTACCGGTATTACAATGGAAGATGCTCTGAAGAACTAGCATCATTGATCCCTTCGGCACCGGTGCATAGTCGGGAAACACGCCAAACGCGTGCCCAACATTTGTACACGGTTGACATTTGTCACATGAGAACGGGTCGTTTCTTCGACTCGTTCTTGTGTTCAACAGCTCGGCTGTGGAATGATTTGCCGGCCTCTGTGTTTCCTCCTTCCTACAACATGGGTCTCTTCAAGACCAATGTTCATTCCTTCCTCTCCTCAAAAAGACTCTCCACACAGCATCCCAGATGACATAGGCCCTGAGGGAAATTATTTTCCTCAGGGCCTCCTGTGTGGAGTAAATGTAAAAAAAAAAAAAAAAAAAAAAAAAAAAAAAAAAAAAAAAAAAAAAAAAAAAAAAAAAAAAAAAAAAAAAAAAAAAACCTGAAAGATCTGCAGTGCAAAAACGTAATCAAATAGAAAGTTTTGAGAAATTATTAAACGAAAACGAAACTTCGGCGTTAGAAAATCCCGAAGAGATATTCGTTGCTTGCTGTGAAGACGAAATAGTAATAGAGGATCCAATAAATGTCGGTAATAATGATCAGTGTTTAGAAATATCAAAAAAAGTAAGGGAGTGCAAGTAAAGCTGAAAGCTAAAAGTGTCCATAAATCAACTATGACTGTTAATAAATATTTTTAAAAAGAGAGGAAAATAATATTTTCACCAGATGCAGTATCAACGACACATCCTCAAACTCCTCTTCAAATGAAATGTATAACATTGATCAAAAATCAAAAAATCCTAATCAAGATTCAGATACGGAGAACTCGGAATGCGAAAAACAGTTTTTTTGAAACTTTATGCAAAAGGCTGCTCTCTTATCCATATCTAGAGAGCCGCAACTGCTGTGAGGCTTACCTAAAGAATGCAATTTTTGTATAAATATGTTATCTGAAACAACAAAATGTACTCCGCGAAATATAATGATAACTTTAAAAAAATACGCGTGTATCAACCTAATACTATTCTGGCCTTAGATTTTGGTTTGCCGACTAGTTCTGTTACTAAAACTATAAGGGTTACTGTTCCGGCTATAGCATCTGTACTTAAATCACTTGTATACTTTCCACCTTCATTCGATGTCCAGATGAATCTACTTATTCCATTTAGGAAAAATTACAATCAGGTTCAAAGCATTATCGACTGTTTTGAGATTCAAATTGAAAAGCCTGTTGATGCCGTAAAGCAAGCTCTTACAGGGTCTGATTACAAAAATTGTAGTACAATAAAATATTTATTATCAATAACACCCGATGGATTAATAAATTTCATTTCACCAGGTTATGGTGGCAGAGTAACAGATTCTTTAATTTTTGAAGATTGCGGTATTTTGCAAACTTTACCTGAAGGATCAGCAGTATTAGCCGACAGAGGTTTTAAAAATATTACGCATTTACTAAAACAAAATGGACATACTCTGATCAGACCTCCTAGCATGAGCACTAAAGTAAAACCGACCAATGAAGAAGTTAAAGAGACAAAAAAATTGCCGCGTTACGGATACACGTAGAAAGAGCCATCGGCAGACTTAGATTATAATCATCAATATGTAGGTACGATTGTTACTTTTGGAGTCGGTGTCAGTCAAGGTAGGTTTGTAACTACATACATAGTTATAGGTGAGATGTGCTTGTGTCGCACGAGCGACTTGACGAGAGGCGAGAGCGGGGCCGCGGCGGGAGGGGAGCTGTCAAGTGAGCACGCCGGGCTAGGTACCTTTGCTGACACCGACTCCAAAAATAACAATCGTACCTACGTATTGATGATTTTTTTTATTTTTTTTTTTTATTTTTTTATTTCATATATTTTTTATTAGTAACAGATATTTGGGTTTTTTTTGGCTACCACACTAGGCTAAGCCCGTGTTGTGATAGTCGTACATTTAATATTTTAACATTTCAAAAAATATTAAGAAATACTTAAAACTAAAGAGAAAAAAAAGACCATATTTTAAAGAAAAGTAAAAATGAAAATTCAAATTCAAATTTTGAAATACAAAAATTAATAATAAAAATTAAATGTTAAGAACTCAAGTGTTCTGTATAAATTAAAACATATAATTATATAAATCAAAATTAAAAACATATATAAATTTAGTGAAAAACTAAGAGAAAAAAATAACAACATTTTAAAGTAAAATAGATATACAAATGGAAATTAAAATTTTGAAATGCAAAAATTAATAATTAAAATGTAGTGTTAGAACTCATGAATTCTTTAAAGTGCATGATTAGAAAAAGTAGGTTGATTATGAAGTTGTAGAAGAATACGAAATTATTTTTTTTACTTTTTAGTGCATTTTTTGAAGTCGTTTTTTTGTTTTGTTAAAATTTTTGCTTATTTTTTTATTTTTAGTGAATCTGAAGTACACTAACTAATTTGTCTGAATATGGGTAAACCTACTAAACGTGCTGCTCATATGAGACAGACATAATTTGACCATAGCGACGTTAGGGTCAAATTAAGAGATTCGGCCGAGTTTCGTTAATTTGTCATAGATCCGATAATCAGAACCTAACTAAACTCTCATCAAATTACCCTTGAAGTACATCCTTTCCAATAAAAAAGGAGCATCATGTATGTAGTTACAAACCTACCTTGACTGACACCAACTCCAAAAGTAACAATCGTACCTACATATTGATGATTAGAAAAAGTAAGTTGATTATGAAGTTGTAGAAGAATACGAAATTATTGTTTTTATTTTTTAGTGCATTTTTTTAAGTCTTTTTTTGTTTTGTTAAAATTTTTGCTTATATTTACAGAGTTTTACTAAAACTATATCACATTAGGGTAATGTTATTTTATTAATTTGTCAAATATATTTCCTTCCAAAATATTACACATTTTTCAAAAAGATCGTACAATTTCTTTTATTTTAAACTACCTCATGCACATTAACTTTCTTTGAAGTTTCAAATCAACGTGTGCAATACAAGATAGGGCTTTTCTTTTTCCGGTCATTTGCATTTGTGTTTGTATTTGAGCATACTATTTTTGCCTAGTTTACTTTTACTATAATAAGTAATAAAAGTGTTTTCCTTGGCTGGACACTTTACTTCTATAACGCAGTCATTAGTAAGCCCGTCAGGTGAGGCACCAATCATAGGCCACTCATTCTTTAAAAAAGATCAGATTCCTCTATCATTATATTTTTTACCTTCGCGACTTCACTTATGACATCTTTTTCTAATATTTTTCCTCTTTTGATAGCAGCAGTTTCTTTAAAAGTTGTGGCACCAAATATTTGTTCAACCAAAGAGCCATCTTTTGTTGTACACCGAGCAGCTTCGTGCATTTTTGAAGCTGTTATACGTCCGTAGCGCATCTCAAACCACAAATTTGAATCTGATTGAGCTATTGTATCATTTTTTACTTAAAAACATCTTGATTCCGTCATTTCGTTCTTATAATATGTTATAAAACTTTCGACGTCAAGATCCACAAAAGATGTTTTGAAATGATTAATTAAGTAATCAATAGACATCTTTTCAACATCTTTTTTTTCACGTATACTATAATGTGAGAGAGAGAGCTCCTTATTTGAAGCTCTCTAAGTTTTAATGCTACCATGTCAAAATAAATATTTCCTTCCTGACCGGGTTCATGACGTGTTATACCACTTGTACCAAAGTCTTTAGCTTTAATCATTTTCATTGTGGTACCGATACCTGATAGCTTAGATTTTTTCCAATAACACTTGATAGCAGTCGTTGAAAGTTCCTCGCTTCGACGATGTAGTCACATTAAAAATGAAATAGTATGTTTACAGCCACCTCTGCTGGCGGCACAATCTTCGCAAGTTACGTTTAAAACTTCTTGGTCCTTTTCATTGCATTCTAAACTGCAACGATAAGGTGTGGTACGTACGCGATGTTCTGGCGTAATTCTACAATTGACCGTACACACAACACTTACTCTTTTTACTTGTACGTAACCAATAGCATCATCTCCATAGCTGTCTCTTGCCGATCTAGAATAAGATACAAATAAAAATAAATAACACGGCCTTACGTAGGTATTTTATTAATAAGACAAATCAAATTAAAAAAGGTTTATTACATATGTTCAACCCACTACATTTGCAATATATCAATGTATGTATTTAGTAAAATTTACTAAGAAGAGGTATGTACCTACCTATATTCACATATATACATTCGTATCAACAGATATAATACTTTAACATACATTTGTTGTCTATAACGTAAAGCTTAAAAGGTTTAGTATTTCTGCCTATTTGAGTTGCAAAATGACATTTGTTGGGTATTTTGTTTGAATAAAACAATTTAAAACAGATAAATTATTTTCTAAATAGCAAGAAAAGTTAACTTACCTTTGCAGTTTTGTTCCTCGCATTTCGGCGGCAACGAAATCACTATTTGTTGATAAATAGTGGGCAACCATTAGTGCATCTATTTTAGGCAGATAATCCGATTGCCCTTTTTCGAATCCTTCATCCATTTCATTAATCAAATATTAACACCATAAACTATAAACTAATTACCACTATCAACGTAATGCGCGGATGAAAACAAAACAAAATACTGCGCAAGCTCCTTAGCCACTGATCTACTGTCACCGCTGGCGACTTGTTGAGCTTTGTAAAATGACGTCACATGCGGTCACGTGACTTAACGGGACTCGATATTTATCACAAGTTTAAACGCCTGTAAAATTAAAACTAATAGGTATTTTTAACTACAACAAAAACTAGTGTATTTGTGTACATACAAGCTTTACTGTAACTTTCAAGCGAATTGGCATACATTTAAGAATGTTAATAGGTATGTTAAAAAATAAACTAAATGAACGAATAATTAATGAATAAACCAAACGAACGTTAAACCAAATAATGACAGAATTTTTTCCGTATTCAAACTATATTTTTAACCAATACTAATTCACACCTTAAAAAAATCAACGAAATCAACAAATTCTTTTCGTATGCAAACTACCCTGATTAGGTCGTAGTCCAACGACAGTTGCGCGGACTTCATAGCATATCTCTTTTGTATTTGAATATATTTGAACAGCACCAATCGTTGTATGTTGTGGCGCTAAATATATTTTGGAAGGGAAAGAAACGGGGAAAAGGAAGGCGGGGAGACCTTCTCAATCTAAATTTTGATGGTTAGACCCCCCTCAAAACATTACTAAGTCTAATGTCGCCTTACCAGTAGAGCTCTATGTCTTCCCAACTGTGCAGTGCTACAAGTGCTGCAGATTTGGATACAATAACACCCTATGCAGATCAGAACCTCGATGCTTAAAGTGCAGTTTATCTCGTAGTCGCGAATGTTTAAGCTGCTCCGGAAATCACAGTTCAAGACAAAGCAATATTAAACGTACAATGGCCGAGAAGAGCTTTCTTATGCGGAAGCATCAAGAATGTTTAACGAATACATACAGAATCAGAAATAAGTTCCAAAAATTCTAACAATTCCACTCCTTCTCAAACTTCTTCTTCGTCATTTAGAAATACTGTTGAAAAGGCCGCGAAACCGAGAGTAGGTACTCACAAAAAATAGTGCTTATCACGAATTCATTCTGTGGTTCCTCAATGCACAACTTCCTTCCAGTTCAGATTTCAATGCATACCCAAAATCTTCTAGTAAAGAAAACAAATCAATAAAGACCTCAACTCTTCACTAATCATCTCACTTTTCCATATTCTACAAACTGTAAATAATAATAATTCTTTATCCCAGGATGTGGGGAGGATAATAGTAATCCAATATCTAATATATAAAATTCTCGTGTCACGGTGTTTGTTACCATACTCCTCCGAAACGGCTGGACCAATTTTGATGAAATTTTGTGTGCTTATCTGGTAGGTCTGAGAATCGACCAACATCTATTTTTCATACCCCTAAAAGTAAAGGATGTTCCACTCCGAAGAAAATTATTTTCACCATACATTTTGTATGGAACGAATTCTCCTATTTTGAAAGAACTGCAGCAATATTGTAAGGGGTATAATATTGAACTGTGAACCGGGGGAGGTGGGAGGGGGGGGGGGGTTGGGGGGAGGGGGGAGTGGGGAAAGGAACTCAGGAAGGGGGAAGGGGAGAAGGGGAGTGGGGAGAGGGAGAGGGAACGCGAGAGGGGAAAGGATACGTAGGGAGAAACAATTTAGATCAAGGTATGGTATACGCGGGGAGAAACAATTTAGATCAATTCAGCTAATAAGTTGACAACAGTTTTTGATTCTGAGGCGGTACGAAGTTCGCCGGATCAGCTAGTAGTTATATATATTTATATATTTACAAAGTAAAGAAACAAGAACATAAACAGAAAAAAAAAATTAAAAAATGATAACAAAAATAAATAATCCATTATGCAGGGCGTGGTCTTGAGTGAGCTCGGGCCCAATGCTCACTCAGTAGTGACGCTTGGTGCTAGAATGCTGCGGTCACCACTGTGTTATCGGAGGCTCTCTCATTAGGCTGGCGAATCCATGGAGTCCTAATTCCGTAAACATTGTTGATGCGCTGCTGTACCTTCTGTATCCAAATGTGATTCTGCATTATTATATTGGATCCGGAGATGTTTCTTCGAGCTTACTCGGTATTGACACCATAACAGGCTAGTGCAGAATGCATTAAAAATTTTTTTTTTTACATTATTGCTGCATCGGAAGAATCTTTGGGCAATCATATTTGAAACCCCAGGAGATCCTAAGATCCCAAGATCCTAACTCTGGACTTTCTTACAGACCTACAGCTTTGTAATCTTCCTAAGTTAAAATAGCTGAAAACACGGTCAAAAGACGACTAGACTGGTATGTAGAAAATAAGAAAATTCTTTCCAGCCCTCAGTTTGGATTTCATCAAAGACAAAGTTCGATCGAAAGCGTGTCCATCCTGACTTTTGATAGCCAGTTAGCCCTAGCTGGTATGGAAGATATTTAGAATGACAGCAATCATCTATTTTATCATTTTTATCAAACAATTAGAACTAAAATAAACGGGATATTTCTCTTTTGAAAAATTCGCCATTTATTTCTCATTTTCCACTAATAGTTGAAAATATAAATATTTTTTTTATTATTGTCATTGATTATAAACTACTATTAATTATTAGTATTGGAACATCCTGTGGTTGCGCAGTGAATGGGAAAGGCCCATACATATATAAATAGATAAACGACTCAACTATTCTGTTATCAAAAGAGTTGAACTACAATAGTGGTGACAGGAACTTCATTATTTAAAAAAAAAGGTTTACAATGCGTTTCATCAGTGGTGTGGTTCTTCTGCTTCTCTTCGTGGAATTTGGTGCTACCTGTCCACGCGGTGCTCCATATCAGTACCCCTGTCGACATGGATATACTCTGAGGGATCTGTTGGAAAACAGGAGCTGCAGAGAGGATATTCAAGCCCACCGTAACCCTCGTTTTGGTTATGGCTTTCAAGCCTCCAAGGACGTCAGAGCTTCAGCCTATTCCGATTTTCCTCACTTCAATTTGTTTCACATCATCGGAACTCCACAATATTCACCCAGTTGCCCAAAAGGATATACATATATTTTCCCTTTACATGAATGCAGAGTGGTTATTCCCTGACATTTTGTTTATGAAACGTTATAATGGTTATTATGAATTATTTATTGTGCACTGAAGTAATTCCATTAATACATTTGCCGTGAAAATCTTAAATATTTGGTCCTTACATATGAAATTGGCGTTTTGTCGTACTGGCAACTTTGATCTCAAATATATTCTCTTTGGTTAGGAATTCCAAACTCAAATTTAAATAGCTATTTACTCATGTATTTGTGTTTCAAAAATTATAATTTATTTGTTTTTTCCTTAATTGTTTTTTTTCTTTGCGTCACTTTGTGTACAAAATGGAAAACTTGAAATATCGTGTTTTTTACGAGTACGAGTTCCACCGTGACACCAGTGCTGCAGAAACGGCTCGAAGGATTAACGATGTGTATGGCGAAGGTGCCGCAAAAGAAAACACAGTTGTGTTTTTTTTTTTGTGTCGTTTACTACAGCTTTCTTAAATCTGGCCAGACGATTACGGCAGATGTCTATTGTCAGCAACTGCAAACCATGATTGCTGCTAAACAACCGAGGCTGGTTAAGCGCTCTAGGCCACTGCTGCTTCGACAACGCTAGACCACACACTGCACATCAGACGGCTATCAAATTAGAAGAACTTCAATTGGACATCCACCGTACTCTCCGGACCTTGCCCCAACAGATTACCATTTTTTTCGAAATTTGGATAATTTCTTGCAAGGGAAACAATTCAACTCCGATGGGGCAGTCCAAACCGCCTTCAAAGATTTTATTAATTCCCGTCCGAATGGTTTTTTTAGTCAAGGGAACGATGAACTACCTATGAGATGGCAAAAGTGCATAGATAGCAATGGTACATACTTTGATTAAATAAATATATTTTATTTTAAAAAAATCGACTTTATGTTCCTCCCATACAAAACGCCAATTTCATATGTAAGGACCTAATAATATGTAAGCATCGTAATGGTTAAATAATAGGTATTTTTTTAAATTTAATAATATTTTTTAAATTTTAATCAATTTTGGTCGTACTAAAATCTTATTCTTCTTTTATTTAGAGAAAAAAAAATATTTCCCATAGATTTCATTTTTCTTTAAATCTTTAAGTCGCTCCCGCTGTCCGTACGCTTAGATCTTTTAAACTACGCAACGGATTTTCATGTGGTTTTTACCAGTAGATAGAGTGATTCATGAGGAAGGTTAAGATTTATAATTTGTCAAGGTTTTGAGTAAATTGGTTAAAATATATCATCTGTATAGGGAGCGGGCTTGTGAACGGGTGATGTCGAATTGATATGTATGCAAATTAACAGATGGCGTTGGTTATAAAGATTGGTATGGCGTTGTCAGTAGATGGCGTTGTGTTTCCTTACCTGCTGCAACGTGTGGTCGGGTCTGTTGGTAAATTATAAGTTACACGTAGGTGTTCTGTAAATTGTGTAATTACTAACATAGAGTCTGTCAAATAAGAGTAGTAAATATAAAAAAAGAATGATGAATACTTGGAGCAGGTGGATGAGTTTGTGTATCTGGGTAATGTGTTTACGAGAGATGGGAAGGCTGATAGAGATATTGAAAGAAGGGTGAATGCCGGTAACTCTATTAATGGTGGACTGAATGCCGTTGGCGCTAAAAAAAAACTGTTAAAATAAGCGAAGCTAGCAGTCCACAATGGAGTCCTGGTACCTACCCTGATGTATGGCAGTAAGGCATGGAACTGGCAGAGAAAGGATGAAAGTAAGCTGAATGCTGTTGAAATGAGATCCCTGAGACGTATGTGTGGTAAAACAATGTATGATCGTGTGAGAAATGTGGATATCCGCAAAGAATGTAAGGCTGATGTAAGCATAATGAGTAAGATTAAGAAAGGGACCCTCAGATGGTTTGGGCATGTAGAGCGAATGAACGAAGAAAGTAGTGTAAGAAGAATATACGACGCGAATGTGAATGGTAGAAGAAGTCGGGGACGCCCGAGGGAGACATGGCACGATCAAGTGAACCAAATACTTGAGTCGGGCCATGTCAAAAGTCAGAATAATAGAAGAGAATATATGAATGTGAGTGAGGCAAAGAGTGTGTACCAAGACCGAGTTGTTTGGCGGTCCGTCCTCTCTGCCTACCCCTGCGGAGAAACGGCATGATGGTTAGTTAGTTAGTTAGTTAAATATAAAAAAAGGAACTACAAAATTTGTAGACTGGCAACATCAATTTACCTGTCAAATATTATTTTAAAGTGCAATGACATTGAAAAGGCAGAACACTGTATACACATTTAAAACTACAATTTTTTGTTCTTAAAAAAATTAATTCGAAGAAGCTCTGTTGTTAAGGTACCTAGTTAATGACATAAATTTGATTAAATTGTGTTTTACAAAGTGATTGGCTTTCATTTAATTTAATGTAAACTGACATGATCTAAATCTAAAGCCTGGACAACGCCAGTAGGTACGTAAGCGAATATTAAATAAATGTCTGCAATTTCTAATACGTGCTTTAGAAATAACACAAAATTGCAAAGATATAATAATAATATCCCTATATGCAATTCTAATTTTGAGATCACACATACAAAAAATATTTTTTTCACTTTTATGCCTTTTTAATTTTTATTAAAAATGTAGGTTTTACTGCTTTAGATTACCACCACGATTACGTTTTTAGTATTGCCATTTGAGCAAAGTGGCGCCCTCCTCTGTTTTCTACTCTAATTTGACAAACTGTACTAGTTTATTTCTTTGATATCTGCAATTGAAAAACATACTCTTATTGTAATGCATTATCTTTACTTAAATTTATCTGTATACCTACCTTTCATATGACGTTCACTTGTTATCTTTTTTTATTTAAAAACTACCTCTCTGTTTTATAAACTCGTCATGTAAAAGCCCACCAGGTCGTTGGAAATTAATAAATAAATATCTTATAGTGATCTATGTATTACGTTTGTATGTTTTCATTGGATTTTGAATACGTGTATAAAATATAAAAATGGCTTGATGTCCTGTTGTATTATTAAGAATGTGTTGTTTGAAAAAATTTTAACAATTCATCAAATATTTGAAGTTGATTTTTACTTTCTGAGAAATTTCAATTCAAGTTTTGTGATTATTTTAGTTTTATGAAGCAACTGGCCTTTAAGAGGGCATTACCAGAGAAAACCGGAAATACGTCATTTTCAAAAAAGTTTTTAGACGTATTGATTTTTTTCCACAAAAAATTATAAATGGATTTCGAAAGATTGTTCTTTTATCTAGCATTCATATGTAATAAATTTTGAGAAAATTTTTAAATTTTTAGTATAATAAGGTTATTCCATAGGTCGTTGGCAGATTTGTTCAATTTTCAAAAAAGTTTTTGTATTATACCACACCCATTTCAAATAATAAAATCATGCAGTAAAATAAATCAATACATTATCTAGCAAACAAATGTTTTAGAATTTTAATTTTAGTTTCAATAAAATCATTAAAAAATATGTACGTACATGTGTTTCTTGGCGAAAATTGGTCCGTTTGTGTATTTATTTGCGCACTTACAAACTAATATATTTCAAATTTTTTTAACATTCTTAATAAATTTAGACATTATTGAAAAATGATAAATACTTATAATCAAAAAATAACTACAAAAAGTACATTATTTTAATAGTTTTATCATCACGCCTTTCAGCATTTTTGGATGAAGGTATAAATTAAAGAATAATGAAATAATTTTACTTTGTATAAACCACGTATTTGTTGTGCAAATCCGACCGGTTTCGGAACAAACGTTCTTTCGTCAGGGAAAGCTTATACTAATTTGACAGTTTCGAACAATGTTCGAACAATTTGACATAGAAATCGGTTTTGCACTTTCTCAATCCTATCTATGTGACATGTATACTTGGGGTTCCAGATTTGAGAGGCGTACTCCAAAGAACTGCGTACCTACGTTCGCAAAATAAAGCATTTTCACGGTTTCTACTTTTTTCAAATCTTTGCAGGTTCTAAGTACAAAGCCTAGTATCTTGGAAGCCTTTGATACCATGGATTCAATGTGGCGATCAAATAGTAGTTTCGGGTCTAACACTATTCCCAAGTCCTTGACTTCCGTCATTTTTGTTATTACTGTACCGTTAAGTGCATAAATAAAAGAAATTGGTTTTTTATTGCGGGTGAAACTAATGGCGCCGCATTTTTAAACATTTATTTGAAGGTTGTGCTGTGCACAATAAATATTAAGACGATTAAGATCTTCTTGTATGCGGGTACAGTCGTTGGTGCACGTGACAGGGGAAAATATTTTCATGTCGTCTGCATATAACAAAGTCCTGGAGTGGTGAAAACATTTTCCAATGTCATTAATATATATGTTGAAGAGTAATTGTCCCAATAGTGATCCTTGGGGTACTCCCGACGGTACGGTTACCCAATCTGACTTATAGCCACCCACAACTACTGCTTAGCTGCGATTTGCTATATAGGACGAGAGCCACCTGAGAAGGTCCCCGTGTACGCCAATTTGTGAGAGTTTGATCAATAATACATCATGAATTACTAAATCAAAAGCTTTGCTGTAGTCTGTATATATTGCATCTACCTGTATGCGCTGGTCCATATTGTCTTGTAATAATTCGGTGAACGTCGTTAAGTTCGTGGTTGTAGATTTTCCCCTCAAAAAGCCATGTTGGTTGATATTCAGTGACGATCTCAGGGCCGGAAACATCTGGTTGTATACAATTTTTTCGAAAACTAATTGAAAATACAGAGCTTTGATATTGGTCTATAATTTTCGACGTCAGATTTTTGGCCGTTTTTGAAGATGGGAGTTATAAAGGCTGTTTTCCAGGTGTTTGGCACTATTTCCTCTTTAAGGGAGCGACTAAAAATTATGGATAGTGGTTTAGACAGGCTGCGCGCACATTTGATTATGAAGAAAGGGGGAATTTTATCTGGGCCTGCACCTTTTTTGGGATCTAGATCTTCAAGGTGTTTCTGTACATGATGCTGATCAACGTCAATATTATGAATGCTAGCAACACAGGGCTCATTGGGGTTGTCCGGTAGAATCTGGGTGCTTTGAGCATTATTGTTGTAGACAGAAAGGAAGTATTTAGAGAATAAGTTGCAGATGTCAGACCCATTTTCAGCTTTTTCAGCTTTGAGTGTCATGATATTTGGAACACCGTAGGGTTTGGACTTGGATTTAATGTAATTCCATACTTTTTTTGGGTCGGAGAATATGTCATGTTCGATTTGAGTTAGGTATTTATTGTGGCATTCCCAATTAAGTTTTTCGTGACGCGATCTTAGTAGAGAGAAAGAGGCATAGTCAGAGGAGTTTTTGTACCGCAAATTGTTGTTTTTTTTCGCCTACAAAAGCAGATAAAATCCAGACTGTTGTCCAGAAACATAAAGATATTAGTGTACAAAACACTTAATAGACCAGTCTTCATGTATGCAGCTGAGATATAGGTACTAAGAGGAATGAGCGAACACTGGAAGTTTTTGTAAGGAAAATTTTGAGGCGTATCTTCGGACCGGTTATAGGTAATGGATTTTGGTGCAGACGTTACAACAATGAGCTCTATACTCTGTTTAAGCAGCTGCACGTCACAAAATTTATAAAACTGGAAAGACTTCGGTGGTTGGGTCATGTGGAGAGATTGAGCGAGCATTCAGTACCCAAAGTCCCTCCTGAACTCAAGACCGATAGGGAAAAGGAGCCTGGGAAGTCCAAGATGAAGATGGAGCGACAATGTCCTCAAATACATATCTACCTTGGAGCTTCTAAACTTGAGAGAGCTGGGACAAAACCGAGATGATTGGAGGAAGACTCTTGAGGAGGCCAAGACCCACCAGGGGTTGTAGAGCCAAGAGTGATGATGAATCACAATTTATTACGACTGACCAGTTTCACTTAACACAAGCATCTTCAACAAAATTAAAGTAATCAAAAATGTAAAGTGGGTGCTTATAAATACATTCATACGGAATGAGACAAAACATAAACAGTTTAATTTTGTATCCTGATGATGCTTGTGTGAAGCGAAACCGGTCGGCCTTAATAAGTAACATATATTTCAATGTTATAAAAAAATATTTAATTCATATATTTATTAAATAAAATTGTTTATATAACCAGTGGGATACATTCAGTAGTTGCACCCACAATAAAATGAAGATTCAGAGTTCTTATAAACGCTGGACCCCGAAAGACCCATGCTAAGTCCAGTATTAGTTCAGAAGAAATTAAAGCCAATTAGATAAAGTACCTTGTACGGGGCTTTAACTTATTAACCAATGAATCCAGATATTATTTGGAGTAAAAAAAACGTAACAAAAGTTTTTGATCTTTTCATTAATTTTTTTTTTTCTAAATTGTGCGGAGAGATTATTCCCGACTACTTTTATTAAATCAAAGTATCGTTAAATAACCAAAAAATGAATTCATCTTTTAGTCCTATTCTAGACGTATTTCCAATAAACCGCTCTGTTCTTCCCGGAAATCCCGCAATTACCCCGTCCACTGTGCTCACCTCTCTCTCTTAACACTTAAAAATTGTGTATATATTTATGTCTGTCAATATTAGATAAAGTAGGTTAGCTCTTATATTCTCCTGACGAAGGAAGGGTTCTTTCGCGACCTTACCGGTCGAATAAAATAATCCAGTGTGAATAATATAAAAGTGGTCTGTAATAAATAAATGTGTTCTTAGTATTTTTCTTTAAAAAAATATATTCAGGCTCTAAAATAGAAGAATGGAATTGGAATGAAATTCCATTAATAGTCAACTGCTCGGCTATTGAATGATTTGCAGGCTTCTGTGTTTCTTAGTACTGGGCGTTGACGATAATTTCATCCAACGCCAACGTCGTTATCGTTGGCGATTTTCAACTGTTGAAAATAACGTCAACGTTGACGCAACTATATTTTAAATTGGAAATTGTTGATTTGTATGAGAGTACACGCTTACAAACATTACATTTTGCAGTTTTTGTCTTTTTTATCAGATTGGAAATAATTCCACAAATCACTCCGATTATTGTTCGCCATTGATATCTATTTAGGAAAGCACTTCAACTGTTTAATATTTATAACCAGTTCAAAATTCAATCACACTACGACACTAACACTAATAATTATTCTTCACTTAGAAATTAGTTTAATAATCAAATTTATATCAAACACTTGTGTATTTTTGTTTTGAAAAGTTTTATTTTTCGATGTACATCTTTTGAAAAATTCGCCATTTATTTCTCATTTTCCACTAATAGTTGAAAATATAAATATTTTTTTTATTATTGTCATTGATTATAAACTACTATTAATTATTAGTATTGGAACATCCTGTGGTTGCGCAGTGAATGGGAAAGGCCCATACATATATAAATAGATAAACGACTCAACTATTCTGTTATCAAAAGAGTTGAACTACAATAGTGGTGACAGGAACTTCATTATTTAAAAAAAAAGGTTTACAATGCGTTTCATCAGTGGTGTGGTTCTTCTGCTTCTCTTCGTGGAATTTGGTGCTACCTGTCCACGCGGTGCTCCATATCAGTACCCCTGTCGACATGGATATACTCTGAGGGATCTGTTGGAAAACAGGAGCTGCAGAGAGGATATTCAAGCCCACCGTAACCCTCGTTTTGGTTATGGCTTTCAAGCCTCCAAGGACGTCAGAGCTTCAGCCTATTCCGATTTTCCTCACTTCAATTTGTTTCACATCATCGGAACTCCACAATATTCACCCAGTTGCCCAAAAGGATATACATATATTTTCCCTTTACATGAATGCAGAGTGGTTATTCCCTGACATTTTGTTTATGAAACGTTATAATGGTTATTATGAATTATTTATTGTGCACTGAAGTAATTCCATTAATACATTTGCCGTGAAAATCTTAAATATTTGGTCCTTACATATGAAATTGGCGTTTTGTCGTACTGGCAACTTTGATCTCAAATATATTCTCTTTGGTTAGGAATTCCAAACTCAAATTTAAATAGCTATTTACTCATGTATTTGTGTTTCAAAAATTATAATTTATTTGTTTTTTCCTTAATTGTTTTTTTTCTTTGCGTCACTTTGTGTACAAAATGGAAAACTTGAAATATCGTGTTTTTTACGAGTACGAGTTCCACCGTGACACCAGTGCTGCAGAAACGGCTCGAAGGATTAACGATGTGTATGGCGAAGGTGCCGCAAAAGAAAACACAGTTGTGTTTTTTTTTTTGTGTCGTTTACTACAGCTTTCTTAAATCTGGCCAGACGATTACGGCAGATGTCTATTGTCAGCAACTGCAAACCATGATTGCTGCTAAACAACCGAGGCTGGTTAAGCGCTCTAGGCCACTGCTGCTTCGACAACGCTAGACCACACACTGCACATCAGACGGCTATCAAATTAGAAGAACTTCAATTGGACATCCACCGTACTCTCCGGACCTTGCCCCAACAGATTACCATTTTTTTCGAAATTTGGATAATTTCTTGCAAGGGAAACAATTCAACTCCGATGGGGCAGTCCAAACCGCCTTCAAAGATTTTATTAATTCCCGTCCGAATGGTTTTTTTAGTCAAGGGAACGATGAACTACCTATGAGATGGCAAAAGTGCATAGATAGCAATGGTACATACTTTGATTAAATAAATATATTTTATTTTAAAAAAATCGACTTTATGTTCCTCCCATACAAAACGCCAATTTCATATGTAAGGACCTAATAATATGTAAGCATCGTAATGGTTAAATAATAGGTATTTTTTTAAATTTAATAATATTTTTTAAATTTTAATCAATTTTGGTCGTACTAAAATCTTATTCTTCTTTTATTTAGAGAAAAAAAAATATTTCCCATAGATTTCATTTTTCTTTAAATCTTTAAGTCGCTCCCGCTGTCCGTACGCTTAGATCTTTTAAACTACGCAACGGATTTTCATGTGGTTTTTACCAGTAGATAGAGTGATTCATGAGGAAGGTTAAGATTTATAATTTGTCAAGGTTTTGAGTAAATTGGTTAAAATATATCATCTGTATAGGGAGCGGGCTTGTGAACGGGTGATGTCGAATTGATATGTATGCAAATTAACAGATGGCGTTGGTTATAAAGATTGGTATGGCGTTGTCAGTAGATGGCGTTGTGTTTCCTTACCTGCTGCAACGTGTGGTCGGGTCTGTTGGTAAATTATAAGTTACACGTAGGTGTTCTGTAAATTGTGTAATTACTAACATAGAGTCTGTCAAATAAGAGTAGTAAATATAAAAAAAGAATGATGAATACTTGGAGCAGGTGGATGAGTTTGTGTATCTGGGTAATGTGTTTACGAGAGATGGGAAGGCTGATAGAGATATTGAAAGAAGGGTGAATGCCGGTAACTCTATTAATGGTGGACTGAATGCCGTTGGCGCTAAAAAAAAAACTGTTAAAATAAGCGAAGCTAGCAGTCCACAATGGAGTCCTGGTACCTACCCTGATGTATGGCAGTAAGGCATGGAACTGGCAGAGAAAGGATGAAAGTAAGCTGAATGCTGTTGAAATGAGATCCCTGAGACGTATGTGTGGTAAAACAATGTATGATCGTGTGAGAAATGTGGATATCCGCAAAGAATGTAAGGCTGATGTAAGCATAATGAGTAAGATTAAGAAAGGGACCCTCAGATGGTTTGGGCATGTAGAGCGAATGAACGAAGAAAGTAGTGTAAGAAGAATATACGACGCGAATGTGAATGGTAGAAGAAGTCGGGGACGCCCGAGGGAGACATGGCACGATCAAGTGAACCAAATACTTGAGTCGGGCCATGTCAAAAGTCAGAATAATAGAAGAGAATATATGAATGTGAGTGAGGCAAAGAGTGTGTACCAAGACCGAGTTGTTTGGCGGTCCGTCCTCTCTGCCTACCCCTGCGGAGAAACGGCATGATGGTTAGTTAGTTAGTTAGTTAAATATAAAAAAAGGAACTACAAAATTTGTAGACTGGCAACATCAATTTACCTGTCAAATATTATTTTAAAGTGCAATGACATTGAAAAGGCAGAACACTGTATACACATTTAAAACTACAATTTTTTGTTCTTAAAAAAATTAATTCGAAGAAGCTCTGTTGTTAAGGTACCTAGTTAATGACATAAATTTGATTAAATTGTGTTTTACAAAGTGATTGGCTTTCATTTAATTTAATGTAAACTGACATGATCTAAATCTAAAGCCTGGACAACGCCAGTAGGTACGTAAGCGAATATTAAATAAATGTCTGCAATTTCTAATACGTGCTTTAGAAATAACACAAAATTGCAAAGATATAATAATAATATCCCTATATGCAATTCTAATTTTGAGATCACACATACAAAAAATATTTTTTTCACTTTTATGCCTTTTTAATTTTTATTAAAAATGTAGGTTTTACTGCTTTAGATTACCACCACGATTACGTTTTTAGTATTGCCATTTGAGCAAAGTGGCGCCCTCCTCTGTTTTCTACTCTAATTTGACAAACTGTACTAGTTTATTTCTTTGATATCTGCAATTGAAAAACATACTCTTATTGTAATGCATTATCTTTACTTAAATTTATCTGTATACCTACCTTTCATATGACGTTCACTTGTTATCTTTTTTTATTTAAAAACTACCTCTCTGTTTTATAAACTCGTCATGTAAAAGCCCACCAGGTCGTTGGAAATTAATAAATAAATATCTTATAGTGATCTATGTATTACGTTTGTATGTTTTCATTGGATTTTGAATACGTGTATAAAATATAAAAATGGCTTGATGTCCTGTTGTATTATTAAGAATGTGTTGTTTGAAAAAATTTTAACAATTCATCAAATATTTGAAGTTGATTTTTACTTTCTGAGAAATTTCAATTCAAGTTTTGTGATTATTTTAGTTTTATGAAGCAACTGGCCTTTAAGAGGGCATTACCAGAGAAAACCGGAAATACGTCATTTTCAAAAAAGTTTTTAGACGTATTGATTTTTTTCCACAAAAAATTATAAATGGATTTCGAAAGATTGTTCTTTTATCTAGCATTCATATGTAATAAATTTTGAGAAAATTTTTAAATTTTTAGTATAATAAGGTTATTCCATAGGTCGTTGGCAGATTTGTTCAATTTTCAAAAAAGTTTTTGTATTATACCACACCCATTTCAAATAATAAAATCATGCAGTAAAATAAATCAATACATTATCTAGCAAACAAATGTTTTAGAATTTTAATTTTAGTTTCAATAAAATCATTAAAAAATATGTACGTACATGTGTTTCTTGGCGAAAATTGGTCCGTTTGTGTATTTATTTGCGCACTTACAAACTAATATATTTCAAATTTTTTTAACATTCTTAATAAATTTAGACATTATTGAAAAATGATAAATACTTATAATCAAAAAATAACTACAAAAAGTACATTATTTTAATAGTTTTATCATCACGCCTTTCAGCATTTTTGGATGAAGGTATAAATTAAAGAATAATGAAATAATTTTACTTTGTATAAACCACGTATTTGTTGTGCAAATCCGACCGGTTTCGGAACAAACGTTCTTTCGTCAGGGAAAGCTTATACTAATTTGACAGTTTCGAACAATGTTCGAACAATTTGACATAGAAATCGGTTTTGCACTTTCTCAATCCTATCTATGTGACATGTATACTTGGGGTTCCAGATTTGAGAGGCGTACTCCAAAGAACTGCGTACCTACGTTCGCAAAATAAAGCATTTTCACGGTTTCTACTTTTTTCAAATCTTTGCAGGTTCTAAGTACAAAGCCTAGTATCTTGGAAGCCTTTGATACCATGGATTCAATGTGGCGATCAAATAGTAGTTTCGGGTCTAACACTATTCCCAAGTCCTTGACTTCCGTCATTTTTGTTATTACTGTACCGTTAAGTGCATAAATAAAAGAAATTGGTTTTTTATTGCGGGTGAAACTAATGGCGCCGCATTTTTAAACATTTATTTGAAGGTTGTGCTGTGCACAATAAATATTAAGACGATTAAGATCTTCTTGTATGCGGGTACAGTCGTTGGTGCACGTGACAGGGGAAAATATTTTCATGTCGTCTGCATATAACAAAGTCCTGGAGTGGTGAAAACATTTTCCAATGTCATTAATATATATGTTGAAGAGTAATTGTCCCAATAGTGATCCTTGGGGTACTCCCGACGGTACGGTTACCCAATCTGACTTATAGCCACCCACAACTACTGCTTAGCTGCGATTTGCTATATAGGACGAGAGCCACCTGAGAAGGTCCCCGTGTACGCCAATTTGTGAGAGTTTGATCAATAATACATCATGAATTACTAAATCAAAAGCTTTGCTGTAGTCTGTATATATTGCATCTACCTGTATGCGCTGGTCCATATTGTCTTGTAATAATTCGGTGAACGTCGTTAAGTTCGTGGTTGTAGATTTTCCCCTCAAAAAGCCATGTTGGTTGATATTCAGTGACGATCTCAGGGCCGGAAACATCTGGTTGTATACAATTTTTTCGAAAACTAATTGAAAATACAGAGCTTTGATATTGGTCTATAATTTTCGACGTCAGATTTTTGGCCGTTTTTGAAGATGGGAGTTATAAAGGCTGTTTTCCAGGTGTTTGGCACTATTTCCTCTTTAAGGGAGCGACTAAAAATTATGGATAGTGGTTTAGACAGGCTGCGCGCACATTTGATTATGAAGAAAGGGGGAATTTTATCTGGGCCTGCACCTTTTTTGGGATCTAGATCTTCAAGGTGTTTCTGTACATGATGCTGATCAACGTCAATATTATGAATGCTAGCAACACAGGGCTCATTGGGGTTGTCCGGTAGAATCTGGGTGCTTTGAGCATTATTGTTGTAGACAGAAAGGAAGTATTTAGAGAATAAGTTGCAGATGTCAGACCCATTTTCAGCTTTTTCAGCTTTGAGTGTCATGATATTTGGAACACCGTAGGGTTTGGACTTGGATTTAATGTAATTCCATACTTTTTTTGGGTCGGAGAATATGTCATGTTCGATTTGAGTTAGGTATTTATTGTGGCATTCCCAATTAAGTTTTTCGTGACGCGATCTTAGTAGAGAGAAAGAGGCATAGTCAGAGGAGTTTTTGTACCGCAAATTGTTGTTTTTTTTCGCCTACAAAAGCAGATAAAATCCAGACTGTTGTCCAGAAACATAAAGATATTAGTGTACAAAACACTTAATAGACCAGTCTTCATGTATGCAGCTGAGATATAGGTACTAAGAGGAATGAGCGAACACTGGAAGTTTTTGTAAGGAAAATTTTGAGGCGTATCTTCGGACCGGTTATAGGTAATGGATTTTGGTGCAGACGTTACAACAATGAGCTCTATACTCTGTTTAAGCAGCTGCACGTCACAAAATTTATAAAACTGGAAAGACTTCGGTGGTTGGGTCATGTGGAGAGATTGAGCGAGCATTCAGTACCCAAAGTCCCTCCTGAACTCAAGACCGATAGGGAAAAGGAGCCTGGGAAGTCCAAGATGAAGATGGAGCGACAATGTCCTCAAATACATATCTACCTTGGAGCTTCTAAACTTGAGAGAGCTGGGACAAAACCGAGATGATTGGAGGAAGACTCTTGAGGAGGCCAAGACCCACCAGGGGTTGTAGAGCCAAGAGTGATGATGAATCACAATTTATTACGACTGACCAGTTTCACTTAACACAAGCATCTTCAACAAAATTAAAGTAATCAAAAATGTAAAGTGGGTGCTTATAAATACATTCATACGGAATGAGACAAAACATAAACAGTTTAATTTTGTATCCTGATGATGCTTGTGTGAAGCGAAACCGGTCGGCCTTAATAAGTAACATATATTTCAATGTTATAAAAAAATATTTAATTCATATATTTATTAAATAAAATTGTTTATATAACCAGTGGGATACATTCAGTAGTTGCACCCACAATAAAATGAAGATTCAGAGTTCTTATAAACGCTGGACCCCGAAAGACCCATGCTAAGTCCAGTATTAGTTCAGAAGAAATTAAAGCCAATTAGATAAAGTACCTTGTACGGGGCTTTAACTTATTAACCAATGAATCCAGATATTATTTGGAGTAAAAAAAACGTAACAAAAGTTTTTGATCTTTTCATTAATTTTTTTTTTTCTAAATTGTGCGGAGAGATTATTCCCGACTACTTTTATTAAATCAAAGTATCGTTAAATAACCAAAAAATGAATTCATCTTTTAGTCCTATTCTAGACGTATTTCCAATAAACCGCTCTGTTCTTCCCGGAAATCCCGCAATTACCCCGTCCACTGTGCTCACCTCTCTCTCTTAACACTTAAAAATTGTGTATATATTTATGTCTGTCAATATTAGATAAAGTAGGTTAGCTCTTATATTCTCCTGACGAAGGAAGGGTTCTTTCGCGACCTTACCGGTCGAATAAAATAATCCAGTGTGAATAATATAAAAGTGGTCTGTAATAAATAAATGTGTTCTTAGTATTTTTCTTTAAAAAAATATATTCAGGCTCTAAAATAGAAGAATGGAATTGGAATGAAATTCCATTAATAGTCAACTGCTCGGCTATTGAATGATTTGCAGGCTTCTGTGTTTCTTAGTACTGGGCGTTGACGATAATTTCATCCAACGCCAACGTCGTTATCGTTGGCGATTTTCAACTGTTGAAAATAACGTCAACGTTGACGCAACTATATTTTAAATTGGAAATTGTTGATTTGTATGAGAGTACACGCTTACAAACATTACATTTTGCAGTTTTTGTCTTTTTTATCAGATTGGAAATAATTCCACAAATCACTCCGATTATTGTTCGCCATTGATATCTATTTAGGAAAGCACTTCAACTGTTTAATATTTATAACCAGTTCAAAATTCAATCACACTACGACACTAACACTAATAATTATTCTTCACTTAGAAATTAGTTTAATAATCAAATTTATATCAAACACTTGTGTATTTTTGTTTTGAAAAGTTTTATTTTTCGATGTACATTTGTTACTTTTAATTTTAATTTTTTTGCGACCGGTTTCGACACGTCCGTATCATTAACGAGCAAACTTAAAACTAACTTAAAAATTCTATACAAGTACACAATTAATTAGGCGGGGGTAGTGGGAGAGGGGAATTTGGTGGAGGGGGAGGACGGTGGGAGGAGTCAAAATTACATGGAAACATCGTAAGCAGAGGTGATTTACATGGTGCTATTATATTATTAACTAAATTAATTTTAGATTTAATTTTTTTGTTGATTTCTTAAGTTTCTAACGCGCATAAATTAAAATATGAATCTACATTGCAATGTTTAAACTTAGTTTTTTCTTTTTTGAAGCTATGACCTGTCTCTATGAGATGGTTAGCAAACTCTGAGTAGTTATTATTACGTAAACAAAGATCATGTTCCCTAATTCTGGTTTTAAAATTTCTAGTAGTCATTCCTACATATTGCGCGTCACAATCGTTGCATTCTAAAGTGTATATCCCGTTTTTTTCAAATTTATTAGAAATATCCTTGTTATTAATCAAATTTTTTATTTTAGAATTAGTATAGAAAGCTGGAGAAATATGATCTGGTAATATGCGGGATATTTTTAAGGATAAATCGCCTGTATAAAGAAGTTTTTTTATATATAAAGTTGTTACTAGGTTTGTTGTTACTATTACCACTATAAATATATTTTTTTGTTAAAAATTTGGTTTGCTTTTTATTAACTAGGCGGTTAATTATTTCAGGTTTATATCCATTGTTCACGGCTATCTGTTTTATAATGTTAATTTCATTATTATAATTATCATTGTTTAAAGGGACATTAATAGCACTTTACTTCCTAAGTAAAACAATAAAAAAAAACTGAATAGACGCGTGACAAGCCAGTACAATCAAACTAAACGTATAGGAGATCGATACGATACTAACAAAAAAACAAACAAAAAATAGATCAAAATTGTATTTGGGAATCCCTTTTAACGGGTGGTTCCCAGGATCATTGATGTAGGTATTTTTATTATCTTTATGCCCCACACCATAATCCTATAATAACGTTGAAAGTTGAAACTGTTGGAAGACGTTGGTTTCGGTGGTGAAAACTGTTATATATATTTCGCTTGTCACTGATAAATTTGCTTGTTGCTTGGCGCTACGGATCGGCCGTGTCAGATGGAAAAATCCAAAAAAGTGTAGTATGTAGGTACATTACCAAAAAAAAATTTCAAATTACGTATAATATCGTTCACGAAGTGTGATCTCTTGGCCGTTTGATTTAACAGGCCAACACTGTTGAAAACAACAGGTACAAAACGTAGCTGTTAGGCGGCCGGCATTGATAATTAACAATAGGTTATTTTTTGCTCGTTGTTGATGAATTTGATTGTCCCCTGGCGCTGCATATCGACCATATTGGATGGGAAAATAAAAAAAAAATGTGCAGTAGGTACGTACATTGCCAAAAAACCATTTGAAATATCAAGTAATGTTGTTCACGAAGTGCAAACTTTTAACCCTTTTTATTTATTAGGCAGTTGAATTATTGATTGCGATGAATAATATTTTTATGTAGGTATTATATTTCAACTATTGGCGCTAAGTAATATCAACAACGTTGGACGTTGAAACAATATAACTATTTTTTCCAACGGCTAGTTATATTTTGATACTGTACTAGTTTCCTCCCTCCTAAAAGATGGGTCTCTTTAAGACTCAGATTCACACTTTCTTCTCCTCAAAAAGATCCTACATACGGCCGAATCATTTTGATTCTGAATGCGTGGTCTTTTGCCAGAAGTCAACATATGATGGATAATATTATTTATCATCGATATTGTTTATACCTTTGGCAGTGGGAGCTCCATCCTCGAAAAATAAAGTACTTCGTTTTCCTTCCTTTCGACAAATTCTAATGTCATTAGGTACAGGAAAATATTTCCATTAAACCACACAAAACGGCAGTTATTGGATAAGGTTAATCACGTACGCAGTTACAATAGGTACGTCAATAATGAAGAGATATCTAGGAAAAAAAGGATTCAACTATTTACGTATCTAACTACAGTGTGTTCCACTGTAATTTTTATTTATGTAAATTCCGACCAAGAATCCTAACTGCTCACACCCGTCGCGACCGGTGGGAGTGCGACTGTAGCATCACCAATTGGTGTATGTTGTGAGGATAAAGTTAGTGAGAGAGGGAGTTGACTAATGACTATTAAAGATGGACGATGGAGGCAGAGAGGACGGACCGCCAAATAATTTGATCTTGGCACACACTCCTTGCCTCACTCACATTCATACATCGTCTCATACATGCTCTTCTATTATTCCGACTCTTCACATGGCCCGACTCAAGTATCTGATTCACTTGGTCGTGCCATGTTTTCCTCGGGCGTCCCCGACTTCTTCTACCATTCACATTTGCGTCAAATATTATCCTTACACTCTTTTCCTCGTTCATTCACTCGACATTCCCAAACCATCTGAGCGTCCCTTTCTTAATCTTACTCATTACGCTTACATCAGCCTTGCATTCTTCACGGATCTCCACATTTCTCACACGTTCGTACATGGTTTTATCACACATACGCGTCAGGGATCTCATTTCTACAGCATTCAGTCTACTTTCATCCTTCCTCTGCCAGTTCCATGCCTCACTGCCATACATCAGGGTAGGTACCAGCACTCCATTATGGACGGCTAACTTCTCTTCTTTGGACGGTTTTTTGTTGGCGCCAACGGCGTTCAGTCCTCCATTAATAGAGTTGCCTGCATTTACCCTTCTTTCGATTTCTCTGTCAGCCCTCCCATCTCTCGTAAACATACTTCCCAAATACACAAACTCACCCACCTGCTCCAAATACTCATCATTCACAACTATGTTGCACATTGTTTTCATTTTCTCTCTTTCAAATGCCATGACTTTAGACTTACTTACATTTATCATTAACTCTCTTTCTTCGTACATAATTCGTACCCTAGACACGAAAGACTGAAGATCTTCCATAATGTTCGAAATCAGCACCGCATCGTTAGCATACAACAGGCAATTTATGTATAGTTGTTTTCTGATAAACTAATTTTTTTTATTTTTCGTCCCATTTTATTAGCCTTTTTTAACATTTCTGCAATGTAAATCAGTGTTGTTTATGAATATCATGAAAAAAGTTTTGTTTTGTAGATCCTAAAACTATTAATTATTAATAAAAATTCACTTTTTTTAAACCACTATTCGAATAAAAATTATCTGAATATCTCAGAACCAAAAGTTCCTTGATCAAGATACAAAAAACAGTGAAAATTAGACGTATTTATTTATAGATTTAAAAAAAAAATTATATTAACTCCACACGGGAGGCCCTGAGGATGATAATTTTCTCTCTGGGCCTATGTCATCTGAGATGCTGTGTGGAGGGTCTTTTTGAGAAGAGGAAGGAATGAACATTGTTCTTGTAGAGACCCATGTTGTAGGAAGGAGGAAACACAGAGGCCGGCACACAGTTTCATAGCCGAGCGGTTGAACACAAGAACGAGTCGAAGAAGCGATCCATTCTCACGTGACAAATGTCAACCGTGTACATAATGTTGGGCACGCGTTTGGCGTGTTTCCCGACTATGCACCGGTGCCGAAGGGATCAATGACGCTAGTTCCTCGGAGCATCTTCTATTGTAATACCCGTAGAAAAAGGATAGCATTCCCAACCGACGCCTGTGCTCCAAAGATTGCAATCCGTCTGTTAAGATATATATTTATTGTACGAGTAGACTAATATGGAAGAGGGTATGGGTACCGCCGCCCCGGAACCAAAAATTTTTAGATAACCAACCCGTCTGCCATAGGCCAGCCTAGTGGTTCGATACATTTGGTGACTTAGCAGGGGTGCCTGAGTTCATGGATGAGGTATGTTTAGGTCGTGGCGGTGGATGCGTCTGCATAGATTGGGAAGTACTGGTTGAGGCAGACCATTTGGCTTCTCCTGCAGGATTCCTGCGACCATCGCCTTGCACCGCAGTGGGAGAGATGGGTACATCCGCCACATCCATACCTCATACATTTTTCCTTCCCAGAAAATTACTTCTTTCCTTCCTTTAAGAGGAATATAAACGCTAGAAATATTTCGAATCTCATGCCTGAAAAATTTTAAAATCGAGCGTCTTTTTGCACGAGGCTAGTAAGCGAAAAAGTGGTTTTTATTTATTTTGTGCATAATTTTAAAAGAACGAAAAAAATTTAGAATACGGAAAACCTCAAAAATAGTCTTAGCCATAAAGGGGTATTTTTTAAAAATTGTTTCTTGTTGTTTCAAGTCATGAAAAAACATTTTTTTTGGTGGTTTACGCTTATATTTTTTGTTACGTAAATAATAATTTTATTGTAATTCCAATACATAGAAAGGCTAGTAAAAGCTTCGATTTATCCGTAGCATATTTTGATGTTCATAGTATAAACCGATTCGTCGTAAAGATTCATCTAAATAGGATTTCACGTGTAAATTCACCTTAAAGTCCCTCCAAACACCATCCCCAAATATGACATAGATCATGGAAGAGGGAAATTATTTTTTATTAGGATCTCCTTTGTGGATCTATTGTAAAAAAATAATAATACGCAAACACAAATATCTATACACACAAATATAACAATGAGCGGTGGAGAAGGAATTAATTAAATATTTTTTATAAAAAATATACAAATTAATTATGTATTGTAATAAGGAACTCCAGTGAAAAATATTATGGCTTTAAAAAAATATGTTCATATAGACCAATAAACGCTGATTCTGAATATATAAGTTTTATTTAATAATATTAAACGCAGAGTTATAAAAAAATATTGAAAAGTCAATTTTTAATCAGGTCGTAAAAACACGACGTGTCGTGACTTCACCGAATAGTCATTGAATGGGAATGTATGATACGACACAAGCCATCGTATTAATTTATTCATTTATTTACATAATATTTATAGAGATTTAGTTGGTGTGTTTATTAAAACATTATTTAGGCCAAAATAACGTTTCAAAAATAAAGGTATCTCTTATTAGTTTATTTCGATTATTGAAAATATTCAAAAACTACTGCACAAAAAAATTGTAATGCTACTTCTAGGGAGAATACTATGAACAACGGAATTCAAAATGGCGGCAGTTGATCAGCTGATTATTGCAGCAGCTGATGCTGTGTAGGGGGTTTTTATTGCGTTCTTATTTCGTTTTTAATTACAAATATTCACATTTCCTGAGTAAGTGTAAGACATATTAAATAATACATATTTTTTAGAACAAACTTTACAGAATAATGACATGTAATTTTTGTAACTTTTATTAAATAAATAAAAAATAAATAAAAAAAAAAGTTCAGCATTTTAGGAACATCCTGTGATTGCATGACGAGTGGGATGGTAGGGTATATAAAAAGATAAGCGACTTCATTATCATATTGTCACAAAAGTTTGAACAATCATTATACAACTGTGGCAAGAAGTTCATCATTAAACGATTCACAATGCGTTTCATCAGAGGCGTAGTTCTTCTGTTACTTTTCGTCGGATTTGGTGCTACATTTCCTCGCCGTACTACTCTTCCTCCGTCCCTGTGTCCAGATGGATATACTCGCAAAAGCTGGATTTGCAGAAAGGATGTACAAAAAGGTCAAGACTTGACAAACCACCTCATATTTGATTATGACTTTCAAACCAACAGCGATGTTAGGGTTCCGAGCCCTTCCGATTCTGACGTTATTTTTGATGACTTTGATGGTGTTTCTCTACGTCGTAGCGTCGCTGCACCCGTAATTAAAGATGTACAAAAAAGTCAAGACTTAACACACCACCACATTTTTGATTATGATCTTCAAGCAAACAGCGATGTTAGGGTTCCGAGACCTTCCGATTTTCAATTTAACGACGAAATTAGTGTTTCTGACGTTATTTTAGATGATTTTGATGGTGTTTCTCAACGTCGTAGCGTCGCAACTCCTGTAAATAAAGATGTACAAAAAGGTCAAGACTTGACACGCCACCTCATTTTTGATTATGACCTTCAACCAAACAACGACCTTAGTGTTCCAAGTCCCTCCGATTTTCAATTTGATGACAAAACTAGTGTTCCTAACATTATTTCTGATGACTCAGTTGGTGTTTCTCCGCGTTTCATCATAGTTGCTCCCAAATTTAAAGATAATTGTCCAAAAGGATACAAAAAGATTTTTAAACGGTGCAGAAAGATTATTCTCTAATATAACTCTTTTTAATAATGCAAATTATCGTTAAGGTAACATAATAAATTTTTTATTAAATATGAAATAAATTATTATTCTCATCCCGAATATATATATATATTTTTTTTATTTACTTACCTGAAAAAATATTTCCCATTATGTGATTTCTCCATGCACAAGAATCTTGTTTTTATATGGCGGCGACATACTGTGGATCATTTCCCTTTAACACACTGTACAACACGCAAAAATCGTCACAAAAAATTCAAATTTTAAATATAATTTTTTTAATCTTATAATAATAATTGGCTAATTTATGTAGCGCCGTTTTCGTGGAAAATCACCTCAAGGGCGCTGAATCTTAATATATAAAACAAAGGTGGGTTAGTTACACCATTTATAACTCGAGAGATTTTTATGATCTTTGATTTGTTGGATTTGCCTCCGCCCCGAAGAGCAGAATAGCTATTAAAACATCGGAAAAATTCACGAAAAAAAATGACGAAGTAAATTAATTTTTTCATACATTTTGCAAGGAACAAAGGTCTAGGGGGGCCCGCAACCCGGATTTGTACCGATTTATTACATATTTCCCTTAAACACGGTAAGTTTTAGAGCTCTTAAAAAATATAAGTTATTCTTGCCCGCGCCGAAACGCAAATTATATCAAATTCACTCGGTAGAAAAATATCTTAAAGTTTGCTCCAAAAAGTATTATTAACACGTTTGTTTCAGTTATTTTACAAGTTATATGTATGAAAAAATTTCTTTAAATGCTGTTAAGATAATGCCTGCAAGATTTTTGCTCTATTTTAAACGAGTCGTGTTTTATTAAACATTTTCCAATTTTCGCATCAATTTTGTCGCTGTGATTGTTAGCGCTCTCCTCTAACATTCGTAATTTCGTATCTCTCCATCTTCTTCTTTTCGGTCCCGGTTGCAGAGCCCTAAAGGGGCTGCAGCAATATTGTGATAAGTATAATATTGAATAATGAGTGAATTCCAAAAATTCAAAAACATCAAATGTCAATGCACTGATTGTTTTGCTTTTGTTATTAAACATGTAATGCGACCCCTCTTTCTTGCACTAAACACTAAATGTCAACAGTCGAAAATGCGACAAACGGTGAACGTATGTCTGCATCCCTCCAAAGAAAAAATACAATAATTATAATATATCTCCCTCACACGTATATAGAAAATGAAACGCAATTCCCGTAAGTAAGTGGAAAAGTAAGAAAATCACAAAAAATGTAAATCCGTACCTAATGCCATCTCCGATGCTGACAAAAACAAAACACGGACCGTTGCGCATCGATAATTGCTTCATTGCGTAATTTTTAACTTAATAGAAAAACTGAATTTAATTCAGCTAATAAGTACAACATCGAATAAATTTTGTGTTTTGGTGAATTTTTTTTACATTAGCTCCACAGCGGAGGCCCTGAAGAAAATAATTTCCCTCGGGGCCTATATCGTCCTTGGGGATGCCTTGAGGATGTTTATTGAGGACAAGAAGGAGAGGAAGTTCAGGGAAAGAAAACAGTATAAGTTGTGGGTGGGAATCTGGGGATCAGTGTATCCAGAAGAGAAGAACGTATGAATCCACTGCGGTGCAAGGCAATGTTCCGAGAGAGTTCTGCTGTTCACTTATGTCACTTCCAATGTCACTTACAGAGAGTTCAGCAACAAAATTTTATCACATGTCACAAAACAGTAAGACTGCCGATGCCTTTTTGATTTGTAATCTTCTCTTTAATATAAAGGTGTATAACGGTTTTACGGAGAACATAAAAGTAAATAAATACTCGTTATTTCTTAGATATCAATTACGCTGCCTAAGATTTCAAACTGAAAAAATGTAAACTGCCAATTTCACGAAAATTAATAAATAAATAAGAGGTTATCAATCTTGTTTAAGAAGAGGCACGGATTAACAGTTCTTGAAGAGACTTATATTTTGGAAGGAAGGAAACAGAGAGGCCGTCAAATCGTTTCCGAAGGGATCAATGGCGTTAAGTAAACAAGGACAGCAATCCCACCTCTTACTTGTGTTTTAAATATTAGGGAATCTATCATGGACCACCGTTTCTGCACTAGTCATGTCTGATTTTTCATCAAAAGTCATCAAGTGAAAAATTTTAATTTATTACTTGTTATTGTTTATCACTCTTTCAGTGGGAGTTCCTATCACGTGCTCTTCGTTTATTACGACAAATTCCATTCTCGTTAGATACGGGAAAATATTTTAATGTTAAACCACGCAAAATCGAACGTGGTCAACCGCACATTCACTGATAATACGATAATAATGCTCGGAAAAATTCACAGATATCTCTAAAAACAATTTGTTGTGTTACAGAATACAGTGTGTTTCTTAAAAGTAAAATAATTTTTAAGACTACGGCGTATTTTTGAAAAATCGCATCTAAAGTTCCATAAATTGGAAAAGAAAATTGAAATACAAACTAATAACGATATTGCGCGTTGAAAATTGCGTTACAGCAATCCAAAAAGAAGGTCTTAAGTGACGTCATCGTTATGTGTTCTAAGGCTGAAGGTAGTTTTAACATTTTTTAAATTTAATAAAAGTTAATAAGCTGATCACCACCAAAGATGAAACCAAAGTAAAACATAAATTTTATTCAATTCAATGAAGAAATATTAGAGAAACTCAATTGAAAATCTGGAAACAGAAAAATATATATAAGACAATTTGTCTATTGGTTGTACTTCTTTATTGGTAATGACAAAACAAATCATGTGTTGCTCTGTTAACAAAGAAACTACATTTGAAGTTTATTTGTCGATCTTAAAAACATTATAACACTTTAACACTCATTTTTCTGATATCTTGATTAATTGATTGTCTGCTACGTAGCTAGTTAAAAACAATAATAATCTGTTTGTATGTCACCATGACAACACATCAATGAATGACATTTGAAAAGTAATTCATTATTCGAACACGAAGGAATCCCTATGCATTTCTAGATAGGTATTCTTTTACATATATTTGCACCTCTGGGACTCGACCCCAACACTTTCGCTTTCCGGACAAATGCGCTAACCACTGCGCCAAGGTGTCGATATCCGATTCAGTAATTTTTAATTCAGATTCCGATTTAGTAATTTTTAACTGTATCATACTTCGACTAAGAACCACCCACATTATCTTAATTTTCTTAACGCATTTTTTATTAGCTGCTTTCTTTATGCATGAAAGCGAAAGGTCCCGGGTTCGAGTCCAAGACGTGCAAATATATTTTTTGATTTTTCCGTTTCCAGATTTTCGATTGAGTTTCGCTAATATTGTCTTCATTTTTTCAATCAAGTTGAACGTGAATCTGAACTATACATCTTCATAACACGCTTTAAAAATAAAAAAAAATCATACATTGATTCTTAATGTGAAGAGTTGTTGCAACAAAGATTTTTAAAAAACAATAACGAAAAATCACGATCCTACAGTGATAAATAACTACTACACAACATTATATCCGATTTGCACGCACCAAGACTTAAACCGTTCGAATATCCAATCTACATGGCACCAGGTATGGGAATTTCGTCTTCAGGAAAATATTCATCGTTCATAAAAGTATATATAGAACGGGGGTTCTGTATAAAAAAATCCCTATGAAACTGGATTTTTGTACAGTTCAGTGCAGTTGGTGCATGCAAATCGGATGTATAGGTTTTTTTTAATATATTGTCAGTTGAATGACGTAGTTTTGAGAAAAACGCGTTCAAATTTTTGCTGAAGCGTTATTTAACATACAAACTAATTCAAACGGTTTCACATAAAATCCTGTATCTCCGGCGCTTAGCTCCGTTGCCTCTATTAATATTAAATGAATTTTTGTAGATTTCAATTGCCTTCGTCAGCAAGCGTGCTCTACAAGGTTTGGGTCTTCCCAGGACCTCAGGAACAAATCCAAAATAATGGTCGGTTTCGATAAAGTGCTCAGCGATTGTTGATGTATCAGGTTGGTCAAGTTTGTGATGTATTGCATTAATCAACAGTGAAAATTAGAAAATATCGTAGCCTACCCCTTTACTTTAAAAAGAAAATACCAATTACTTATAAAACGGACACACTTGCGACATCTATCGGTTCAAAGTAAATTGAATTCTTGTTGACGATAGGGACCTACAATTAAGGATATTGAGATCAGTATTAAGAAAAAAATCACAGATGGTATTAAAAATCGTCACGACACAGGGGAAGACCCTTTTTTTTGGCTCAAAAATAAATAGTTGAAACCAACAGCCAATCAGGTAGAGGCAGAAAGCTATAAATAATTAATGAAACCAATCACAGAATGGAGGGCGTATTCAGATTTTGAACAAAGAGATGGACTTTGAACTAGGCAATTAATCAGAGATTTATGGGAAAAAATATCGTCATCAACCGAAAGATCAATACACTATAATGTAAACAGGGTTTCACGCCCGGTGCATTGGATACAATGACCCCAGAGATAAAATAAACATTCGGTGCAATAGAGGTATCGGCAACCGTAAGAAACGAACAAGTTAGTCCATATTATGTTGAAAAAATTATGCAAGAAAATAACAAGAAAAATTATAATAAGAGGTAGATAAAGAAGAGACGTGGAAAACATAGGAAAAACTACTGCAGGAATATTCAGTTGTATAACGAGTACGTGATCAACGATAGGAGGCCAGATTCGGAGAGAAACGTACGGTTGATATTTAAAAGGAAGAAAAACGCTGTAAATTAGGAATGTCACCTTTAGATGAAGCAATAAAGTCCTGGAAAACGATTTGAAAAGAAAAGCTAATGAAAAAAAATGGACGTTTAAACGGAAGTGTTTATTGAACAATATAAGATTTCGACTTAATTTTGCATTTTCAGACGAGTTTAAATAGATAACGTTATATATTTGAAATAGGGTGGTCATTCTAGTCACATTGCGTTGGATAAAGTAAACGGAAGGGGTTGTTTTATTATTGTTTTATTGATATTAGGTGATTAAACCCATTTTAATGGCTTTTAGGACGATAAAAATTATCATTGGTCTTATGGACAGTTTACTTAACTAAAAAACCATTATATTTTATTACCCTCGAATAAACGCTGAGTTATTGGTGAGTACATCGAAGTCCAGACCTAAACACATGTCAAATTTTAAATTATTGTGGATATCGGTAAAAAGGGGACGGAATTTGGAGGATGACCCATATGAAGTAATAAAAATTGACATATATTTGAGGGCCGAAGTGGAAGTTTCTCCTATAAAAAATGTGGAAAATAACATAAAAAGTAGTAGTATATAGAAAATGAAATTTTCTAAGAGGTTACATACATCGAAGACGAAACGGGGGGTAGTAAAAAAGAAAATAAAGACAATTAAAAGATGATTCCGTAAGGAAAACTCATGAAAATTCAGAAGTATCGATGAAAACAATAAATTTGGCTTGGAATGTAACTATTCATATAATTGTGGAAAGCTACATGAGAATGAATGAGGAAAATCAAAGAAAGAACATCGTGGATAAAAGGAAAATAAGAAAAAATAGGAAAATTCGAGTCTACGATATAAGTAGAGACGATGCAGCTTCAAATTGAATTGATCCATATAGGTGGCATGAAGATATGGAGGAATTTAGTAAAAAGAAAATTGGAAAATGCATATTAAAAGTTTTGGCATGAGTTTCTTCATGTTCTGGTAGCGATAAACAAAATTGAGAATTATATACAGTCTATTGAAGACGTACCTATTATATTTTGATAAAAAAAGAGGATACGAAAATCATGAAATTCAAGCTAATTTTGTATGACCAACAGACAAAGGAATGAGGGGCATTTTGACGTAATATCGCCGGTCCGATCCTGGAAAAATGTTTAAACGAGATAGGGCATGAACAAAGTCATGAAAGGTGGACCTAACGACAGTTAAACAAAAATGACAGAATCGATATATGAAATCTCGAGTTGTTAGAGGTTAAATTCGTGGATCAAAGATAGCTTAGATAGGCCATTCTAATCCTGGGAAGGGTATATAGGCTAGGACATGGGGCAATCGTCGGATTATCAAACGTGGAAGTTACGTGACGTGACGTTTAAAGCGGTTATTAATTGAAAAATTTTCTAAGTGTTATAAATTTTATGACTCTGAAATAATTGGAGTCAAGTCAATAGAAGTGATTTTGGACTTAGTATAATCTAGTGTTAGATAAAATGCATTTTAACAGAAAGTTCTAAGTGTCTAAAGTTTGGTATTAAATTCAGTGTAAGAAATTAGTACCATTAATAATAATTAATTAGATTCAGTGAGGTGATTAAATCATAAATTTAAATTGTGTTGGTGGAAAGTGTTGTGTTGTATTTGGCAAATTTAAAAGCAGTGTTTAGTTAAATTTTAGTACTTAATACTTGAAAAAAAAAAAAAAAATCATATCAATAATAGTTCCTTAAATAAAGTGCAAATCGAACGTAATAATTTATCACAGGATAAATCTAGTGTTAGATAAAATAATAATAATAGATATGGACTTTAGAATAAATAATACAAATAATTAAATTGCCGTTAAATGAGATTGTGGTAACTTAATAATACTAATTATTTCGGAAAGCTTAAATAAATAGTAAAATACGTTATCTTATTGCAAAATAAAAAAGGTTCGGTGACAAACAAAAATAAAAATAATAAATCTCTTATTTCGTAAATAATCGTGAAGTGGTTATTGCTTAAAATTATAATTTAAACGGAGTGTTATTTTAACGATGGAATAATTATAATAATAAATCGGGAGGTTGAAATAAATAATAAATAAATAAGCATGATAATAATCTGTTCGGTATTTAGTTGTATAACGCTTTGTTGCAAAATAAAAGTACGGTGGGAAAACGAACACAAAATAAGTAATTAATTGTTAAATTTAATTTAAAAAGTGTTAAGTTAACCAACGAGATTTGAAATAAAATGCAGTTAGAACGATAAACATCATTTAATTTAGATAGATTAAACGGGAATAAAATAAAATTGAAGTCGGAAAAATTTTATTTGAATTTAGTTGATAACATAAGAAGAGGTATTAGGTAAGGAAAATATAACAAAGTTTTACCGTGTAGCTCCCGGGTGAGAAAAAAATCTTAAAGGGGTAAGTTTTATTAAAAAAAAAAAAAAAATAAAAATTCAGGCGCCAAGGAGAGAGCGGTATGCAGCAAACAGTTGGTATTTGAATTAATTTTATAACAAGATATTACTTGCTTAATATGTGATATGTACCTATATTAAAATATTATATATAAAATAGATATATTTATATATATGTATATATATATATATATATATATATATATTCCAAGAAAGTTTAATCAAAAAGAAACACACTTATATTAAAAAGTAAAGGTATCGATCTCGAATGCCTATCTTTGAATTAATCCGTAACTATTTAAAATAGTTATGTGTTTGACAAATTTCCAAGTCAAAGTTTTGTATTTATTTTAGTATATGTACTATTTATTATAACTTCAGCTAATATAAAATGATCAAAAATGAGTTATGATATTAGAATTTATCTCAACTTAAATATAATTGTATATATCAGTATATTTATTTATCGATACAAAATATATATGTATATATATATGCATTATGACTATATTTAGCGGGGAAAAGATTAGACATTTGCGAAAAAGAAATTACCATTATTAAATTCAAAAGGAAAAAAAAAAAATTGAACCATATAAGCTCGCGTTCAAGGATGTTCCAAAAGTAAACAAATGTCACTCATTGAATCTAGGTCACGAAGCCAGCGGGAATGTTTACATAATTGAAATTGTTTATAAAACAATTCGGTCATTGGGGCACTGGGTCAGATGCTTTTAAAGGAAGATGTACCTGGGTCTTTAACTCTTCAATTCCCATGTCAAAGTTAATAAAGATTTTTCTTTTCTCTATAAATAAAATAGCTTACATATATATGGTTAAGACCAAAAAATATTAAAAATAAAAATAAATTACCCCCACCCTTATTTATGGGTGTGTCACCTACAGGTGACACTGGGCATTGTGCTTGAAGGCTCTGAAGAGGAAACAGCATTTTACTTATTCTTACGGTAGGAATAAAATAACAGTTTTATAATAATATTTGTTTATATAAAGTTTTATAATAATATTTTGTTATATAAAAAAACAGAGCCCTTATTTATTGTGAAAGCAGTACCAACACTTTAGATGCAAACCGATATTGAACTTGGCACACATTTTTCTGGTGCGTTGGTAACAATATCCACATATTCGTTGAGAGCAGTCGATTTGCGAGTGATCAACACTTCCTGCACTCCTACCTCGGTAGGCACTCTTATCTGCAGAAGTATGCCACAATCCGATTTGAGGATCGGAGGCTTTCCATATTTTTGCAAGTATTTGGTTGTGACATTTCGCCGGAAATCGCAGTAGTTCCAGTTGTTTTCTGACTGTCTTTTGAGCAGCCATGCATTTTGGCAAGCTGCTCTACACAAAAAGCAAACAGAGGAAACTACCACTATTTTCCGCGAAGAGCTACCCTCATGGAGTGAACGCTTTCGTCAAAACGGTCTACCTCGCCCATGTAGGTACTTATTGTACATCTTGATAATTGCTGGACAATCTACTTGAATTTTTGCCCGTTTTTATCCACAAATCTAATTCGTACCACTTTCGAGATAGGATTCAATCCATGGCAGTTAGATGCAATGGTGATAATACTATTTTCATGTCATTTAGCTCCAATGACTTTCTTAGAAACTTTATAACACAACACTTTCTTACCTCTTGGCTCTTTTTTCATGTCATTTGAGTGTGGCAAATTGCAGTTCTCCAGACGGTTTTCCCGAATAGTACCTTTACCCCCAGCATTCAGCTCTCGCAATTATTTAGAGTTAGAAAATATTTCTTCATCACAGTCTCCCTTACCACCAGGAATAAAAGACTGAGAGCTGAGACAGTTGTACCAATTTTTATAGTACTGTCTTTTCTTTTTTTTCTTCGGGGTACGAACGTCGATTTCATCTCCTTCTTCCAAGTCATGTAGACTATTTTCTCTAGAGATGGAAGGTCTATTTTGGATTTCTTCTAGAGATCAAGCATGCGAATGGGAAGATGAAAAATATTAGTCCCTTTTTCATCTCCACTATCTTCGTCCATCACCACACCATCCATCAGGAGGAAATAAAATAATATCGCCTGGGTCCACCCCGGCCTGCAATTCCTCCACAATCTCATCTAACGTCAACCACAAATTCTAAAACACCATCACAACGTAGCGATGAGGCCAAAATGTAAACAACGGTCAAGTTATTTATTACTTAGAATGAATTTCGAACAATAGTCATTATACCAATTGAATAGTTACAATGCCCAGTGGCACCCACAGGTGACAGGGCATATTTCCAACGTTGTATCAAATATTCTATAAATTATTTTTGTTATAAAATACATTTGTACTTTAGCTTATTTATTAATTAATTGTATACAATAAGAAAAAAAATAATACTTACGGCTTAGGAATTTTTATTTCACTTTATGTTGCAAGAGATCACACAAACTCAGACTGCTCCAATTCCGCGTGAAACACGAGAATGAATTTGATAAATGGCATGCGGCTAGTGTTGCCAGAAAAAAATAACGAATAGAGTAACTATTTGCCTTTTCTATGGTAGTAGTAAAATTTTTAAAAAAAATTCCATGTGGTAGAAAAAAATACTAAACTTCTGTCACCTACAGGTGACACTGGGAATTGAAGAGTTAATAGGTGGTTGACAGGTATTAGTATTATAGTAGGTTGGGTTATTATATAGGTTATTATATATTTATTAGGTAGTTGACGGGTATTAGTATAGGTATTAACTTTAGAATGGGACAAAGCCATGAAATTGCGCAATTATAGAAAAGTTTTAACACAATCTTTAATTTGAATATGAAGAGATTATTTTTTGGATTGAACAATTTGAAAATAAATAGATTTATTATAAGCTAGTCAAATAATAGGTACATCAAACATTTGGAAAATCACGGGTTAGTTTAGGAGTGTATTGAAGAATTACATGGAATATTCGAGGAGAAAATTATAGAACAATTACTCTCGTAAGTATCTATCATTTACATGAAACAGTTGACAAATCACGGGATAGTCAAATAGAAGAGTATTGAAGAATTACAAGGAAGATTCGAGTAAAATTTTGTGGAGTAATTACTCTCATAGACATCAATCATTTACAAGAAGCAGTTGGAAAATGACGGGATAGCCTAATAAAAAGTATCAATCATTTACATGAGACAACTGGAAAATCACGGGATAGTAAAAAATTTTACCAAAAGTTGAACCTTGGGGAAAAATTTAGAAAACAGTTCAACAATGGGAGGCAGTGGTCGCTCCTTAAAAAAAAACCAAGGACCATTAACCAAACACATAATAGAGATGGCAATCTCTTAAATAAAATTGTCAACCAAACAAATCAAAAGCTTGGAATTTTCGGCACTCCAGAACAAACCGAGATTATTTCTTAATCTATTAGTATATATTAATATTTCCCACTCTTTCTATGTATATATTCGGTCATCGGCTAAGGTTTTGTGCAGAATTCCTTTTCACGAAATCCGAGCTCGGAATTTGAGACTAGCTAGCCTCAAATTGCGAGTTATAATCCTACCCAAACGTAAGTTTACATATATATCTTTTTTATATGTACTGTACATTGATTGATGTGGACCCGCTTACAGCTAGCGTTTTAGACTCGACAGAGTTACTCTCACATCATTTTCTGTACGTGGAGTGAGGATTCACGACCCGTAACTCTACACAACACCGTGAGTATATGATTGCACATAGGACGAAACCGGTTCGCCCTAAGTAAATAGTAGACCTTGGAGGAGTAGGAATTTGGGGGTATCTAGGCTCAGATGACGACCGGAAGGCAGTGCATGATGGCAAGAGGAAGGACGGTTAGGACGCGATAACTTAGGTATCAATTAACCGATCCGCGCCAGAAGATTGTGCGAATTTCTAGTAAGAATCTGATCACCTGGTTTACTTGCAGGAGGATAGGAGCCAAATTTTTGGCAGAAAAAGGGTATTCTGAGTTCGTCTAATATGCAATCTATTAATTACATTAATCTACTAAATCCATCTTTATATGTACCTTATAGCAGCTGAATCATAATGGAGGGGCGCCAAGCAGATACTAGATACAATCATAATCAAATTTACTAACATTTAACCATTTGAGTTACATTCAATAATCTATTCAATTAAACATGTGAAATTTCAATAAGTACAGTCTATTTACGAGTTTGTTAGGATGTAGGGAATCATAATAAGCGACAAAGGAAAGTTAGCCCATTTAGAGAAATTATTTAAAGTTAGATTTGCAAGAGAGAGACCAATACAGTTTGAAACTCAACGCTCTGTTTAGAATCAACAGGTTACCACAGAAGAGAAAGTAATTAAAGTCCCATATCATAAATCAAAAAATTACACAACGTTTGATGGAGTTTAATTACAACATAAATACGAAAATATTTACGTTCAAGGTCGTAAATAACGTATTCATTAGTTAAGTACATATATCTCTAAAGGTATGTAGTACAAGGGAGCTTTAAGTAGCTTTCTGTAGTTATTAAAGAAAATAAGGGTCCAATTTTCATGAAGGCTTGTGTGACGTAGGGGAGGAATTTTCCGTCCCTACTACACACATGCAGAGCTTTAAAAATTTAAATATCGATCAGAGCCAAGAGAAAAGAAAAAGAGGAAGAAATAAAAGAGCGTAGAAAGAGTAAAAACATCACACTGTCTTGCCGATGACCAGGAGAGTTGTGATATAATAATATATATATTTAAAAGAATAGAAACGCAAAATATCACAAGTTTACAATCACAAAGTGTTCTGTCATCCTTTTGGAGATCGTCCGCTCTGTCTGGCCTACGTAAACCTTGTCACATCCGGAACAGCTGAGTTTATACACTTCATCTAATTCCAGAGGAAACTTAGTCTTTGCAGACCTCAGTAGATCTTGAATTTTAGTTGTGGCTCCGAAGACAGTCTTGATGCTTTCTTTTCTCAACAGCCTGCAAATTCTGTCTGTCACATTGTGAACTCTTATTAAACTCTATCTTCGTTTGGTGTAGATTTGGCTCTTGTGATTTGCCTTGTCTGCCTTTCCGGGTAACCGTTGCGGTTTAGTGCATCGGTCAGCTTTGTAAGTTCTGCTCCTAGATTCTTTTAGAGAAAGTGTGAGAATTTTCCGATCTATTTAATTATTATTAATAAAGTATCTTTTCCCGAGTTTGATAATCTAGTCCCGCCTTAAACTTCGTGTCTATTTGATTTCCGTAGGAATTTAGTTTGTTTATTTAATTCTTCCTCCCACCGCTGCTATTGATGACATGAAACAACAGTTAATAAATTAAACATTTCAAGAAAGAAAACTTTACCTTCCCGGTGTAGGATGTTCGTACTCAAGGGTCCAGTTTTCTCAATTGAAGTCCTTGTCTTCAACTTCCCCTAACATAATGTTTTGTATTCATGGTAAGTATCCATGGTTAGTACTCGCAAAATGGTTGGAAAAGTAGGAATGGATGGATATGGGGATAATATGTTTTCTGAAAAGTCGGCTCCTCCGCTATCCAAGTGAAGACCGATGAACAACAATTACAAACCGGTTTCTCCCAGGTACGCTTGCTAGGCTTGTCCTTAGGTCCGAGTTTTACTCTCTTCGATGAGCGTCTCTTGTTACGAAAGGGGCCCTTCACGCCAGATGGGAGAATACTAAGTCTTCATGCCGTTTTTCTGTCTTACTCCGACTTCCGTCTCCTCCGGATTGAATTTAACTCTACTGAGTCTAGAAAGGGTATTTCATGTCTTCCTTTATCATGTCTCTATCCGTCAAATGTGGCGTAAGCTTGTGACAGGCAGATCCATCCTCCCACGTGAGCGACCTAGCGTTACACTCCACCTCTGACTAGCTGACATAAAACGCACCTCATGAGCCTTATGTTTGCTATGAGGTTCGACAAGGACGTACGGTATGCAAATAACCTGTAGCTTTAATGCCGCGTCAGCGTACTATCCGCATACGTCCTTTTTCTTCCCCGCATGCCCCATCTCGATAATACCGCCACAGGATCAAAGCTCTCCATCCAGTAAGGTTGACAATTACATTTCCGGTTAGCTCATAATCACGTACAGCAGCCTTAAAGTCTAGATGCGTGAGCAAATTCAGGATTCAGGATTGTATGAGTATTTGAACACCAGTGTTTTTTAAATAAGATCACTAGCTCCTCGTGTATTAGGTATTTAGGATTATGGGTATTTATGGGTTCTTGGATACCTACTTCCTATAAGAAAAATTAAAAAATGAGATAAATCATGTTGTATCTTTCCAAGTTGTCATTGAATCAATGACCTCCTGAATAATTGTGATGAACTCTCTTTGAGTTTGAAGCTAGTCGCAGTACTTTACTTTGTGAAATTTTGCACGCTGAACCAATGCTACCTATTGGCGATCGCTCTAGTATAATCAAGTTGTTTAGAATTGAGTTAATTTAACGTTGATGTTGCTTTCACATATTGACTGCAGATTTCGTCGTAAGCTATAATTGATAAACTTGTCCCTTGATATTAATGATTTGTTTTGTTTATTCGATAATGGAATCTAGGTGACTGTGTCAATGGATGACATTGAACTCCAATCGAAATTTTAGATACACAATCGAAGGTCGTACAAACACACCCTGATCATGCTAGTGAAAGGAAGCGATAGGTACGTTTTACAAGTACGCTAAGATACCAAAATTGATTTAGTGATGCGTTTCTATCTAATTATGTGTTAAGTATTTGTTTTGCAACATTTCATTCCGTATGGGTGAAGTGACATGTATATGCGTATAAATTGATTAGTTATTTATTAACCCTTACTTGGTATCACGTTCACCAGGGTCAGGTTATCCGTAGGAACCTGGAAAAGCTTAAAGATTGTGAACACTCACCAAAGTTCTAATGCTTAATTTCAGTTCCACCGGGTTATTATCATCGGTATGAAATTTATTAGAACATCCAGACTACCTGTGTAACTTATCGCACTCTTATTTTCGACTCCCACTTAGCTTTTAACAATTTAACCCTGCAAGATCCGGATTTGTATCTCCTTCCTTTCCCCTTTGAATAAATCTCTGATGTATAAAATCCTCATTTTTTCCTTTTATATCTGCCGTTATTATAGAAGAAGAAATATTCTAGATTCTACCTAATTAACCCCAACGATCCTTACCCCCCCACTTTTTCCTCCATATTTGATTTCAATCTAAAGAGGAGAATCGATTCTAAATAAGCGTTCACTCGAATATTATTCTATTATTTAGAATATATAATTACACTTATTTACTCTTTAATGAATTAGTTTATTAATTCGAAATTTTCTTTAAATTTGATTTATTCCACTTTATAACAATATTTAAGTTTTATTTTTTTTTTCAATTTAAATTATAATTCTTTTATAACAACTAAAGATTTTCTTAAAATTTGAATTATTCCACTTTACAACAATATTTAAGTTTTATTTTATTTTTTTCAATTTTCAATTATAATTCTTTTATAACAACTAAAGATTTTCTTTAAATTTGAATTATTCCACTTAAGAACAAAGTTAAATTTTTTTTTTTTTTTTTTCTCAACATAAATTATAATTCTTTTATAACAAACTAAATATTATTCGTCACTCAAATTACAACAAAACTGAAAGAAACACTTTCACTTTATTTTATAACACTTTCGTTTAAAAAATTAATAATTTAGATTATTTATTAGATCTTCGGGTTAAGTATTTTCTAGATTTCGGATCAATTATTATTATCACCTTGTCATCTAACGATAATTAATATCTCGTAATAAAATTCCCAGCTTTCAGCTTAAACGTTAATTTTTATTTAACAAAAACTTATTAGACTGTAATTTTTCTTTATTTAACCTCGGACTAAATAACTTTATTTGAACCTTCATAGAACAGATTTAAATCAATTCAAACACAAACTATTAAACTCTTTCCGCATTGAATTTGTAATTAATTAATTGATTATTAGATTTTATTGAATCGGAAAATATTGCAAACACTGATTTTAGATTTATTATAAGATCATAACACTCCGTTAAGAGCGTTTAACCAGCCAGCGGACGAAATCCAGATTTCGTCGAAAGTTGTTCTTCCGATCGTGCAGGGCGGTTACAATGAGAAAGATTAATTATTCTCCGTACCAGCTTTTTTAAATTATAACTCAATATCGAATTTATTTCAATCAAAATTAGCTTTAATTTATACCTTCATCCAAAAATGATGAAAGGCGTGATGATAAAACTATTAAAATAGTGTACTTTTTGTAGTTATTTTTTGATTATAAGTATTTATCATTTTTCAATAATGTTTAAATTTAATAAGAATGTTAAAAAAATCTGAAATATATTATTTTGTAAGTGCGCAAATAAATACACAAATGGACCAATTTTCGCCAAGAAACACATGTACGTATATATTTTTTAATGATTTTATTGAAACTAAAATTAAAATTCTAATACATAACTCTGCTAGATAATGTATTGATTTATTTTACTGCATGATTACATTATTTGAAATGGGTGTGGTATAATACAAAAACTTTTATGAAAATTGAACAAATCTGCCAACGACCTATGGAATAACCTTATTATACTAAAAATTAAAAAAAAATCTAAAAATTTATTACATAACTTCACTAGATAAAAGAATAATTTTTCGAAATCCATTTATAATTTTTTGTGAAAAAGAGTCAATACGTCTAAAAACTTTTTTGAAAGTGACGTATTTCCGGCTTTCTCTGGTAATGCCCTCTTAAATGGCACGATTAACCCTATCCGGACACTCTACTGACTCTATTTTATCACAGAATTTTTTAAAGTATAAAACTGACTCTATATTACCACTGAATTTTTTAAAGTATAAAACTGACTCTATTTTTCCACTGAATTTTTAAAGTATAAAACTGATTCTAGACTCTATTAATAAATTACCAGGGTAATTCTCACGACACGCGCGACGTTTTAAGCAACCTTGCCAGTTGTCGAAGGACCTCGTCGAATACCCCAAAACATGCTATTTTATACCGAACACATCTCCAAAAGGTCGTAATCGTATTTTCCTTGACAAGAAAATTTAATCCTAAATAGCTCAAAATCTTTCGAAAATCTCATCTCGTTTTCCCTTGTTCATACATAAGACTTTTCGATATTTACACTCTTCTAGCTCTGGTTACGTCCCACAATTTTGTCTCGCTTCTCTAAGGTTTAAGTAAGCTGCCGTCCAGTTTGCCCATTTTTCACACGTCTCCGGTCTTCAAAATATATTTTATAAACATGGTTTTAATCTTGTTTTCTTTTTCTCAATTTGAAATTTGCCGATACGTGATTTGCTAAACCTATTTTTTTAATCAACATAAATATTCATGAAACGTAGATTCTTCAGTTTCCTAGTTTTAAACGCAGATTTTCCTGTACTAATTTTCATGGAAATTCTTTCTTTTTCCCTAATCTATCTAAGCAATTATGTCTAAGAACCTTATTTTCACTATTTATCTAGCATATTTAACTTTTCCTTTTTCCCACCTAAATTTTCCTGAAGTAACGGTGTTTTAGCAACTATTCTTAATGATTTTCCCTTCGTTGTTCATAAGGAACCATATTCTGGTTCCGTATCTACTCTACTTATAACGTTTTGAGTTTTTCCCATTTCCCTACCTGAGTTTTCCGGTTATCTCGGTTTTACGTTCTCTCTCCCCCTCCCTAACTCATGATCCATTACTGAAATTTGACGTTTGCCTTTTATGTCTAAATTCCATCCCCACACTAAAACCTTTTTTCGTTTTTTGATATATTATTTATGGTGTTTTTATCCGCCCACTGCCCATTTTCACACTGGAATATTTGTCAAGTTAATTACTTCGGTCAAATTCCGCCCAAAAATCAGTCTCATCTCACACAATTTCAAATGAATCACACGCGTTGTCATGTGTTTACTTTATAATTTCTACATACCTGACCGTAATTTTAATTTTATCTGAGAGTCATTAAGTTTTATGGGATTTTTATAATCTAAATACTACGTAAGGTCTGTGTTAATTTTAATGGTCCTTTTAACGGCTAATTACCCTTATCTAAATAAATTTAATGTTCGAATATTCATTGTTTATAAAAACAATACACATGTGAGATCGACAACCATTTGTAATGTCTCATTTCTTGTGCAGTCTCTTGCAACTCTATGATTCACCTACCATCATAATTACGTAAAATGACTTCTTTTCCTGAATTAAATTTATCGCAATATGTTCAGTATTTTCTCTCTCCCCTAGGTGTACTATTTTATTTCCTCACAAAACCTTGTAATTGCACTAAACCCTCTGAAACGTCCCCTCGTTCAGTCGCTACACTCTTTATAAACTCCCATTTTTTTAATGAAATTTTCTTTCCAAATCGTTTTCCTAATACCTCCGCTTCATTTAGAATTGATAACAATAATTTTCCATTGTTTTATGTATATTCATTTTCCTTTCGCACGTTTTTTCCTCGAATTTGGCATCTCGGCCGTCATACGTAGTTATTCTATAGTTGAAAATCCTCCGGCAAGCGAGCCCCTCGTCCCCGCGTCTTCTTTCTCAATAATTTTTCATCGTTATCCTTGTATGTTTTTCCGCAACTAAAAAGGTTTTAATACATTCTAAAACTAAGGTTTCCGATCTCCTAAATGTACCGTTATTAATAACATTTCTTGGTTTTGTTGTACTAAAGTCCTTGAAGAGTTCGATGGAAAAGTTCGGATTATGGGCGAAATTCCTAAAAAATAAAACTAGTTATCTTTATACTAACTTTGGGCCGGGAAATCCGAATCTGAAAGAATTAGGTTGGGGCAAGCAAATATTAACTGAATTACACGACTGCAAAATTTTGAATTCATACACAGTTTACAGGTAATTTTGACGTTTTTGACGCTCTCAACAATGCCATAGAAAAAACCAAAGATATTTTATGTTCAACCACAGAAAATTAAGTGATGCCATAAGCAATAATACCAAGTACTTATCGGTGTACTTCTGCCAGTACCCCTTTTTATTTTTGGTTCCTTTAGGCATTATTAACAAATAATTGCTTGTCGACGCTGCAGTATATAAATTCCAACTAAACAATCAACATACATATGAATTTTCAGTAAGCATAGGCACAATAACCACCAATCAAGTAGTTTAGCGGCTACGCTAGGTTTGTGTAACATGGTTTGTGATACAAAAGAAAGTGCCCCCTTCGTAGCGCCTACTCGCGTCAAGGCAAGAAAACATCCCAGTTTTCAAGTAGTTTAGCGGCTACGCTAGGTTTGTGTAACATGGTTTGTGATACAAAAGAAAGTGCCCCCTTCGTAGCGCCTACTCGCGTCAAGGCAAGAAAACATCCCAGTTTTCAAGTAGTTTAGCGGCTACGCTAGGTTTGTGTAACATGGTTTGTGATACAAAAGAAAGTGCCCCCTTAGTAGCGCCTACTCGCGTCAAGGCAAGAAAACATCCCAGCTTTCAAGTAGTTTAGCGGCTACGCTAGGTTTGTGTAACATGGTTTGTGATACAAAATAAAGTGCCCCCTTCGTAGCGCCTACTCGCGTCAAGGCAAGAAAACATCCCAGCTTTCAAAAAAAATTCAGGAAATTTTACAAACAGACCTAAATAATATAATAAAATGGTCCCACGACAATGGCATTATTATCAACGCAAAAAAAACCAAATACATGCTTATACATTCACCACATGCAAACTGTCAGGATAAGGAATTGCACATTAAAAGTCATTCATATGATTGCTTACACACAAAAAACCAATCCCTGCAGTGTAATTGCCCAAACATAGAAAAAGTGTACCAATATACATACCTTGGTCTTACAATAGATGTCAATTTTAACTGGTCAATTCATATTGAAAATGTATGTAATAGATTAAGATCTATATTAGGGAAATTTTATCACCTAAAAAACTTTGTTAATAAAAATATATTATACTGTACGGATTAACGTACAAAACGTACTTAAATAAAATAGAACAACTACAAATCCGTTTCCTAAAATTGATATCAGGCAAAAAAAAAGTTCAATTATGCGAAGGCGATTATAAAAAAATGTTCTCCTTGTGTAATGTGCTCTCTATACATAGTAGGGTAGATTACCAATTAACTCTAGATGAATTCTGGAATACAGCATTCAAAAAACCTGTAAACCATAACTACCCCACTAGGCATAGAGAAGCAGAAATGTTTATTATTAATAAATCTCAAAATGTATACGGTGATAGAACAAAAAGGCATAAAATTCCGCAAATATTTAATGCATTACCTGAAAATATTAAAAACGAGACATCATATTCAAAAATCAAAACTAAAGTTAGATCATTCCACTTCAATAGAATATGAAAACTAAAATATTGTATAAAAATACCTAAATCTATGAAAAACAAATAATATTTTGATCGAATAGGTAAAGACCTAGTTCTTTTAACCATTGTTCAAAATAAAATTTATGTTACAATAAGCATTATAATAATTAGTTAAGTATTTTAATATTAAGTATTATATTATTAAATAATTACTAGATATGTATTAAGCACCAAGATATCAAACATTTTATATGTTGTAAGTAAATAAATTGGAAAAATGAGAGATTTCTTACAATCAAACTGATTGATCAGTTTTGTAAGATTTAAGTAAGAGAAATTATTGTACAATTAATAACTAAATAAACATATTAAAAAAAAAGTAGTTTAGCGGCTAAGCTAGGTTTGTGTAACATGGTTTGTGATACAAAAGTGAATAAATTTTTTTTTAAATAATTACTGAAATTATAAACATGTTTTTTTACGTTATTGATATTATTGCTTAATGGCAACACTTAATTTTATGTGGTAATATGTAATGTCTTTGGTTTTTTCTATGATATTTATTGTCAGAAAGCGTCCAAAATGGCCTATTATATTGTGTGTGAATTCAAAATTGTACAGTCGTTTAACTCAGTTAATATTGCCGAATGTAACCTAATTTTTTCAGATTCGGATTTCCCAGCCCAAAGTTAGTATAAAGATAATTAAATTTCTTTTTTCGGAATATCGCCCATAAAAAGATGTGTCATTAATTTATTGCAGATTGTTTGTGTATCGAAAATTTTTAAGTCGTGTAATTCAGTTTATATTTGCTTGCCTCAACCTAATTCTTCAGATTCGGATTCCCCGGCCCAAAGTTAGTATAAAGATAACTAGTTTTATTTTTTAGGAATTTCGCCCATAATCCGAACTTTACCCAGTTCGATATTTATATCTCAGTGCATTCAACCCTGATTTCTATGGGAACGTCAAAACCATAAATTACCTTACTAATCACTCGGGTCAAAGTCCAATCTTTTGTGTCCACAATGGGCATAGCCTTCTTTCTTGCTGATAGGCCGAGTTCAATATTTATTGCTTTTCCTGCTATTTGGTTGGTTGTTTCAATCCTTGTGTTTGTAATTGGCCCTCATCCCTGGGGATCCCGTTAAATATTGATCTTGTCACCATCTGTGTGTAATCTAAGACAACTATCAATCATCAACCAACCTTACAATACCTCTATTTTCGAGTAAGTTTTTTAATTTGATCATACAGATGTCGTTGCGCAGTGCTTTTCTTCTTAGAATAAAAAAAATTTCCTCGTAGGCTTTCTCGTAGATAGATTTTCTCTCCATTCATCACAAGCTGTTCCGGATGTGACAAGGTTTGCGTAGGCCAGATAGAGCGGACGATCTCCAAAAGGATAGCAGAACACTTTGTGCTTGTAAACTTGACCACCCTGATACATCAGCAATCGCTGAGCACTTAATCGAAACCGATCATTACTTTGGATTTGTTCCTGAGGTCCTGGGAAGACCCAAAACTTGTAGAGCATGCCTGATTACGGAGGCAATTGAAATCTATAAAAAATAATGTAATATTAATAGAGACAACGGAGCTAAGCTCAATAGCTCTTGGTATACGGTAATTGGCGGCTACACAAAAGCTAAACGCAAAAAACCATGTCTTAGTATATAGTAGACATGGGCAAATTTATTCCCAGAAGTGAATCGGTTCAGTCTGATTCTCCTGGCCTTTTGAATTGGTTCCTTCTATTCATTCCTTTAATTCAATTAATTCAAAAAAAAAATTTAAATAAATAAATATATTATTTATTAGTGGAGAGGTTACGAAGCACCGCACTAAGAGGAGACCGATAGGTTACTGAATCCTATAAATGTAGGCGTTTGCCTTTTTTACATGAGCTCCACACAGGAGGCCCTACGGAAAATAAATTCCCTCAGGGCCTATGTTATCTTTGGGGATGCTGTGTGGAGGGTTTTTTAAGGAAAGGAAGGAGAGGAGAGTTGTGGGAAGGAAAAGGGTTTAAGGGGTGGGTATTTAGTGTGTCCTGGTTATCCACCTCCAAGACCTAGACAAACCTCACCCCATGAACCCGGGCACCCCTGCTTAATCACCAAACGTGGCGAACCACTTAGAGTGACCTATGGCAGAGGTGTTGGTTATCCAATAAAGGTTCGCGGCGCGGTGGTACCCATTCCCGCCTCCCAAATTGCCTCTTTTTAATGTCGTTATTTTTCGTTTCATCGAGTTTCACTACACAAAGCACTCTTCCTAGGGTGAATTTGCCTATTTCAGATACGTTGGCTAAAGAAAGAGGTAGCGCAATACGGCATAACACCCCACAAACAAATAACGAAAATTGCCGATTTCACTTCAAATTAATATTACGAATTAGGTTGTTCTGAAAAATTGAGCTACAGGGTTAATGCAATATTAAAATATTACATTTGTTAAAACAACAAAAAAAAAATTGACAAGAAAAATGTATTTACATTAGACTATCAATAAAATCTTAAAATTAAACAGTGTTTTGTTTCACCCCTAAAGTTGTACCATTTTTTTTTTATTTATTAAATTAAAATTAATCCATTTCACGTGATCTAATATAAACAAATTTTTTTTCATTTAAAGACATTATTTTATGACAGCTGACCAGTGTCTTGCCTCTTGCCTCGCAGTGAGTTGATTACTCGCGAGCTGCGGACCTAGCAGGAACTGGGTTTGGTCCTGTTGGGTGTTGGGATCTGAGATTGACGCGATCACAGAGACGATGACGCCACAACTGAATTGAGATTTAATTCCTGAACTAGCTAACTAGACTTCGCGCCCCGGACAAACTTGTTAGCGACAGACTATAAACCAGAGACTATTTACGCGGGACGGGCTCGATCGGCGCGGCGCGGCGGAACTATGACTGGATCATGTACTGAATAGAAGCAATGTACCTATTAATTCCTGCGTTGTGAAAGAGACAGATTCGGAACTAGTGACTCGGCCTATTCGCTTTTGTATTTGGCTTGGGCTGACCACGATGAAGTTGGTACCTACGGGTATTTTACGAATGGCGCGCGGGAAAGGGATACTTTACGTGTTTTGCACTATTATTTAAATATTATTCTATGGGCGCGCCGCCCATAGAATAATATTTAAATATTTACGAATCATTATAATATTAAAATCATTTACGATAGGTACACATCATTCATTGAAATAATTTAACATTAAAATAAATGGAAAATAAAAACTAATGGTGCCGTTAAAAATCGTAGGATGCAAGGCCAAAGATGAGGAATGAAGACTCAATTCCTTTTGAAATTGAGAATCAGATCGAGTGTGTCACAAGATTAAATTTATTCATTTAATTCAGTCATTCAATTTTGCCCACGTCTAGTATATAGTAATACCAGCTCGTGGTAAACCATTTTGTGTTATATACTTTTATACCTTTATATTGGCTAAATTCGCTTTAATCATTGTAATTTTAAGAATCACCTTTAAGATCGTTTTCTGCGCGATTTTTAAGTGAACGATAGCTGAGTTTGTTGCTCCTCCCCAGACAATTATTCCATATTCTATAATTGATTGACAAAGTGCAAAATATATTGTCTTCATTTGTTTTATTTTATATATTATGTTCCTTAAGTTTAAGAAAATGTGTATTGTTTTGAGGAGTTTATTTGTGATTTGTTTGATATGATGTGTCCATTTTAGGTTATGGTCAATTACGATTCCCAGATCCTTTATTTGTTCTGTTTTTTCTAGAGAAGGGCAATTGCAGATGTTGTTATTTAAACATTCGTGTATTTTTATGTTGTTTATTGGTTGTCCCGTGCTGTTTATGCTGTACATTGTAAATTTTGTTTTCGATATGTTTAGTGTAAGTATGTTTGAGTCTAGCCATGTTTTCACTCTCGTGATTTCTAAATTTGCTATGTTAAATACATTAATCCAATCCTTAGATTTAAAGACTAAAACTGTGTCGTCTGCATAACTAACTATTTCACCGTTTATTTCCATGTTGAGAGGTTCATTTATGTAAATAGTGAAAAGAACGGGCCCTTGTATGCTTCCTTGAGGAACTCCGTATGTTATCGGAAGTGGATTGTTAATATGGTTGTCAATTTTGACTTGTTGTGTTCTATTACTCATATAACTTTTTAGCAATTCGAGTTCCTTGTCTTTGATACCCATGTTTTCTAATTTTTTAAAAAGCGTATTGTGGCAGATTGAATCAAAGGCTTTAGCTAAATCTAGATATATCGCTATGCATTTGTATCCTTTATCTAAGTTGCTGTGTATGTAATTTATGGTATATTCTAAAGCTTCTTTTGTGCCTGTTTTTTCTCTAAATCCATATTTTTTATCAGAGATTAATTTGTTTCCTTCCAGGTATTTTATGATTTGGTTTTTTAAGACTTTTTCGAAAATCTTTGATATCGAATTTAATAATGTGCCGATGTTTTTTTGATAGATTTTTTTAAAAGGAGGTGACGTGTGGAGAGGATGGCAATAGCGTGTTTGATAAATTCAAGTTTCCTTGACGTTTCTCTATTATTTAAAGAAGAAACTATTATAAGCGCTACGTCATGACATAACAATCAATTGTTGGAAGTTTGATTTGTAAGGAGTTTGCTACTCGTAAATGATTGTGTAAATTTCTCCATCGGCGATGGCAGCGACTTTACTTCGTAACAGAATAGTTACTTCATATAGTCCGGGTTTTTGTTCAACGAGCCAGAGAGGCTAGTGCAAACACCTACAATTAGTGCTGTGAAGAATTATTGCTTGACGCTCGTAATGAGGCGGCAACCAACATACCGAGAATTAGCCATCGTGATTACTGATTACTGATGGAAGTATGAACGCCCTCTAGCTTTTGTTTTTGTGCACTGTTAGTTCTACCTACATTGTTTGTGCACTGTCATTTACGATCTTTTACGTTGTCTAATTATAAAATAAATAGTTCTAAAGTCTTAACTGCCTTTTCTTACATTTCATCAGGTTATAGGCCGCCCCAACCCTTCCGTTTATAGTTTTTTTTGTGTTTTGAGTAGTAAATAAAAAGTAAAAATAGTGAAAACTGCGAGTATAACCTCACTTTGGTTACCGCGCTCGCGAGTGATTTTTTCTTTTCAGACATCTATTACTTACTGTTGAATGTTTAAATATAAATATGGCTGGAAATAATTCGATGATGTCGATTGAGAAGTTGACTGGTCGTGACAATTGGGCAACTTGGAGTTTTGCGGTCAAAGCATACTTACAGCACGAAGATTTATATTGTTGTATTTTGAAAGAACCAGTGGCTACAGATTCTAATTCAGTTAAACAAGACATCAAAGCCAAGTCAAAGTTAATATTATTAGTAGACCCAATTTTATATGTACACATTCAAGAAGCCGAAAATGCAAAACAGGTATGGGAAAATTTGGCAAAGGCATTCGAGGACAGTGGATTGACTCGAAAAGTGGGTTTATTAAAAGAACTCATTAACACCAATTTAAAAAGTAGCATTTCAGTCGAGGACTACGTAAACAAAATTATGACAGCCGCGCACAAGTTAAGGAATATAAAATTCCATGTGGACGATGAGTGGTTGGGCACATTAATGCTGGCAGGTTTGCCAGAAATATATAGGCCCATGATAATGGGCTTAGAAAGTTCCGGTATAAAGATTACTGCTGATTTAGTAAAAAACAAATTACTACAGGAAGTAAAGACAACAGACACTACCGCACTTTATACAAACACAAAAAATAATCAGCCCAAAAGTATTAAAAAAGGCTTAAGATGTTTTAATTGTAACAAGTACGGACATCTCAGTAAAAATTGTTGGCATAAGAAGACAAGTGATAATAATAAAAAAACAGATAAAAATACAGGGTATGTTGCAGCCTTTTCAGCATCTACAACAAACGACTCTCATTCTTGGCATATTGATTCAGGGGCATCTATGCATATGACCATGCACCGTGACTGGCTCACTGATATCACTCCCTCTTCTGTACCGAGCATCAGAATTGCTAATAACAAAATATTAAAGGTTGAATGCTGCGGTAATGTATGTATCAAAATAAATGCAAACAATGGCAGCACCGATTCAATACAGGTGAGGAATGTTTTATATGTACGAGAATTAAAAACAAATTTGTTGTCAGTTAGCAAAATAATTAAAGGTGGATGCAGAGTAATATTTATCGAACATGGCTGTCAAATTTACAATCCGAGTAACAAGTTAGTTGCAAAGGCCGAATTAATTAATGACACATATCTGTTAAATACTTGCGATAATCAAAATATACAAGTCATGATGGCTAAGACTGATGATGATACTTATCTATGGCACCAGAGGATGGGTCACTTAAATTTCATTAGCCTTAATAAAATACCTAACTGTACAGAAGGTGTAAAGCTGTCACCAAGAACAGAAAATTCCATTTGTGTTACCTGTCTTGAAGGCAAGCAAACGAGAAAACCGTTCCCCACTGAAGGCTCCCGTGCAACCAGCCTGCTAGAGCTTATTCAGAGTGACGTGTGTGGACCTATGAAGCACACTTCAATTGGAGGGGCAAGGTATTTTGTAACCTTTATTGATGATTTTTCTCGGAGAGTACATGCATATTTTATTAAGAATAAGAATGAAGTATTTGAAAAATTTGTGGAATTTAAGAATAGAGTAGAAAATGAGTTAAGTACAAAAATTAAAATTTTGAGAAGCGATAATGGAACTGAATACAAAAATAAAACTTTTGAAGCCTACTTAAAAAAACATGGAATACTGCACCAGACATCTAATTCATACACACCAGAGCAAAACGACCTCAGTGAAGGAATGAATAGAACTTTAATAGAGCGAGCTAAATGCATGATTTTAAATGCAGTTGCAGGTCACATTCTGGGCTGAAGCGGTAGCTACAGCAGCATATATCGTTAACCGTTCTCCCACCTGTACCTTGTTTTTTACCTGTAATTTCTGAGATTTCTGTACATGAGGGAGTACGGCTATTACCCGTGGCTCTATCCTACCGACTTTCTTTTGGGTATGCTCGGAATGAACCATCTACGTGTCAGAAGGGATGTACACATTGCTACGCATTTCTTCAGATTGATTTGTGGATGGCTTGAGAACTCAGCTATCTTGGAGAATATTCATTTTTATATTCCCGATGGTTATCTTCGCCATCGACAGCATAGGCTGTTCTATCTTCCGGCCTGCAGGACTAACTTGCCAATGGTCATGCCGATCGGGAGAGCAATTTTGCTGTTGAACAAAATTAATTCGGATATCGACATATTTAGCGTCAGTGAAGCTGCCTTTAAAAGGCAAGCTCAATTGATGCTCATATAGTTTTTTTTTTGCTTACCATTTATATTTATGTTTAATGTAATACTGTTACAAATGTATTTTAAAAACGCATTAAAATTTTAAATTTTGTAATGTTTTTGAAAGAATAAATAAATTGAATTGAATTGAATTGAATTGAATTGTCCGATGTGACGCCCTATGAAGTATGGACTGGTAAGAAACCAAATCTAAATCACATGAGAATCTTTGGATGTCCTGCAATGGTGCATATTCCTAAAGAAAAAAGAACTAAGCTTGATGTGAAGTCACGTAAGTTAATTTTTGTTGACTACAGCGACAGTACCAAAGGTTACCGATTTATAGATCCTGAAACAAAAAAAGGAGTCCTGAGTAGAGGTGTTGTATTCCTAGAAGCTTCTATTAAAAGAAATAAAGTGGACAATGTACCTGAAAAAGAAAAAGAAATTTGTAAAAAAGACATAGAGATAGAAGAAAATTCAAAGGAAAGGTATGATGAAGTAAAAGAAAAGAATTCTGTTTACTTACCTTTGTATGATGAACTCGAAGAACCAGTGGAAAGAAATATTGATGATGAAATTAATGACAGAAGAGAAACACAGGCTGAATCACAAAGTATTTATATTTCAGATGATTCTGATCAATATGAGGACGTTAATGATGACACATACGTACCAGACAGGACAGATGACTCTCCACTGGAATCTAATATGACTCTGAGATCGCTGCCGAGGAGAATGAGATGTCAAAATAATGATGGAAATGATATTCATCCAGGTTCCTCATCCTTAATGTGTCAAAGTTCTGAGTCAACTATTAATTTACTAAACAGTGATCCACAAAGTCTACAAGAAGCTCTTAACAGTGAAAAGGCTGATGATTGGAAGAGAGCTATGGCGGAAGAATATCAGTCATTAATAAAAAATAATACATGGACACTGGTTGACTTACCAGAAGGAAAATCAGTAATTCCCAGTAGATGGGTATATAAAACTAAGATGGATGGCAATGGATCTATTACACGCTACAAAGCTAGACTGGTGATCAAAGGATATAAACAAGTGAAAGGTATTGATTACAATGAGGTACACGCTCCAGTAGTCCGTTATACTTCCATAAGATACTTGATTGGTCTTGCTGTCAAATATCGACTTAAAATACACCAAATGGACGCAGTCACAGCATTTCTACAGGGTGACATTGATGAAGAAATTTACATGTCCTTACCACCTGGCTATGAAGATGAAAATAAAGTATGTAGATTGAACAAGTCAATATACGGACTTAAACAAGCGAGCAGACAGTGGAATAAAAAATTAAACACTGCTCTGTTAGAAATTGGAATGACTCGTTCAAACATAGATCCATGCGTTTACTACCGTATTTTGAATGAAAATGATATGCTTTTTATAGCAGTATATGTAGATGATATAATTTACTTATTTAATAATGAAGAGACCTCACGTATCATAAAATTGAAGTTAAAAGAAAAATTCTGCATGAAGGATTTAGGAACAGCCAAACATTGTATTGGTTTTAGAATTTCACAAGATGAAAATGTTGATGAGATCTCTATTGATCAATCTATTTACATAAAGATGATGCTTACACGATTTGGAATGAACGATTGTAAGCCAAAGTGGACTCCCGCTGATGCTAATGTTAAAATGAAGAAGGCTGAAAGTCAACAAGAAATTTTAAATAACATTCCATATCAAGAAATAATTGGCTGCTTGTTGTACTTGTCACAGGGAACTCGTCCAGACATTACCTATGTAATAAATTCTCTGAGTAGATATAATAGTCAACCTACTAATGAACATTGGATGGCTCTGAAACGAGTCATGAAATACCTGAAAGCTACAATGAATATGAAACTGGTTTATAAACGGAATGTTAATGAAAAAATTTCAGGCTATTGCGATTCAGATTGGGCAAATGACATTGAAGATAGAAAATCCTGCACAGGATACATATTTTGATTTCAGGGTGCCGCAATAAGCTGGAATTCCAACAAACAGCAGACCATAGCCCTTTCTACAACTGAGGCTGAATATATGGCTCTATCGTCGGCTATTCAGGAAGCTCTTTGGTTGAAACAACTGGCAGACGAGTTTCAACCTGAACTTAAAGGTACACCTATAACCCTTTACTGTGATAATCAGAGTGCGATTAGTCTTTCAGGAAATGCTATTTACCACGCGCGCAGTAAACATATAGACGTCCGCTATCACTTTGTGCGCGAGAAAGTTGCTGCCAAACAAATCATGGTTCAATATAGATGCACTGGAGATATGGTCGCAGATATTTTGACGAAAGCACTCCACCGACCGAAGCATGAAAACTTCACCTCATCAATGGGTTTAATTTTAAAGCGTGTGCGTTCAGAAGTGGATGATGGAAGTATGAACGCCCTCTAGCTTTTGTTTTTGTGTACTGTCAGTTCTACCTACGTTGTTTGTGCACTGTCATTTACGATCTTTTACGTTGTCTAATTATAAAATAAATAGTTCTAAAGTCTTAACTGCCTTTTCTTACATTTCATCAATTACAGCTTGATAAATTGATATTTTGGTCAAAGGTCGGCGAGGCCAAGGTGCAATCATCAGCAGTTTGATCTGAGAATGATTATTGTTTGGTGTTTCGAGTGATGCAGGAGTCTGTCTATCATGACGTGCAGTATCCAGGTTTAGTTGCGGAGTTTACCTGGACTGAGCTCAGTGCTGGAGATGTACAGCTGGGACCATCTGCCTTTAGAGTACGATCGTTTGGAGTGGATTCTGCCAAGGGAGTGACTAAAAAACTGATAGGTCTCTCTCTTTTCTTCACCTTTTGAGGTAACAATTAAAGGTATTTATGTATATCATGTTTTGCTTGACAATAATTACAAGTACATTTTGTTCTAACGAAAGTTTTTTTTATTTACATAAAGATAGTAGCTTTTATTCTATCCCACGCAGGACCCTGAAAGGATGAGAGCTCATGTTGATGGAATCTATTTGCTGTCCCAACGGAGCAAATAATCGTGTCATCTTGACGCCCAAGTGTTAAAAGAGCGTATATTACACCCTCGGTGCACGATTAGAGGCTGCTATCTGTTATGTAACATATGTTTTTGTTATTCGTGACAATTGAGAATTTTCATAGTATAATATAGTGCTAAAGTGAGGTTAATATTTGATGTGATAAAGAAATAAAACAACCGACTTGTTCAAGGCAAGATGATAGACAGAGATTTTATTCATAGATGCATAGATAACTAAATACACAACAGTACAACAAATGACGTTAGGTACTTGGTTTATTTAATGTAACCCGGAATTAATTCCAACACCCCAACTACAGTAAATAAACTAAAATCTCTAAAATTAAATACAGTGTTTTATTATATACTAACATTGCAACTAAATATTCAACTGAATCATACCCATATCATTCACACATTTATAATGTTTTATTGGACATAATGCTTTCGTTAAAACATCAGCTGGCATGTCTGTTGTAGGTAAATATTCTAAGTTGACAATTTTATCATTTATAACATCTTTAATAAAATGATACCTAATGTCTATATGCTTACTCTTCCTATGACACGCATAATTGGCAACTAACTTTTGAGCACTTTGGCTATCATTATATAAATTTATAGCACACAAATTTCCAGTTAGTTCATACAATAAAGACCTTAAATATATGGCTTCTTTACAAGCTTCTGCAATGGACATGTATTCAGCTTCCATGCTGGACAATGCTACAGTTCTTTGCTTTCGGCTTTCCCAAGAAATTGCTGAAACAGACATTAGAAAACAAAAGCCTGTATAAGACTTACGATCTATTGTACTATTAGCCCAATCAGCATCAACAAAACCTTTAATTTTACCACCATCTTTTGTATATTTTAAACAGTAATTTTTTGTTTTCTTGAGATATCTCAGTATTCTTTTTGCATAATTCCAGTGATTATTAGTATAACACTTATTAAACTGACTGAGAAAACTTATACAAAATGCTATGTCTGGTCTAGTAAGAACTGATAAATACATAAGACTACCTATCAACTGTTGATATGGAATATCGCTACTACAAGATTCAGTTGTTTCTATATCCAATTTACTTTCCATAGGAGTGTTTATAACTTTACAATCTAACATATTAAATTTCTGCAATAATTGATCAATATATTGTTCCTGATCTAAAGTTACAGTATTAGATTTTTTATCAATCTCAACCCGCATGCCTAAGCATTGCTGTACCTGCCCTAAGTTTTTAATTTCAAATTTAGAACTTAATACAGATATTAGCGTTTCAGTCTCATTTTTACAATTAGAAAAAACAAAAAAATCATCCACATAGACTGCAATTATTATTTTCACATTTTCATATTTTTTTGTAAATACACAAGGTTCTAGACGACTCTTTTTAAATCCTATCTCACTTAGATATTGCTCAACCCTTTCATACCACGATCTAGATGACTGTTTCAGTCCATAAATTGCTTTATTTAATTTTACAATATTTTTCTTATCACAATAAATGTCAGGCTGTATCATATAAATATCTTCTTTGAGGTAGCCATTTAAGAAGGCTGTCTTGACATCTAAATGTGATACATTTAAATCTAATTCAACTGACAGTGCAAACAACATTTTTAAAGTAGAATGTCTGACTACAGGGGAAAAAGTTTCTTCATAATCTACACCAGGCTTCTGCGTAAAGCCTTTAGCCACTAGACGCGCCCTATACCGCACACTGTTATCACTATTCACTTTATTTTTGTAAACCCATTTGCACTTCACTAGAGTTTTGTCTGAAGGCAGTTCGTTCACAGGATCCCACGCTTTATTGTCTTTGAATGCTTGTAACTCGTCCTCCATAGACTCAATCCACTTGTCCTTATCTGGACTTAATAGGACTTCTTGAAAGGTAACTGGATCCTGGGCAATTTTTGAACTTGTTTTTGTACACAAGTTTGTGTAGCCATAACGCATTGGTACTCTTCTGATACGCTTGGCAAGTAATATTTCTGACTCTGGTTCATCTTCTTCCTCTGTGGTCTGCTGTAATGTAGAATCAAAATCAGTCAAAGCATTGAGATAATCAGATCCTGAAAAAATGTTTAGACTTTCCGCACTATCTTCCTTAACACTCTTGACTTGACTGTCTGACTTATCAGTTTGGATTACATCCCCAACTGAAATATTTAGTCTTTCCGCGCTAGAGGATTCTTCTTTTACTTCGTCCCTGCCACTCTTGACTTGACTGTCTGACTTATCAGTTTGGATTACATCCCCAAATGAAATATTTAGACTATCATCGGAGTGATGTTTCTTTTCAGTATTTTCATAGACTACTACATTTCTGCTTGTTGTGATTTTACACTTCATAGGGTCATACACTCGGTAGCCTTTCACATTTTCTGCAAAACCAACAAGTATGTGTTCCTTGACTTTGTATCCCACTTAAGTCGTTTCTCCTTTGGGATGTGGACCATTACTTGACTACCAAATATTCGGATGTGCTTTAAGTCTGGTTTCTGATTTGTCCAGAGTTCGTATGGTGTTTTATTATTTAAGCCTGACGCAATGGATCGATTTCTGAGATAGACTGCTGTATTTGTGGCCTCTGCCCAAAACTTTTTATCTAAATCTGCGTCAAATAATAAACACCGAGCTCTCTCTACTATAGTTCTGTTGATACGTTCGCTTATACCATTTTGCTCAGGAGTATAAGCATTTGTCTTTTGATGCACAATGCCTAAATCCTTTAAAAAAATTTCAAATTCATTACTACAGAATTCTAAGCCATTGTCTGTTCTAAATATTTTTATTTTTCTATTTTGCTGATTTTCAACTAATGACTTAAATTCCTTAAAATACTTGAACACTTCACTTTTATTTTTAAGAAAGTAAACAAAAGCCATACGTGAGTAGTCATCAATAAATACAAGAAAGTATCTCGATCCACCAATTGAGGTTATCTCCATGGGTCCGCACACGTCCCCATGTACTAGATCCAATGAATTGCTGCTTCTTGTTGCTGCATGGACAAAAGGTAGTCGCGACTGCTTTCCTTCGCAACATATTGTGCAAGTACTCTTGTCAATCTTACACTTATCTGTGTATGATATACCCGTGACTGCACCGTCTCGCATTTTATTCAAGTCATTTACATTTAAATGTCCAATTCTTCTGTGCCAGGTCACATCGCTCACTGAAGTAGATGTAAACAAACACTGTTGATTATCTAACCTCAACTTGTAATCACCATCTATTTGTGTAGCAACTGCCACCAAATCCTTCTTTTTGTTGTAAACACAGCAACAATCATCTTTGAATTCTACACTATTGCCATTATTTATGAGTTGACATATTGAGATCAAATTTGTGGTAAGATTAGGAACACATAAAACTTCTTTCAAAGTAACCTCAAATTTGCAATTTGTAGTGACTGTTATTATGTCTACACTACCAACGCACAATACAGGCATAGCACTTTGATTTGCTGCTATTATCTCCTTGATTTTTGGCGAATAAGATGCATTTTTTATTAGGTTTACACCCGGCGTCATGTGAATACTCGCACCACTGTCTAAGTAAAAATCTTTTTTACTATAATTCCCGCTCAAGAAAACAGCCGAAAACGCATTAGTTTTCTTCATTTGTTGCTGATCATTCTGTTTACACTGCGATTTATAGTGACCGTATTGACGACAACGGTAACACTTTATGTTATTTCTGTCAGTTTTGTTTACATTCGAACTGACCATAGACGACGAACTACGACGTTCATAGTTAGAACTGTCACTTCTGCCAGTGCTGCCAACTTTAGAATACTGTTGGCGACTGTGCTGCCCTCTACCCAAGAAAGCGCCACCACCGGAAGACGTGTGTTCGCCTTCATTTCCTACAAGGTCAAGTAATTTGGCCTTCATGACATCAGCAGTAATGGCGATACCGGAATGCTCTATAGCGATGATCATGGGGAAGTATTTTTCAGGTAAACCGGCCAACAGCAGGCTGCCAATCCATTCATCTCCGATCTGAAAGCCCGTACCAGATAATCTTTGCGCCGTTTCGATTACTTGCGTGACGTAGCTTGTCATTGACTCGCAACTTTCTAGACGAATCGAAATTAGGTTCCTCAGCAAAGTTATTCTTCTGGAGAATCCTGAGTCATCGAACATAGATTTCAGCTTTTCCCATAAGTTCACGGCACTTGTTGCCTCTCTAATATGAACATACAATGACGGATCAATAGTTAAAATCAATCTGGCTTTCGCTTTTGCATCGTTTTCTTTGTCTACCGTCGTAATGCAATTTGATAATCCTTCCAAAACTAACATGTTTTGTGTTGCAAAAGCCCAGTCACGGTAATTTTCACGGCCCTTAAGCTTAAGAACATTGGCCAAAAGAGAACCGGACGCCATTTTGGTTGATTTTTAAACTTCGTTGTTTAACACACAAAGATATAATTTTTCTTTTGTATCCTTATCACCACAGCCAACGCCTATTCTAGCTACCAAAAAAATCACAACAAACTTTACTTCACTGCTAGAAAACTATAGGACATACTGGGCCCATAACCTGATGTGATAAAGAAATAAAACAACCGACTTGTTCAAGGCAAGATGATAGACAGAGATTTTATTCATAGATGCATAGATAACTAAATACACAACAGTACAACAAATGACGTTAGGTACTTGGTTTATTTAATGTAACCCGGAATTAATTCCAACAATATTGTTAACACAAAATGTGCCGCTATACACGCGTGCGTAGCTTAATTAACCCATTACGTCCATGACGATGTCTATAGGCATCAAAAAAATTGATGAAAAGTATAATTTTTTTTCTAATATATTAAAAGTATAATTTTTTTTCTAATTTATTAATTTTTAAAAGTATAATTTATAATAAAATTAATGTTGATTTTTTTTTTAAAAGAAAGACAAACATTCGCGACTTACGAATAACCCAACGATGTTTGAAACTCTCCTACTACCACCACAGAAAGCCGAAAATGTTGCTTGTGTTGTGATGGAGGACTTAGCCAGGCGAGGAATGCCAGGAGGTGGGACCCAAGCGCTATGCCCACTCAGCCACTGACCAGTCAAATGTGTCAACCAAACTCAACCACTGACCAGTCAAACCAGCCACATGTTTCCGGTTCTTTACTGATGTGAAAATTAGACGTATTTATTTATGGCGTTTTTATTTTTTTTACATTAACTCCACACAGGAGGCCCTGAGGAAAATAATTTCCCTCTGAGATGCTGTGTGGAGGGTCTTTTTGAGAAGAGGAAGGAATGAACATTGGTCTTGAAGAGACCCATGTTGTAGGAAGGAGGAAACACAGAGGCCGGCACACAGTTCCACAGCCGAGCCGTTGAACACAAGAACGAGTCGAAGAAGCGATCCATTCTCACGTGACAAATGTCAACCGTGTACATAATGTTGGGCACGCGTTTGGCGTGTTTCCTGACTATGCACCGGTGCCGAAGGGACCAATGACGCTAGTTCCTCGGAGCATCTTCCATTGTAATACCGGTAGAAAAAGGATAGCATTCCCACCGACGTCTGTGCTTAAAATATTGCAATCCGTCTCTTAAGATATATATTTATTATACGAGTAGACTAATATGGAAGCGGGTATGTGTACTGCCGCCCCGGAACCTTTTATTAGAACTAACTCGTCTGCCACAGGCCAGCCTAGTGGTTCGATTCATTTTGTGACTTAGCAGGGGTGCCTGAGTTCATGGGTGAGGTATGTCTGGGTCGTAGCGGTGGATGCGTCTGCCTGCGTCAGGCCAGATTGGGAAGTTCTGGTTGAGACAGACCATTAGGCCTCTCCTGTAGGATTCCTGCGACCATCGCCTTGCACCGCAGTGGGAGAGATGGGTACGTCCACCACATCCATACCTCATACATTTTTCCTTCCCAGAACATTATTTCTTTCCTACCTTTAAAAGTCCCTCCAAACACCATTCCCAAATATGATATAGACCATGGAAGAGGGAAATTATTTTTTTCAGGGTCTCCTTTGTGGATCTATTATAAAAAAATAATATAAACACAAATAACTATACACACAAATATAACAATGAGCGGTGGTGAAGGAATTAATTAAATATTTTTGTAAAAAATATACAAATTAATTATGTATTATAATAAGGAACTCCAGTGAAAAATATTATGGCTTTTAAAAAATATGTTCATATAGTCCAATAAACGCCGATTCTGAATATATAAGTTTTATTTAATAATATTAAACGCAGCGTTTTTTAAAAATTATTAAAAAGTCCGTTTTTAATAGGGTCATAAAAACACGCCGCCATGTGGCATTATTGAAATTTTAGTGGTTACGTCACTGTTCGACGTGTCGTGACTTCACCGAAAAGTCATTGTATGGGAATGTATGATATAACGCAAGCCATCGTATTAATTTATTCCTTTATTTACATACTGTTTATAGAGATATAGTTGTTGTGTTTATTGAAACATTATTTAGGCCTATACAATGTTTCACAAATAAAGGTAACTCTTATTAGTTTATCTCTATTAATGAAAACATTAAAAAACTACTGCACAAAAAAAAAAATAATGCTACTTCCAGGGAGAATACTTGGAACAACGGAATTCAAAATGGCGGCAGTTGATCAGCTGATTGCCCGACTCTATAGCAATTTTTCACGATTCACCATACTTGAAAAATTAAAAGTTTGACAAATATTTTAACTATTAAAACTCTAAAAATAAAAATTAAAATGCAGTTATTTAAGTTAGACGGTCATTTTTCATTAAAAAAATTGGAGTGGAGTTCTCAATTGCGTTATTATTTCGTTTTTAATTAAAAATATTCACATATCCTGAGTAAGTTCAGCAAGTAAGGAACATCCTGTGATTGCATGACATGTGGGATGAATGGGCATATAAAAAGATAAGCGACTTCATTATAATATTGTCATAAAAGTTTGAACAATCATTATACAACTGTGGCAAGACGTTCATCATTAAACGATTCACAATGCGTTTCATCAGAGGCGTAGTTCTTCTGTTACTTTTTGTCGGATTTGGTGCTACATTTCCTGGCCGTACAACTCTTCCTCCGTCCCCGTGTCCAGATGGATATACTCGCGAAAGCTGGATTTGCAGAAAGGATGTACAAAAAGGTCAAGACTTGACACGCCACCTCATATTTGATTATGACCTTCAAACAAACAGCGATGTTAGGGTTCCGAGACCTACCGATATTCAATTTAACGACGAAATTAGTGTTTCTGACGTTATTTTTGATGACTTTGATGGTGTTTCTCTACGTCATAGCGTCGCAGCTCCTGTAAATAAAGATGTACAAAAAGGTCAAGACTTGACACGACACCTCATATTTGATTATGACCTTCAACCAAACAACGACCTTAGTGTTCCAAGTCCTTCCGATTTTCAATTCGATGACGAAACTAGTGTTCCTAACATTATTTCTGATGGCTCAGTTGGTGTTTCTCTACGTTACATCATCGGTGCTCCCAAATTTAAAGATAATAATTGTCCAAAAGGATATAAAAAGTTTCTTAAACGGTGCAGAAAGATTATTCTCTGATATAACTCTTTTTAATAATGCAAATTTTCGTTAAGGTAACTTAATAAATTTTTTATTAAATATGAAATAAATTATTATTCTCAACCCAAAATATCAATATTTTTTTTAATTACTTACCTGAAAAAATATTTCACATTTTGTGATTTCTCCAAGCACAAGAATCTTGTTTTTTATGGCGGCGACATCCTACGGATCATTTCCCTTTAACACACTGTACAACACAATCATCACAAAAAAAAACAAATTTTAAATAATATTTTTTTAATCTTCCTACTTCCTACTAATATTATAAAGGTGAAAGTTTGTATGGATGTATGTTTGTTACTCTTTCACGCAAAAACTGCTGAATAGATTTTAAAAATTCTTTCCCTAATAGAAAGCTACATTATTTGCTCTATAGATCTAGATCTATAGGCTATATATATTGGTAAGCTCTGGCGTTATGAATATTCTCTGGCGTTATGAAATTATTTTTCATACGTTTTCTGTCGTTAACAAAATTGATTTATTGCAAACGCCAATTGTCGCCTTGGAAACGATTTTTTTTTTTAATTAGGTTACTATGGACATCCCTTTGATGTTAAAATTCAAATACGTATAAAATACTAATTCCTACTTAACTGAATGGATTTTAATGAAACTTTACAATAATATAGACATACAGGCTATACACAGAGCTCTTGTATTACGAAATTTGTATGAAAAAATTCCAATAGGTGGCACGATTAGTAAGATATCTATAATTCTTTAATCGATTCAAATTATTAGGGAAGTAGGTACTTCGCTAATTTAAATATTTTCTAAAATAGAATTTTTATTTAAGAATCATTGTATTGCAAAATGTCATTCTTGAATTTTGACATCACAGAACAATTATTGTTTTAATTGGATAGACAGGTATTGCATTTTTTAAGTATAAATCTGCCGTACTGGATTTTTTGGTAGAATATAAAAAGAAGAATAATAATTCATACTTAATAACTAACTATCTCTAAAAATGAATCACCGAAATATACGTATGTATGCGAAATGTATAAACCCGAACGACTGAACCAAATGGGATAATAGGTCCTTTTTTTGTTCGTTTTTTTTTATAAAACTACCGTTGAGTTCTGGCATTATGAAATTTGTATAAGAAATTATAATAGGTGGCATAAGAGCAGTTAGAAAACTGAATGTATCGGGAATAAATGTGTGGAATGCGAGAGGTGAGTGGGGGGAGTGGGGAGGGGGGAGGGGGTGTTGGGAGGGTGTTGATGGAGGGGGTAAGGGGAGGGGGAGGGGGTGTGGGGAGGGGGTTAGGGGAGGGAGAGGGGGGAGGGAAGGAAGGAGGTTGATGGGGGGGGAGTGGTGTGGGGAAAGGGAATGTGGAGGGGTAGGGGGTGAGGGGAGTAGTGGGTGTAGGGAGAGGGGGAGGGAGTTGATGCAGGGAGTGGAGTGGAGTGGAAGAGGGGGGAGGGAAGGAAGGGAAGGGGGAGGGGTGGGCGGAGGGGTGGGCGGAGGGGGAGGGGGGGGGTTGATGGGGGAGTGGAGTGAGGGAGGGGTGGGTGGAGGGGGAGGGGGATTGATGGGGGGGGTGGAGTGGAGAGAGGGAAGGTGGAGGAGGCTGAGTGGAAATCCCCTAATACCATGCGAGCGAAGCCGCGGGAAAAAGCTAGTAATATTATAAAGGTGAAAGTTTGTATAGATGTTTGTTTGTTACTCGTTCACACAAAATCTACTGAATGGACTTTAAAAATTCTTACACTAATAGAAAGCTAGATTATTTGCGTGATCTATAGGCTATATAATATTGGTAAGCGCTTGCGTTATGAATAATCTTTGGGGTTATGAAATTATTTATCATACGTTTTCTGTAGCTAATAAAATCGATTTATTGCAAACGTCACAAACGAATTGTCGCCTTGGAAACGATGTTTTTTTGTGAGTCAAGACTCTTACCCACTGGACTACGGAGGTCGTCTACTACTATCTACTCAATGCGCTGATTGTTTTGCTTTTGTTATTAAACATGTAATGCTACCCCTCTTTCTTGCACTAAACACTAAATGTCAATAGTCGAAAATGAGACAAACGGTGAACGTATGTCTGCACCCCTCCAAAGATAAAATACAATAATTATAATATATCTCCCTCACATGTATAAAGAAAATGAAACGCAATTCCCGTAAGCAAGTGGAAAAGTAAGAAAATCGCAAAAAATATAAATACGTACCCAGCGCCATCTCCGATGCTGACAAAAACAAAACACGGACGGTTGCGCTTATATAATTGCTTCATTGCGTAAATTTTAACTTAATAAAAAACTGAATTTAATTCAGCTAATAAGAACCACATTGAATAGGTTTTGTGTTTTGCTGTATTTTTTTACATTAGCTCCACAGCGGAGGCCTTGAAAAAAAAATTTCCCTCGGGGCCTTTATCATTCTTGGGGATGCTGTGAGGAGGGTCACTGAGGAGAGGAAGGAGAGGAAGTTCAGGGAAGGAAAACAGTATGAGTTGTGGGTCGGAATCTGGAGATAAGAACGTATGAATCCACTGCGGTGCAAGGCAATGTTCCGAGAGAGTCCTGCTAGAGGTTCACTTATCTCACACAGAGAGTTCAGCAACAAAATTTTGACACACGTCACAAAACAGTAAGACTGCCGGTGCCTTTTAAATTTGTAATAAGAATAATAATAATATCTTTATTTGGAAAACTAACAGCTTTACAAAGATACATAAAAAAGTGTGCTAAAATAAAACAGTAAGCCTAAAAACATGTTTTCGCTGATAATTTTTTTTTTTTAGTTTAGAACATAAAGAAAACATAAAGAAAAACGAAAAAAAAAATAGTTACGAGAAGCTAAATACTTAAATATGCATGATAAGAATATAGAAAAACGCAATAAAGGGTAAATTTATGATCTTATAGGAGTATAAGGATGAAATGTATGTAATTAAGGAATATGTAAACATATTGCAAATTAGGAAACGAAATCTGATAAATAATACAATAAATGTAAATATGGATGATAAGTGGTGTGTTGTGATGCATTACATTTATCTAATAGTGTTGCTTTGAATTTGTTGAAAGTTATATTGAAAATGTCTGTATATGTGAGGTGGGTGTTATGATAGTGGCAGGCTCAATGTATGAATTCATTTTGTAAGTAGTTGGTGTTGGAGCGGCTGTTATAAAAAAGGGATACGTTTCTGCCATTGCGACCAGGGTATCTAGCATGGTCGATTGATATAGGTTTTATCGAAAATGTCGGTAACTTGTCATCGCTCCCGAGCACGACTGCAGTCCGCTAACGAACAAATAACAATTCACGTCAAATAAATTAGGAACCCTTAGTCGTTGTGAACTGTTATTTGTTCGTTAGCGGCCTGCAGTCGTGCTCAGGAGCGATGTCAAGTTACCGACATTTTCGATAAAACCTATATCGATCGACCATGCTAGGACCCAAGAAACTCTAATATCTATTTTTTGTAAAAGATACGGGGAAGATATTGTATTATTTAGGATTCTGTACAATAACAATTGATCAGAAATAATTCTCCTACAATTTAATTTCGGGATTTTAAAGAATCGACGGACATTCTTCTCTTTAATATACAGGTGTATAACGGTTTTACGGAGAACATAAAAGTAAATAAATACTAGTTAATTCTTAGATATCAATTACGTTGCCTAAGATTACAAACTGAAAAAATGTAAACTGCCAATTTCACGAAAATGAATAAATAAATAAGAGGTTAAGGAGAGGCATGGGTGAACCCATCTTGAAGAGACTTAAATTTTGGAAGGAAGGAAACACAGAGACCGGCAAATCGTTGATGAAACAGCGATCTGTTGAACTCAAGAACGAGCCGAATAAATTCATATGAAATACTAGCTTTTTCCCGCGGCTTCGCTCGCATGGTATTAGGGGATTTCCACCTTCCCTCCACCTTCCCTCTCTCCACTCCACTCCCCCCATCAATCCCCCTCCCCCTCCACCCACCCCTCCCCCACTCCACTCCCCCATCAACCCCCCCCCCCTCCCCCTCCACCCACCCCTCCCCCTTCCCTTCCTTCCCTCCCCCCTCTTTCACCCCACTCCACTCCCTCCATCAACTCCCTCCCCTTCTCCCTCCACCCACCACTCCCCTCACTGTTGAACGTGAAACTGAACTATACACCTTCATAATACACTTTTTAAATAAAAATTATGATATATTGATTCTTAATTTGAAGAGTTGTGGCCACAAAGATTTTGAAAAACAACAACCAAAAATCACGATCCTACAGTGATAAATAACTACTACACAACATACATGCATAAATGCCCGCGTCACCGAGCCTGAAAACACATGTATCTTCTCAAATTGAGATTTTAAATGAGAAAATGGAAAAAATGGTAACAAAACTAGAAGCTTTTAAATTGGCGATTTTAAAAAAAATTGCAGATGAAAACCTAGAAAGTAGAAACTCGAGAGATTTCATCAGCCGACGATATGACGATCTAATTGCTAAAATAGAAACCATTTCTCAATTGGTTTCCGAAGTAGAGTCACTGAGTCACACATTGGTGGTGATCAACTTATTAACTTTTTAAATTTAAAAAATGGTAAAACTGTCTTCAGCCTTAGAACACATAACGATGACGTCACTTAAGACCTTCTTTTTGGACTACTATAACGTAATTTTCAACGCGCAATATCGTTATTACTTTGTAATTCAAATTTTTGGCCATTTTATGGAACTTTGGAAGCGATTTTTCGAAAATACGCCTGAATACTCCCACTGAAAAAGTGATAAACAATGAGGAGTAATAAATTATAATCTTTCACTTAATGTGAAAAATCATACATGACTCGTGCAGAAACGGTGGTCCATTTGATAGATACCCTAATATTAGGTCCTTACATATGAAATTGGCGTTTTGTGTGGGAGGAACATTAAGTCGATTTTTTTAAAATATAATATATTTATTTAATCAAAGTATGTACCATTGCTATCTATGCACTTTTGCCATCTCATAGGTAGTTCATCGATCCCTTTCCTAAAAAACCATTCGGACGGGAATCAATTAAATCTTTGAAGGCGGTTTGGACTGCCCCATCGGAGTTGAATTTTTTCCCTTGCAAGAAGTTATCTATATTTCGAAAAAAATTGTAATCTGTTGGCTCAAAGTCCGGAGAGTACGATGGATGTCTTAGACATTCCAATTAAAGCTCCTCTAATTTGGTAGCCGTCTGTTGTGCAGTGTGTGGTCTAGCGTTCTAACGCGCGTTTGCTAATTTGCTTCACTCAATTCGTCACCTTTGAAGTTTTTCACCTTCCCAATTTGCTTCAAGTGGATTAAAATAGTTTTATCACTAACACCACAGCCTGCAGCTAACTCAGACGTGGTTTGCGATGGATCCGCTCCACAATAGCCTTCAATTCTTCATTATCAACTTTGGTCTCCGGCCGTCCACGGGGCTTGTTCTGCAGGTCGAAATTTACAGAACGAAAATGTTGGAACCAAAAACGCACTGTGTTTTATTTTGCGGCACCGTCGCCATACACATCATTAATCCTTCGGGCCGTTTCTGCAGCATTGGTGCCGCGATGGAACTCGTACTCGTAAATAACGCGATATTTCAAATTTTCCATTTTGTAAACTAAGTGACGCAAAGAAAAAAAAAAATAAGGAAAAAGCAAATGAATTTTAATTTTCGAAACACAAATACATGAGTAAATAGCTGTGTAAATTTGAATTTGGACTTCCTAACCAAAGAGAAGATATTTGAGATCAAAGTTGCCAGTACGGCAAAACGCTAATTTCATATGTAAGGACCTAATATTTAAAACACAAGTAACACGTTGGATTGCTGTCCTTGTTTTACCGGCATTTCAATGAAAGGTGCTCCGAGGACCTAGCGTGATCGATCCCTTCGACACTGGTGCATGGTGCATTTTATTAGATTTGCAAGAGAGAGACCAATACAGTTTGAAACTCAACGCCCTGTTTAAAATCAAAAGGTTACCACAAAAATGAAAGTAATTAAAGTCCTTCATCATAAATAAAAAAAATTACACAACGTTTGATTGAGTTTAATTACAACATAAATACGAAAATATTTACGTTCAAGGTCGTAAATAACGTATTATTTAGTTAAGTATATATATATCTATAAAGATATGTAATATAAGGGAGCTTTAAGTAGCTTTCTGTAGTTATCAAAGAAAATAAGGGTCCAATTTTCATGAAGGCTTGTATGACGTAGGGGAGGAATTTTCCATCCCTACTTCACATATGCTGTTTCATAACGCTTAATAAGATCTCGATAGGTTTGTTCTGATTCACGTACAAAGACCAGAATTCAAACCTATTGGTGAATTTCGCACACTGGGTACTTATTTGACTGATAATTACCGGTGTCAACCGTTGTCAAGGAGCAAAAACAAGTGTTTTGTTTTTCGTCAGTCTTCCAATCGTAACGCATCTGTTAGCATTACCGTCTATATCGTGACAAGCTATCATAATCCGTATAGTGAATTTACCGCCGGTAATTAACCATCACATCGCATAAGAACTAAATAACGACTGCCTGTGGACCAGCCAAACGACCACGAGGGACCCACAAACCCGGCAAGATTGCCATCAGTATCGTAAGTCCCTCTGTGATATATCTTTATATTTGTATCAATAAACATAGTCTATCGAGATCCACAAGCATAACTTATATAGAGTGAGCATTCAGCTTCACTTAACCCTTGTAAGGTAGTGCCATCAACGCGCTCATCTTACATATGCAAAGCCTTAAAACCTTAAATATCGATCAGAGCTTAGAGAAATAAAAAAGAATTATATATGAGTAAAAGGCGAAAATTGTCACGACTGGTGCCAAGTGCCCAGGAGTAAATAAATTAACAATAAAAAGGAAAATTATCACAATATCTCAAATGGAATATTTACACTCAAATAATTGCAAACAAAATAAGAAAAAATATGCTCTTTTTTAGAACGATACGAAACTTACTCGACTTACAACACTTATGATTTATTTTGCAGTCTGTCAATCTATTATTGAGTATGGTATCATAGCATGGGGAGGCGGTACTGCATCAGCACTCGACCCAATCATAAAGGCACAGAAAACTATTATAAAATTAATTCTTAGACTACCTCTAATTACAGAATCAAACTCAATCGTTAATATTATGAATGTGTTTGATGTTCGGCAGATATACGCAAAAACAATCCTCACTCATCTATTCACAAATATACATAAATACTATGAAAAAAGATTAAATACTCGCTGTATTCGAAACAATAACAAAAAATTACTACAAATTCCCATAACTCATACTACTTTTGGTCAACGAAGCTTCAGATACCTTGCAACAAGACTTTCCAACATTCTTCCAATTAGGGTTAAAAAATGTGATTCACAAAAAAATTAAAAAAAAAAACATAAAAATTTGGATAAAAAATAATGACAGGGTATTTACCGGTGCACTCACCCAAATTCGAAATTAGTAATGAACCGATGCTGTTACTATTCTACCAATGTTATTTTTAATGCAACCAATCTATTGTGCGATTATATTCTAATATAGGTGTAGGTATGTTCACAGAATTATAAATTTACGTAAAATTACTGCCTCAACACAGGCTAGCCTAGTGAGGCAGTAATTTTAGCATTTATAATTATAAATCTCTATTCTTTAAGTACCTGCCTACTGTTTATATGTATATTGTTTTCCATTATTAACTTTTGTACTTATGCAACTTTTAAACTATTGTATACTTTTTTTGGTAGTTATAAATCTTTAAATTTTTGATCAAAATTTTTAATTTTATGCACCAGATTTAAATGTCCGGGTTAAATTTTCCCCACAGGAAAAACTAAACCCTTTCACACACTTCCCAAATGATCATCAAGTCAATCCACGCTATGCAATTGCACTATATAAGTATTATAAATACAAAACAATACAAGAACAACATGTCAACCTACCAGAGACCAAATGGGAAAAAAAAATTCATCGACTCCAGATATATATATCAGAGGATTCGGCTCTGTGAAATTCCTAATTGAACCTATATATCAAACTGATCCCACAACATAAATATTTAAAAAATCTTTTATAATCCTACATGTATTTAAAATGACTGATTTTTGCATTTTTAGATATATATTATTATTATATTTTTCTTCCAAACTGTAACAAAGAAAGAAATTTTCAGTACAATTAAATCTTTAAAAAACACTTCTTCCGCTGAAACAGATGAAATTACAACCAAAATCTTTAAAATGCTCTCTTTGGAGATTACATTGCCACTGGAATACCTTATAAACCTAAGCATTACACAGGGCTACTTCTTCTCTAACTTAAAACAAAGTATCGTAATTCCCCTCTACAAATCTGGAAACAAGACAGATATCAACAACTATAGACCAATTACTCTACTAAATAGCTTGTCTAAAGTTTTTGAAAACCTCAACCTTTAAATTTCGTCGAGAGTCACAAAATACTTTCAAATAATCAATAAATATGGATTTAAAAAAAATACCAAAAGTACATCAGATGCCATTGCTAGTGTGACAAACGTCATTGTAAAAAGCCTTGATAAAGAAATAAATGTATCTCAATCTTCTTAGACCTTTGTAAGGCTTTTGATACAATATCACATATTAAACTTATTAAAAAAACAAGAGAAAATCGGCATTACGGACAAAGAGCTTAACTTCTTCAAAAGCTACCTAAATGGACGCCAGCAACAGGTTAAAATAAGAATACCCTCAGTAATCAGCGCTCAACTGACTATGGAATTCCAAAAGGAAGCGTTTTGGGACCGACTCTGTTCTTGCTGTATATTAACAACTTTTGCAACCTTGAAATTCAGGGACACATCGTTAGCTTTGCAGACGATACTGTCTTATTATTCGAAAACAATAATTGGTCAGCCGTATTTAAAAAAGCTGAAAAAAATATTAACTTCACAGATGAAGTACCTCGGCCTCACCACTGGACCTCAAATGGAACCTACACACCCAGATCATTGCAAATAAAATTAGAAAAACCATACACTTCTTCAGATCCATAAGGAACTTTTTTAACTCACAACTCCTAAAAAATATTTATTTTGCAATCACCCAATCTATCATTGAGTACGGTATCATTGCATGGTGAGGGGGTACTTCATCAGCTTTAGATCCTATCGAAAAGGCGCAGAAAACAATTATGAAAATTATTCTCAAACTTCCTTTAACTGCAAACAGTGACCTAATATTCAAAATAATGAGAGTATTTGATGTTCGACAGATCTATGTAGAAACTATCTTCATACATCTCATTAAAAACAAACCTGTGCTTTACGAAAAAAAATAAACTTAAGATTTAAACGTAATTCCAACAAAGACACATTGCAAGTTCCACCATTCTCGTCCACTTTTGGTCAACGTAGCTTTAGATACTTTGCCATAAAAATATTCATAATTCTCCCAGAAAACATCAAACTGAGTTAAACACAGAAAGAGTTTAAAAAATATCTTTAAATATGGATATATTCTAATGACCAAGCCTATACTGGTGCCCTCGCCCAAACGCCCTGTCATTGACAGCTGTTATTGTAGCAATAACCTTGCAGTTTTTGTATTGTGAACATGCAAACAATGATGTAAACTAAAATAAAGTTTTTGCTGTGTAGAAACCTACATTGTATATCTATAAAAAACCATAGATAAAATTGCGAGAAACAATTTACAAAAAATTCTGCCTCAATACATGTTCACCTAGTGAGGCAGGCTATGCACAACTAAAAATATTGTATAATTATGCTTCTTCTGTGTAACCGTTCTTACATCCGATTTGCACGCACCAAGTATTAAACCGTTCGAAAATCCAATCTCTAAGGCACCAGGTATGAGAATTTTGATATCTAAAAAAATGGCGGACCAGCGAATTTTATTTTCCCGTTTTTAGGAAATATTCATAGTTCATAAAAATATATATATAGAAAGGGGGTTTGTATAAAAAATCCCTACGACACTGGATTTTCGAACAGTTCAGTGCAGTTGGTGCATGCAAATTGGATGTACCTATAGTTTTTTTTTTGTCTAATATGTTGGCCGTTGAAAAACGTAGTTTGGAGAAAAACGCGTTCAAAGTTTTTTTGTAAAATATGGACTTAACCATGAAATATGGAAAATAAAACTTAGTTTTTCACAATCTATATATGATTTTCTAGGTAGAGAACACATACGAGACCGAAAATCGTGTAAATTAAAAATATGTATTTACATATTAATCCGGGCCCTAGTTATGACTTTCCACCCTTCGACGACGGTAGTGCTTCATACTATTCCGGTTATCCAAATAACGTCGATAACAGCGATTCTAACTCCGGTGCTACTCCACTTCGGATCGCCCAATCTCCGCTATTTTCTCATGCAGAGTGATAATTGAGTCATAATTTGTTTCATGAAATATCATAATTGTCATTATGAATTGTTTTGATGAGGTATTGAAATAATTCACGATAATAACTTTGCCGTGAAAATATCACATAATTTGTGTGATGACCGTGGCCGGTTATCCACATGATATTCTGGACTCCGTTATGTGGATCTAGATTCCTCTGATAGTGATGATCTCAGTTCGGGTATAATGCCAATAATAAGACGCAGGTAGTCTAGTTACGTTTATTCCGAGATGGGTTACAATGGTGCTTCGTAGGAAGTCTGATGGTAAAGAGAACAATGGACAACAATCACACCCTTTTATATATGCTGTCTCACTCATACACGCATGTCTCTTTCATACTGCAAGACATACGTTCACCACAATATGTAAGCGTCATAGTGGTTATAATATTTTAAAAATTTAATAAAATTTGCTCAAACTGAAATCTTCATATTTACATATCGATAATATAAAACAAATTATTTCTCAAAGTGTGATTTGAGTGACGTAATTTAAGATATATTTTTGGGGTTTTACGCCGTATTGCACTTCCTTTTTTAGCCAATGTTTCAGGCGGCATTACAGTCAAATGCGCAGCAGGACACAGAAGGAGGTAACGCGACACGGCAAAACACCCAAAAAATAACGACAATATTTTTGACCGTGAGAATCTAAAATCATGGCCATGTCTTTGAAATGTTTTTATCGTGTATTTGATGTGTACCCATTTCCTATGTATTATGTATGTATGTTTTCAATGACTGGATCTTAATAAGGTTATAAAAATATCTAAATGGCCTGATTTCCAGGATGAGTTATTAAGTTCCACATCACTAAACAAATCTTAAACATTTTAACGAATTTGGAGAGACATGTTGAGGGAGACCTCTTAGCCTCTCCAGCATGACTCTAACGACCCATCGCCTTGCACCGCAGTGGAAGGGATGGATTCATATGTCCATCATACTTGAACTTGACTACCTGATTTCTACCAACCCCTCGTCCTTTTTTTTTTCTTCACAAATCTTCCTACCTCTTAAAAAAAACTCCACTCAGCAGCCCAAAGATTATATAGGCCATGAGGGAAATTATTTTGCTTTGGGCGTCCTGTGGAGATCTTTTGTAAAAAATAATAATTATTATTATTTATATTAAAAAAATTTGCAAAATATGAGACAGAACAAGACTATGAGACAGAAAATAAAAAAAGGTAACTGGCGCAACTGAGAATCGATCCCAGGATCTTTGTTTTACCGGGACAGCATTATTAATCACTCAGGCATTGTGACGTAATTATTTTCCGTCCTTTTTGTCGATCTAATGTCATCTAGGAATTAGTAATACCATCCTCAAATAATTTCCAAATTTTATTTATTGCTTCTTGTTCTGTTTCATGTTACGTTTAGAATGTTTAGATCTACTAGTACAATCTTCTTCTTCAATAATTAAATATTATATTAATGGGGATAAGCGTTAAAAGTTATTACAATAAATTTATATTTCATTATTATTTAGTTGATCTACTTCACACTTGATAATAATCGTGTCGCTTTTTTGACTCGTTCTTGAGTTCAACAACTGGGCTGTGTTCTTCTCTCGTACAATTTGGGTCTCTTCAAGACCTATGTAAACTACTTACTTTCTTTAAAAAGACCCTCCATAGATCATACTCGAATATGAATCACACTCTGAAGAATTTTTTTTTCCTCAGGGCCTCCTGTGTGCAGTTGACGTATAAAAATCTAATTTAAAAATTTGTGCTGAATTCGCATAATACGTGATTGCAAAGAAATGAAAAACTTCAAAAACAAGTTTTCGGCTCTCCCATGTTCCTTTTCATTAAAATAAATATTTTTTGTACAATTCACAATATACGAGTATAGTGAAATTACAAGTATCCAGCTGCACGTGACAGTAGATAAAATAAATAAAACCTTTTAAATAAAAATAATGGCTGAAATTAATGAGGAAAAAATAGAAACAAAATTATCTTACAATAAAAATGAGAAAAAGTGCACAATGTCAATAAACAAGCGTATACAAAAATATATTTTTAATAGTAGTTTGAAGGCAAAAAAAATAAAGAAAAAATACTATTATATCTTTGGTTAGATACTTTTAAGATTTTCAGGGCCAAAGAATTTTCGTTATTGGTTTTTGGGGTGTTATGCCGTATTGCGCTACCTCCTTCTTTAGCCAACGTTTTGGACAGTGTTGCTGTGTCCATCATCAGGGCAGATCTGGCGGATCCGGTAGATGTGTAATTTTTAGTGGTGAATTTTGTGCTTATTATCAGGGTGGCCGAGTTTACAAGCACGAAAGTGTTCTGCTATACTTTTGGACGTCGTCCGCTCTGTCTAGCCTACATAAACCTTGTCACATAGGGAACAGCTGAGTTTGTACACTCCATCGGATTACAGAGGAAACTTAGTCTTTACAGACCTCAGTAGGTCTTGAATTTTAGTTGTGGCTCCGAAGACAGTCTTGATGCTTTCTTTTCTCAACAGTCTGGCAATTCTGTCTGTCATATTGTGAACGTGAGGCAGAAAAGCGCAGCCTTTTAACTCTTGTTTAACTCTGTCTTCGTTTGGTGTAGATTTGGCTCTTACGATTTGCCTTATCTGCCTTGCCGGTAACCGTTGCGCTCCAGTGCATCGGTCAGATTTGTAAGTTCTGCTCTGATTTTTTTTTTCTTCAAATGTTCTGGTCACCAACGTATGGATAAGTCCTCCGTTCTGCGCTGGATGGTGATGCGAATCGGCATGTAGATACCGATTTGTGTGCGTTGGTTTTTTCAATATATATCGTGTGTCTCAGATTACCGTCTTCTTTTCGCATCACCTCCACATCTAGAAAAGGCAGGATTTTTGCAAGCAACTCCTGAGGCTGTGCGAGGAGAGGCGGGGCTGATGTGAACGGAAGCCGCCGAAGAAGCGCAGGAAAGAGACGTCTGGAGGGAAGAGGATAAGATAAGATGTGTTTGACATTATCCACAAGCCATCACATTATAAAATAACCATCCTGCATTTTTTTAAGAACAGAAAATATCCCTTGGGGCATCCGTAACGGTGAACGGGTGGCTTAATTGGACTGGCCTCGCCAAAACTGGCCAAGAGTGCAATAATTAGTAATAAAAGAAACACTGCACTGATAAAACGCATTGCTGATAATAATTATTGTTTTTAACAAAATAAAACAAGTATCACTGACAACACTGTCTATGTATGAAAACTGAATATTGTAATACTCATGATTTTAATGAGCGATTTTATATATACATAGACTTTCATACGCACAACTTAAACACTACAGGATGCTTTAAAAATGATCAATAATTCATGGTGACGGTTAAGACTGTTGACCAAACAAAAGTCTCGTATCTTTAAGATTTTTTACGTTCTTGAATTCTGGAATAAACTATTATTATTTTCAAAAGCATGGAAGTAAAATTTTTTGACAATTTGTTTATTTTCTAAAGTTCTAAATTAATTTAAATAATATTCAAACACTGATAGCCTTACTAAAAAAATCACAACCGTTAAACTATATTTAAGTTTCACATTGTACAACGACCATGCAATAAAAAATTCCGTCTGTTACCAATAAAAAAAATATGAAATCCTTTTTTGTGCATGCGCCAGTGTGAATATTATGTCTTTATTTTATAATTAAAGATTTTGTCGAATATATTTATGCTTTATTACGTTAGTTTTTGGCAAATGGTTATACAGCAATTGCGTTTTGTAAATTGAATTTTTGTGCTGAAAAAATTAGGGACATACCGTTATGATTTTAAATTTTATGGGCTATTTAGCAGAGTATTTCTTGAAAGTGATGTTTTTTTATAACATAAATGTCTAATACTTGTATTGGTAAATGTAACAAAGAAATGAACGTCTAACCAGTTTATTTTTAGGAAAAAAAAATTATTTTATGATCGAGAAAAAAGTGAGGTGACAGATTTTTTAAATTCATTAAATAAAATAACCGTGTTTTTTACCGTCCCAACAGACGGCGCTACTGTGTCGTGCCGTTCGAAGCGTAGGACCATTGCGGAAAGTCCAAACAGTTTCACTACATAAAAAATAGATTTATCATAAATTAAAAAAACTTTGTTTTTAATGGGGTGGTTTTTTTTAGATTCATATTTTCAAAAAAACACTTTTACAGCATTATTTTATATTTCATGGCCTTGTACCGCCGTTGAAGGGATGGATTCACTCCCGGTTACACTGACCTCCAGATTCCTACCCACCACTCACGCCTTTTTCCTTCCCAGAATATCCTTCTATCCTTTCTTAAAAATACCCTCCACACAGCATCCCTAAGATGACATAGGTCCTGAGTGGTAAAAAAAAAGCGTTTTATTTCAGAGATTTATTATTATTGTATTTTTCCTTTGGAAGGGTGTAGAGACATACGTTCACCGTTTGTCTCATTTTCGACTATTGGCATTTAATGTGTAAGGAAGAGGGGCAGCATTATTTGATTAAGAACAAAAGCAAATCAATCAGCGCATTGACATTTGACGTTTTTGAATTTTTGGAATTCACGCACAGTTAAATATTATACCTATCACAATATTGCTTCAGTTCTTTCAAAATATGAGAATTCGTTCCATGCAAAATGTATGAAAAAATCATTTCTTTCTTCATAACTTCCTTTTTCGTAAATTTTTGCAATGTTTTAATAGTTATTCTGTTATCCGGGGCGGAGACAAATCCAGCAAATCAAAGATAATCAAAATCGGTCTAGCCAATCTCGAGTTATAAATAGTGTCACTAACCCGACTTTGTTTTATATATTACTAGCAGACCTGGCCACACGCTGCTGTAGCTAACGAAACACAACGCCATTACCCAACCTTTATAAAATCCACACCACCCGCTTGCCTGCTGCCCGCTGCCTGAATTGAATATTTGAATTTCTCGGCTTTTCTCTACTATAATAAGCATGTATTAAACATATAAACATTCCTCTTGAATCACTCTATCTATTGGTGAAAGCCGCATGAAAATCCGTTGCGTAGTTTATAAGATCAATGCGCACACACATTTTGAGTGACTTCATTTAATACTATGTAATGATGAAGATTTACAAAAATTATTCATTTTATTACTTTTTTGTTGTTGTTATGTTAACAACAAATGATTGTATTCAGCAACACACGTCGGGTATAAATGTCAGGGAGCCGTTATTATTTTCTTGCCAGACAGAAGGTTTTGGTGGTACCTACGAAGGGACGTTTATTGAAGCGAAAACTTCTTTAGCACCGTTGTGATTTGAAACTCGATGAAACAGCTACACTAAAAAGAGACAAATACATTTATGATTAAGCCTGCTATAGAATGAGATAGAATAATCGATCTATTCTTTGTGCGGTGCTTCGTAACCTCCCTACTCTTGTCTACTTTCGTTTTTTGAAGGTTTCACTTCTACCACTTCTTCATTTCTGCACAATTGTATTTTTTTTTCTAAATAAGCATGCTGTAAGTGTTTAAGTTTCGAAAACGTTTTAATCATACGAGTACTTTATTTTATTTCGATGATCTTTTGTAATTATATCAGTCTTTAAAAGGATGTGTGGTTACTTGACCACAGTCAGTGACGTATGAATAATTCTTATCTGAGAGATTCTTATGATATGATGTAACATCTAATTTAAGATATTTTTTTTTAAATAAATGACAAATTACGTGTGGGTTGAATCACATCTTTACATTATTGTCGTGAATTATTTTTGGGGTATAATGCCATATTGAACTACCTAGGCCCTGAAGAAATGTAATTTCCTCAGGCCTTGGTAGTTCCCACAGGAAATTACATTTCTTCGGGGCCTCCTGTGAGGATCTAAAGAAAACAAAGGTATCTAAAATATTCAACATGTGATATACATCACCTTTGTAGTACCTAAAGTAAAAATTACCAACTAGTTTCAAATATTATATGAAAACATGGCTCCTAAGTACTAAGTAGAGACCCTTTAAACTAAGTGAATATGTCAATCTGAATCGGTTCTTAAAACACCCTCCATACTGACGTGACATAGGCTTGTTGAGTCGGTCTAAAAAAACGTACTAAAGTACATACCTACTATACGTAAATGAATTGTTACAGTATTATCTTAAATTATACTCTGAAACAAGTAGGTAATATTATATTCTTTTGTTTTTTTCTTATTTATATACATATATATTACAATACAATACATTACAAAATTATGCTTTTTCTGTCCAACTAGGAAGGATTCCCGTTTCAGGACAGCCAAAAATGCATATTTAGTTCATAATATTCTTAACAAAGGAATTGTTCCGATCAAGATGTCATTTTGAGAACATTAATAATTGCATTCGTAAAGAAGGGATGGTTTCTTTATGTCCTTGAAAGATTCGCAAAGGTGTAATTTTTGTCAAGGTCATTTTGGAAAACATTAATAATTGCATTCAGAACAAATAAATGGTTTCTTTCGGGAGATACAAGTACAAGATTCTTTCCAGGTCATTTTGGAGAACATTTACAATTGCATAATTAGAATTTACACATTTATAAATCAATATATGACATTTGAATTCCCAATGTATTTATGACTATTTAATTGATATGTATAAAGTACTATATTTTTAGAATAGAAATTACACATTTATAAACCAGAATATATGACATATGACATATGAATTTCCAATGTATTAATATAGAGAATTTCAAAACTTAAATTTTGAAATGGCCAGTCGTTATTTTACAAGAATCAAAAAACAAAGCAAAGGATTCGCAATTTAAATTTAAATATCAACAAAAAGGAAGATCGTACATAATAAGATTTTGAATACATGCATTTCTTTAAAAACAATAACAAAATAATATAAGTACTAATAGCTAGGTGAACAGTAGACGTCGCGTCCAAAAGAGTATGTTAAGCAAATTTCTTTTATTTAATAAATCAAAACCAAAATTTTCCCTTTAATCAAAATCAGCCTAGTAAGGAGGTACCTACTTAAACTTACTCACATACTTAGTAAGCTGTGTGTTGTTTGAAACATTTATTTAATTTCTAATATTATAAGGAATTATACAATTTGTTCAAAGGTATGTCACCATTTTAATTACAATTCTTTTTTTTAACTTTCTTTGGTCAGGTAAGTATCATAATATTTAAAAAATTTGTCCAAACAAGAAAGTCCAAATAAACACTTTGGTTTCACAAAAGAAAAAAAATCTTTACTGAACATGCTCAAAGTTTTCTATTTAGTCAAAGAAAGGCATGCTTTAAGTTGATCCAGCAGATTTTCGAAAACGTAAAAGGATGAACAAATTTGCAGGCTGAAAAAATGCAAAATATTGAAGTTATAAAAGGACAAAATCAGCAATTTTCGTGAATTATTTATTCTAAAGTGCGACGTTTGCGTTTTAAAATTACTTACCTCATTAATTATTAGAACTAGCATTAATGAAACGTATTGTCTAGTATTAAGAATGTTGGAAGACAGTATTCCTGTGGGCCTTCCCGGGCAATGTCGGGCTGCCCCAAAGGGCAACCCCACAGGCTGTCCGAGGAGAGGCTGGGCCTGATATAGATGGAGGCTGCCGAAGAACGGAGAACGGAGAGTTTTTTGGGGGGAAAAAGAAGACATGAGTTTGACATTGTCCCACACGCCGTGCCGTTACATTGTAGAATGTCCCTCCTGCACAATATTCCTTGTAGAATATATCCCCTTGGGCAAACCCAAAACTGATTGGACGGATCTCGCCAAAACTGTAATAATTATATCTTCCTTACATAGTACAAAGCAAAGTTAGATCTTTTAAACTACGCAACGGATTTTCATGCGCTTTTCAGCAATAGATAGCAATTAAAGCTCTATAAATGAAAAATTTCTGAACGTAGCCGAATACTAAAACTGTTTTTGAAAGGATATGAAATAAGTTTTAAAATTGTTAATATTACAAATAAATATTAACATTTGTAAGTATTAAAATTTAGAATGCATACACAAAAAAATTGTAAAAATGACTCACGTGGTGTTTTTATTGAGAAAACGGTACTAAAATTACGTCTTATGAAAAAAAAACACTTATTCTATTGAATGAATGTAAAATAAACAATTTCGTCGCCCTCAATTTTTTAACCATTTTATAAAAAAAATAACAATATCTAATGGCACGTAGGCGATTTGGCGGGTGAAAACTGTTTCTACAAAATAAGTCTTTTTTATGTACTTTTATGGACAACTTTGAATAGAAATGTAAAGTTTGATTCAATATGGATCTTCTACTTTTTGTTTTAGAGTTGTCACTAGACCAATAACAGAGTTATAACGATTTCTGAGGGAACACTCTCGTTAGCGTGAAAACACGTTACTCGACTGCTATTGTTATATTGTCGTGTAAACACGCTTTCAGGTCGGAATGCTTGTAAAGTTAGATGAATAATTAGTTTAGGGTTTTTTGCTTTAAATAAAATCAAAATAATTATAAAAATTATATTGTAATTAAAAAATAACAAAATAGTGAACCTTTTACAAATTAACTACGAGTACAAACTATTTAGTATTTTTAAATTAAAAATAATGTTTTATTTTATATCTAATTATTATTTTTTATTTGCTTTGCAGTTTAAATGCTAATCAGTCGTTATACTTAAAAATAATAATTTTAAAAAAATTTTTCACTAAATCACATTTATAAGAAGTCCGAAAGTTACACGAAAGATAATCATATGTCTTTCGAACATATTTATTTATTTATTTTATTTATTTATTTATTACATAAGATACATTTATACAGCAAAATAACATAATAATAATATTTTAAAATAACTGTAAATATTAAAATGTGTACAAGTGTTATTATGTCTTGTTTGTCTATATTAGTTCCTAGCTAGGCAGATTGCCCGTTCTAAGGAACCAAATGCTAGTGAAAAATGCAAAAAATGTATTCTGTAGATTAATATCTACTAATATCTACTTTTTGTAAATTAAATATATACTAAGTTTTTACTGAATGTGCCATTAAGTTAACCATGTAAAATTTTAAGTTTTAAGTTACATTATTTATTAATTTTTCAGACTCAACCCTCCCTAATCCAATCAACCATTTATTTATTATTGAACCGATGCATGTCATTTTGCATGTTTTAATATTTAATTCTGGGGGGATTTTATTGTATAATTTTGGTCCCAGATATGTATATGTATTTTGGAACTTAGACGTATTGCTCCCTGGGACCACAAGATCCTTTCTGGTGTGACTTCTTGTGGTGTATTTATGATCAATTTTTTTGAGTTTTCCTAGATTTTTGTGTACGTGGATAATAACCTTTTTTATGTAGTTTTGACGAACATCTAGTACATTCAATTTTTTGTAGAGTTGATCGCTAGAAAACCTATAGGGTTTACGCATAATGACTCTAATTATGGATTTCTGGGCCTTCACTAGTGGATCAAGAATTGTTCTACCTGACGCTCCCCAACCAATACAACCATACGTTAAGATAGGGTTGCATAATCCGAAATATATTTTTCTTAGGTCTTGCTGTTTGATTATATTTCGTAATACAAAGAATATGTGGATAAATTTTCTCACCCTTATTGTGAGGTTGTCGATGTGGTATTTCCACTTAAGGTGATTGTCTATAATAACGCCCAGATATTTGATGTTTTTCACACTTTCCAAAACTTAACAATTGCAGATAGAATCAATATTATCGGAATTACAGTTATGCTTATGTGTTTTTATTGTGTGTGATGTACTAGGTTGTCCTTTTATAGTTGAGCTGATTCTTATGTATTTAGTTTTTGCTATATTTAGTGTAAGTAGATTTTTGTCAAGCCATTGTTTTATCGCTTTGATTCCACTTTCAGCATGTTTATGTGTTTGAGTCCAGTCGTCTCCTTCAAATATAGCTACCGTATCGTCAGCGAATGTAATAATTTTTCCGCCTACTTTTAGCTCGCATAACTCATTTATGTAGATTATAAATAGAAGAGGTCCTAAAGTGCTTCCCTGCGGTACCCCAAAGTTAGTCCCTAGTGATTTACTCACTGTTTTTCACATTTTGAGTTGCTAGCTTCTACCCGTTAAGTAACTCTTTAACCATTCGTAGGGCGTACCTACAATGCCAATATTTTTTAATCTTTTGAGGAGTAATTTATGAGAAATTGTATCAAAAGCCTTGGCTAAGTCTAAGAAGAGTGCAATGTTTTTCTTTCCGCGATCTATATTTCCAGAAATATGTTCTGTAAGTTGCGCTATCGCGCCGTCCGTTCCCCTTCCCGGCCGAAAGCCGAACTGATTTTTGCTTAAAAGTTTTCGGCTCTCTACATAGTTACTTAATCTGTTTTTAAATTTTTTTTCTATAATTTTTGAGATAGAACTTAACAGGGATATTGGCCTATAATTGCCCACTTGATTTTTGGGTCCATTTTTGTAGATTGGTACTACTAAAGATTTTTTAAGATGGTCGGGGAAAACCCCTGAAGTAAAACTTCTATTAAAAATGTTCGATAGAGGTGATGCAATATTGTGTTTAATAATTTTTAGTATATGAGTGTTAAGACCGTCAGGACCTTTCGAATGTGTATTGTTAAGATTTTCAATAATTTTCAAAACCTCTGCATTTGTCGTAGGTGAGAATTGAAATGAAAAAGAATTGTGTTTTGTTTCTATTGCAGATGCCAGTGAGTCTTCAGTTTCCTTGGTGTGACACTTAGGATATTTTCCGCAAGGTTAGACCCAACCTTTGTAAAGTATTGGTTAGTGTGGCAAGCAATTATGTCCGAATCAGTGGTGGCAGTGTTTCCAATTAGAAGTTCGTTAATATTAGGGTCAATTTTATGTTTAGTATTGGTAATTTGTTTAACGGTGTTCCACATGTTTTTACTAGATGGATCTTGGTCGAGTTGATGCTTATAGTACCGTTCTTTTGCCTTACGTATAACATCTTTACAAATGTTACGATACCTACAGTAATTCTCTTGTTTAAGAGTGTTTTGTGGGTCTTTGGTCGCCACTTTGTGTAAATGATTTCTTTTGTGTATAGCTTTTACAATACCACTGCTAATCCAAGGAGTAAGTTGTATGTGTTTATGTGAAATGAGTTTATCTTTTGAATTTTGTATTATATGCATGTTGATTTTGTTAATAAATAAGTTGAGTGCGTTGTTAACATCAGTCACTTCACATACATCTGTCCATGTTTCATTATTTAGATCCCTAATTAATCCCTCATAGCAGATGGTTGATGTAAACTGGTTATATTTTACTTGCTTTTTAAGAGATATGTTTGGAATGCTGATTGCTGTTGTATAGTGATCAGTTATTATATTGTGTATAACAAATGCATTGGAAGCCATAATATTTCTGGTATTTATGTGATCTAAACATCAACATCAATAATACTTCAAAGTGACAGCTGTCTGCTACATTTGCTCCCGAAAAAATAACAAAATAATAAGTTTTAAAAACTATTAACTTTTCAAATAAGTTGCTGTTTGTACAGGGACAGAATCCCTCCACCTTTCGTCATTTTCTGGTTGAAAATAAGCGAGTGCAAGTGCTATTTTTTCTTAGTTTACACTCTGCAGCAAAAGTCAAATCATAGTTCAAAAGTCTAATGCTACTTTAGTAGCAAGGCAGTGAAAGTGCATTACTCCGAAACTTACTACGAAAAGGATTATAGATATAAGCTGACGAAATGGCATCTACCCGCAGCAACTCGGACAAAACTAAGAAGTTCGCAGCTATCCCGGTTTCGCCCTCTCCTGACTCACACACAACGCAGCTGACTTTAGAAGATTTTAGAAAAGGCATGAATGAATTTGAAACTAATATTTACAAAAAACTAGAAAGGGAGAACTCAGAAACAAAAAAATCACTGGAGTTTATCAGTTCTAAATATGACGATCTTATCAAAAATATAGAGATGGTACTAACTAATAACAAGAAATTGGAAGATAAAATGAGTGTTCTCCAGGAGGAAAATGTTAATCTTAGACAAGAAATCGAATCACTCCGAGACGCTCAGGACGAAATGGAACAACGAAGCAGAGGGTGTAACATAGACATTCACGGCATACCCGAGGTCAAGGGTGAGAATCTGATGACCTTATTGGACAAAATGGGATCAACTGTCAATGTGCCGCTTCCGAGTAGCAGTATTGTGTCGGTGCACCGCGTCGCTCGCGGTCACTCTTCGCCCTCCAACCGACCACGCAACATCGTCGTGCAGCTCTCGACAAAGCGCCTCCGTGATGACGTCATCGCTGCAGTAAGGACTCGTCGCGGCCTCACCACGGAGCAACTAGGACTTGGTGTTCCCGCCACAAATTTCTATGTTAACGAGCACCTGACCTTAAAAAATAAAATACTTTTTGCAAAAACACGTGCCGCCGGAAAAGCTAACGGCTATAAGTACACATGGGTGAGGAACGGAAGTATCATGGCGAAGAAGGATGATCTCTCTAGGGTGTTTACCATTCGTCGTGAGGGAGATCTTCAAAAGATGTGACTACTACTATTACAAATATGTTACTGGTCTTATCGATGCCCGCTTTCTCTCAACATTCTGTACCATATCCATTCACATCTTATATTGTTGATTTATTATTATATACTAATTAATCTAATAAGTTATCTATGTTTCATATATAATTTTGATGCTTTGTATGTCCTACTTAAAGTACCGCTCCCGCGAATGTGGAATATATCGATATACACTATTACTCTATTGAAATGATCTCATCATCATCTATATCTGTTTATTATCAGAACTGTGGTGGTATTAGAACTAAAACTCAGAAACTACTTATGAATATTTTATCAAATAACTATGATGTTATAGTTCTAGTTGAAACATGGCTTGTAGCAAGTATAAATACGGCTGAATTAATAGATTCGCGCTACACGGTGTTCCGACGAGATAGGGACCGTACTCTTACTGGTAAGATGGACGGAGGCGGTGTACTGGTAGCAGTGCGCAAGGAGCTCGCAGCATCCCGGCTCGATGACTGGGAAACCAGCCAAATCGAACAAATCTTCGTGTCTATTCCGGTAAGGTCTTCCAATCTCATCATATGTGCAGTATACATACCTCCTGTCTCGCCACCAACGTTTTATGATATTTTCTCCAAAAACCTAGAATCTGTATTTTCATCTGAACCAAATAATATGTTTTGTGTACTTGGAGATATGAATCAACCTACTCTTACTTGGTCTTTTTCCGAAGGCCGCAGTCAAGGTCTCGCCTCTTCAAACACGGCTGCATCGCAAACTTTGCTGCAAACAATGTCATTGATGAACTTGCTCCAATATAATTGCATACCTAACCATAATGAAAAATACTTAGACCTCATATTCTACAGTCGCGAAACAAATGTTACACGCAGCAATGACCCTCTGCTCTCAGAAGACAGACACCACCCAGCCCTTGAATTTGATATGTCATCCGAAACTCAACCAAAAATCAAAAACAAAAAAGGGCGTAGGCGCAATTTCAGGAAAGCTGATTATACTCAGATTAATAATGACATTAATTGTATTGATTGGTTATCTGAAACCGCAAGTTTATCAGCCGAAGAAGCAGTAGATCGATTCTATTTAAAAATAAATAATATAATTGATAAGTCCATTCCATTATTGGCACGACGAAATGACAAATTTCCCATATGGTTTACTCCCGAACTTATTAGGTTATCACGGAAAAAAGATAAAGTCTGGCACAAATGGAAGACATATAAAGGTCTTTCTGACTATCGTGAATTTTCCTTCTTACGTGCTACATACAAAAGACTGGCTAGTGATTCTCGAAAGTTATTTTTTGACAACATCGAAAGTTCGTTGCAAAATAATATTAAAAGTTTTTGGTCATACATATCCTCATTAAAATCGTCTGATGGATACCCTGCTACTATGTCCTTCGAAGGTCGCAAATCTAACGATGCCCAGGATATTTGTAACATGTTCTCTGAATTCTTTAAATCAACATTCGAACCCTCCTCTGTCAACGACACGATTAACATCGACCAACTTGAAGCCGTTTGCGACTCTGAACTTGCGCACATTCACACCATTGAATTAACGGAACAAGAAGTGCTCTCGAGTTTAATGTCGCTAGATATAAACAAGGGTGCAGGTCATGACGGAATACCGGCATTTTTCCTCAGATCTGCTGCTTCGTCACTATATGTTCCACTTACCATAATATTTAACAAATGCCTGAGTGACGGGGTTTTCCCTGATAGGTGGAAGTTGGCCTATATTATACCGGTCCACAAGGGCGACTCACGGCAAAAAGTAGAAAACTATAGGCCAATATCCATTCTCTCGGCGATCCCTAAACTCTTGGAAAGACTTGTCCATGACCATATATATCCCCAGCTTGCCTCCGTAATTACGGAACAACAACATGGGTTTGTAAAAGGCAAATCTACCATGAGTAATTTACTTCTTTACTCAAACTTCTTATTCAACAGCATGGATCGAGGCCACCAGGTAGATGCAATATACTGCGATTTTAAAAAAGCTTTTGACAAGGTTGACCACCTTATTCTTATTAAAAAAATTATGTACAACGGAATTAGAGGAAATTTACTACGTTGGTTTGTCTCATATTTAACAAAAAGACAACAAGCCGTATCGTTGCGAGGACTTACTTCTAAATGGGAGCCAGTTACCTCTGGCGTGCCACAGGGGTCAATCCTGGGTCCGCTGTTGTTTATACTCTTTATTAACACTGTTACTAAATGTTTCTTGCATTGTTTATTTCTTTTGTACGCCGATGACATAAAAATATTTGCCATTGTCAGGAATTTAAACGATTGTCTGCTAATCCAAAGCGACTTAGTAAGGTTCGAAGCATTCTGCAATGAAAACAAAATTTACCTTAGTTACAACAAATGTAAACAAATAAGTTTTACTAAAAATCATAACGCCATCATACAGAATTATTGTATTGGTAACTATTTACTCGAGCGCGTTTACTGTATAAGAGATCTAGGCGTACTTTTTGATTCCAAACTCCATTTCGATGCGCATATTGATAATATTGTGAATAAAGCTTACTGCATGCTAGGATTTGTCATCAGAAACAGCCGTGAATTTCGAAAACCTGAAACATATCTTCTTCTTTACTACACGCTGGTCCGTTCTCAACTTGAATACTGCACCTCCATATGGAATCCACTTTACGGTATCTATAAAGAAAACATTGAAAGTATTCAAAAGAAATTTCTGCAGTGCCTCAATTACAGAATGAGCGCACCTAAACGCGGGTACATAAATATGCTTTCGAGTTATAACGTCTCCACGCTATCTAACCGACGAACGTACCTTGATCTCATGACTCTATATAAAATCTGTAACAACGTTATTGACTGTCCCGACTTACTGAAATTAATAAACTTTAAAGTACCACCCAGAGTAACAAGGCTTAACGACTTATTCCACATTAGCCGGACGCGTACAAATGCTGGTGTCAGGGACCCAATCAGAAGAATGTGCGAATCACTTAATCAGAATCAAAAGCTCAAGGATTCTGACTTATTTTTTGATACACGCAGTACTTTTAGTAGAAAAATGAAGGCTGTTTTCCTACAAAGTTCAAAGTAAACAACTTAGACATACATTCGTTTATATATATATATATTTTTTTTAAATTTCTGTATAACATTGTTTATCTATATTTATATTTTTTTGTTTCAAAAATAATTTGTAAATTCTTATAAGGATATTGCGCATTTATTTCATATCTCTATTTGTAAAATAATATTCTTATGTACTTATATATTTTTTCCCCTATTTATAAGACATAATATTTGTATATGTTTTTAACTGCTGTTTAAGTCAATTCGTGAGAAATAGTTTGGATGCAGGTGAATTCTCTAGTTGATGTTTTGTATATTCTTGCCAATTAATATCTGTATCTGTATTTTCTCCTAAATAAATAAAAAAAAAATAAAATAAACATGACATGCTATTATTTTGAACCCTGGTAGGAACTGTAATATTTATTGCGAAGTTGTTTTCTGCCATGGCGCACATGTAATCATGACATTGTCGGTGTATAATTCCAAATGTGTTAATATTTATATCTCCCATCACTATTTGTTGTTTGAAATCACTACATTTTTTTTAGTTCAGATGTGAGGTTATCCAGAAATGGATGTATGTCGTGGAATGATGGTGATCTGTAAATGGCTAAAATACATAGATGTCCATTAATTTCTATTTTAAGACAATTTGATTGACTCATACAGATTTCTTGTACTTGAGAGTGGATGTCATCTCGAATGTAAGTTACGACTCCACTGTTTTGATTTAAATGTTTTGTTGTATGATATTCATGATATCCTTTAATTTGTTTAGCGAGATATGAGTCATTCAGTCTGCATTCTGTAAGGATTATTATATGAAATCCTGCCGTCGACTTGATGCTGCCTAAAAATACAAGAAAGTCATCAAGATTTTCCATTGTACGGATATTTTGATGAATAATATTGATTTTGTTTAAACTCCAATTAAATTCTTTGAGTTCATCAATTTCTTCTATGATAAATTCATTGTTTGGCTCTCCTATATTATCTATTTCCATATATGCGTTTTAACCCATTTTATTTTATTTATATTATTAATTGTTATTTTAGGATCGTTGAGTTTTAGGCCTGTATTTAAAATTGCAGAGAGAGTGATTAGACAATATAAATATTTTAATTTAAGAAGTTTGATATTTGTTGATGGAGATAATGCTAGTGTTTGGTTCATATTGAACGGTATTAATAATAGTTTGAAGTATTTTGTGTATAATATGGTGATAAATGGAATGATATGATAGTGATCTTGATGTTTGGTGCTTGTTGTCGAAAATAATAATAATATAATAGAAAAAACAGTACCTTCTAGTCATTTAATGTCCGTTAGCTTTTGCTCCGAATCTATCAGTATTGGCCTCGAATTATCGTCCCTTTTTATAAAAATTCTCCCAGCCTTTGTCCAAACATACCTATAACTGTGTTCCCGTGCTAACTGCCTGGCCAGCAACCATAATCGTTTAGCTTGGAAAGTTAGGTGTTCAGAAACATATATTGGGTTTCTGGGACCTGACATACCTATAACACTTGTATTCATTTTTTCCTCTTTATTTTCACTTTGATTAAATTTTTTTATTGCAGAGTACGAATGTTCTTTATGTGTTACTGAGGTTAGTTTCACAATAACTGTCCGTGGTTTGTTATCCCTGGCTTGGATAGGTTTTTCTCTTCGCAAAACTCGGTAGATTTCTTCGATGTCCTTTGATCCTAGACTGCAGTTTGTTGTTTTTCTTATATTGTATATAATGTCTTTTAAGTTATCTGGTGTTTCATCTTGAATTTCAGGAATTCCGCGAAATTCTAGGGACTTTAAGTTTACTTCCCTATTTTTCTGTTCCGCGTCAGTCTCCAATGCCCGGATGCGGCTTTGTAAATCAGTGTAGACTTTCTTCTGTGATATTTCAACATCATTTATTCGCTTTTTCAGTTCGTCGTGTTGATCCGATATGAATTGTATTGATTTTATGGTTTCTTTGTTCTGCGAAATCATCAATTCATATTTTTGGGCATATTTGTCAAATATTTCCTCAACAAAATTCATTAAAGCTGTTTTAAAGTTATTTATTTCCATTTTGAATAGTTCGGAGGTCAACAGGCTTTGGATTCCGCCATCTATGGATGAAGTTTGTAAGTTTTCAGTTTCGTTAGACTGGGCGTTTGCAGATTTTGATGCTTGTATTGTCTGTTTAGCATGTTGAACGATAGATGGCTCTTGATCATTTGTTACCTCAAACATATGGTGTAAGTATTTGTCCGTAATTATGGTAGTTACCGAGGTGGCAGAGCCGCCCCGCGCAAGCTCTACTTGGCAACTGAGCTAACTGAGATAGACAACGCGCTACATTGCGTTATTAGTTGTAATACATAATAATAAATTAAAGTACATACATAAAACAAGAAGAATCAATAATTACAAAATACATTAACACATGAACATATACATACTTTTATACACATATTATAGGTCCAGGTGAGGAGATCATCAGGGATATGTAAGTATTATTTCCTTCTGAAGGATCAATTGAGTTTGAAAATACATCTAAGTCTTCATGTTTGCAATATTTATTGTATAACCGACTCATTCTCGAGGTTGGTTTGAAAAAACTTGTATTAATACGGTAAGTATCGATCCAAAAGGTTTCAAGGTTTCTTCTCCTAAACATGGGTCTCTTTAAGACCCAGATTACTTCTTCCTGTCCTCAAAAAGAACCAACACACAGTATCCCCACAGCAGGCCCAGAAGTAATTTAAATTACTCAGGTCCTAATGTGTGGAAATAGAAAAAAAACTGCTGACCAATCACAGTCCAATTAATTTAATAATTTATAATTTCGATTCTGAATGGGTGGCCTTTGGCATCAAGTCAAAAAATGGTGGATAATATTTATAATCGATATTGTTTATTCCTTCGTCAGTGGGAGCTCCATCCTCAAAAAACAAAGTACTTCGTTTTCCTCCCATTCGACAAATTCTATTGTTATTAGGTACTACAGGAAGTTATTTCCACGTTAAACCACGCACAACAGCAGTTATTGAATGACGTTAATCACACACGTAAATAATACGTCAATCATGAATAGATAACTCGAAAACATTGGTTGGACTATTAACGTATCTCACTACAGCATGTTTATTTATATCAATTCCGATCAAGAGTCTTACTGTGGCATCACCAATTGGTGTATGTTGTAAGGATGAAGGTAGTGAGAGAGGAGTTGACTGTTAAAGATATTTTGCGAAAAAAATGCACTGAAAAAACAAGTGTATTCTTAATCTATGTACAGTTGTTTTCTAATAAATTTATTGTTTATTTTTCGTCCTATTTTGTCAGCCTTTTTTAACATTTCTGCCATCTGAAACAAAACTTCTTTCATAATAATCATTAGTAACACTGATTCAACCAATGATTATTATGAAAAAAGTTTCGTTTCGTAGATTCTAAAATTATTAAGTACTAGCTTTTTCCCGCAGTTTCGCTCATATGGTGTTAGGGGGGTTCCCACTCCCCCCCCCCCCCCCTCAGCCCACCACCCAGTAAAAAAAAGCAAAGATTAATATCTATACACGCAAATATAACAATGTGGGGTGGGAGAAGGAATTAATTAAAAATGATTGCAAAAAATATACAAATTAATTATGCATTGTTCCTACGTAATTATTTCGTTTTTACTTAATTACAAATATTCACATTTCTTCAGTAAGTTGAGCAAGTTAGGAACATCCTGTTGTTGCATGATGAGTGGGAAGAAAGGGTATATAAAAAGATGAGCGACTTCATTATCATATTATCATAAAAGTTTGAACAATATTTATACAACACTGGCAAGAAGTTCATCATTAAACGATTCACAATGCGTTTCATCAGAGGCATAGTTCTTCTGTTACCTTTCATCGGATTTGGTGCTACATTTCCTCGCCGTACTACTCTTCCTCCGTCCCCGTGTCCAGATGGATATACTCGCGAAAGCTGGATTTGCAGAAAGGATGTACAAAAAGGTCAAGACTTGACACGCCACCTCATATTTGATTATGACCTTCAAACAAACAGCGATGTTAGGGTTCCGAGACCTTCCGATATTCAATTTAACGACGAAATTAGTGTTTCTGACGTTATTTTTGATAACTTTGATGGTGTTTCTCTACGTCATAGCGTCGCAGCTCCTGTAAATAAAGATGCACAAAAAGGTCAAGATTTGACACACCACCAAATTTTTGATCATGACCTTCAAACAAATAGCGATGTTAGGGTTCCGAGACCTTCCGATTTTCAATTTAACGACGAAATTAGTGTTCCTGACATTATGTCTGATGACCTTGTTGGCGTTTCTCTACGTGCCAGCATCAGAGCCCCCGAATTTAATTGCCCAGAAGGACATATACAATTTAATAAACTGTGCAGACCGATTATTCTCTGATACAACTATTTTTAATAAATGCAAATTATCGTGGTAACGTAATAAATATTTTTTTAATAAATTATTATTCTCATGCTTTTATATTATTTTTTTTTTTCATTTACTGGAAAAAATATATCCCATTATATGATTTCACCAAGCTGAAGAGTCTCGTTTCTTTACTTGTTATTTTCCTGTACAACACGCAAAAAGTAATTATAATAAATACAAATGTTAAATATGCCTATGAGCTGATCAAATATCATCTATGATTAAGACGTCCAATGGATAGAAAGTTACCTAAACAGTCGTGCATAATTTGTTAAACTAAAAGAACAAACTAGCGAGCAAGAAACATCAAATTTTGGTACACCACAAGGCAACGTGCTGGGACCAATATTGTTTATTTTGTATGTAAACGAAGTATTTATTCAACCTTTACACTTTACATGGACAAATTATCTCTTTCGCCGATGATAAAGTTCTTATAATAAAAGAAAAAGAAAAATTGATTTAACAGCCACAGAAGACATAAATAATTTAAAAATATGGTTTGACAATAACCTCCTATCGTTCAATGGTGATAAATATTCGTCTACCTTTTCGTAATATTCACTTACAACATACCTCAAAATCTTCAAATAATCTTACATAATCATTCCCTCGAACCACAAGACTGTTGGACACAATCACTGTTGACAAAAATGTTCACTTCTGAAAATAGCGGATAAAATTACATATCTTGGATTAATCATAGATAAAAACATAAAATGAAAAGATCACATCAGCCATACGATATTCAAAATTTGCTAAACATGTACTCCGATGTTTGAGATATATTTAATTCAACAAAATAAGCTGGCTTTAATACATTTTTGGTCATCGAATAGAGCTGAGTAGTATTATTTCTGGATCTGCAAAGAACTGTTGGTTGAAGGCTGATATTTTTTTTTCTTTTTCATTTATGTTTATGAATAATATTGTGTATATAATTGTGTCTGTGTAAAACTCTAATCTATGCAAAAAGGAAGCAAAAAGTTAAAATTATAAAATTCATGAATTCCCTTTAGCAGATTTCTACGGTTTTGTAAGTACTAAGTAATATTTTTTTATGATTACATGAAAAGAATTTATTGAAAACACGTATTTATCATATGTTCAGATATAATATATTATATGACTTCTTTATGTAAGATTTTGCTTATCATTATGTTTGTAACTGTTAACTGATATTATTACCGATGCGCATTGTTTGAGAAATATTGACGGAATGTTATCTGGGCCTGCAAATTTGTAAGGATCATGGGAAACGATTATATTTAGACTTTTTTTTATTTTATTAAGTTAAAAGAAGTATAATATTTCGCTTTCTTAACTTAAGTATAGAGTATAGTAGTATATATATATATATATATATTATTTCGTATTTCCTATTAAATTGTCTTGTAATATGTAAAATCACAAGGAAAATATCCAAAATTAGTCTTATTTTGGCTATATTACTCAAGCACAAACTGAAAAAATGTTAACTTTCAAAATCCCGAAAATGAAAAAAATAAATAAATAAAAGGTTGTCAATCTTCTTTTAGAAGAGGCAGGAGTGTACCCATGTTGAATAGACCTTATGGGATATTGTTATAAGAGGGTGGAGACCAGCAAATCGTTGTTGCAACAACGCAACAAAAAGCTGTTTAACTGAAGAAGGAGCTGTAAAAACTCATGAAATATGTCAACCATGCATAAAAGTTGGGTGCACGTCTGACGTGTTATCCGATTATGCACTATGCACCAGTGCCGAAGAGATCAATGAGGCTAGATCCTCGGAGCATCTTCTATTGAAATTCCGTTAAAACAAGGTCAGAAATCTCACCTGACACTTGTGAATTAAATATTGCAATCCGTTTGTTGAGATAATGGAATCTATCAAACGAACCACCCTTCTCCGCACTAGCCATGGATTCACCACCAGTCATCATATGAAAATTTTTTATATATTACTAATCGTATTGCTTATCAATTTTTCATGTGATAATCAATACGTGGGAATATAAAAATGGGAGTTCTTTCCTCGAAAAATAAAGCTCTTCGTTTTTCTTTATTCTGACAAATTCCATTCTCATTACTCGTTAGGTATGGAAAAATATTTAAGGTAAACCACGCAAAATCGAACGGGTCAACCGCACATTCCTGATAAAACGATAATAATACTCGAAAAAATTCACAGATAAAAACCAATGATTAACCTAATGACTAACCTAATTAACCTATCCTTATTATTTATTTCATAATTATTTGACAGTCAATTTAATATTGTAAAAGAAAGATTCGCTTTATATGTAATCGCTTATAAATATTTGTTTTGTCATGGAGTTATTTTTTAAAGATATATTTTTTTTAAAAAACCTTAAAAATACATATATATTTTTTAATTTTATCTATTGTTGAAAATGGTACGAACTAATGATAACATTTTGTTTGATCTCTCAAGACTTTGTTGTTAATTCTTATATTTTTATCACTTATAATTTTCTCCGTTTATCATTTTAATTTTAAATTTTATTATTTTGCTTTTACTTTACTGTTTGGTAATGACGGTAATGACCGAAATTTGCGTATGTTATTTTTATTAAATTGTGAAATTATTAACCCCGATACAGGCGAACCCTAGTGGCGTTAATAATTACATGCTAAAAAAAATATATGTAAATTGTGAAGGAGCAATAAATAAATTATTTATTATATTCCAGAGTACCGTGTAATTCTTAAAAACTAAAATATCTTTTGTTACTATGGCATCCCCAATAGTTGGTTGAAGGTAGATTGGAGGGGAACGAGATAGGGATGAGAAAGCTGAGAAAGTACCTGGCAATTCAGATCTGGTCACCAGACATGGCTCATGCCGTGTCAAGCAATGTTTGCATTCTAAGTGGAGAGTAACTTTCTCTCAGAAATTTTTTAAAAACTTTTTTTTAAATTTTCTTTGATGCATTATTAGTACCAAGTAACAAATAATTCTAAAAATGTTCTAAAAAAATTATGTATAGAAAGAGGAACTAGAGCAAAAAGACAAGCCTACGAACAAGCACGAAGAGATGCTAACCATTTAATTAAAAGAAAGAAGAGATTGTATTTTAACAACATATTGTTGAAAATGGAACATGACTTTGCAAATAACAATCCACGTGAGGCATATAAAGGCGTCAATGTATTTAAAAAGGGCTTCAAACCCAACACATCTCTGTGCAGAGATAGTAATGGAGACATAATAGGAGATAAGGAAAAGATCAAGACTAGGTGGAAAGAATATTTTCAACAGCTCTTAAATCCCAATAACAACCTGACAGTCGAACCAACTCACATTCCGGACGAGCTAAATAGTGATGAAACAACGAGAGCGCCATCAATGGCAGAAATAAGGGCGGCCCTAAAGAAACTGAAAAACAATAAAACTCCGGGAGGAGATAATATCCCTGCAGAGCTCTATAAATATGGAAACGAACAACTGAAGAACCTGCTACACAATCTCATTGTGAAAATATGGACCGCTGAAAGAGTACCAGAAGAATGGAAAACTAGCATAATATGCCCCATACATAAAAAGGGAGACAAATTGAAGTGTGAAAATCACAGAGGAATATCGTTACTTTGTACAGCGTATAAAAGTTTCACAATGATTTTGAAAGAAAGACTAGAATATTACTCAGAAAACTTACTAGGAGAATATCAGGCAGGGTTCAGGAGGGGGAGATCCACCACTGATCAACTCTTCACTACTCGACAAATCCTGACAAAATGCTGGGAATTCGATATAGATATATATCAACTATTTGTTGACTTCAAACAGGCGTATGACAGTATAGATAGGGAGAAAATATATGAAATACTCCTCAATTTTGGAATACCGCCCAAAATAGTCAAGCTTGTAAAAGCAACAATGGTCGGATCACGGTGTCGAGTAAGGATAGGAGGTGAAACAACGGAGGATTTTAACGTTTCCCAGGGGCTGAAACAAGGTGATGGCTTAGCACCCACCCTTTTCAATATTGTACTGGAGCACGTCGTGAGGAAGACAATGATCAGTACCGACTCAAACATCTGCTACAGAAGCAATCAAATAGTTGGCTACGCAGATGACCTTAACATTGTCGGAAGATCCCTACAGGCTGTAAGAGAAGTGTTTGACCCTTTGGAGACTGCGGCAAGAGAGGTGGGTTTGCAAATCAATGAAAATAAAACAAAAATCATGATGCAAACCAGAACCCCTCACCGCAGAATAAAAGACAAAGTGAAATTCAAAGACAATTATAATTTCGAAGTGGTCGAAGAGTTTACCTACCTGGGCTCCATCATAACGCAGGACAATGAAGACCCAGTAGAAGTAAGAAAGCGCATTACAGCCGCTAACAAAACTTACTTCGCGTTGCTGCCAGTGTTCAAATCCCGAAACGTCCATAAGAAAACCAAAATAACCTTATATAAAACAATTATCAGAACGGTCTTGGCCTATGGATGTGAGGCGGGAACACTGACAGCAAAGTCAGCGGAACGGCTGGACATCTTCGAAAGAAAGGTACTTCGAAGAATCTTAGGAGCGGTGCGAGAGGGAGAGGCATGGAGAATCCGCCACAATAATGAGCTCTATGATATTTACCAAGCTCCCAGACTCTCCACCCATTTAAGACTCCAAAGATTAAGATGGGCCGGACATGTGCACCGAATGCCAAGCATACGAGTACCGAAGAAGGTTCTGACAGGACACCCGGGAGGTAAACGAAAGGCGGGCAGACCTAGACTGAGATGGGAGGATGATGTCAGGAAGGATGCAAGAGGATTACTTCAGGTTGCAGATTGGAAGAAGACGGCCGAGGACAGAGGGCGGTGGAGGCTTATTTTGAAGGAGGCCAAGGCTCGAATTGGGCTGTAGCGCCATTGAAGAAGAAGAAGAACAAATAATTAAATAAAATTATTTTGTGTAAGTCGGTATTTGAACCTGCATCCTACTATTTGCAATCAATGACCTTAACCACTTTACCACGGAGGCCTTCTGAGATTTTTTTTAATGCCAGAACCAACCTGGTTTTATAATTAACGTTTTACTTAAGTATCATAGCAGAGCATTACAAGCATTTTATACACCCATAATACATAAATGTGCGAAATAATATAGAAAACTTACGTGTACATATTATTTAAAAGACAAATTTTATATCAACCAACATTAAATTCACATTACTATTTTTTTAGAAGTCAAATGTATTGAACTAAATTATACAACTTCATAATTTATTTAAAAAATTAAAAAAAGTCAATAAGTTGATTACCACCAAAAATTTCACCAAAAATAAATTTTATACCTAATTACTATACATAAAATATTATTACCATAAATATTGACCATAAAATGTTACCATAAATATTGACCCAAAAATATAAAATTAGGTCCTTACATATGAAATTGGCGTTTTGCCGTACTGGCTATGATCTACTATGATCTCAAATATCTTCTCTTTGGTTAGGAATTCCAAATTCAAATGTATACAGCTATTTACTCATGTATTTGTGTTTCGAAAATTATAATTCATTTGTTTATTCCTTAATTGTTTTTTTTCTTTGCGTCACTTAGTTTACAAAATGGTAAACTTGAAATATCGCGTTATTTACTGCAGAAACGGCTCGAAGGATTAAAGATGTGTATGGCGACGGTGCCGCAAATGAAAACACAGTGCAATTTTGGTTTCAACGTTTTCGTTCTGGAAATTTCGACGTGCAGAACAAGCCCCGTGGACGGCCGGAGACCAAAGTTGATAATGAAAAATTGAAGGCTATTGTGGAAGCGGCTCCATCGCAAACCACGTCCGAGTTAGCTGCAGGCTGCGGTGTTAGTGATAAAACTGTTTTAATCCACTTGAAGCAAATTGGGAAGGTGAAAAAGCTTGAAAGGTGGGTACCTCACGAATTGAGTGAAGCAAATAAACAAACGCGCGTTAGAACGCTAGACCACACACTGCACAATAGACGGCTACCAAATTAGCGGAGCTTCAATTGGAATGTCTAAGATATCCACCGTACTCTCCGGATCTTGCCCAACAGATTACCATTTTTTTCGAAATTTGGATAACTTCTTGCGAGGGAAAAAATTCAACTCCGATGGGGCAGTCCAAACCGCCTTCAAAGATTTAATTGATTCCCGTCCGAATGGTTTTTTTAGTAAAGGGATCGATGAACTACCTATGAGATGCAAAAGTGCATAGATAGCAATGGTACATACTTTGATTAAATAAATATATTAGGTATATTAAAACAAATCGACTTTACGTTCCTCCCTTACAAAACGCCAATTTCATATGTAAGGACCTAATATTACCATAAAATATTGACCCCGAGTGATTATTCACTTAAAACTGTCCTATGAAAAAATCAGTGTGCAATCAGTGTGAAACCTTCAGAAAACCAAAGTAACAAGAGTAGGAAGCTTTCGCACGGCACAACAATAGACTACCAAGCACTGCATAAAAAGAAAACCGATTATACTATCTCATTCTCTCGCATGCTAAATCCTATAGATGTACGTGTTTGTCTCTTTTCAGTGTGGCTATTTTTCGTTTCATAGAGTTGTGCTAAAGAAGTTTTCACTTCAAAAAGGTTGAGAGTGCTTTAGACCACACGACTGAAGTAAAACATCAATAACTTATACCTACCTCTCAACTTCCGTTCGCCTCGCCCGATCACACTTTTCGTAACGCTCTCGTCATGCATTCACCAGCTTACTCTCTAAGTCTGAATTGAATGCTCAATGCTGTTGAAATCAGATCCCTGAGACGTATGTGTGGAAAAAATGTATGATCGTGTGAGAAATGTGGATATCCGCAAATAATGTAAGGCTGATGTAAGCATAATGAGTAAGATTAAGAAAGGGACCCTCAGATGATTTGGGCATGTAGAGCGAATGAACGAAGAAAGTAGTGTAAGAATAATATACGACGCGAATGTGAATGGTAGAAGAAGTCGGGGACGCCCGAGGAAGACATGACACGATTAAGTGTAGTCGACCGACCTCCGTAGTCCAGTGGCTAAGACTCTTGACTCACATTCCGGAGGTCGCGGGTTCGAACCCGGCATGCGCAAATAAATTTTATTTGATTAATTTGTGTTATTTCACAATTAATTCATTTAAAATAATATACAGTATATTTGCGGCATGTTCCAGAGTGGAAGATACTGTCAGTATCGCCCTGGTGTAAGACCACCATTCAGAATTGAAACGTTGCTTGAAAATGGCTTTAGCCGTGTTTAGTGACCAGATCTGAATAGCCAGGTACTTCCCAACCTTCCTCTTCCCCACCTCCTTCCCCTCCCCGCTACCTTCAGCCTCACAACATACCACAATTGGGGATGCCATAGTCTCACTGGCTCCAGACGGGAGCAGTTGAGATTCTTGTGCGGTATTCAATGTAAAAATAAAAAAAAAGTGAATCAGATACTTGAGTCGGGCCATGTCAAAAGTCAGAATAATAAAAGAGTATGTATGAGACGATGTATGAATATGAGTGAGGCAAAGAGTGTGTGCCAAGACCGAGTTGTTCGGCGGTCCGTCCTCTTTGCCTACCTCTGCGGGGAAACGGCGTGATGGTTAGTTAGTTAGTTACGCTCCAAGTCAAGCGTGCGTTAAGTCCCGACCGTCCACCTCGCCCGATCACACTTTTCGTAACGCTCTCGTCACGCATTCACCAGCTTACTCCACAAGTCAAGCGTGCGTAAATAAGTTTTACTTCAATAATATTTTGGAACTATTCATGACACATTCTGAGTAGGTGAGCAATAATTGACGAACATCCTGTGATTGTTTTATGAGTGGGAAGACCCAACATATATAAAAGAGATAAACGAATCCATTAATTCTATCGTAAGAGTTGAACTGTAGACAACGGCGGCAAGAGGTTCATTATTAAAAACGTTTTACAATGCGTTTCATCAGTGGTGTGGTTCTTCTGTTTCTTTTTGTGGGATTGGGTACTGCCTATTCCTCTTATCCTGCGTATTATCCTCGGCCGTGTCCATATGGATACACTCGTGGATATTTGGGTTGCAGAAAGGATGTTCAAGAATACCAAAACCCTCATTTTGGTTATGATCTTCCACTCTCCGACGACGTTAGTGCTTCATACTATTCCGGTTATCCACATAACTACGATACCAGCGGTGCTACTCCACTTCGGATCGGCCAAGCTCCGCTATTTTCTCCTTGCCCGGAAGGATATGAATTGTTTTATAACAAATGCAGAGTGATAATTGAGTCATAATTTGTTTAATGAAATATTTTTATTATAAAATTCACGATAATTACTTTGCTGTGAAAATATCACATAATATGTAAGCGTCGTAATGGTTTATATAACTATAATGTTTTTTAAATTTTAATATATAATTTATAATTTAATTTTAAATTTTTAGCTTTTAGAGAAGATTTATAATATTGTTTGCTAGTTTATTTTGTTTGTTTTTTATGTTTTTAAATTGCACTTGTAACATCTATTTTTACAAAACTTACAAATACAATAATAACAGTGCAGACTGTCATTATGCTGTAGTTTTTAAATGCATTCATTCAGTTACTTTTTTTTAAATTCCTTATTTATGTATACTTAAAATATTCACTATAACCATAGAAATAAAAGTAAAAAATCTATATTATACCCACGCACAGGCATTGCCTTTGTGGGATTTTTTTGTTCATACATTAATTATATTAAGTTTTTTTATATACTTTTCATTATTTCATGTATGTATTATATGTATTGTATCAAAAAATTTCAATAAAAAAAAAAATAAAATAAAAAAAAAAAAAATTTGCTCTAACTGAAATCTTAATCTTTTCATATCGATAATAATATGTGTAAGATGTAATTTAAAATATATTTTTGGGGTTTTATGCCGTTTTGCACTTCCCTTTTTAGCCAATGTTTCGGGAAGCATTACAGTCAAATGTGCTGCAGGACACAGAAGGAGGTAGCGAGACACGGCAAAACACTAAAAGAAACGACAATATTTTGGCCGTGACGTCTTTATAGTGTTTTATCGTGTATTTGATGTGTACCCATTTGATATGTATTATGTATGTATGTTTTTATTGACTGGTTCTTGAATAAGGTTATAAAAATATCTAAATGGTCTGATCTCCATGATGTGTTATTTAGTTCCACATCCCTAAACAAATCTTCAACATTTTAACGAATTTGAAGAGATTGGTTAAGGGAGACCTCTTACCTCTCCAGAAGGATTCTATCGACCCATCGCCTTGCACCACAGTGGGAGGGATGGATTCATATGTCCGTCATACCTGAACTTACTAACCACCTGATTCCTACCCACCCCTCATAGCTTTTCCTTCACTGATCTTCCTATCTTACCTCTCGTTAAAAAAAGCTCCACAGAGCATCCCCAAAGATGATATAAGTCCTGAGGGAAATAATTTTGCTTAGGGCGTCCTGTGGAGATCTTTTGTAAACAATAATAATAATAATTATATAAAAAAAGATATTGTGCAAAATATAAGACAGAACAAGACTATAAGCCAGAAAATAAAAAAAAGGTAATTGGCGCAACTGAGAATCGATCCCAAGATCTTTATTTTACCGGGACAGCACTATTAATCACTCAGGAATTGTGAAGTAATTATTTTCTGTCATTTTATCGATCTAATATCATCTAGGAATTAATAATACCATTATCAAATTATTTCCAAATTTTATTTACTGCTTCTTGTTCTGTTTCATGTTTCGTTTAGATCTACTGGTACAATCTTCTTCTTCAATAATTAAATATTGATGGGAATGAGCATTAATAGTTATTAAATATATTTTTATTTCATTATTATTCAGTCGATCTACTTTACACTTGAAAATTTTTTTTTCTTCACAAATCTTCCTCCCCTACCTCTTAAAAAAAACTCCACTCAGCAGCCCAAAGATTATATAGGCCATGAGGGAAATTATTTTGCTTTGGGCGTCCTGTGGAGATCTTTTGTAAAAAATAATAATTATTATTATGTATATTAAAAAAAAATTGCAAAATATGAGACAGAACAAGACTAAGAGACAGAAAATAAAAAAAGGTAACTGGCGCAACTGAGAATCGATCCCAGGATCTTTGTTTTACCGGGACAGCATTATTAATCACTCAGGCATTGTGACGTAATTATTTTCCGTCCTCTTTGTCGATCTAATGTCATCTAGGAATTAGTAATACCATCCTCAAATAATTTCCAAATTTTATTTATTGCTTCTTGTTCTGTTTCATGTTACGTTTAGAATGTTTAGATCTACTAGTACAATCTTCTTCTTCAATAATTAAATAATATATTGATGGGAATAAGCGTTAAAAGTTATTACAATAAATTTATATTTCACTATTATTTAGTTGATCTACTTTACACTTGATAATAATCGGGTCGCTTTTTTGATTCGTTCTTGAGTTCAACAACCAGGCTGTGGAACGATTTGGCGTTCTCTGGGTGTTCTTTTTTCCTACAACTTGGGTCTCTACTATTAATACTCTACTATTATGCACAACTTTTTCGTTGTTGAAATCGCAATTTGAATTGTTAATTTATATAGATGTAGCAATAAAATAAAATAAAGGGTTTTCAGTAAACATTATAGTAACTAATAAAACTATTTATTATATTTTAGAATATTTATTTTCATGCACATGGTAACATCAAAACTCAAAATTCATACGCAATCCCTTTTATATTGCACAAAAACTAATCATTTAAATTATCTCAAAATTAGTTAATAAATAGAAAACTTCAAAATACAACTAAAAGGTATACGGAAAACTAAAAAATTAAAATATCGATGGAAAAATATTCACGATAACCAAATGAATACCAACTACAGTAAATTTAAATATAAATATAGGGCATCCCAAAGTTTTAAGGTATATTTTGTGTCTTAGCTCGGGATCAATGAGGTTTATCCAGATCTGGGTGGTGGACGTCTGCCTACCAACTGCGTGGCTGGCATAATTGGGAAAGTTTTATAGAGGGAGATTCTTTCACCTAGCAGTGGGAGGGATGGATTCATAAGTCTGACACTCCTGGACACACTGATCTCTCCACCTAAATTGGTACCCACCCCTCATACCTTTTTCTTCACAGAATTTTTTCTCCTTAAAGTACCTACCCTCCAAATATTATTCTTAAAGATGAAATAGAGTCTGTCAATTTAGAGTATGAAATATTTTTTTTTTTATTTATTTTTTTATTTTATTTTATTTAGGAAACAAACAGTTAAACATATTTTAATAAGAAAGTAACATATTACATGGTTGCATTAACCAGCGAAGTTCCGCAAAAATTTATAATATATATAAAAACATAGATTAAAACATTAAAGAAATCATAAAGTAGTAGAAAAAAAGAAAAAAAACATATATATATATACATATATACAAATCATATAAACAAAATTTAAAGCATGTGGGATATGTAAATCATCCAAATATTATTATTATTATAAAAAGAAGGAAAACCAACAAAATGAGAATGAAAGAAAATGCTTTCATTTTTTCCATTATGAATTTAATAAATTGACCTGAGGACAAATGGAAAATATCAGCGTCGTAAAACATATCATTGTATTTCGTGCACGTCCTTCGAAGAAATGAATGTTGTGTGTAATTTGTTTTTGAGTGTGGGATGTGGAATAGTTGGTTTAACCTTGTGTTTCTTATTGGACAGTGGAAATTAATGTGTTCTAGAAGATAGTTGTTGTCAACAACTTTGTTAATGATTTTGAATAAAAATTTCTGGTCGGATATATTTCTTCTATCTTCTAAGGTTGATAAATTATGGAATGTTAATGAGTCTTTTACGTTTTTTGATGTTCGAAAGGATTTAAAGTCTAGGTGTTTCAATATCTTTTTTTGAATTCTTTCTTTCTTTCTAACCTTTCAATATTAACTTTGTATTGGGGATTCCATATGACTGATCCGAATTCTAGAAGTTTGTACGCCCTGTTACAGATGGAATTTATATGTGCTCGGAAAGACATTCCGGAGTCCAATATTATTCCTAAGTCTCTCACTTCACAACATCTTTTGATCTCTACGTCATTGATTTTGTACGGGAATATTAGGGGGTTTATGCTTTTGGTGAATGATATTGTGTTACATTTTTCCAGGATAAGGAACAGTTGGTTGTTCGCACAATATATTCCAAGCCTATTAATATCATCTTGCAATTCTAGGCTGTCATTAATATTAGTGATTTTTTTGTAAATTTTAATGTCATCAGCAAAAATTTGGAATTTGGAATTTTTAAAGCATTTACCTATATCATTGATATATAAAATAAACAAGAGAGGTCCAAGATGTGATCCTTGCGGGATTCCTGAAGGTATATTGTAAAAACGCGAGGAGATACCCTTAGCTCTAACTGCTTGACTTCTGTTTGTTACATATGATTTGATCCATCTGAGAAGGTCACCATTAATCCCGATTTTTAACAGTTTCTTCAGAAGCAGTTCAATGTTAATTTTATCAAAGGCTTTTGAAAAATCTGTATAGATAGAGTCTACTTGATTTTTACCACCCATAGAATTTAAAATAAAATCTGTGTATTCCAGAAGAAAATCTGAAATATTAAAAATTGAACTTCATATTAAAAATTGAACTACAAAATTTGTAGGCTGGCAACACCAATTTGACTGTCAAATATTCATTCAAATCGCAATGACACTGAATGTATAAAACACTGTAAGTCACATTTAAAAAACTTTTTTTTTGTTTTTAAAGAAAAAAAAAAAAATTTGAAGAAGCACTGTTGTTAAGGTATCTTATAAATTTGAAATGGTGTTTTATAAAGTAATTTGCTTTCAATTAATATAACATAAATTTGAATTTAACAGTAGGTAAAAAGGAAGAATCACTAATGGTGAATAGTTACACTACTTTTAGGTCTGAATGAGTTAAATATATTCAGATCTAAAATTAGAGACGTGATCTAAAACCCGGGCAACGCTGGGTACTTAAGCTAGTATTAAATAAAAGTCAGCAATTTATAACTGCTTTTTATTTTACTGTAATATCGTTATTCCTCATTGTATTAACAAAAATTGCAAAAATATAATATACCTATTTGCAATTCTAATTTTGAGATCAGAAGGCATCAAAATTGCGATAAAAAAATATTTTTCCCATTATTATGTGTTTTTGATTTTTTTACGAAAAATGTAGGTTACACAGCTTTAGATTGCCACCATGTGTTGTATTTTTAGTATTGCCATTTGATCAACAGTGGCGCACCTCCTATGTTTTCTAATCTTATTTGACAGACTGTAGATTTGTGTGGAGCTAATTAAAAAAAAACATAAAAAAACTTATCGAATATAAATAATTGAACTGTTACAATATTACCTACTCTATAACAATTAATTTTGTATTTCTTGAAAAAATTACATTTCAATTTATTTCAAACTGTTGAATTAAATTAAGTTTTTTATTAAATTAAAAATTACAGAATGAAGCAATTATCGATGCCCAACTGTCCGTATTTTGTTTTTGTCAGTATCAGAGATGGCGTTGTGTACGAATTTATATTTTTTGTGATTTTCTTACTTTTCCACAAACTTACAGGAATTTTTGAAAGGAAGCGGGTACGGGTGCCGCCGCCCCGGGAACCATTTATTGGATAACCATCACCTCTGTCATACACCCCAAGGGATGGATTCACTCCTGGATACAGTGACCTCCAGATTCTTCCCCACCCCTCATGCCTTTTTCCTTCCCAGAACTTCCTATCCTACCCTTCCTTAAAAAGACCCTCCACACAGCATCCCCTAAGATGATAAAGGATTTATTATTATTGTATTTTTCCTTTGGAGGGGTACAGAGACATACATTCTCCGTTTGTCTCATTTTCTACCATTGACATTTAGTGTGTAAGAAAGAGGGGCAGCATTATATGATTAAGAACAAAAGCAAAACAATCACCGCATTGACATTTGACGTTTTTGAAATTTTTGGAATTCCCGCACAGTTAAATATTATACCTATCACAATATTGCTGCAGCTCTTTCAAAAGATGAAAAATCGTTCCATGCAAAATGTATGAGAAATGAATTTTCTTCATAACTACTTTCGTTTTCGTGATTTTGCGATGTTTTAATAGTTATTCTGTTATCCGGGGCGGAGACAAATCCAGCAAATCAAAGATCATCAAAATCGGTCAAGCCGTTCTCGAGTTATAAATAGTGTAACTAACCCGACTTTGTTTTATATATTAAGATTAGAAATTATACTATATATCCAAAGGAATGTGACCAATTCAATAACAAATCTTTTTTCAAAAATTCTTCAGGCAAGTAGGTATGATAATATTTATAAGAAATATGTATAATAAATTTCAAATGGACACTACGATTTCTCACGAGAATAAATCATTTTTACTGAACCATTCTCAAAGTAAATAACCTAGTCAATGTTAGCTATACGGTCAAAGTAAGGCTTGCTTGAAAAAACTAAGTTGATGCAGCATATTTTAGAAAATAGAAAAGTAACGCAAAAACAGTTTTAAAGACAGATATAACGAAAAACGGTCGATTTAAAACAGAACAAACTTAACAATGTATTATAATTAATAATAATATAGCGATATTATTGTGGAGGATAAAATGACCTTCATTATTAATTATATCCTTCATCGATGGAGCGTATAGTACCGTATTAAGAATGTTAAGACAGAATTCTACTGTAAATACTGAGCGATGCAATTCCAGAAGGAAGACGTCCAGTGGGCCGCCCCGGGGAAAGTCGGGAGAAGCAACTTCAGAGGCCGTCCGAGGAGATGCTGGGCCTGATATGGAGGCCACCGAAGAACCGCAGAACAGGGACGTCTGGAGAGAAGAGGATGAGATGAGATGTGTTTGACATTGTCCACAAGCCGTCACATTAAAAAAATAGGCAACCCACAATACCTTCCGAATAGAATATATCTCCTTGGGCAATATCTAAATCAAGTATCACTGACAACACTGTCTATGTATGAAAGCTGAATATTATAATACTCATGATTGTGCTGAGCAATTTTATATAAAGGCTTTCATACGCACAACTTAAACACTACAGGATGCTTTAAAAATAATTTATTTAGTTTTTGAAAAGCCTGTAGTTGTTATGACTGTTGACCGAACAAAAGCCTCGCGTCTTTAGGATTTTTTAACATTCTTGAATTCTGGAAAAAAGTCTTATTATTTTCAAAAGCATGGCAGTACAATTTTTTGTTAATTAAAATATATTTAAACTTATTTATGCTTTATTTCATTAGTTTTGTCAAGAAATCACACAGTATTTACATGTCATAAATTGAATTGTCGTCCTGTCAAAATTGGGGACATACCATTATAATTTTCAGTTTTATTTTATTTTTATCAGAGATTTATTGAAAGTGATGTTTTTTTATAAAATAAATGTCTAATACATGTGTTGATAAACGAATCAAAGAAATGAACGTCTTTAGAGATGCAAGCATCCGTTTGAAGTGTCAGTTTATTTTTGGGTTATTTTTTTAGAAACAAAAGGAAATTTAAAAAAAAAATCTATGAAGGAGAAAACCTGAAGTTACAGTTTTTTTCCAAATTCATTAAATAAAATAACTGTGTTTTTTCAGTTTCTCTACATTTTGAAAAAAAAATCGTGGTAAGCTTTTTTTCAAATTTTTTTGATATTTAAATCTCAAAAGATAGCAACTTATAAAGGCTAAAGTAAATTTCAATTACAAAAATCTTAAAGATAATTTTAACTACTTTATTTTATGGTATTTGTTTTTGTGACGTCTTAAAAAATAAGAAATTACAAGATATTTAAAATAAGTTGTGAAAATTCAGAAATTCATTCAGAAATTATTAATTTAACAAGTACATACAACGTATAAACAACCCCCTTTGGCTGTATAAGCAAAGTATTAATCTCTTCAAGAACAATCATTGGTAATTTTTAAATTAGTAATGTTTTCTCATCCACGGTCCTTTATTAATTGAATACAATTTTCACGACGTGTTTTAGTAAGGCTGTGTCTGTCCAGGGTAGGTAGAGTATTTTTTATTATTACCTTAAATATTGCTTTACTGTTACCTGTCTGGCTTCACAGTTTTACGACATGAAAACGGAGTTTAAAAAAGATTTTTATCCGGCAGATGTGTGATGATGGACACTGCAACACTGTCCGAAACGTTGGCCAAAGAAGGAGGTAGTGCAACACGGCATAACACCTCAAAAACAAATAACGAAAAAAAGAAAAAATAATAATTCAGCGGAACACGTCGGGTATAAACTTCAGAAAGCCTTCATAATTTTCATGCCATTCTGGAAGTTTTGGTGGTGCCTATAGATTTAGAGGGACGTTTATTTAAGTGAAAATTTATTTAACACCGTTTTGATTTGAAACTCAATGAAACAATAAAGCTACACTAAAAAGAGATAGGCATGCACGTATAGTGTTATAGACAGTTTACATTTTTCCGGTGTGTACATGTTTGTATAGCCAAAATAAAACTAATTATGGATTTCCTCCGATTAAACAGCGTAATACAAAAGAAGAAATAATAAAATTTATAATAAAGGAATATGAGACCAAAAATTTTATAAAACAGAAGATTAAACTAAAATTTACATAAACATAAAAAAACATCAATACATTGGTAACCGTGAGAAGCCTGCGATAGAATGAGAAGAATAATCGATCTCCTCTTTCTGCGGTGCTACGTAGCCTCACCACTTTATCTACTTTAGTTTTCTGAAGGTTTCGCTTCTTCAGCGTGTAAACTGCATATTTGTAATTTTTTTCTAAACAAAGGTACCTAATGAGTTTCGTAAACGGACGTATGAATAATTCTGATTTGTGAGATTTTTATGATTTTTATGAGATTGCGTATTGTTTTCTGTAATCTCTCTTGGTATTCTATTTTCAACGAAATTTCAACAAATCTTGCTGCCATTTCGCTAATAAATCTTTGAATATAGTAATTGTGTTTGGATTCAGTTTATTCATTTATCCTGTGGTCAGTTTCGTTGCTATGCCATTAATACAATTTTGCATCTATTTTACTGCATCTGTTGCTTTAGTTATGTAACTCTGCGGATCTCTCTTGAATTACTTTTTATTTGACTCTAAACCACAAAAAATACGAAAATCTTTCTTTGTATCTCTCAAGTCGCATTCTATTAGAACAAGAAACATGATTAACTCAAGCAGCACTATCTTTTGGATCTTAAAATTCAGACAGTTTATTTTGAATAAGGAAATAATTGTTATTTCAGATAATCAATCCAACTTTTCTCTCCCCAAAGTGTTGTATCACATGAGTGTCGATGCATTTCAAACTCGCCAAAGTCCAATACCAACCATTTTTTGTTTTGTTTTGCGTATTCATTTCAGCAAAAAAAAACGAATCTTTTGATTTAGCTTTAGATCGATCTAACCAAAGTACACAGCTTCCCAAGGAAATTAAGGGTGAAAGATTTTTTCAATCCAACCTAATTCACACACCCGCTTGAAACATATGAGCCAAAGTTCATTACAGCCAACCATACTTATTTATTTTATTTATTTATTTAATTATATTTAAGTATATAAAACAGGCATGGTGCCCAAAAAATTATATACATGTATGTTTAAACATAGTGATAATGAAAATACATAGTATCGAAAATGATAATATTAACATAGTGATTGTATAATAACAAATAAATGAAATGATAATAATAACAAAAGATAGTAACAAAAGTAATTAAGCTGAGGTGAATGACAAGTAGGAATGTGTAAAAGGTAAGTACATGGTAGGTAAATGTTCATAAACAATTTATGATTGTTACCTGTACTGGTGAGACGCTGATTTGGTAGGTACAATATTGCCTCTCTATAAATAAAGGGCTTCATCACAGTATCAGCTTGATATGATAAAAGGTAAAACTTTTTTTTTGAAATGTTTAAATTGGTCATTAAAAATGTCTATTTCTTTATTAGAGCAATGTATAGCGTTATAACTTCTCAGTGTTCGTGGTAAAGGGGAGAAATACCCTGTATTTGTCAGGTAGGCTTTAATATAGAAAATGTCTTTCATCCTCCTTGTTGACTTTCTTGATGATGTGTTAATGTTAATTTGGGACAAAATGTTTGGTGTATCAACTGGTGAGTGTAAAATTTTGTGTAAAAGTAATAAATCAGAAAGTTTACGTCTGGCTGTTAGAGAGTGTAGTTTATAGTGTGAATTTCGGTCTTTGTACGTTCCAAATTGATCAGATATACCTTCACGATAAGCAATTACACGGGTTAATTTTCTTTGTGTGGATTCGATCCTATAATTATGAATTTCATAATTGGGAGACCAAATTGTGGATGCATATTCGAGGATACTTCGCACAATTGATTTATATAATGTTAATGTTAATTCTGCACTTTTAAAACAGTTTGTGATTCTTAGCGTTAATCCTAATACTTGTGATGCACATTTTGAAATTGCATCTACATGTTTATTGAAGCTAAGTGAAGAGTCAAATGTCACGCCCAAGTCTTTAATTGAAGTTGTGTTACGTAATGCGACATTGTTAATGTGATATGTGTTTGAAAATTTATTGATGTTTTTTGTGAAGGAAATTACAGCACATTTGTTTTCGTTAAAATATAAATCATTTAGTGTGCACCATTCATGAAGTGATGATAAGTCTTTTTGCAATTCGGCGCAATCTTCTAATGATGTTATTTTTTTGTACAATTTAAGGTCATCGGCAAACAGGAGATACTTTGATTTTTTTATTCCTAAAACTATGTCGTTGATAAATATTAAAAACAGTAACGGTCCAAGATGTGAGCCCTGCGGAATTCCCGACGTTGCCGTAAAAAGATCCGCGGAGTACCCTCCTATAACTACTTGTAGTTTTCTATTAGTAATGTAACTTTCGAACCATTTCAGAGTATTTCCATTTACGCCAAACTTTTTCAGTTTCTTGATGAGTAATGATTGATTTAACTGGTCGATGCTTTGCAAAAATCCGTGTAGATGGCATCCACTTGTAAATGCTTTTCGATGTTATCGCGGATGAATTGGGAGTATTCAAGAAGATTCGTTGTTGTGGAACGCCGAGGGAAAAACCCGTGTTGCTCAATGATGATATATTTACTTACATGGGCTAGTAGACAGTCATATATTATTGATTCAAACAACTTTCCTATGCAGTCAAGTTTAGAGATGGGTCTATAATTTTGTATATCGCTCTTACAACCTTTCTTAAAGATGGGATCTCTGCATGTTTTGAAAAAAATACATACGTCGTCTTCACTCTGTCATGGCTGCCATTTGTGTTTGTTCAAACTCACCTAAGTTCTATTTCTTTCATTCAAACACACCTAAGTCCAGTAATTCTATTTCAATATCAACTAAGTCCATAAGTGTTTATATCAAATGCGCCTTCCATTAAAATAATCATATTTACTTCAAGAAATTTATTTTGATTTTAATTTTTCTGTGTTCCCGCGTACAATATTCATAACATAAAGTAATATTCACAGGTTTTTACTAGCTAAAAGTTGAAAATAGAAAAAATTGTCAACATCCGAAAAATGTTTGAACGGGTTTGATATGCGTCGCACATGAATAAGTTACCAAAGTTTTGCTTTACTTTTTCATGCAAATTTTAACTGATTTTTAATTGTGTTCTCTGTTTAATACCATGTTGATTGCAATCGTTTGGGAGTCTATCAAACGGACCACTATTTTATTACCACAAATCAACATTTTACTCATCGTTATTAGTAATCCCTTCTTCAGTGGGAGTTCCTTCCTCGAAAAATAAAACTCTTCAATTTACTCCCACTTAAAACCTCACAAAAGCGCCATCATTTCAATGTGGTTAACCTCACACAAAAACAATACGTCAATAATAACGCGTGAAAACGTCTATATTTCACTAATTATGAATAACTAGCTGACCCGACGAACTTCGTACCGCCTCAGAATCAATAAGGGAACGTACCCATACTACGTGAGCAACGACCCCCCCCCCCCCCTAAACGTGTCACGTAGTATGGGTACGTTCCCTAACTGTTGAATTAAATTAAGTTTTTTCATTAAGAGCGTTTAACCAGCCAGCGGACGAAAATCCACATTTTGTCGAAAGTTGTTCTTACGATCGTGCAGGGCGGTTACAATGAGAAAGATTAATTATTCTCCGTACCAGCTTTTTTAAATTATAACAAAATATCGAATTTATTTTAATCCAAATTAGCTTTAATTTATACTTTCATCCAAAAATGCTGAAAGGTGTGATGATAAAACTATTAAAATAATGTACTTTTTGTAATTATTTTTTGATTATAAGTATTTATCATTTTTCAATAATGTCTAAATTTAATAAGAATGCTAAAAAAATCTGAAATATATTAGATAAGTTTTAAATTAAAGTTTTGAAATATATTAGTTTGTAAGTGCGCAAATAAATACACAAATGGACCGATTTTCGTCAAGAAACACATGTACGTATATATTTTTTAATGATTTTATTGAAACTAAAATTAAAATTCTAAAACATGCGTTTGCTAGATAATATATTGATTTATTTTACTGCATGATTATATTATTTGAAATAGGTGTGGTATAATACAAAACCTTTTTTGAAAATGTAACAAATCTACTTACTAAAAATTAAAAATATTTCTCAAAATTTATTGCATGCGAATGCTAGATAAAAAAAACAATCTTTCGAAATCCATTTATAATTTTTTGTGAAAACGAGTCAATACGTCTAAAATCTGATTTTTTTTTTTTTTTTTTAATTAATTTCAATAACAAGGTTTGTACATGTATGTATGATGTATATAATAAGTATAGATTCATTTTGAAAATGACATATTTCTGGTTTTCTCTGGTAATGTCCTCTTAAGTTAAAAATTACACAATGAAGCAATTATCGATGCTCAACTGTCCGTGTTTGTTTTTGTCAGTATGAGAGATGGCGTTGTGTACGGATTTATATTTTTTGTGAAATTCTTACTTTTCCACTTACTTAAGGGAATTTTTGGAAAGGAAGCGGGTACGGGTCTCGCCGCCCCGGCAACCATTTATTGGAGAACCAACACCTTTGCCATAGGTCACCCCAGGTGTTTCGCTACGTTTGGTGATTTAGCAGGGGTGCCCGGGTTCATAGGGTGACTTTTGTGCGGGTTTTGGCTGTAGATGCGTCTGCCCACCTGCTCCGTGGCGGGTCGGATCGAGAGAGAATGGTTGAGGGAGGCATTTTGACCTTTCCAGCCGGATTCTCTCGACCTATGGATCGAAAGAGTCCGGCTGGAAAGGTCAAGGTAAAAGGTCGATTCCGGTCAAGGTAATGGCCTTGCACCGTAGTTGGATATACTGATCTCCAGATTCCTACCCACCCCTCATGCCTTTTTCCTTCCCAGAACATCCTATCCTATCCTTCCTTAAAAAGACCCTCCACACAGCACCCCCCTAAGATGATATAGGTCGTGGGTGGAGCTTACGTAAAAAAAATGCGTTTCATTTCAGAGATTTATTATTATTGTATTTTTCCTTTGGAGGGTGCAGAGACATACGTTCACCGTTTGTCTCATTATTGTCTCGACTATTGACATTTAGTGTGTAAGAAAGAGGGGCAGCATTATATGATTAAGAACAAAAGCAAATCAATCAGGGCATTGACGTTTGACGTTTTTGAATTTTTGGAATTCACGCACAGTTAAATGTTATACCTATCACAATATTGCTGCAGTTGTTTCAAAATATGAGAATTCGTTCCATACAAAATGTATGAAAAAAATAATTTTCTTCATAACTTTCCTTTTTCTGAATTTTTGCGATGTTTTAAAGTTATTCTGTTATCCGGGGCGCAGACAAATCCGGGGAAAAAGACGAAGAAGAGGAAGACTGGGAAGAATCTGTCTTTTCAGCTATTGGAGATCTGGAGATCTTTCACCTGGGAATGTCACTGGTAGCGCAGGCCTAAGGCTCGCTAACAGGTCTGCAATCAATTGGGTGTACTGTGTGTATGGCACGCATCTCTCAACGGTGTCATCAGTTGACAGGCGTGGCGTCATCATCAGGGTAGAGAGTTGCGAGGCTCCGGGCAACCGGGCTCCGAGTTAGGAAGCCCATAGCAAAATGGCCAGGGGTAGTAGGCGTAGCTACTTAAAAGTGCCTCGGTGAGCGACAGCAAGTTCAGAGAATCCCGAGGCAAGTGGGCTCAAGCAGAGAGATCGTAGGAGTTGTAGTTCCTGCAAGTGCCTGAAGTGAAAAGAGGCCCGTTACCTTCTGTGGCTTTATATTTATGGTGCCGGTTTATTTCACCACATTTCAAATTTGTCAAATACCTTATGTCGTATGTTGTTCGGATGCGTAATATTTTGTCTTTGATAAAGATACATGTTTCGAAGAGTTTTGTCAAAATTTGTGGTCTTATTTCTGGTTCCTAGAGGTATGGAAGATTGAGGACATGAAAAAATATGTTGTAGGAGGGCAGAAACGCAGAGGCCGGCAAATCGTTCCACAGCTGAGCTGTTGAACTCAAGAAAGGGTCGTAGAAACGACCCGTTCTCATGTGACCAATGTCAACCGTGTACAAATGTGGGATGCGTGTTTGGCGTGTTTCCCGATTATGCACCGGTGCCGAGGGTAGTTAAGCCAACGACGTTAGTTCCTCGGAGCATGTTCCATTGTAAAATCGGTAGAACAAAATAAAAGTGTAAAAAACGATAAATGTAAAAGATGAAAGCATGGACGCATTTAGAGATAAATATAATTAAATAGAAGTGACAGGTCAAGTCAAGTCCTTACTAGAAATCAAAATACATAGACATTAAAAATCTTTAATTGTTTAGCGACCGTCTAAAATCATTTAGATTTATGTATAACAAAAAAGTTAAGACCAGTCTACACATTCTGGACAGAAGTGAATAATATCCATAATTAGTCAAGATTGACCGAGGGAAAGCAGTTTATGATTTGTGTCTACGGAAAGTATATTGAAATGAATAAGTTGTAGTAATGTAGGTGAATCAATCGTTCAATTGATAATTTTAATTAAAAACAAATGACATATTTTGTTTTTTGGATAATATAATCAATCGGACCCATAACTGGAATCGTCGCTGTAACCATATTAAAAATGATGTATTCTTTTGGCGAGCTAATAATAAATTTAAAAAATGTTCTTAGTAAGGTGATTAATTCAGTAACTTCCTGTTATTGTGTTATGAGTGTGAAAGGCTGTGTGTGTCTTCATTATCCTGTTACTATAAGAGTTAATACTATATATAGCGGAGGTAAGAGGTTCATTATTAGAAACGATTTACAATGCGTTTCATCAGTGGTGTGGTTCTTCTTTTTCTTTTTGTGGGATTTTGTGCTACTTATCCACGCCATACTCTGTATGGATATAGGAAACGGTGTCCATATGAATATACTCATGGCAACTGGAGATGCAGAGAGGTTGCTTTCAAGATCGTTGGTGCTTCAGACCATTCCAATTATCAACATAACAATAATATTGGCGTTGATTATTATCTCCAACGTCCACATATCGACGAAGTTCAACAACACCCACCCGGAAAGTGCCCAGAAGGATATATGTTCCTTTCAAAAAAATGCAGAAAGGTTATTCCCCAGTAATTTTTTAAAATTGATTATATAAATGATATTGTGAATTATTTAGTTGGGGTATTGTGCAATGAAGTACTTCGCGATAATAACTTTACCGCGAAAATCTCAAATAATCAAGCAATCACCATCACATGGCAAAATAACGAGAACCACTCGTTATAAAATCCTGTTTAAATGCAACAAGGACTGAGCAAACGAAACACGAAACACTCGCTTGTACCTAGGTTACATGATGTTAGTAATAGATATGCAGATGTGGCAGATCTATTTAACTGCACCGAAGATAGAAACAAGAGGGCTATGCTTTCAAATCATTTCAATCAATATTAATTCTATATGTAGATTTTTGTGTGTAATTATCTCTCTGATATCATTTCTCATTCAAATGCCATAATTATCTGTTATACTCTTTTTTTATTGTTTGTAATATTTATCCTATGATTTGTTACACGTAATCAGTGCTTATGGTATGTGTATACCGTTGATATTAAATAAACAAATAAAATATTTTTAAAATTTTACTAATCCTGGAATCTTAATCTCCTTTTATTTACTGAAAAAATTAAATCCCAAAGTGTGATTTCTTCTCAAATTGCACAAGTGTATTTTTATAATAAAATAATTTAAGATATATTTATTTTTTTAATAAATTACCTTTAAGTTATCATGAATTATTTTTGGGGTAATATGCTGTACTGTATGTCTCCTCCTTTAGCTAAAGTTTCGGAAAACGTCATAGTGTCTATACGCAGACGCGCAGGACACAGAAGGACACGGTATAATACCCCAAAAAATAAATCACGATAATATTTTCGCCGTGAGAACCTAAAATCATGTTTTATCTTTATAGTGTTGCTATCATGTATTTAATATGTACCTACCTACCCATTTCCTATGAATTATGAATGTACGTTTTCATTGACTGGATCTTGAGTGAGGGTATAAAAATATCTAAATGGCCTGATGTCCCTGTTGTTATTTAGTTCCACACCCTTAAACAAATCTTCAACCTACTGAGCCTCCTGCGTGGAGCTAATGTAAAAAGAAAAATTGGAATCACAAAACATCATTGTGTAATTTCATTTTTTAATGTGATACCACACAAGAGTGCCCCTGTTTGTGAAGTGAAATTTGAAACTAAAAAGTCTAAAAGACAAGGCAACTATGTCACCTTAGGTTGGGCAGTATTGTGGTGCGGGTTATAGTAAGGGTAAATATTATTTTATTCATTTAAAAAATATTATACTGGCGGTCGTCTTGCCTGACTGCAATTTCGACCAACCAATGTGAATTTTTTTATTTTAGTAACAATGTATTTATTATTTTTAACATTTTTATATGAAACATGTTACGTATATATATAAAATAGAAAATATATTCGTAGTCTTCCTCACTAGGAGATCCTGTGCTGAGGGGGACTATGATTTGGATAAGTTTTCAGCTACTTCTATGGTATAACTTCATGGTTTGGATAAGGTTTTCCAGAAACTTCTATGACGATGTTTTAAGTATACTAGTAAGTTCATTTTTCGATAGTTCCTTCAGCCAACATTTAATGTCCTTAATATAACTTTTTTTGTTTTCATTTTTTTGATACTAAGTGGGCGTTTGTTATATAACTTTACTGCTTTTTAATTTGGTAGGCGGGTATGGGTACCGCCGCCCTGGGAACCATTTATTGGATGACCAACACCTCTGCCACAGGTCACCCCAAGTGGTTCGCCGCGTTTGGTGACTTAGCACGGGTGCCCGGGTTCATGGGGTAATGTTTGTCTGGGTCTTGATGGCGAGTGCGTCGGCCCACCTTCTGCGTGGCGGGCCGGATTGGGAGATGCTGGTTGAGGGAGACCCTTTACAACCGGTTACCGTTGTCCGGGTCGCTCGGTAGTACAGGGGCCCGACCCTCAGGCTCACGACTGAGGGTGGGCTGCCCCATCAACGAGTGCAAAAACCCTGCCGCTGCTGTTGTGCCGGTTCGTGACCGGAGGGGACCCAGCAGTAGCGTTTGGGGCGCATTGGGTGACCTCTCCAGCCGGACTCTCCCAGCCCATCGCCTTGCACCGCAGTGGGTGGGTTGAATTCATACGTCCGTCACTCCTGTACACTCTGATCCCCAGCTTTCCTACCCATCCCTCATACCTTTTCCTTCCCGGACCTTCCTTTCTTCTAATAACCCCAAAAAAAAAAAAAAAAAAAAAAAAAAAAAAAAAAAAAAAAAAAAAAAAAAAAAAAAAAAAAAAAAAAAAAAAAAAAAACATATAAAATCATGAATTGCACAAACAACAGTAATATCACTATCACAACGGCGAGAAGCAGGAGTCCCCGGTGCAGGCCAAAGCTGTTGGTGAATTTCACCAACATTCGCGGCCTGCACAAAAACTTAAACTTCGTCCACCAACACCTTCTCTCCCAACGCCCTAACCTTCTCTTCCTTTCCGAAACGCAGATAGCCGAGCCTACAGACGCCACCTATCTGGATTGCCCGGGCTTCACCCTCGTTGGCAAATTCAGACCCAAAGGAGGTGTCTGTCTCTTCAGCCGAGCTGACGTCAACTGTGTGCGACTGTTGAATCTGGAGAACTCCAGATTCGACGTAATGTGGGTGCGTGTCAATCTTGCCAGTACGGTAAGATTTTACGCGTGTCTATACCGCTCACCGAACCTTAGCGTTTCAGATACGTCCGAACTCTTCAAACATCTAAGTAATACTATTGATGACCTCTTGCCCCGCTTCCCTACGGCAGAGTTTCTGGTCCTGGGGGACTTCAATGTTCATAACGAACCTTGGTTAAAGTTCTCAGGACCAACGGACTCGGCTGGACGAGAGGCGGAATCCTTTGCCCTCTGCCATGGACTGGAGCAAATGGTTCAGGGGCCGACTAGGGTTCCTGATGTCCAGACTCACCGCTCCAATCTGTTAGATTTGTTTTTAACCACTGTGCCACACGGCTACAAGATTGACGTCACAGCGCCTTTAGGATCGTCCGACCACTGCCTGGTGACGACGTCAATCCCCGTAACCTTCAGACCGCCAAACGAGCGGCTGAAGAGAAAAGTGTGGCACTATAGATCAGCAGATTGGTTTGGTCTGCGGGCACATTTTAATGCTTTCCCGTGGTCAGCTGTCTGTTTTCGGACCTCGGATCCCTCAAGATGTGCCCAGGAAATTGGTGAAGTCATCACATCCGCGATGGATGGCTTCATCCAATCCACTGTTAAAGAAACTGGTGTGGGCTCAAAGCCGTGGTTCAGTCGACAATGCTCTGAAGCAGTGCGACGAAAAAACGCGGCTTACCGAGCCTACAACACATCTCGAACGTCCGAAAACAGAACAGAATATAACAAAATGGCAAAGGAAAGCAAGAGGATCATTAATAGGTCTAAATTCGAGCACGACCTGCAGATCAGTAGAAAGCTGGCTGCCTGCCCGCACGGCAGCAGAGCGTTCTGGTCGCTTGCGGGCTCAATAGGTCGCAATTTCTGCAAATCCAGTCTGCCACCTCTTACCAGACCTGACGGCTCTCTAGCAAATACCGCCGCCGAAAAGGCTAACTTATTAGGCAAAATGTTCGCGGAAAACTCGACCCTCGATGATCAAGGTGCTACCCCGCCGTCGGTTCCTCACTGCGGTTTTCATATGAAAAAGCTGAGGATCCGGCATCGGGATGTACTCCAAGTCTTACGAGGGCTTGATATTAATAAAGCTAGTGGGCCTGACGGAATACCTGCCCTGGTATTGCAGAGGTGCGCTGCAGAAATAGCTCCAATTTTGACGAAGCTTTTCAAAATGTCCCTGAAGTCTGGTTCTGTGCCCTCTGGTTGGAAAAAAGCGATCATTCACCCTATTCCAAAGAAGGGTGACCGCTCCAACCCAGCCAACTACCGCCCCATAGCGATCACATCAGTTCTGTCTAAGGTAATGGAACGTGTGATCAACGACAAACTGCTCACATACCTCGAGAAGAACAAAATTATTAACGACCGTCAATACGGATTCCGGCGGAACCGCTCGTGCGGTGATCTTCTCGCGTATGTGACGCATGTTTGGGGGCGGTGCCTGGAACGTTTTGGTGAGACCCAAACGGTTGCACTGGATATTTCTAAGGCATTTGACCGGGTTTGGCACCGAGGGCTTGTCAACAAACTGCTTTCTTACGGACTTCCCGCATCCTTGTGTAAGTGGATTGCCGACTTTTTGAGGGAGAGGTCGATTCAGGTGGTTGCTGACGGTTTCACCTCTTTTTCGCATTCGATAAATGCTGGCGTCCCACAGGGATCGGTTCTGTCACCGACTTTGTTTCTGTTGCACATCAATGACCTCTTGTCATGTGCACCGATTCATTGTTACGCGGATGACAGTACAGTCCATGATAGCTTTTTGTTTGACAAGCCCCCAAAGGGCACACAAACTCCAATAGCTCGGAGGGCTTTGAAGCAAAGAATGGACGGTTACCTCGAGAGTATTTTCTCTTGGGGTAAGAATAACCTCGTCGAATTTAATGTTTCAAAGACCCAATCATGTTTGATAACGTCTAAAAGGGATCGAAATGAAAATCTAGTCTCCTTCAACGGAAGCAACCTTCCGAACAGGACCTCCATTGATATGCTTGGTGTAACTCTAAGTGACCAGCTCAGGTACGGGGGCTCCATCGAAACCAGAGTTAAGTTAGCCTCTCAGAAACTGGGCGTACTGTACAGGGCCCGCAGATACTTTAATAGTACCCAACTGCTAACCCTGTACAAATCGCAAGTGCGCCCCACGGTTGAATTTGGCAGCCACCTCTGGTCTGGAGCTCCAAAATACCTAAAAAAAACCCTTGACTCTGTGCAAAAACGGGCGGTCCGTTTGATAGATTCTCCCATCCTAACAGACGGACTGCAATCTTTAGAGCATAGGCGTCAGGTGGGAATGCTGTCCTTGTTCTACCGGTATTACAATGGAAGATGCTCCGAGGAACTAGCATCATTGATCCCCTCGGCTCCGGTGCATAGTCGGGAAACACGCCAAACACGCGCCCAACATTTGTACACGGTTGACATTACTCACATGAGAACGGGTCGTTTCTATGACTCGTTCTTGAGTTCAACGGCTCGGCTGTGGAACGATTTGCCGGCCTCTGTGTTTCCTCCCTCCTACAACATGGGTCTCTTCAAGACCCATGTTCACTCCTTCCTTTCCTCAAAGAGACCCTCCACACAGCATCTACAAAGATGACATAGGCCCTGAGGGAAATTATTTTCCTCAGGGCCTCCTGTGTGGTGTTAATGTAAAAAAAAAAAAAACTGCTAAAAATTCAGAACTTCTTTGTCCAAATGAAGAGTTACGCTTTGGTGTATTAAGTATGTCTGTTTGTTCCGCTCTGGTTTTATGAGCATGTGAGGTGTCTGCCTCTGAATCATTTTTGTGGTGATGTACTAGAATGTTTTTGGCATAGATTTTCTGTACGCTTGGAACATCAAACTGTTTAAAAATTTCTGTTGTTGACGTCCTTATGGGGACCTTTAGTATGGTCTTTATGATGCAATTCTGATAAGTTGTTTTATGTGATTAGATGCTGCTGAGCCCCATCCTATTACTTCGTATTCCAATCGAGAGTGGTATAAAGTATAATATACTCTCTCTCTTTACATCCCTCATTGACAAGATGTTTCGTAATTTTTTGAAGAAGTACATGAGTTTTGTTAGCTTTTTTGAGGAAACATCAATGTGTGAATTCCACTGTAGTTTTCAACAATTTCAATCCCAAGATATTTATTATTTTTTGTTTTGGTTATACACAGGCAGGAACATTGTGGAAAAGTATGTTGACATTCATGTAATTTGAGGGTATGCTCATTCATTGGTTGTCCCCTTTTGTTTTTGGAGAAAGTTAGATATTTAGTTTTATTAACATTTAATGTAAGGGAGTTTACTTTTAGCCAGTTTTGAAGTACAGCCAGGCCATGTTCCGCCTCCTTGTAAGTTCTTGTCCAATTATATTTAAAAGTTGCCCCTCTATGAAAGTAAAAAGGCCTTACCTTTGGTAGCTCCTCAAGGAAGTTCCGTACAGGTAGCTGGGGTAAAGACCAGTTTGTGGTTTTATCAAATGCATCTGGTTCTAGTTCAGCTAAGTCTTCCATCATTACACAAGCAACATCTTCCGCTTAAAATAATAGAAGTAGAAGGAATTCAAATATTGTGAAGCCTATTCGCAAGCCGGAAATTTTGTATTTATTTTAAAAAACAATGAAAAATAATAATAGTGGTATAAGCAGTGACGATGTTTAACTATTGCCAAAGAGGGGCTGATAAGGCTAAGTATAAGGGCTGCCAATGATAAGACAAACTAATGCCTTTTAGTATTTATTTATTAGACAATGCAAAATCTAAGACAAATATGCGACAGAAAAAGAAACAGAAAATAAAATAAAATGTAACGGTCGCGACTGGGAATCGATTCCAGGATCTTTGCCTTACCGGGACAACACTTAATCATTTATTATTGGATAACCAACACCTCTACCATAGATCACTCCAAGTGGTTCGCTACGCTGCTGGTTCCAGTAACAAAGTCGCTGCAGGGTACCTAACCTCCCTGACATAACAGGGCATTAAACCCATTTATGCTCTACCAGAAATTAATAATATATATTTTTTATATGTAGAAATTAATAATAATATATATATAGAAATTAATAATATTGCCGGCAACCCGGGCGTTTATTGAACATTAACATATTATACAAACAAGTAAGTAACCCGCCTCACTAGACAAGGTCTGTTCTGAGACGGGTAAATAATATAAATGCATACATATATACAGACATACACACATACACATTTGTATACGCATACATGCACATAATCATAAAAACATAAGTTACAGAATCTAGATAAAATGATTGTAAATTGTTTATATTAATTGGTTACAGTGGGATGTACATAATGTCATAAAAAAATATATAAAAAGAATTATTGAAAATAGTTATAATGTTATCATGGAATGTACATAGTGGCATAAAACCAAAAATCTTTACAGAATTAATGGAAATTATTATAAGTTTTTCATGGAATGTATATGTTACCGTAAAAGCCCGAATATTGGTAAATCATAAGATTTTTCGGTAAATCCTAAGATTTACCTAACATAACCTAACCTAACCTAACCTAACCTAACATGTACTAAATTCTAATGGTAAAAGCCCGAAAAAATCGTTTCTTATTTAAATATTATAAACGATTTTTTCGGGCTTTTACCATTAGAATTTAGTACATGTTAGGTTAGGTTAGGTTGGTGAACGATGATTATAGAACGGTTCGGACTTTTACCATTAAGAGTTGGTAAATCTTAGGATTTACTGGAAAATCTTAGGATTTGCCGGAAAATCTTAGGATTTACCATAGTTCGGGCTTTTACAGTAACATATATACTCGTATATAGTTTCATGAAATCAAGATTTTCGTTAAAACTTTAAAAACACATAGTAATGCCAGGATCTAAATCTGATATAGTAACAATTCAGCAAAATAATGTAAATAAACGTATGAGGTAATAATAAACTTATCGTGCGTAAAACAATAGCAGCATAACAAGCTGCATACATATTCTATCACACTATAACACTATAGCCTATAACTTGCTCTTTCTTAACAACAACCTAATACATGGGCTCCAAACGCCCACAACAACACAATTATAACACAGGGTTCATCGGGAGAGGTGTGTTCAGATGTTCACCAGCTGCGTGGCGGGCCGGATCAGAAGATGTCGTTTTGGGGAGACCTTTGACATCTCTTTCACTCTCGACCCATCGTCTCGCACTGCAGCAGGTTCTTCATAAGTCTGTCAGTCCTGGACACATTGACCCCAGATTCCTACCCACCCCTCATACCTTTTTCCTTTCCGGAACGTACTCTCCTTCCTTTGCTTAAGAAGATCCCCCACACGGCGTCCCCAAAAATGACATAGGCCCTTAAGGCTCAGAGCCACCTACGTGGAGTCGGTGTAAAATCAAATTGTTGTTCAGTTAAATTTCTTGATGAAATTAAGACGAATTTCGAAGGAAACAGTGCTCTTCCGAGCGGAGTTTTTTTTTTTTTTTTTACATTAACTCCACACAGGAGGCCCTGAGGAAAATAATTTCCCTCAGGGAGAGGAAGGAATGAACATTGGTCTTGAAGAGACCCATGTCGTAGGAAGGAGGAAACACAGAGGCCGGAAAATCATTCCACAGCCGAGCTGTTGAGCACAAGAACGAGTCGAAGAAACAACCCGTTCTCATGTGACAAATGTCAACTGTGTACAAATGTTGGGCACGCGTTTGGCGTGTTTCCCGACTATGCACCGGTGCCGAAGGGATCAATGATGCTAGTTCCTCGGAGCATCTTCCATTGTAATATCGGTAGAACAAGGATAGCATTCCCACCCGACGCCTGTGCTCTAAAGATTGCAATCCGTCTGTTAAGATGGGAGAATCTATCAAACGGACCGCCCGTTTCTGCACAGAGTCGAGGGTATTTTTCAGGTATTTTGGAGCTCCAGACCAGAGGTGGCTACCAAATTCAACCGTGGGGCGCACTTGCGATTTGTACAGGGTTAGCAGTTGTGTTCTCTTAAAGTATCTGCGGGCCCTGTACAGTACGCCCAGGTTTTTGGGAGTCCAACTATACTCTGGCTTCGATGGAGCCCCCATACCTGAGCTGGTCACTTAGGGTTACACCAAGCATATCAATGGAGGGCCTGTTCGGAAGATTGCTTCTGTTGAAAGAGACTAGATTTTCATTTCGATCCCTTTTAGACGTAATCAGACAAGATTGGGTCTTTGAAACATTAAATTCAACGAGATTATTTTTACCCCAAGAGAAAACACTCTCGAGTTAACCGTCCATTCTTTGCTTCAAAGCCTTACGAGCTGTTGGAGTTTGTGAGCCCTTTGGGGGCTTGTCAAACAAAAAGCTATCATGAACTGTACTGTCATCCGCGTAACAATGAATTGGTGCACATGACAAAAGGTCGTTGATGTGCAACAAAAACAGAACCGATTCGGAGACAGAACCGATCCCTGCGGGACGCCAGCATTTATCGAGTGTGAGGAAGAGGTGAAACCATCGACTACCGTCTGAATCGACCTCTCCCTCAAGAAGTCGGCAATCCACGTACACAAAGATGCGGGAAGTCCGTAAGAATGCAGTTTGTTGACAAGTCCTCGGTGCCAAACCCGGTCAAAGGCCTTGGATATGTCCAGTGCAACCGTTTGGGTCTCACCGAAACGTTCCAGGCATCGCCCCCAAACATGCGTCACATACGCGAGAAGATCACCGCACGAGCGGTTCCGCCGGAATCCGTATTGACGGTCGTTAATAATTTTGTTCTTCTCGAGGTATGTGAGCAGTTTGTCGTTGATCACACGTTCCATCACCTTAGACAGAACTGATGTGATCGCTATGGGGCGGTAGTTGGCCGGGTTGGAGCGGTCACCCTTCTTTGGAATAGGATGGATAACCGCTTTTTTCCAACCAGAGGGCACAGAGCCAGTCTTCAGGGACAGTTTAAAAAGCTTCGTCAAAATTGGAGCTATTTCTGCAGCGCACCTTTGCCGTACCAGGGCAGGTATTCCGTCAGACCCACTAGCTTTATTAACATCAAGTCCTCGTAAAACATGGAGTACTTCCCGATGCCGGATTCTCAGCTTTTTCATACGAAAACCGCAGTGAGGAACCGACGTCGGGACAGCACCTTGGTCATCGAGGGTTGAGTTATCCGCAAACATTTTACCTAGTAAGTTAGCCTTTTCGGTGGCGGTGTTTGCTAGTGAGCCGTCAGGTCTGGTAAGAGGTGGCAGACTGGATTTGCAGAAATTGCGACCTATTGAGCCCGCAAGCGACCAGAATTGCCTGCTGCCATGCGGGCATGCAGTCAGCTTTCTGCTGATATGCTGGTCGTGCTCGAATTTTGACCTATTTATGATTCTCTTGGTTTCCTTTGCCATTTTGTTGTAAGCTGTTCTGTCTTCGGATGTTCTAGATGTGTTGTAGGCTCGGTAAGCCGCGTTTTTTCATCGCACTGCTTCAGCGCATTGTCGACTGAACCACGGCTTTGAGCCTACACCAGTTTCCTTAACAGTAGATCGCGGATGTGATGACCTCACCAATTTCCTGGGCACATCTTGAGGGATCCGAAGTCCGAAAACAGACAGCTGACCACGGAAAAGCATTAAAATGTGCCCGCAGACCGAACCAATCTGCTGACCTATAGTGCCACACTTTTCTCTTCAGCCTCTCGTTTGGTGGTCTGAAGTTTACAGGGATTGATGTCGTCACCAGGCAGTGGTCGGACGATCCTAAAGGCGCTGTGACTTCAATCCTGTAACCGTGTAGCACAGTAGTTAAAACTAGGTCTTACAGATTGGAACGGTGAGTCTGGACATCAGGAACCCTTGTAGGCTCCTGAACCATTTGCTCCAATCCGTAGCAAAGGGCAAAGGATTCCGCTTGGCGTCCAGCCGAGTCTGTTGATCCTGAGAACTTCAACCAAGGTTCGTTATGAACATTGAAGTCCCCCAGTATAAGGAGTATAAAATTCTAATTGCAAAGTTCCTTTTCTAGCATTGTAATGCCTCAGAAGACAGCTATTTGCCTGTTCTTAGTGCATAATATGCAGATATTATATATCTAGGGCTTACTGCTAGAAGTGTCCATGTCAAATTTCTGAATAGCTCAGTGATAAGGGTTCCTAAAAAAAACTTTTTTAACACGAATTAAAATTTTACTTTGATTTTTTAATGATATTTTTAACCCATTCAGACCCCTTGAGCATAATTATGCACACTAATTTCAAAGCATAATATAAGCCTAAAAATATGACTAGTGGAGACATTTACCCGTGAAAGTTATAAATATTGGTTCTTTCAAATAGTGCGACTGAACCATTTGACAGAAGTGCTGGTAAGTACATTTTGTTTTCATTGTTTTTACTAAAATTTCATAAATATTTGACAAAAGGAGTACGCAAGTGCAATTTTAAAATGTTAATAATAATAATGAACGAATTGAAGAAGTAAATAGTGAAATACATAAGCGTATGGACATTTTTGAATTTTGATGTGCAGAATTATGCACAATCAGTCTCTGTGGCACCTTTCCACGATGTATACAAAATGTTGTACATCTTTGTTTATGATTTGGAAAACTTATTTTTTTTGGTTAATTTTAAGAAAAATGTATAATCCTATGAATAAAGAAGAGTTGGAGGTGATTTTGAGATTGTTGGAGAATGGTTCTGACGCAGACCTGAGTGACGATGATAACTTTGACGTAAAAACTGTACATTTGGAGGACAATTCTTTGGAACGTGAACCTTCGACTTCTACAAAACAAGTTAGAATAGGTGCAGATAAAATTTCTCCAGATACTACCATCAACAAAGAGGTATACTAATATAGAAAAAACTACTTTTGTAGTTGTGTAACTCTAAGTGACCAGCTCAGATATGGGAGCCACATCGAAGCCAGAGTAAAGTTAGCCTCTCAAAAACTGAGTGTACTGTACAACAGGGCATGCAGATACTTTAATAGTACACAACTGCTAACCCTGTACAAATCACAAGTGCACCCCACGGTTGAATTTAGCAGCCACCTCTGGTCTAGGGCTCTAAAATACCTGAAAAATACCCTCGTCGTCCGTTTCATTGATTCTCCCATCTTAACAGACGGATTTCAATCTTTAGAGCACAGACGTCGGGTGGGAATGCTATCCTTGTTCTACCGGTATTACAATGGAAGATGCTCCAAGGAACTAGCGTTATTGACCCCTAAGACACCGGTGCACAGTCGGGAAACACACAAAATGCGTGCCCAATATAAGTACATGGTTGACATTTGTCACATGAGAACGGGTCGCTTCTTTGACTCGTTCTTGTATTCAACAGCTCGGCTGTGGAACGACTTGCCTGCCTCCATGTTTCCTCCTTCCTTTGTAGGAAAAAGACCCATGTTGTCATGGGTCTCTTCAAGACCATTGGAGGACCCACCACTTACCCGCCCTGGTATAGGTAACAGATGGTTACCCCTTCAAGGCTCTTGCAAGGACTCTATTTTTTTTTGTATATAAATGATTCTACATTTAATTAAACTATACTAGACCTCCATTGCCCTCGCATACGTTGTTAGGTAGCAGTATGCAGGTGCTACTATGTACAATGGTTAGTAAGTGTGAATAAAATCTTACCTGGATTTTAGATAAAGGAATGAAAACAGTGTAAGAAAACAAAATGTAGGCAGTATGCTTACCCTGACATATTTATGTACATAATGCATCAAGCAAGATTCAAAACATAATTATAATACCAAGGTAGACGAGAGACCGCAAACGGAGAGACCAGTGTTCATTCCTTACTCTCCTCAAAAAGACCCTCCACACAGCATCTCAGATGACATAGGCCCTGAGGGAAATTACTTTCCTCAGGGCCTCCAGTGTGGAGTTAATTTCGAAAAAATAATAAAAAAAACAATAATACACTTACACTGCAAATTTTGTATTAAAATATATATTAAAAACATGTAAACAACCTACTCAACAACATTCCTTTTTCCGTTTTCTGTGTACGTTGAGACCTATTGGGCATAATTATACACATTTTTAATTTCCTAATAAACAATACAAAAAAAAAATATATTTTTGTTTTATTAAAACCCCCAATGAAGCCTAATCCACTCTTAAATATTTTTTTTCTCGCTCAACAATAATTCAGGTCTGAACGGGTTAAGTTGACTTCCATAATAGAAATGCTATAATTTATCAATCTGGAGCACTTGACTTAGGTATTTGAAGAATATAAATAAGAAGGTTTTAGAATACTTTTGGTACCTACATCATACATCATAGAGCAACACTGATATAGGCAGTTCTAGAAATAATTCCCAGATATTATATATAATAAAAAGGTTAAGGCAATACTATGGCACAAAATTATAATTCAACATATATTTACCCCGCAGCATAAAGAGAAATTAGAACATAAATACAGCACTAGATTCACGCGCAACGACGGGTTAATAGTTCCGAAATTTAACAATAAGTACGGACAGAGAACGTTTGAATACATCATACCGAAGATATTTAATTTATTACCGGACACTATAAAGCAATGTAATTCTATGAATAAGGTTAAATATATGGTGAAAAATTGGCTATCGGAAAAAAAATATTTATATTGATAATTGATATGTATGAAAAAATGTTGAATCTGTAGATATAAGATGTAAACTTTAAATATAAAAAATCTATATGTAACTAAAATATAAGCACCTGTTGACAAGCCAATTCAATTGGCTTAGCAGGACTTGTTTGTTGATTTTAATATGTATATCTGTTCTTTCAATAAAAAAAAAATAAAAAAAAATTCAAATTTTAGTTGCAGACCATATGCTGCCAGAAATGGTGGAAAACCATTTTTTATGTTCTGGTTGTAATTTTAATTAAAACAAACTCCCGTTCACAAATTCACTTCACCCTACCGCTTAACTATATAAAATACTCATATTTTTCAAACGGCCCGTGCGCAACCTATTGTAACATTTATTTAAACAAGTTTTGTGTTCAGAATATAACCAGCAGTTGGGGGATTGTTTAAGAAAACCAACCTCATGCTTCGAGATAAACTTTATATTCTCTTGTTCTGCGAGTCAACCCTGTGTTATAAACGTTATGTAAAATTCGAGATGCGTTTTTATTTGAAGATTTTCATTTTGAATTCGCTATTTTAATTATTGATATGTGTATGTAGATGTGGCAATAAAATAAAGTAATGGGTTTTCAGTAGACATTATACATCACATTTATTTTTATGCATGGTAACATCAAAACTCAAAACTCATACACTTTTTTTTTTACATGAATACCGCACAAGAGTCCCAACTGCTCCCGTCTGGAGCCAGTGGGACTATGGCATCCCCAATTGGGGTATGTTGTGAGGCTGAAGGCAGTGGGGAAGGAGATAGGGAAGAGTAAGGTGGGGAAGTCCCTTAATACTATCTCTTTACATTGCACAAAAACTAATCATTAAAATGTTCTTAAAATTCGTTCAATAAAAAGGAGACTTCCCAACACAACTTAAAAAGGTATAACAATGGAAAAAACTTCACCTTAACCAAATAAATAACACAGCTCCACACACACAAGCACATTTCTTACCGTATGACCCATCGCTTTGCACCGCAGTGGGAGGGATGGATTCATTAGTCTGTCACTCCTGGACACACTGACCCCCTCTCCCCACCAATATTCCAACAACCCCTCAAACCTTTTGATTAACAGAATTTTATCTAAATAATTGAAATAATGGTACTTTGTTTGAACCACTTGTATGTTTGTTTAAAGCCGACAAATAAAATAAAATCCGAAACCGGTCGGCTTTAAACAAATATACAAGTGGTTTAAACAAAGTACCATTGTTTCATTTATCTATAGTGGATAACCACAAAGTTATAGCTACATTTAGAAGTATAATTTTTTTTCTCCTTAATTTCCTACAAAGCACTCTCCAACCTGAATATGTATGACGTAGATTTGTATGGATCTAATTAGAAAAAAAAAACAAAAGAATGTATGGAATATAAATAAATGAACTCTTACAATATTACCTACTTTGTAACAATTAATTTTTTATTTATATAATAAATTATAATTTTAGTTAAGACAATATAATTTTATATAATAAATAACATTTTAATTTATTTCAAATTATAAAATACATAATTCTTCCAAAAGAATGTGACCATCAATAACAAGTCTTTTTTCAAAAATTCTTCGGGCAAATGGGTACGAAAATATTTTTAAAAAAATGCGTTAAAGTCCAAATAAACCCAAGAATTTTTTTTTCAAATGAATTATTCCCAAAGATTGCCACCTAGTCAATATTAGATATGTAGTCAAAGTAAAGCTTGCTTAAATAACTAAGTTGGTGCAGCAGATTTTCGAACATAGAAAAGTAACGCAAAAACTTTTTTAAAGACAGGCGAAATGAAAAACGGTCGATTGAAAACAGAACAAAATCACAATGTATTAGGTATTAATAACGTAACGATAATAATTATTGTGGAGTGGAAAATGAATTTCATTATTAATAATTAGAACCTTCATCGATAGTCACGTACTAAGAATGCCAGAAGACAGAATTCCATTGTAAATACTGAGCGTTGCAATGCCAGGAAGAAGACGTCCAGTGAGCCGCCACGGGCAAAGTCGGGAAAGCAACTCCAGACGCTGTGCGAGAAGAGGCGGGCCTGATATGGACGGAGCCCGCTGAAGAATCGCAGAACTGGGACGTCTAGGGGGAAGAGGATGAGATGAGATGTGTTTGACATTGTCCATAAGCCGTCACATTATAAAATAACCATCCTGCATTTTCCATAGAACAGAATATATCCCACTGGGCATCTGTAACGGGGTCGATTGAATGGATCGGCCTCGCCAAAACTGGCCAAGAGTGTAATAATTAGGAATAAAAGAAACACTGCACTGATAAAACGCATTTTTAACAAAATAATACAAGTATCTCTGACAAGACTGTCTATGTATGAAAACTGAATATTAAAATACTCTTGATTTACTGAGTAATTTTATATATAGGCTTTCATACGCACTACATATAGACTACAGGATGCTTAAAAAATAATTCATTTTGTTGGTGAATAAGTAAGAAATTAATTAACATAATATTTAAACATTGACTGTCCAATTAGGAAATTCCCATTTTAGGATAGCCAACGACGGCCGTCGTGGTCTAGCGGTAAGACTTTTGACTCGCAATACGAAGGTCGCACGATTGAATCCCGGCGTGGGCAAATAAATTTTATTGAATAATTTGAGCTATTTCTCAACGAATTCATTTAAAATTATGTAGAGTATATATGGGGCACGTTCCAGAGTGGAAAATACTCTAAGTATCAGATACTCCAAGAACAATTTGGGAGACGGGAGTAAGTACCGCCGCCCCGGGAAACTTTATTGGATAACCAACACTTCTGCCATAGGTCACCCAAGTGGTTCGATCCATTTGGTGATTTAGCAGGGGTGCCCGGGTTCATGGGGTGAGGTTTGTCTAGGTCATGGAGGCGGATGATCACACTGAACCCCAGATTCCTACCCACCCCTTAAACCCTCTTCCTTCCCAGAACTATACTCTGCTTCCTTTCCTTAAAAAAAAACCCTCCACACAGCATCCCCAAAGATGACATAGGCCCTCAGAGAAATTATTTTCTTCGAGGCCTCCTGTGTGGAGCTAATGTAAAAAAAACATCGCCCTGGGGTAATACTCCCATTCAGAATTGAATCATGCTTGAAATGTCGTTAGCACAACATTGAGTCTCACAATATATCCCAATTGGGGATGCCACAGTCTCACTGGCTCCAAACGGGAGCAGCTGGGACTCTTATGAGGTATTACTATAATTTTTTTTTCAAGCAGTGGCGTAGCGAGGGAGGCCGGCGCCCCGGGTGCCACCCGACCGAGTTTCCCCCCCCCAAGACCACAATTCTCTAGCCCCCCCCCCCCCCCCACCCTGATTTTTTATGAAGTCGAAATTTCTGTTTGTTATCTCGTTGTCCGCCCTATCCGTCTCAGGTGTCACCCATGCTAGCCTAAGACACTGCTTGTGGTCAGTGGCGTAGGCTAGCATGGTGATACATGGGACGGATAGCACAACGGGAGGGACGTAATGGGATAGGGTATGATGGGTTCTAGCAGAATATTTACCACAACGGAGGGGGCGGAATGGGATAGGGTAATACGGATTCTAGCAGAATATTTACCACAACGGAGGGGGGTAGAACGGAGTAAGATGGGATGGGGCGAAACGGAATACCATAATGGCCACTGACCACAAGGTACAATAATGATAAACGGAAAATTGTCCTGATTTTTTTTATTCAGACTTCTCGACCAGGGAGCGCCCGCGCACTTTCTCGCTTATTGACCGGCGGACCATCTTCTAGCCTGGACCACTGGTTGGGAAACCCTTCTCTATATGAATTTAGATTGTTTTCTTGGTTGAATTAATGCAAATCTTGGAGATAAAATTAACCCCCTTTCTGACATCCGATCGTGATGAAATTCGGCAACAAGACTCGTTGTCGTTGTGAATGCATTCTTTCAATTTGTGATGTTTATTAAAGAACCGCCTTTTAGCTTGTGTTAAAATGTTTATTGAAAGTTGTCAGTATTTAGCAATTTAAATTAACATAAAAAAATGAATAACTTTAGAAAAAATATTTTGTTTATAAAATATTAAACGTACAAATATTATTCCTTGGAATGCCTTTGAGCAGCACGCCTTGTGCCCGTTGACACTATTTTCGTAATAACTTTGTTATACATAGCAAAAAGATAATCTTGTAGATTGCACCATGTTACCACATAACGAGTTTATATTATGTTTCTAACAATTTTATTCGTCTATTCTACGCAGTTCCACCTGGATAGCTATTTTTTATAAAGAAAGAAAAACAATCCCGGGTTACGAATAACCCGACAATATTTGAAAATCTCCTACTATCATCGGTAATGGAGGACTTAACCAGCCAAGGAATTGTAAACGTGATGCCAACTCAGCAAATGACCGGTCAGGCTAACATTGAATGATATTTTTCTCTCTCTTATGTTTGGTTTTATTATAATTTCTAGCTAAATTACCAATCTTTATAAATAAAATATGTCTTATAACGCTTTCCACAGAACGCGCCTTCTCACTTGTAAAATAAATTTGCTTGCACGCGAGAAAACGACAAGCTAGAATAATATCTAATAAACTATTTCCTTACCCAGCGAATCATATATATATTTTAGAATGCCAGCGGCATTTTCATAGTTCAAAATGCCGTAATAATATAACCGATGTAAGTACGGTGAACTACTAGCAAATTAGCTAGGGATTCGCCGGCACTCGACGGGAACAGACTTCAGAAATCCGTTATGGTTTTCTCGCCACGATAGAAGTTTTGGAGCGCGAGTGGGGGGACGTTCACATTCTTAATAAACATGCTGTATATAAGATGAAGAAACATTTTAATCATAGTTTATTTTATAGCGATGCCCTTTTATAATTATTTTACGGTCTTTAACAGGATGTGTGATTACGAGTACTTGACCACAGCCAGTGACGTTCTTATATAGGAGGTTATTATGAGACTGCGCATTGCTTCCAGTAATCTCTCTTGGTATTCTATTTTCAACGGAATTTCAGCCAATGTTGCTGCCATTTCACGAATTATTCCTAAAATGGTAATAGTCTTTGGATGCAGTTTATTCAATTGTTCTGTGGTCTGTTTCGTTGTGATGTCATTAATACAATTTTATATCTGTTTTACCGCATTTGTTGCTTTGGTTTTCTGATGACGTAAATGGTGTTTATCTGCGACGTATGGCGACCACACTACTTTTTTTTTACATAACTCCACACAGGAGGCCTTGATGAAAATAATTTCCTTCAGGACCTATGTCATCTGGGATGCTGTGTGAAGGGGCCTTTTTGAGGAGAGGAAGGAATGAACATATGAACATTGGTCTTGAAGAGACCCATGTTGTAGGAAGGAGCAAACACAGAGGCCGGCAAATCATTCCACAGCCGAGCTGGTGAACACAGGAACGAGTCGAAGAAACGACCCGTTCTCATGTGACAAATGTCAACCGTGTACAAATGTTGAGCATCTTCCATTGTAATACCGGTAGAACAAGGATAGCATTCCCTCCCGACGCCTGTGCTCTAAAGATTGCAATCCGTATGTTAAGATGGGAGAATCTATCAAACGAGCCGCCTAAATACTGAATTGTATGCTGACAAGTTGCGTGCTACCGAAAAAATACGATTTTCATAGCTTCCAACGAATGGAAGTCTAAAGTAGTTCTGATTATAAATCCCAGAGGCTTCATGCCTTTGATAGTTATTTGTTGTATGTGATTTACAAAATTTAATTGGGTGTCAAATATAACTCCAAGACATAGATTTCGTTAACTTTTTCTAAAATTTTGTTTTCGGGGCGATGATAGCGGGGTATTTGTTTGATACAATGTTAGTGTCTTAGGTTTATCGATATTGAGGAAAAAGTTGTTAGCGATCTGCCTATTTTGTAATTTGTCGATTTTTGACCACAAGATTGAAAGATTCCGTAATATAATTTAATTTATGTTTTTCATCCATTAGAACTGGGAGGAAGTTCCAATACCAATCTGCCCTATAATATGAGATGTATAGGTAAAACAATTACTTCATAGAAAAATAGAAAAAACTTAACTGAAAAACGTAATAGGTAGGTACTTAATGAAAACATAAAAAAAAATCATATTTTTATACCATAAATAATATTAAATTTAATTTAATTAAAGGGTGCCAAATTTTACGTGTTAAAGCAATACTATGGCACAAAATTATAATTCAGCATATATTTACCCCGCAGCATAAAGAGAAATTAGAACATAAATACAGCACTAGATTCACGCGCAACGACGGGTTAATAGTTCCGAAATTTAACAATAAGTACGGACAGAGAACGTTTGAATACATCATACCGAAGATATTTAATTTATTACCTGACACTATAAAGCAATGTAATTCTATGAATAAGGTTAATTATATGGTGAAACATTGGCTATCGGAAAAAAATATTTATATTGATATTGATATGTATGAAAAAATGTTAAATCCGTAGATATAAGATGTAAATTTTAAATTTTAAAACTGTGTATGTAACTAAAATATAAGCACCTGTTGACAAGCCAATTCAATTGGCTTAGCAGAACTTGTTTTTTGATTGTATGTATCATCTATTCTTTCAATAAAAAATAAATAAAAAATAATAATATAATTTTTGCATTTTCATAATATATAAAAATGCAAAAATCAGTCATTTTAAATACGTGTAGGATTACGAAGGATTATTTAATTTTTTATATTGAGGAATCAGTAGGATTTATAGGTTCAATTAGGAGTTCCACAGAGCCGAACCCTCTGATATGAAAATATCTGGAGACGGTGAATTTTTTTCCCATTTGGTCTCTGGTAGGTTGACATGTTGTTTTTGTATTGTTTTGTATTTATAATATTTGCAATGGCATAGCGTGGATTGACTAGATGATCATTTGGGAAGTGTGTGAAAGGGTTTAGTTTTTCCTGTAGGGAAAATTTAACACAGACATTTAAATCTAGTGCGTTAAATAAGTGCGTCCATCACGGATATCGCCTCATCGTCATCTGTGTCTATTGCTCAATTAGTGGAGAGCTGAACCACTCGAATAGAGCCATGAAAATGCCATTGGTTGACTTCCTTGTTATGTCCCTGGCTTCCTTGTCCTGTTCCTTGTCCTGAAGCTGGCTAGTCGATAGCGAAGTAGGACGGGGAATGAGTGAACCCTCCCTTCTGGCGATTGGCAGATTGGCGGAATATTTAGTGGGTCCTTATTGTGTTTGAATGACGACTGACTTCATAGTATTGTAAACGAGTTGTAAGTGTGCGTACTCTTCACATATTCGTCACACCTCTGCCGAGGGTCACCCCAAGCGGTTCGCTACGTTTGGTGACTTATCAGTGGTGCCTGGGATCATGGAGTGAGGTCTATCTAGGGATTGGCGGAGGATGCGTCTGCCCTGCGTGGCAGGTTACAATTATTAATGGTGAGGGTTAAATACGGATCATTAAGATTTATTTTATTGGTCGGACTTTTTGAGTAAAACAATGACAGAACTTTCAATAAGCTTGTTATTGATTCTGTTGAGAATATTTATATTTCCACTTTATCCTGTTAAATTCGGTCCAATTGATTCACCATGACACTTTCGGGCACATTTGTGATGATTAGAAAACTTTTCTTTATTTTTCGCTTAGGAAAATCGCTTGCTGGTAAGTACGACATTATATTCGGATATATAATTTACATTGACTAAGATTGTACTCTTAACGTTATAAACGACGCATTTACACAACAGAATTATGATGATAATTGGAAAACTTGTATTTATATAGCGCCGTGTTTTTGAACAATCATCTCTAAAGTTCAATAAATTGGCCATAAATTTGAAATACAAAAAAAAACTGTAGTCCCAGAAAGAAGTCTTTATTCTGGTATTTTATCTCATCGGAAGTTGTCTATCATCAGGGCGAAATTCAAAGTCCAGAATGCTCAGAATAACTTGACAAAACTGCAAATAAGCGGCTTTACAAATCTTTCACAAAGTGAGAGACGATACTCATAACGCAACGGTTTAGGGTTCGCAATCTCGCATCCCATAAAACCACGGGATTTTAGCAATATTTCACCATGTGGGTTTTATAAAATACTAAATTTGTACCAATTTTCTTTTTTATATATAAAAATTAGCGGTGGTCAATATTCTTTGAGGAGAGGCGGAATGAACCTATCTTGAAGAGAACTATGTTATTGTGTGGGGGAAACACAAAGGCCTCCAAATCTTTGTTGAAACAGACGAGCTGCAGAAATTAAGAACGAATCATAGAAACAACCTGTGCTCTTGTGAAAAATGCCTACCGTGTACAAATGTTGGGCGCAAGTTTGACGTGTTACCCGTCTACGCACTATGTACCAGTGCCGAAGGGATCAATAACGCCAGCTTTTCGGAGCAACATCCATTGAAATGCCGGTAGAATAAAGACAGCATTCACAGCTGACACCTATGCTTTAAAGATTGTTTTTTCATAAACACTTACAGTTTCAAGTAGAGCCGTTCTTAATATCGGAACAGCATGGGTTTAGAAAAGGCCGATCTACTGACACCAATCTATTGGTATTCACAGATTATGTTTCCAAATCTTTAGATAAAAGGCTACCAAGTAGATTGCTCATAAAATGATTTCTCAAAAGCCTTTGACACTGTAAACTATGATATCTTATTAAATAAATTGTCATCGATAGGTTTTTCTTTCCGGTTTTATTCTTTGCCAGCTATTTTACCGAAAGAAAACAATTTGTATCACATGGAATATTCTTATCAAAATTATTTCTTGTTTTCTGAGGAGTACCTCAGGGCTCTAATTTAGGACCACTCCTCTTTTTGATTTTTATTAACGATATAACGGAAATTATTCTACATTCCAGGTCACTTCTTTTCGCTGATGATCTAAAACTTTTCTTGGAAATACAAACTTTAGAGGACTGCATTCGACTCCAATCAGACAATGATAGAATTATTGACTGGAGTGAATGGAATCAGATTGAATTCAATATCTCTAAATGTTTCATTCTTTCTTTCACTAGAGCGTATCATACCTGGTTTTACCGGTATACTATGAGGGCTCTAAATTTAAAACGTGTCTCCACTATGAAAGATCTTGGTATTTTGTTTGATACTAGGTTAACTTTTCTTACTCATATCATAATGACGTGTAGTGCTTCACTGAGAATGTTGGGTTTCATCCTACGCACTGCGAGAAACTTCAGAGATACCCGGGTTCTCACGGTACTATACAATGCTTTGGTTAGGAGTAGGCTTGAGAGTGGGTCGGTGGTTTGGAGCCCCCACCAAGTGAAGTATTCCCTCATGTTGGAGAGGGTTCATAAGAAATTTCTGAGATTTCTTTACCTGAGGAAGTATGGCTACTATCCGTGGCTCTACCCTACCCACTTTCTCTTGGGGATGCTTGGTATGAACCTTCTACGGGTCAGAAGGGATGCGCTCATTGTAACACATTTCTTCAGACTGATTCGTGGAAGGTTCGAAAACTCGGCTATCATGGAGAGCATTAGTTTCTATGTTCCCGATGGTTATCTCCGTCATCGACAGCATAGACTGTTTTATCTCCCGGCTTGCAGAACTAACTTGCCAATGGTTATGCCAGTCGGGAGAGCTGTCTTGTTGTTAAATTGAATCACTTCGGATATCAATATGTTTAATATCAATGAAGCACAATTCAGACAACAAGCTTTGTTGTTGTTGGTATGATTGTGCTTCATTGAAATATAAATTACTTAAACCTGTTTAAATTTTAAATCTTAATACTCTTTTAAAATGTATTGAAATTTTATTTTGTGATGTTTTAAAATGAATAAATTGAATGAATTGAATTGAATTGAATTGCAATCCGTTTTTTAAGATAATGGAATCTATCAAACGGACCACCCTATTACGCACGAATCGTGAATGGTCTTTCACCACCAGACGTCATGTGAAATTAGAAAATATATTACTTATAGTTATTGGTAACCACTTTTTCAGTGGGAGTTATACAGTTCTGTGCGAATTAATGTGAACACGTGATAATTAGCACAATTACACTTGTTCTTGCAGTTGTATGTAGCATATTGTAATAGCGGCCATTTTGTGTTTGTGTTCTATCATTCAGTGAGTTAAGAGACACACCAAACTACAGATGCGTTAAATTTTGTAATTTTTTAGAATTACAGTTTTTTTGCAGAGGTAAACCTAACTAAAGCTTTTTGTTTCTTATTTTTAAAGATGGAAATTTCTCTTTAAAACCGCACAAAGATTGTTAATATTTCAGACACAAAAAAATTACATACGTTGAATAGCCAGGTAACTTTCCGGATCTTAATCCAATTGAAAATCGGTGGGCTATAGTTGAAGCAAGGCAAGCACAACAAAAACAAAGCTGATTGAAGCAGTATTTTAGAGATACGCAAATATCAGAAAATTGTTGATTCTATACCAAACCATATACAAGAAGTTATAAAAGTTAAAGCAGGACACACTTCGTATTAAAAAAAATAATTGTAATTGTTTCTCTATTTTTTTCTTCAATAAAGAATATTTATTATTTTTCTAATTCAACACTTGTGTTCACATTAATTCGCATAGTACTGTAATATTTTAGTTAAGCCACGCAAAACCGAACGTGGTCAACCGCACATTCTCTTCTAACATGATAATAATGCTCGAAAAAATTTAAAGAAAATTCTAAAAACCAATGATTCAACCAATTTATTAATAATTTTTAAGAATACAGTGTGTTTCTTAAAAACTAAAATATTTTTAATTTTTATAAGAAAAACTCTCTTTTTATACCTTTAGAAGGTTATTCCCATCAATGTAATATATCATTGAAGAAGAAGATAATAATAATAATAATCTAAACGAAAATATGAAAGAGAATAAGACACTGAAAAACAGAAAAAGATAATGGTCGCAAATGGGACTCGAACCCAGAACCTATTATGACGGTTTGACAGTAGGGCGCAATGGCGGAACTGGTAAACGCACGTTCCGGATAGACGAGAGGTTCTGGGTTCGAGACCTAGTTGCGACCACTATCTTTTTCTGTTTTTCTGTGTCTTTTTCTCTTTCATAGTTTAGATTATCATTATTATCTTCTTCAATGATATAAAATATTTTTTGTTACTATGGCGTACTTTTTGAAAATCGTATTGAAAGTTCATATTAAGTTCAAATAAGTTCATATCCACAACTTAATCCTTATATCACTGGTATATTTTGTATGCCTCTGCTTATGTTTTATTTTCTTTATATGCTTATGTTTTATAATCTTTTTAAGCTTATGTTTTATTTTCTTTTCATACTTACATTCTATATTCTTTATGTGCTTATGTTTATCATTTATATGCTTATGTTATACATCCGCAGCAACTATAAGTACATTTTATACACCCATGCTTATATTATAAATACTTTATATGTTAAGTATTCGAAACAACTAAATCCTTATACCACTTATATACTTTTTATGCTAATGCTAATATTTTATACTGTTTATAAGCTTATGTTTTATTTACAGTTTATTCTTTACATGCTTATATTTTATATTCTATATCCGTTCGTATTATATATTATCTATACGCTTATACTATATTTTCTCAACAACTATGTGTATACCTTATATACCTATGTTAGTGTTCTATATACTATATATGCTTGTATTAAAAATTCACAACAACGAAATCCTTATTTCACAAAGCTAACACTATATTTTTTTTTTTTTTTTTTTATTAGTAATAGAAGGTACATAAATTACAAATAAATTTTATACAGTAATTAATTACATAGTAGAATATTTGATGTACCCGCATAATTAAGCAAGGCTTGTGTGTATGGGGGGGATATATATGCTTATGCTTATGTCATATATTACATACATATATATATATATATATATATATTACATACATATACATATATATTATATATGCTTATGCTTATGTCATATATTCATTATGTGCTTATATTATATATTCACAACAACTATATTTACACCTTATATATTTATACATATGTTATATATTTATATCAACTAAATCTTTATCTCATAAATGTACCAATGTCACTACAACTTGGTTGTTAATAATTTATGCAAAATAAAAAACCAGAAAATGGAAGACATAGTAGATTTAATAGATAACACATCACCAATCCCATGTATATCTACCAATGATTCCGAAGTAGTACGTCAACTAACTCAACCCTTACTATATTTTCTATGAACATAAGAAGTATAAACAAAAATTTTGATGAACTCCTAATTCTCCTCACTGACCTCGTCTCAGATTTTGATATAATTGTCTTGAGTGAATGCTGGATTCAAGAACATTTCATCCCTTAAACGATAAAAAACTACAATCAGTATAATACTCTACACAACCAAACTCAGAACGACGGAGTCATTGTATATATTAAAAATCACATCTCACACTCAGTAAAAGAGATCAAAATTAAATATGCAAACTGTCTACAAATTCAAATTGATAATCATATAACACTTCTTACAATGTACAGATCTCCGAATACACATAATATAACCCCATTCATACATTCACTGCAAGAAATTTTATCAAACATTGAACACTGTCAAAACACCTTTATAATTGGCGATCTTAACATAAATATAATTCATAAAATGCACCCTCAAGCAAATGAATACCTAAACGCACTAACTTTATTAGGATATTTTCCAGCCGTTACAGCACCAACTAGAGAATCAGACTCAAACACTAGCAGTTGTATAGATCATGTATTTGTTAAGAGTGAACTAGACACCAGATCCATTGTCTATCAAACAACTGTTACAGATCACTATTCAATCATCACTTCTCTCTCACATAAAAATCACAAATCACCACAAAATACTTCCCCTCAAGAAAAGATCTCATATGAAACTCTCCTAAACAGTGTCTCTAAAGAAAACTGGGAACTTATCTATTCTTGTATCGATGTCACCTCTACATGTGAATTATTTATTAATACCTTACGTAATCACTTAACCGATACTACATCATACACAAAAAGTAAAAATAAACGATCTGACATAAAACTCAAACCATGGATCACTGCAGGAATTCTCTACTGTATCAGAAAGCGCGATAAGATTCATAACTTCTGTAGAAAAAATCCCCACAACTATGCATCTCTCTTATTCTACAAACGTTATAGAAATAACTGCAAAAAAATAATTGACAGTGTTAAAAGAGATTACTACCATAAACAAATCAGTGAAGCTACCGGTGATAATAAAAAAAATTGGAATATCGTTAAAGATATAGCTAATATTAATAAAACCAATACACCCATTGTTAAGATTAACATCGAAGACCAAATATTACATGTCAATTCCGACCCCGAAAAAATTTGCAACCATTTCAATCAATTTTTCTCCAATATTGGATCTAACTTAGCAAAAAATATTTTAGACAGATACAACGTCTCGGACAAAGATCTTGCAAACAAGATACCCCTCACCAATCTTAGCTATAACCCTTTCCACTTCTCTTCCACTACTGACACAGAAATTTTAGAACTAATCTCATCCCTTAAAAACAGTAACTCTGTAGGCATAGATCACATTTCAACAAAAATCATCAAACATATCCAAAAATATATAGCCTCACCTCTGAAACATATAATCAATCTAAGCTTTAAAACTGGTGTATTTCCTAACTCCTTAAAACAGGCCACAATAATCCCAATATTCAAATCAGGAGACAAATTATCTGTAAATAACTATCGACCGATATCTTTACTTAGCACAATATCTAAAATCATAGAAAAAGCGGTGAAGAATAGACTCTACAAGTTCCTTGAAGATAACAAAATATTATCGGGCAACCAATATGGTTTCCGCAAAGGTAGGAGTACCTCAGATGCAATAGCCGCCCTCACAAAAATAGTTTCCTTTAATCTCGACCTTGGTCGAAAACCGCTTGCTGTTTTCCTTGATCTCTCAAAAGCATTTGATACGGTCTCTCATCCCTTACTGCTTAAAAAACTTCAACACATCGGAATAACTGGGATACCCTACACATGGTTCAAAACTACTTAACAAACCGAACCCAACAAACTCTTATCTACTCTGACAAAATAAATAAAAGCAAAAAATTATCCATGTCGTACGGTGTACCGCAAGGCAGTGTACTAGGACCACTCTTATTTCTTTTATACATCAACACACTATGTACCATGGATATTGGAGGTAAGATTTTATCATTAATTTGCCGACGATACAGTCTTAATATTCGAAGATGAAACATGGCAAGCAGTTATTAACAAAACAATGGCCTAATAAAAGTGAGGCATTGGCTTGACACAAATCTCCTTACACTCAATATTGACAAAACACAATATATGACGTTTTCCATACGCAAACATAATTTTCCCAACAACTGCCCTAAACCAATAATTCACTCGTGTTCACTAAACATGTACCCACACCCACCCGGAACCCCACCTATTACAAATTGCACGTGTCCAACCCTTAAATCATCTAAGGAAGTTAAATATCTAGGCATAATCATAGATGACCAACTACGTTGGAAAGCACACATAAGTGACACAGTAAAAAGACTCCGTAGGCTCTGCCATATATTCTGCTCTCTTAGATCCATCTTAGACCTAAAAACCCTTAGAAGCGTATATTTTGCCCTTTTTCAATCCATTGCAACATACGGTATTTTGGGATGGGGTGGTTGTACAGAATCCGTCATTAATCCAATAATTACAGTTCAAAAACTAATACTGAGAATCATATTTAAATGCCAACCTACCCACCCCTCTAATGTGCTATTTACTAAATTTAGGGTCTTAGACATTCGCCAACTATTCACTAAGACAAGCCTATCCTACATATGGAAAAATAAAAAAAACTTTTCTTCAAACCTGGGATGCGTGGTCCCAAAAACTAGAACCACATTCGCTCACCGACAATTTTGGTTCATTGCCCCCAAAATCTACAATGCATTGAGCACCGATATAAAATCAAATATTACCATACCTCTTTTTACTACTCGTGTTCAAAATTGGATATTCGAAAGGGGACGAGATTTCTTTAAAGAATATATGACTTCCTAACCATTATAAAAGAAAAAAAAATTAAATTAACTAAATAAAATATCATACTTCACATCTTTTTCCCACCTGACTTCACTGAATTCTAATCTAACCTATATATATATATACTCTTCTAGACGATTATTTACCTTGACAAACCTCTGAATGAACAAATTTTAGCTTTCATAAAAAAAAATTATAGATTAACATATTTAAATCTTACTTCTTAGTAATTTATATTTTATGGTATTTCATTTTTTACTTCTTTAAAACATTTTCTTTTTTATAATCCTTTATATAATGTATGTTTATGTATATGTGTGTTTGTAAGTATTTATATGTAGTTATATATTTGTGTATGTATATGCATTTGTATGTGTATGTGCTTACGTATACATATATCTTGTTATATTTTACCTTAAATATTTTTATCTTTTTTCTTTCTCTTGTTTCTTATATCTTATAATTTCTATTTCAAACCTATATTCTGTTCTAGCTCTCACACTGTATAACTTATATCATGTATGATTACTAAGGTGGTCCAGGCCTGTATGGTAAATTTTTTTCTTTCAAATATAGATGTAGCCACCCATTTTATTTGTTACACCTATCATTCCTATTATATGTAAAAAATTTCAGCCCCCTATCTTATATACAAGGGGTGCTCATCGAATCAGAAGTTTCTGACAAAAGTTCTGCATTTTAAGTAAAACACCTAATTTAAGGTTTATTAATATTACAAGTATTTTGGTTAAATAGGTATAAAACGTATTTAAATATGAACAAAATTTGGTAACAAAGCAATAATTAACACAATATTAGTCGCAATCTTTCAAAACTATGTTTGTTAACTCCATTTTGAATGTTTCAGTAGAAACGATTTTTCTGTTTTGTTCAACGATGTGAAGTAAAAATTGCTTTTCTTTCTCATTCTTAGTGAGTATCGTGTTGTAATCTTCAAATAGTTTAACACCTCTCTCCGCTGTATCATTAACAACATGCAAATTTTTAACTCAACTTCACCTTGAAGGTAATCAACATTGTTATTCCAAGTCTTAGCAGGTAATTACAAGAAAGAGTCCTTGATGTCAAGAACCAAGAGCGTTTTCAACGTTCTTTGTGTTGCAAAAGCTTGTAATGTAACCTCTGAGGCAAGCTTAGCAGAATCACCTCTTACTGAACGATTACCGTCATCAGAATTTATTTTTTGAACAATGGCCTGTTTCTCAGCATCAGACAGCTTCTCAGAAAACAAGGTAAATGAGACTAGTTCATCTGACAAATACCATAAGTGACGCTCTAAGACACCCCTAGCTGCTATACTGATTTCGGAATCAATGCTTCGTACAATTTTAAGCTATTCCAAAGTATTAAGTCATTTACTGGTGCATCTGCTGCCAAAGACGCTTCGATTCAAACTTTGGTGTAGATGATAACTAACAAATCGAACAATTTGTTTTTCTTCTCTCTTGATTAGTTTAAATATTATTACGATCAAGCGCACTGGTAACGTATTGTGTAAATATGTCACTTGTAGACAGCTCAACGCACTACAAACTCATCTTTGGACTTATCCTCTAATATGCTAGCATTACCTGTTGAATTAAAATAATTAATTTATTAGTTCCTGGCTTTGCAGCCCTTATTAGATCCAGGGTGGCAGGAATTAGGGAAAGGATAACCAGCTCTGGAAACATCCTCGTCACGGAAGCCCGCCTTAGTCCATCATCCAGTATTGATGCACACTGGAGAAAAATACTGGCTTCTTATGTGCTCACAGAATCCTGAAAGCTTAATATTATTATTTCTTTGTTTTCCTTCTACTACTATTAGCTTATTATCTTTTTTTGTTTCGTGTACATTCATATCCACCTTCTTTTTCTTTTTTTTTCCTTTCAAATACTTTGTACATGTATGTGTATATTATACCCTTATGGAATGTGTGGGATTGCACTCTCCTCCCCACATACTGGAATAAAAACTTATTTATTTATTTATTTATTACTAGAAGTGCTACTGAAGTTGCACTCAAGTTCTAACTCTTGTCTCGACACCACCGAAGATGAAGCATTACTTTCAGCAGCCATTTCTTTCAATTCTTCAGATCTTTGTTTCCGTTTTAGAGAACTTTCTTTGACCTTTTCTAGTTTCTTGTCGATTGAGGTCATAATCATCTTACGTTCTCATCCTTGATCGATGAGAAATGCTCTGTCTTCCGCAATTTTTATCAAATTCAAAGCGCTTGCATGGGCAATATCAAAAAGTTTGCCTAGTTCTTTTTTAAACAAATACTCTCCTTTCCTTTGTGCTTCAGAATTTCTTCCTCTATTTTAATTCAACAGCAGTTCTTAAGAAACCCAGTTTTTCAATGCAGTGATTTTGTTGTCTGGTCGGAATACTAGATTTACTCCATACATTTATATGTTCTTGAATAAGTGTATGCGCGGAATCTTTCACATTTTTGGAATCATTTGATATGTTGTGATAACGGAGTAAGACTTGCCGAAGAGTAGGATGTTGGTTAAGCCTCATCAATGGCTCAATATCTCGAACCCCAAGTAGAAAAATTTCGTATTTTTTTCGAGTAGATGAACACATTTTAATACACTGATTCACTTCACAGTCTACTAAATAAGTATCAAATACTGTTCAAATTTGTCTTTAAAACTCTTCAGTAGTTTATTTTAATATTTATTTAATAGTTTAACACACGAAACTGGCCTGTAGCAAAAAGTAAAAATTAAGCATTTTACACAAAAAATTCAAAAACAACACTCGATTGAGTACCCCTTTCTACTTGAGCTATCTCGTTGAACTTTTACTATGTTATTTCTATGAATACGTGTAACAAATTCACGGGGTGGCCAAATGAAAAATAATAAAAAAAAAATTTTGGACCACCTTAATGATTACCTTAACACGGGCATTAGCGTAGTATGGTAATCAAGAAAAAAATATAAAAGTGTACTTTCAAAAATTGTATGAAAAAAAAAAAATAAATAAATAGGCCAAATTTTGAAATTGGAAAAAACTACTAATTTTTATTTTATTTGTATTTATTCGTTTATTCCAGATCTCGGGGAGGGTGGTGCAGTCCCACGAGTTCCATATAATACATTAAATAAAAATATTGCAAGATGAAAGAAAAAAAAACAACATACGACAATAGTGATGTTTTTTTTGTTTTTTTTTTTTACAGTGAATACCGCACAAGAATCTCAACTGCTCCCGTCTGGAGCCAGTGAGACTATGGCATCCCCAATTGGGGTATGTTGTGAGGCTGAAGGTAGTGGGGAGGGGAAGGAGGTGGGGAAGAGGAAGGTTGGGAAGTACCTGGCTATTCAGATCTGGTCACTAAACACGGATAAAGCCATTTTCAAGCAACGTTTCAATTCTGAATGGTGGTCTTACACCAGGGCGATACTAATAGTATCTTCCACTCTGGAACATGCCGCATGTGACAGTAGTTTACACGAAAGTTTGTGTCTTTTGAAGCTAAAGGTAGTTATTAGCTGATTATGATCTCAGTATATGGTGTTGACAATAATAAGTCGTAGGTAGACTATTGATGTTCATTCTGAGATATTGTACAGTGGTGCTTTGTAGGAAGTCTAATGACAAAAAGGACAATGGACTGCAATCACACCTTTTTATATGTTCCTCATGCTGTCTCTTCCATACTGCAAGACATACGTTCACCACATTAAGTTAAAGTGATCCACTAGTGTTCGAAAAATTCGACATCGGAATCCCCGTCTCTATATGGGAGGGATTTAAAAACACTTGAGAATACGTTTTTGAAGAGGTTGGAGAAGGTGTTTGAGAGTTGTTTTTCACAGGTTGATTTCGTAAGGCCAGCAAAAACATTAACTCGTTTCTTATTCATTGTTTATTATAATAACAAGCAAATTTAAAATCGATTGCACGGAACCAAGCGACGTAGAGTCCAGGGACATCCACACCCCACGGTGGCGGGGCGGTAACTAATACAATATGTATATGAGGGATGGCGAACCTTTACGTATCAACGTGCCATTTTTCTAAATAAATGTTTAATGAGGTCATAGACTAGCCATCAAATAATTTTGACTTTGTGATTATTGAGAAAATAATAATATTAATACTTCAATTAAATCAATTAACATTAAAAACTATTTATTTACTACAAAAAACAAAATTTTTGACAAAACAAAAAACGACTTAAAAATGCACTAAATAGTAAAAAAATAATTTCGTTTTCTTCTACAACTTAATAATCAACTTACTTTTTCTACTCATCAATATATTGCTACTATTGTTATTTTTGGACTCAGTGTCAGCCAAGGTAGGTTTTTAACAACATACATAGTTATAGGTGAGATGTGTTTATGTCGCACGACTTGACGAGGCGAGAGGCGAGAGCGGGGCCGCGGCAGGAGGGGAGCTGTCAAGTGAACGCACCGGGTCGGGTACCTTGGCTGAAACCGACTCCAAAAAGTCGTTTTTTTTGTTTTGTTAAAATATTTGTTTTTATTTTTATTTTTAGTGAATCTGAAGCACATGAGGGAGCGGGAGACAGAACGAGAAATAAAAGGCGTCAAGTCGAAGTATGAGTCAGTCGTTTATTGTGGCTATGTAGCGAGGGTCGGTGAAGCAGTAATCAGATGTATGCAGGGTGCAGTGATGAGATGCTGCAGGCGTACGGATGTGATGGAGATGGTGTGGTGAAGGTCAGCGAGTTGCTCGACACCATGGCGGTGGAGATGACCTATCTTCCAGGCCGTTGCTCGACGCTTTAAGTCGCGGAGAAGAACTGTGTGTGGCTCGGTGAGCTGAGCCACCAGCAGGTAGTCCTGGCGAGGCGGAGCGTGTTTCCATGGTAGCGAAGCACGGTGGGCTTCAGGGTGCCATGAAGTGGTGAGCTGATCCCTTGGCTGAAGGTGACGCAAGCCTTGTAAGTCGCGGGATGTAGCTGTTCTGCGGAGCTGAAGGCCCGATAGGCCTTGTAGCTGAGACGTGGTGATGAACCTCGGGAAGCTGCCCTGGATGTGTAGAGATGCCTGCAAGAGCACTTGTGTAGAGATCTGTTACGACGAGCTGTTGACCGACGGTTAGTGTGAGACTGACTGAGCTAGCGCCGAGTTTAGTCGCTTTATATACCAGCGCGACCGGTGGAGTAATGTTCCATTCGCCGGCAATGTGCACACTGGAAGGTACTGGAACATACGCGGTGCTGAATATTCAGGCGGCTTATAAAATCTAGACCTTTCTAGGCGGTGGCGATATTATCATTCAACGAGACGGCCGCGGCAGGCGAGCAAAGTACATCGCGGCCGGCATATCTAGGTACCTAGGCAAGTGCCAGCGCCGCGCGAATATTAGATGTTTCTCGTGACTTCTTTTGATGGTGAAGTTGATAATGATGTGTCGCCACACACACTAAGTAATTTGTCTGAATATGGGTAGACCTACTAAACGTTCTGTTTATGGTTTTCTCATGGATGCCATTGTTAGAACTGGACCAAATTGAAATGGGACCACACGGAAAGCACCACCTTTCAAATAAAAAAAAAGAATCATCAATATCGGTTCACCCAGTCGAAAGTTCTGAGGTAGCAAACATAAAAAAAATATGGTTAGACCTACTAAACGTGCTGCTCATATGAGACAGACATTACTTGACTATAACGACGTTACAATAGGTGACTCAAAGATCCGGATAGTCAAACGGTTTCTAACCGACTCTTTAATATTATTCATCTCTGAAAATAATAAATTGCAGGCATATATTGATGAAAATATTGTTAAAATAGCATGAGCCAGCTTCTTCAAACAATTAAGAGGGCATTACCAGAGAAAACCAGAAATATGTCATTTTCAAATCAGATTTTAGACGTATCGACTATTTTCCACAAAAAATTATAAATTGATTTCTAAAGATTGTTCTTTTATCTAGCATTCGCATGTAATAAATTTTGAGAATTTTTTTTTAATTTTTAGTATAATAAGGTAGGTCACCATAGGCCGTTGGCAGATTTGTTAAATTTTCAAAAAAGATTTTGTACTATACCATACCCATTTCAAAAAATATAATCATGCAGTAAAATAAATCAATGCATTATCTAGCAAACGCATGTTTTAGAATTTTAATTTTAGTTTCAATAAAATCATTAAAAAATATGTACGTACATGTGTTTCTTGACGAAAATTGGTCCATTTGTGTATTTATTTGCGCACTTACAAACTAATAAATTTCAGATTTTTTTAACATTCTTATTAAATTTTGACATTATTGAAAAATGATAAATACTTATAATCAAAAAATAATTACAAAAAGTACATTATTTTAATAGTTTTATCATCACGCCTTTCAGCATTTTTGGATGAAGGTATAAATTAAAGCTAATTTGGATTGAAATAAATTCGATATTGAGTTATAATTTAAAAAAGCTGGTACGGAGAAAAATTAATCTTTATCATTGTAACCGCCCTGCAAGATCGTAAGAACAACTTTCGACGAAATGTGGATTTTCGTCCGCTGGCTGGTTAAACGCTCTTAAATGTATCCGGTAACGCATTCCATGTTCCCAAAATTTTGTTATTAGCAGTTTCACTTATATAACCTATCAATCTTTCTGTTTCAATTAATTCTAACTCTCTCCTTGTTTCAACAAATTTTTGAATCCATATTGAACCAAACTGGAAATCAATCAGCTGCATTTCAAATTCTGTAAAATAGATTTTGTGATCACTGATCAGTGACGTGCTCAAAATATTGTGTCGCGTACCATTAATGGCACGCGTGCCATTGGTTTGCCATCCCTGATGTATATAATGTAGTCCTTATGCGGACGACGCGAACGTAAGGTTTGTTAAGGAATTCTCGTTTTAAAGATTCGAACGCCGCTCTTTTCTATTCTTGCCAAAAAAAATGGCAAAATTGCATTGTTTTATTTTGTGAAATTCAGGCACAAATATTTAAATGTTTTTCGATTATTTTGTAAAGAACTTATATACAGACTCGGAGTGTAGGCTTAGGATACTTTGTAATGATACGCGTATTGGCGAGATGGATATTTATTGGACTTGTTGGCTAGAGCAGCGTTTCCCAATTTTTTTTCGCCCCGGAACCCTTATCGATCATACTTTTCTAGGCGGAACCCTATTTTTATAAGAAAAAGATAAACTTGTAGTTTGAATACTTTCATTTTTACCTTGAAAAGAAAGATCAAAAGTTTTGTGTAAAACTTACTTTAATGTGAAGAGTGATATCTTTTTACATTTTTTGTTAAAATAGCACTGAAATCAGTCTTTATGTCAGACAGCTGAATACCAAGATCTGGAGCTGCATCCAGTCTGTTTCTGTATTTGTTTTTTGTGTAAGCGTAAGCTGAAAAACCAGTTTCACACCGGTAAGTGGACACAAACGGTAACAAAACTGTGATAGCCTTCTCGACGACTTCTGGATATTCGTTTTTAAGTCCAATCCAAAACTCATCCAGATTAGTTTTTTCTGAATTAAACTTTTGTTGTAAGGGAGAAGAACATTTGATATCTACCAAAGTCTCGTACTCTATTTCTGTAAGAGTCGACGGTTTCCTGTTAGGGCCATCAAATGTTCGTAAATGCATTTTTCAATATCTGAGGTTACTTGCAACTCATTTTTTTTCCAGAAACTCGTTTAAAAAAGAAACACATTGGTACTGTTTCTGTTCAACACATTCTATCCAGAAGACAAGTTTCTTTCTAAGAGAAGAGATTTTGTCATTTATTGTAAAAGTATTTGTGTTTCTTCCTTGCAATAACTTGCAAATTACATTCAGTTTATCAAATATGTCTGTCAAATACGCCAGTTTCATTAGCCATTGCTCGTCGTGCAATAGTTGAACAAGACCACTCAAAGATGAAGAAAGCGATTCTTTGGAAAAAAATACCACTAGTTAGTTGCGCAATTCAAACAATCTTGATAATACTTTTCCTCTGGAAAGCCATCTTACTTGCGTGTGAAAAAGAAGTGATTGATGCTGACTTTTTATATCTTCACACTTTTTAAAAAGTCTCAATTGGAGCGGACGTGATTTAACAATTTGTACGGCTTGATCGATAACTTTCTTTACCTCGTGTGGTATTTTTTTTACGACAAGGGCATGTCGGTGTAAAACGCAGTGACTGCTGCTGCATTTAGGTACAACATTCTTAATTCTTGTAACATACCTTTTATTTTTCCAGTCAAAGCGGCAGCTCCATCGCTACATACATCGACACATTTGTTCCAATGAATGTTATGTACATTCATGTAATGACTGAAAATTTCTTCTCCAGTGGTGTTGGTCTCCAAAGGAGCATAAATAAACAAATCTTCTTCAATAGATCCTCCGAAGGGGTATCTTACGAAAACCAGCAGTATTGATAGTCCAGCGACATCTGTACTTTCGCCGAGTTACATTGCAAACATTTCACTACTTTTCAATCTACAAATCAATTCATTTTCAATGAGGTCAGATATTTTATGGATTCGATAAGATACGACGTTATTGGAACTCTGAACTACTGCAACTTTCTTCGCTGCGTCTTCGCCAAGTACACACTTGACAATTTTGGTCATACAGAGTTTTATTAAAGTCTCTGCAATCGTGTGTAGTTTGCCAGCACGAGCAATCCTGTAACTTAGCAGGAATGATGCTTCTGTGACATTCTCATTATCAGTTTTAACATTTTTATGTACTTAAATAGTTTTATGTGCATCTTTGTATATTTTGAAAAGTCTAAGCTTTTGTCTTTTAATTGCAAGTGGTTGGTATTAAGATGTCGTTTTAGCTTCGCAGGTGCCAGAGAGCTATTATTACATATGATTTTGTTGCAGATAAGACATTGACCATCCGGATTCTCAAGCATTCCTACAGAAATAAATCCGAAGAACAAGTAGAATTCGTCATATTTTCTCTTTTTTGAAGTAGTGTTGTCATGAGATTGCCCAGCCCTTTTGATCGTTGGTGTATTTTGTCTATCCTGCTCAGGACAATATCCTTCAGTATTTACGATATCCTGGAATGAAATAAAAAAAAAACATTAGTAATGTGACGGCAAGTTTGGTGTTGGCTAAAAAGAACAGTCCCACCCCAAATCATCCTTTGGCACAGTCTGGAATTTGACCCCTTTTTCGGTCGTGATTCGTTTGTATAAAAATTAGTTGGTATTTGCTGTTTAAAAGGCTAGAGTAGAACACCCATGCGTCAATAATGCATATTTTGGACATTATACATTTTAAAAAAATCGTCAAAATTTTTGGGCAAAAAAATTAAAAAATTACTACGTCTTCATTTTGAGACAAAAAAATATTTGACTCCACGCTATATAAGATCAAATAAATGTCTTACTTTTTGAAAAAAATCTACACCTAGTACAAACAATACAACTGAAGTAATTATTTATTTTGTTTTTTATTTTTTTTTCTCCGAATCCATTAGGTATTAGCGGCTAATTTTGTGAAAATAATATCAATACTTACTTTATAATAATACTTTATCAGCTGTAGGTAGTAAAAAAATTTAATCATGATCTTGTGGGGGGTTATACTACATTTAAGTAATTTGTCAGGGTAGTCACGGTTGTCACGTGTTTTTTTTTGCCCAATTTTTCAAATTCCAGACTCTGCTTGGGTGTCCTAAATTGGTAACAAATAAAAAAACACTTACCTAAAACGGATATCCTAAGTACAAGATTATAAGAACAGGCATAAATATCACTGGAATGTCACCTTTGTAAGTTTACATGAATTAAAAAAGAACGAGAACACGTACGTGGCGGCGGAAGAGGCGGAGGCGGTCAAACGCGCTCGATCGAGCTCCCGTGCGCATTTTGTTTGTTAAATACTTACTATCCGGACGGAACGCGGAACCCTTGTGATGCTTCTACGGAACCCCGGGGTTCCGCGGAACACCTTTTGGGAAACGCTGGGCTAGAGTAACGTCCTATCTATTGTGCTGGCGGTAGGAAAAGAGGGCGAGGACATGTCTGCATCTCCTTTTATAGTGAGATCACCTGTCTCGCTCTTGTATTCACGGAAACAGGTGTACCACCCCAAAAACCTCTCTCACAACTTTCCACATTATATAATGAAACTTCCGAAAATGGATTCATTAGTAGGAGATTATAAAACTTGAAAGTATTTTTATAGGCCCTATACTTTATTTTTTCCAGACCTATGAAAGAACTTTTTAAAAAATTACTCGATTATTTCCAATGCCAAGTTGTATTTTCCTTGCAGTATTTAATTGAAGCGATCTAATTTTCGAATCACAAACACCCAATTCTTAATGATTTTGCATTATTCACCTTAACAATGTTTATTTTTGAATATTTACAATTATTTTTAAGGCGTGGAATAATAATTTTAATATAATAGTTTTTCCATCATGTCTAATAGTTAATTGAAAGTGCATTTAAAAATTATATGAAATATTGACTCCGAGTAATTCACTTTAAACTGTTCTAAGTGAGCAATTGCTCGCGGTAGAAGTGAAAATTTCAGAAAACTAAAGTTTAAAAGATTGGGAGTTACAAAGCGTGGCACAAAGACAAGACCAATAGGCTACGACGCACAACACAAAGAAGAAAATGATAATACTATCTTATTCTCTCGCAAACTAAATCCTATAGATGTATTTGTTTGTCTCTTTTTAGTATCGCTAGTTTTCACTACAAAAAGATTTTTGTAAATATTTCTCTTCGTCGATTTTTAAAATAATATTATTAAATGATATTCACGACATGTCCTGAGTAAGGTGAGCCATAATTTAGGAACATCCTGTGATTGCTTTATGAGTGGGAGGGCCCATGTATATAAATGACTTCAAGTAAGATAAATGACTTCATTAATCCTTTCGTAAGAGTTGAACTGTACACAACGGCGGCAAGACAGTTTACAATGCGTTTCATCATTGGTGTGATTTTTCTGTTCCTTTTTGTGGGATTTGGTGCTACTCATACAACTAAATTAGTCGAAGTTCCGTCATTTTGCCCGGATCCACGCCAAATTCCAGATGAGTACCCGCCCCTTCGTGTCGCCGGTCATCTGACACGTTGTTGCCCTGAAGGATATATATTTATACCAGGATTTAAGCAATGCAGAGTGGTCATTCAATGATATTTTATAATGAACGTTCAACATGGTTATCATAAATTATTTTGTTGAGGTGTTGTACACTGAAGTGATTCATGATAATACCTTTGCAGTGATAATCTATAATCAAGCAAAGAGCATTATAATGTTTATGTTATAATAATAGTCTTTATATTTTAATAAATTTTGCTCGTGCTGAAATATTTCCGGAATTTTGATTTGTCCTCAAACTGTTTAAAATTATTTTTGGAAATAAGTAATTTAAGATTGTTTATTTTATTTATACTTATTATTTGTGTATCGTGTCTGATGTATTTTTTAGTTGTTTGGATCCCGAATATGGGTACAAAAATATGTAAATGGCCTGATATCCCATTTATTGGATAACCAACATCCGTGCCATGGGTCACTCAAGGAAGTTCGCTAAGTTTAGTGACTTAGCAGGGATGCTCGAGTTCATGGTTCATGAGGTTTGTCTAGGTTTTGGCAGCGGATGCGTTCGACAACCTATTGTGTGGCGGGCCGGATTGGGAGAGACCGGTTGAGGAAGGACTCTCTTTTCACCGACCGGTCAGTGGTTGAGTGGGCATAGCGCTTGGGTCCCACCCGAGCGTCGCGTGTTCGATTCCTCGGCTGGCTAAGTCCTCCATCACAACACAAGCAACATTTTCGGCTTTCTGTGGTGGTAGTAGGAGATTTTCAAACATTGTTGAGTTATTCGTAACCCGGGAACGTTTGTCTTTCTTAAAAAAAAATGTCCATCACTCCTGGACACATTACCTCAGATTCCTACCTACCCTTCAATCCTTTTTCCTTATAAGGAGTTTCCTCTCCTTCCTATCGCTAAAATATTTTGGTAGGATCTATCCTCTGGTAGAACCAATATGTGTCTATACATTTTGCAAATATCTGTGGTAAAGACAATTTTTTGCGTGCGAAATTTGAAATTAACTTTACAATATCTTGTTGAAGTTTAGGTGCTACTAAAAGTGTATTAAATGAAAAATACCAACCATTTTGTCAACACCATGTTGAATATAGAGCCTTTTGTTGTAAATTACCAAATGTCCTGTCAACACCTATGTTGAGTACAGGGCTGTTAACTGACCTTGTCGAACATTTATAAAAGTGAAAATCGTGAGCTCATGAGTTCTCATAAGTAAAAGAACCAGCGGATCTGAAAAGGACAAGCGAAGGGAGAAAACCTGCGGGGTAAACCGACATTCCTCACTTTTCCTTCCTTTCTGTTTGCGGGTACCTTGTGAACCCCAACTAGAAGCAATCACCCGCTGGATGACCTCAAATAGATTGAAACTGAATCCGTCAAAGACTGAGTTTCTCTGGACCGCCACAATCAGATCACATTGGTAACTCCCCAATAATCACTTATGTAAGTGACATCACTCGAAATACACATATAAAACTACTGGATGTCAAACTGGACTCCGATTTTTCCCTTAACACTAGAAAGACCGGAGCTGTCATTTTAGCAGCCGCCCGAAGTATTGTGACGATATAATTCTTCAACTATTGTATTGGTTTGATTTTTTTTTACATTTCTTGATTTATGATTTAATAACTATGGTGAAAAAAACAGTTGCATGTCTTTTTATTTTTTGAGATATATTGACTTATAACTACAAAGATCGCCGCCGTCTATGTGACGGTTTGGGCCATCATGCTGAGTTTGTCTACAACTTATTTACCCAAGTTTAACCGATTCCTCCTCGTTTATGATAGTGTAACGGTTGCTGCTAGCGGCGTGTCTCTAGTCACAATTCGTATGGTGCTGTTGGCCGCCTTGACACGTTGCTTCGGGCGATTCTTCGATAGTTTTCGGCCGCTCAGTTGACGGAAAACCGCGGTTTGGGAGGTTGTGATTGTGGAACGGCCTGCCATTGGTGCTGGACTCAACGTACTTCAGAATGTGAGATTAAAAAAAGTCATTTAAACAGATCGAGATATTTAGCTTTTTTTAGAGATAACGCGCTCTTCAGTATAATCTTTCAATTTTATCACTGTATTAACTGTATCATACTTCGACTAAGAACTACCAACATTATCTTCATTTTCTTAACGCACATATTATTGACTGCTATCTTTATATATGATTGCAAGATTCAACTCGAACTAAATGCAATCTAGATAGTGTCTGGATAAAGAAAATTATCCATTTTATTTTTAATATGCGACATCTATTGAATTTTCTGCAAAGTCTAGGATAATAATAATAATAATAATAATAATTGGACAATTTATAGAGCGCCGTTTTTGTGAAAAATCACCTCAAGGGCGCTATGAATAATTAATTTGAGATTTTACTCATAAAGTTTAAAAAAAATAAAATAAATCTTCTAATAATCTTCTAAGAAGCTTTTTGCCTTCCGGCATTGGTTTTTGGGGGCATTTCATTAAAAGTAATCCTATAGCCGGGATTATAAGAGTAAATAATATATTTTTTAATTTAAATAAGATTTTATAAAAGCTTGAGGCACTAATTCATAAAAATGCTTTCAATTTGAAAGGGACAACTTACATACTTAGAGACACACTTACAATGTAGTATTCTTAACCTGAGAATTTAAACAAATAAGGAAAAATAACGCTGGACCACATGATACATAATTACTTAAATATGTTACTTACCGAAATTAAAACATTTACAAATGGTTAAACAAATATTATGTTGAAGAATTGGTTGGCCGAAAAAAATAATTTGTATTAGACTCTGACACAAAAAATTCTAACTGCATAATAAAGTAAAATAAGTTTATTTATATCTTCAAAGTAAAAGCACCCATTGACAAACTACTTAAAATAGTTTATTGGGACTTTTCTTTTTTCGATAAAATTTTATTTTTTATTTTTTTATTGTCATATTGTATTTCTATGTCTTTATAATAAATAAAATAAAAATCAGGTTGTGACTGTATACACTCAGCTTTATATTGTACTTTTTCGTAACGTTACGAAATTCCTAATAAAAGTTACGAAATTGTAAGAAGAATTAGACAAAATGGGGTTATAAAAAGTCAATGGTTTGACAAAATTTAAAACTGTAAATATGTAAGCTTAGCAATGTTCATACCGCACGTATTACAAAAAGATGATTAAAAAAAGACTTATCGTTTTATGAAAAAAGGCTTTAATATTTCCTGTTACGAAATTGTAGTCCCACTAAAGAAACGCGTTGTTACTGATTTAAACAATTAATGTTATGGCGGAGACGTCAGACCAACAACCAACCAGAAAGAAGCTAGTGTTGCCCTTGTAAAATTTAACAAATGGGTTCAGAAATTACGGTGGAAGTAGAAATAAAACGTAACTAAAGAGTAGTAACTAAAAAGTAAATGACTATGTCTCATTTTCATTTTTGTGCATAAATTATTAATTTACTATGAAACCCCATAAAAAAATTACTTTATATAATAACGAAACTACGTTTAAATACGACCCTGATACTTACAAAAATTCATATATTATAACGTTATTATCGCATTTTATGAAGTATAAACACATGAAGTAGGTAGGGTGGCAATTTTATTTTGTATGAAAGGTAAAAATCGTTATTTTTAAAAATTTATATATATTTGCGAATTAACACGATTGTAATGTTTATTATTCGTTATTTTAAAGCCTAATATTTATTCTACAAAATGGTACATATTTTTTTTGTGTGATTAATTAAAAACATGTGTAATTTTTTAACTGTTTCTAGGCACACTTTATTTTTCCAAAATGTACACTTTTTTTGAGAAATACTCATCTTCATTATTGACACGTGTAGAGAGTCTGCTATCATTAACAGCTGGAACGATTGTTCGTATCCAGCCACCCCCTGATCTTTTAAGAGTCTCATGTTTAATATGGAATGTTACCCAAGGGCAGGGTTTTTTATATTCAAAAATAAATCATTCATTGTTTATCTTGCATGAAATTTTCATTACATACCTACCCACATTGCCTTGCTTCTTTTATCTAAGATTAGCATACTAATCACATGGATGGATATGTGTGTTCTATGAGTGATTACTCATATTTAGGGTGGCCAATTTGGAGTAAGATGTTCAATCTTGGTGGGTATTAATTAAGGTAAATATATTATGTCACATTGGCGCCCAACGTGGGGCCCGAACCCATTTGAATCATCATTTGAACTCAATCTGTACGACGATTGATCACTGTCATATAATTTATAAAAAGACCACAAAAAAATATATCTCTGGGCCAAATTTATTTTATGATTTGTCGGAGAACTAAGGACAGGGTGTACAAATACCAGAGTTGGTCCAGCTGTGTTAGCTTCACTTACAGAATCATTTATTGGATAACACCTCTGTCATAGGTCACCGTAACTAGATATGTTTGGTAACTTAGCAGGGGTGCACAGGTTCATAGGGTTAGGTTTGTCCGGATCTTGGCGGCGGATGCGTCTGCCAAACAACTGCGAGGCAGATCTTTTGATCTCGCCAGCAGGACTCTCGTAATATTGCCTTGCATCGCAGTAGTAGGAATAGATTCATACGTCCGCCACTCCTGAACACACTCGCCCCTAGGTTCCTACCCACCCTTCATACCGCATTTCCTTGCCAGAACCTCTTCGTCTTCCTTTTCCTATAGATACACTCCACACAGCATCCCCAAAGATGACAATTGCCTAGAGGGGAATTATTTTCCTCAGGGCTTCCTTTGCGGAGTTAATGTGAAAGAAAAAAGAAAAGAAATTGGGAAAATAAAACTTCTAAAAGACGAAAGTGCCAAATTAATAAAAAAAGTAAGAAAAACCAAATAAACGACACGGGTGATAATTGTATGAAACCCGGTTGCGGAGATTTTATAAATTTCATTTTTTTTTAAGTTTATTAAAAAACGTAACAAATCAATATTGTACAAACCTAACATGTGCTTATAAAAAATTGGAATTTTAATTTTGTAATCCTTTAAAAATGAATAAATTGAATTGATTTATGTGTTATACTAAAATTACAGGTTTTTGCACTCACATCTTTTTCAGGAGGCCCTGAGGAAAAAAACCCTCAGGGCCTATGTCGGCTTTGAGGATGCTGTGTGTAGGGCGTTTTTAGAGAAAGGAAGGAGATGATGTTCTGGAAAAGAAAAATATGTGAGGGGTGAATATGAAAAATTGGTAAATTTAATGTATCTGTGACGTATGTGTATGAGGGTGACGGCATGAGAGCGAGATAGCGAGTATGGGAAGTATAAAAGGGATGTACCGCTATTGAGCGCTCTCTCCATATTAATCTGGCAACCAATAAACATTGTAACATTAACAGATGTTATTACTACCCGATCCCAAGACATCACAGTTGGCGCAGCTCGGTAGTTCGTAAATTTTTACGTAAATTGGAAGAATCTACGCGGTAGATTTCGGGATCTGACGGATTGTTGTCAGGATTGCAGGAAGCGATCGCAGGAAGCGATCGCATTTAGAAGAAATTGGAGCAGCCACACGCAAGTATTCGCGTGTGTGGGACCGACAAATTACAAAATTATTGTCGTTCGGGTACACCGTGTAACGGGGTACAAAAGGACCGGATCAAGGATCGGGTCAAGGACTGGATCATCGTGTGGATTAGCCGGGAACCAGGACTTGGTTTCCGTCGCTGCAGTCTGGGAAGGAAGACCTCGGAGAAGAGGGATTGGATCCGCAGCTGTCGGGAGACGGAGCCAGACGGGGACGGTGATCTACGGCTCTGGGTGGCGTGCACGTGGAACGTGGAACGTGGACCTCGGAGTGTAGCCTTCTAGGAAGTGCTGAGATAAGTAGTATTGATTATTTTGTTTCAGCTCTTCCCCCAATGGAGGGTGTTTGTAAGAATTTGGGGACGTTCTGTTACAGAACGGGAAACTGGTCATTGTTCAAGGAACGACTGGATCAGGCCCTCATTTTACATGATGACAAAGTGTTATCACAAGAACGCAAAAGAGCATTTTTGCTGAGTTGCTTCACCGAAGAAACTTTCTCTTTATTATGTGATCTTTGTTTCCCTAAAAAGGTTTCTGTTTGTTCTTTTGATGATTTATGTAAATTATTTGATTCACATTGCAAACCTATTCAAAATATTTTCGAGTCGCGTGAGTTATTTTATAAGTGTAAACAGCTAGCTAACGAATCTATTAAAGATTACGCTGCTAGGTTGAGAGGACTGAGTTTGACGTGCAATTTTGAATTGAGGCTGGAATCTTGTTTAAAAGACATATTCATTATTGGAATTTTCAATGAAAAATTGAAACATAAGTTGTTCGTTGAGGGGGTAAATACTTCTTTTTCGGAATGCGTTCAGTTAGCAGCTTCATGGGAACATGTTGTTAATTTTAAGAAAGTTGATATGAATTTAAATGTTGTGCATAAGGATAGTAATGTTGTCCGTAAATCCAGGTCGGATAGTCCGATCAGATTTAAAAGTGCAGTGCGTAGTAAGACGCCAGTAAATATTGCATTAAAAAAATGTTTTTTGTGCGGAAAAACGAATCATTTGCAGAAAGATTGTTGGAAGAATATTTTTTGTAATCGGTGCAATAAATCGGGTCATCCTAGTAATGTGTGTAAAAACAGTAAAATTAATGTAGGTAATAAGAATAAACGATTAAATTCGGTTTTTATGTTGCATGACGGCACGGGGCCGGAACCGATATTCGTAGATCTCATTATTGGTAACACTGTTCTGCGAGCGATTGTTGACACCGGCGCTGAGATTAATGCAATTCCATATGAAGTGTATTTAAAAGATTTTGTTTCTTGTAAATTGGAAAGATGCGATATTCAATTGTCAGGATATGACGGGAAACGGTTAAATATTGTAGGTAAAGTTAATTTAAGTGTGTTATTTTTAAATAAAAGTGTAGATACGCAGTTTATAGTAATTAAAAACGGTAATTCTACGATTGTTGGTAGAAATTTTTTACAAGTTTTCGGTATCGGATTAAGTGGAATAAATTCGGAAAATACCAGTGAGACTAGTTGTGATAGTCAATTAAATTTTCGTGATAGTTTAAAGAAAAAATATGCTCATGTGTTTTCAGAAAAATCGGGTAGGCTTATAGGTTATGAAGCTAACATCGAAGTTATTTCGGAGTTCAGGCCAAAGTTTGTGAATCCAAGATCGTTACCTTTTAGTTTACGTGGAAAGGTAGAGGAGGAATTAAATAAGATGTTACGTGAAGATATAATTGAAAACGTAGAAATAAGTGATATGGCTAGTCCGATTGTTGTTGTAAAAAAGAAAGACGGTTCAATTAGAATTTGTACTGATTTTAAAACCACATTAAACCCTATGTTAGCGAAGTTGAAATATCCATTGCCTCGTATAGAAGATTTAATTTCATCTTTAAATGGTGCGAAATTTTTTACTAAAATAGATTTGCGTAATGCTTTTGGTCAGATTTCGTTGAACGAGAAGTCGAGAAATTTATGTGTGATAAGTACGCATGTGGGTTTATTCAGGTATAAAGTGTTGCCTTTCGGTTTGACCACAAGCCCGGCTATATTTATGCAAGTTATTCAGGCGGTAGTAGGTAGACTTCGTAACGTTCGTATATTTCTAGATGATATTTTGTTGTTTGGAAATTCTGAAGAGGAATTATTCTCTATTTGTGAATCTGTACTTAGCAAGTTAAGTGATTGTGGATTAACTATTAATGAAAATAAGTGTTCTTTTCTAGAAACTGAGATAGAATATTTAGGTTTTAAAATTTCGCGGAAAGGAGTTATGCCTTTAGAAAATAAAATCTGTGCGATTACTCAAATGGCAGTACCGAAAAATGTTTCAGAACTTAGGAGTTTACTTGGGGTTATTTCATATTATAGAGCTTTTGTTCATAATATTTCAGGTATTTTGTCTCCATTGTATAACTTGTTAAAAAGGGGAGTAAAATATGTGTGGTCTGAGGAATGTAATATTGCGTTTGAGCGAGTTAAGAAACTGCTGACGTCAGATAATATTTTAGTGCATTTTGATCCTAATTTACCAATTAAACTTATTTCAGACGCATCTGAAAAAGCGTTATCAGCGGTGATTTGCCATGTATATGATAATGGTTTAGAGAGACCTATCGCATTTGCTAGCCGATTATTGTCAGAAACAGAATTAAAGTACTCTATTTTAGATAAGGAAGCGTGTGCTATAATTTTTGGGTTGAAGAAATTCTTTCAGTATTTATACGGCAATAAATTTGTTTTGGCTTGCGACAATAAATCGTTAGTACACATTTTGAACACGGATAAGCAAGTACCTGTTTTGGCCGCTAACCGTCTGCAGAGGTACGCCCTAATACTCCAGACTTTTGACTATAGTATAGAGCATATTAAGTCAGGTGATAACAAAGCGGATTTCTTATCACGAATGCCGATTAATAATAAGGATAATTTAGTTGTGTGTAGCGACGATATTGATGCTAGCGATTATTTTTTAAATTATATTGATTCTTTAAACGTAAATACGGTTGAGTCAGAGTTTGTGAACATAATCGAGTCAGAAACAACATTAAATGCGGAAACGATGAAACAGTTTTCGATTAATGATGTAAATATAGCGAGCATTATCGAGTTCACAGCAAATGGTTGGCCGGATAAAAAGTTCTTAAAGGATGATTTATTGAAATTCTGGTATTTTAGGGATAAATTATCGACTTATAATTCATGTTTATTTTATAATAATAAATTTGTAGTTCCAAGGGAATTAAGGGAAATTATATTGAATTTTTTACATCAATCACATTTAGGCATTGTAAAATCGAAAAGTCTTGCTCGAAATTATTTTTTTTGGCTCGGAATGAACAATGATATAGAAGTAACTGTGAAACAGTGTGCTCGATGCATGGAATGTTTACCTACTCCATGTAAAGTTGAGTTGGCACCTTGGCCAATCAATGGGTTAATCTGGAGTAGATTGCATATCGACTTCATGGAGCCGTTGGGAGGTCATAATTTTTTAATTATTGTTGATGCAACTACAAAATGGATAGACTGTCATGTTGTAAATAAGGTAGATTCGTTTTGTACAATAAAAGTTTTGAAAAGATTATTTTCTATGTTCGGAATCCCGGAACAAATTGTAAGTGACAATGGTACAGCTTTCACATCGTCAGTTTTTAAGGAATTTTGTCATAATTATAATATAGAATCATTGACTTCAGCTGTACAGCATCCTGCTTCTAACGGTTTAGCTGAAAATGGGGTTAAAACAGTGAAGAATTTTTTGAAAAAAATTATGGTAAATAATAAATTGCCTACTGATTTTGAAGATAAACTTTTGACATTTTTAGTTGATATTAGAAATACGCCTTCAATGTCTACGGGCATTGAGCCTAGTACATTAATGTTGGGTAGGAAGATTAGATCAATTTTTAATACGATTATTCCAATAGTGGATAATGTTGAGAGTCAAGGTTTTAAAGGAATTGACAACACGGTTAAAAACAAAATGTTATTGAGCCAGCATAAACAGAAAAAGTATTATAGAGGAAGAAAATTTAAAAAGTACTTTGAGGTTGGTTCTAAAGTTTTAACCAGGGATTTAAGAAGTAATGATAATAAATGGATTTTAGGAAAATTTTTTAAAAGATTGGGGAATAGGATTTATTTAGTTAAAATTATGTCTACGGGACAAATTTGGAAACGCCACCATGATCAGATTTCAGAGAGGAAGGATAGGTGGGGGGAGTGTGACAGGTCTGATGATTTGCTGGACCTGGGTCCACTCTCGGATGTGGACATGACCAAATTTCCTAATTCCTCTAATTTTTGCAGGTCACCTACACCATGGGAGGGGAGGTTACGCCCTCGAGGTCAACGCCCACGCTACACGTGAAGAACAAGAATAATTACATATACTATGGAATGGAAATATTTAGATATTTTGTTTTGTATAAATTTGTGAATAAAGAAATGTATGTAATTAGGTTTTAAGTGTGGGGGTGTGACGTATGTGTATGAGGGTGACGGCATGAGAGCGAGATAGCGAGTATGGGAAGTATAAAAGGGATGTACCGCTATTGAGCGCTCTCTCCATATTAATCTGGCAACCAATAAACATTGTAACATTAACAGATGTTATTACTACCCGATCCCAAGACATCACAGTATCCAAGGGTGACGGATGAATCTATCCCTCCCACTGCAAGGGTACAAGGCGATGGGTAGAGAGAATCCTGCCGGAGAGGTCTGGATTAGGTCTGCTTCAACAAGTGTCTCCTGATCCGGTCCGTTACGCAGTAGGTGGCAAACGTATTCGCCACCTAGACCAAGACAAACCTCACCCAATGAACCCGATCACCCCTGCTAAGTCACAAAACATATCGAACCACTTGGGATATCCTATGGCAGAAGTGTTGGTTATCCAACAAATGATTCCCGAGGCTGCGGTACCCATTGCCTCCTCCCAATTTAAAAAAAGTGATCAGCCGTCAAAATGACGGTCGTGGTCTATATAGGTATGGAGCAGTACCCGGTCTTTCTAGTGTTAAAACTCTATTGAACAGTATTGTAAGCACGAGGTTCTTTCAATTAAAGCAAATAAAGTAGTCCGGAGAAACCTTCCAACAGAGGCGACTAAATTACTAGTCAATACGTATGTTGTTTCACGTCTAAATTATTGCAGTGGGATATTTGCAAGTCTCCCAAAAATATCAAATCAACAAAATACAATCCGTTTTCAGCGCTGCGGTAAAACATATCACCGGCCAGCGTATCTAAATATTCCCATATTTCCAGGCATCTTAAAAGTAATAATAAATAAAATAAAAAAAACAATAATTAATATTTGACAGTTTAAAGTATTTCACCAAAAACTGTAGACATAATTTGTCTCAACGCCACCTAGTGGGAGATTTTGCACTTACAATGCCATTCTCATATAAAATAAAGTTGGTTGTTTGCAGGTGGAAAAATGTAATAAACAGTAATTGTTGAATAAAACACTAGCATGTATTGAATTATTTGGCGGGCAGGAGGTAAGCCGACGTAGATCAGTAGATAAGAGCAGATAACCGGAAATCAGAAGGACGCGGGTTCGAGTCCCATCGGCGGCATATATCTTTTCTCGGGAGATTTCTTCAATGTAGATGAGTGTTTCAGGCTAATAATTATTACTTCTTCTAACACAGCAAACTTATTTTGTGGCACCATTTTGATTTAAATTAATAAAATACTTCGTTTTTACCACTTTTATTGTTTACAAAACCGACATGTTTTGTCAGCAAAGCTGACTTCTTCAGGGTTTTGACAGAACTAATTTTAAAAATTGACATATATATGTAATAGAGAAAAATAATCGACATAAACAATAATAAAATTAAAAAGAATATGATGTTTAAGGGACGAGGCGCAATATAGAACAATTAAACATTTTAAAAGGGGAATAGATTTAATAATGGTTCATTTAAAAACAATTTTTGATAATTAATAATATTTAAATTTGCATTAACACTCTTTCTAATCTCTTTTTCATTTTGGAATCTCTATCTTTATTATTTACAATGTAATTTTTAAGTTTGTTATTTGCATAAAATACAGGAAGAATTTCATTTGGTACATTCTTTGTCAAGGAATTAGAAATTTTATTATTAAAATACATAATTTTCCTCCATTTTTTCCCTTCCTGATCCTTTTGTACAGGATAGATATATGATTTAAGGAGATTTAGAGATTAGAAAGAGTGTTAATGCAAATTTGAATATTATTAATAATCAAAAATTGTTTTTAAATGACCCATTATTAAATCTATTCCCCTTTTAAATTTTTTAATTGTTCTACATTGCCCCTCGTCCCTTTAACATTATTTTCTTTCTAATTTTATTATTGTTTTTGTCGATTATTTTTCTCTATTACCTATATCTGTCTATTTTTAAAATTAGTTCTGTCAAAACCCTGAAGAAGTCAGCTTTGCTGACGAAACATGTCGGTTTTGTAAACAATAAAAGTGGTAAAAATTATTTATTAATTAGTATTTTATTTTATTAAATTAATAATTATTACTTATAATAATTGTTACATTTTAAAAATCTTAAGGGCTCCGACTGTCTTAGGTTTTGTAAAGGTCATTCCGTAAAAAAAATCCAGCTCTAGAGAGTCCAAAATTCTCCAGTCTTTCAAAATGAATATCAACTCCGCTGTTGCCAGTAATCTTCTCATAAATGTAATACTAACAATTATGGGGGTAACAAATGTAAAGTCATGCAATGTCCAGTGTTTTAAATATAATATTGTTCTCCAATGTGCACAACGGGGCTCTATAAATTTCAAATTATTATTATTATTAAAATTAATTGGATCTATAATAAATTGGAATCATCGCTGTAACCTTATTAAAAATGTTAGTTATTGGAAAAAATATGTGTTATTCCGTTGGCGAGCTAAACATAAATAAATGAAGGTTAGCAAGAATTCTGGAACATCTTGTGATTGTATTATGAGTAGGGAAGACCAAGGGCGGATCCAGGATTTTTTTCTGGGGGGGGGGCACAAGGGGCGGACTTAGACGTTAGAAATAAACTTGAAGTATCATACTTCAAATTTATTTCTACGAAAGTGAAATCTACGTTTATGAAAGTGTCAAAACAATACAAAATTACCCATCCACAGTTTCACCTTCTCAAACCTACCTTACACCCAACATAATTAAATTTCATAATATATTATGTAAAAATGTTTTCAAAAAAAAAAAAAAAAATAAATAAAAAAAAAAATAAAAAAAAAAATAAAAAAAAAATAAAAAAAAAATAAATTAAAAAAAAATAAAAAAAAATAAAAAAAAATAATAAAAAAATAAAATAGAAAAATTAAACGTTTAATAAAGACAGTTTTTTCTTCAAAGTATGTACTGTGATGGAATTTCCACAGTACACAAAAATACCGTCTGGGGGGGGCATGTGCCCCCCCCCCTAAATCTGCCTTTGGGGATGGCCCATATAAATGACTTCATTATTCTATTATTTTAAGGGTTAAACTATATAATATAGCGGTGGTAAGAGGTTAATTATTAAAAACGATTTACAATGCGTTTCATCAGTGCTGTGGTTTTTCTGTTTCTGTTTGTGGGATTCGGTACCGGGTATGGATATACGAAACGGTGTCCATATGGATATACTGGTGGCAACTTCAGATGCAGAGAGGAAGCCTTCAGGGCCGTTAGTGCTTCAAAACATTCCATTGATCAATATAACAACGGTATCGGCGTTCCTCGTCATAACGAAACTCCACATGGCATCAGAGGTTAACTGTACTCACCCGACATGTGCCCAGAAGGATATATTTTCTACTTTAGCAAATGCAGAGTGAATATTCAATGATTTTTTTAAATGAAATATCGTAATGGTATTATGAATATGACGGGGTTTGTGCACTGAAGTAATAGGCCACTTGCATCACAGTTTTTTAATTTTTTTTCCGGTTTAGACAAATATTCTAAGACATTCTGTATTTTTTTTTTTAATCGTATTTTTGAAACCCTGGGGATTTTTTGAAAATTTAAAACCAAAAAATCAGACCATTTTTTATAAACCGGAAAGACGGGACATAATTTTATAGGTGTGAAAAAACGATAATTACATAGCCGAAAATCATTTAAAAAAAAAGAATGTTTTCCATACGAATGGCACAGGAGAATAACGAGGCATACCAAAAATATTACATCTCATAAATATTTTTTTCCTTGATCCATCTTATTGATCATAAATCATTATAATGTACAGCGTCTATATTACTAAATTCAATGTAATATACTTGAACTTGTAAATTGTAATAATAATAAGAATATTATAAAATTTTATTTTGTTAAAATCAGCACCATAATCATTATACCTCTAAAACATGTACCGACATCATCTTCACGTTCTGAAGAGAACCCCGTACCCATTAATTGTACGGGGTTCTCTTCAGAACATCTGTCAAAAAATCAAACCAAATGATAAGTTCGCAGAGAACAAACAATAAATCTAGTGAACGAATTCAAAAATTCGCCTGAAATCAAAGTGATGCCATATAAAAAAATAAATCAGTGTGGAATTTTATAAAATTAATAGGAACATTTTCGGCGACGGGACATTTTCATGTAGTGACGTCACGAGCCCAAATAATGGATTTATTTATTTAAAAATAAAAAAAAACTGTACATTTCTAAAAAATTTTACTAACATTTTCGTAATCTTAGTAAAAAACTCTATCCACACGATTTTTTCCAAGTCGTTATGAAGTCCATGCAAGTGGCCTATTTACTCATATCTTTGCCATGAAAATCTCAAATATTCAAGCAATCAGCTTTATGGCTATAAAACAATTTAAAAAATTAAAACAAATTGCGACCCGACGTGTATTGAATGGACCTACTGTCGAATTTTCCCTATCAAATAAAAGAAGAAGATGACAAATAATGTGAGTTTCTTAACGACGTAAGTGAAGAAAGCGTGTAAACAAATATACGCCAGCGGCACGGCGTATTGGACGATCGTACGTTCGAATTCAGCCTAGCAGTCCCGGAGATTTGACCTTTCCGCCGCCTTCATTTTAATTAATTCTGGTGTTACTAATATTTAAAATGTATCTCCATGTCTCACTCCCGAAGTTATTAATTATTCATCGTCTAGAAAAATAAAATCTGGTACTTACCGCTAACTTTATTGTTGAAAAAAGGGTTTTAAAGTTTTAAAATCGTTGTACTTAAAATATATTAATGGTAAGGTATTGTTTTTATTAATCTTAAATACAAAGAACTAACATCCCCAGTGTTCTGTCGAAAAAAAATGCGTTTTAAGCAAACAAAAATTATTAGGGTTGTGTACCGCCTAAGGAATCTCTATCAAACAGACCACCCGTTTCTGCACGTCACGCAGTCATGGGTCACTAGTCATCATGTGAAAGAATATAACATATTACTTCATAGTTATTGTTTCTTACCTTTTCAGTGGGAGTTCCTTCCACGAAAACTATAGCTTTTATTACAACAAATTCCAATCTCATTAGTCACCGAAAAATATTTCAACCACGCAAAACCGAGCGTGGCCAACCGCACATTTACTGATGATATGTCAACAATAATGGTAAAAAATGTCACGGTTGTCTGTAAAACCATTGATTCGACTAATTAATAATTTTGTTACAGAATATAGTGTGTTTCTTATAAACTTTCTTGTTTCTTAGAAACGGGCAGTCCGTTTGATAGATTGTCCCATCTTAACAGACGGATTGCAATCTTTAAAGCATAGGCGTCAGGTGGGAATGCTATCCTTTTTCTACCGGTATTACAGTGGAAGATGCTCCGAGGAATTAGCGTCATTGATCCCTTCGGCACCGGTGCACAGTCGGGAAACACGCCAAACGCGTGCCCAACATTTGTTCACGGTTTACTTTTGTTACATGAGAACAGGTCGCTTCTTCGACTCGTTCTTGTGATCAACAGCTCGGCTGTGGAATGATTTGCCGGCCTCTTTGTTTCCTCCTTCCTACAACATGGGTCTCTTCAAGACCAACGTTCATTCCTTCCTCTCGTTAAAAAGACCCTCCACGCAGCATCCCAGATGACATAGGCCCTGAGGGAAATTATTTTCCTCAAGGCCTCCTGTGTGAAGTTAATGTAAAAAAAAAAAACTAAAAAAAATTAAATGGCATACCTACCTAATCGGTGTGTCTGTGAGGCTGAAGGTAGTTCGGAGGGGATCGTGATGGGAATGAGGAAGGTGGAAATTGGCAACCTGGCAATTCAGATCGTGTTACAAGACATGGCTAATTTCATTTCAAGCAACGTTTTCTTCTTGAATGGAGGGCGATTTATTCGATCATTTCAATGATCGATCATTTCCTCAGGGCGATACTGAAAGTATTTTCCACTCAGGAAGGCGTCGCCAAAGTGCTATGTGTTGAATTTTTTTTCCTACTTTTTATAAAAATTTTCTTCTTGCATTACATTACGTTTCATAATTTAATGAATTTTCCATTACCACGCTAGGCACATTAAGTGTTTTTTTTTATTAAATTATTACTTAATAACACCAAATAATTAAATTAAATCATTTTATTAATAATTAAATTAAATTATTTGCAATCAATGATTTTATATACTCTACCATGGAGGACTTCTGATAAAAATATTTTTTTTGTAAAATCCCAAAAGCAACCTGTTTTTTTTTAATAATTCATTTTTATCGGTGTTCACTGCACAACGTTACAATCATTTTATGCATTCGTAATATATAAATACATATGTAAAAATATATTATAAATAATAAATAAATAAATAATAATATATGTGCAATACATATTAGGTATAAAAACCAATGTTATGCCTACCTAGGTACATAAAATTCACATTAGGTGCTGTGTTTTTACATAACGTCAAACAAAATTGTAAGTCATCATAATTTATTTTTTAGATTTAAAAAAAAGTATGAAAGCGAAAGTGAATTACAATATAGATACCTTTAATTTTAAAATAAGATAATATGTTGATTCTTAATGAAAGTGTTGTTTCCACAAAGATTTACGATATTACCTACAGAGATACACATATAAGTTGGCGGTGGCGTAAACAAAAACTAACGCTATCTTAAACATATTATAAATTAAAGTCCTCCGACGCATCTGTCTGTCTGTCTGTTCGCGATAAACTCAAAAATGACTGAACGGATTTTCATGCGTTTTTCACCAATAGATTTTCATGAGGAAGGTTAAAGTATATAATTTGTCAATGTTTTATGTAAATTGATGAATGGTGATTAAGCGAACTGGCAAGCGGGCGGTGTGGATTTGCAAATGCAATTTAACAGATGGCGGTTGTTATAAAGGTTGGGTAACCATTCAGTAGATGGCGATCTGTTTCATCAGCCACAGCGACGCGTTGCCGGGTCAGCTAGTATCTTTATATATTAATCTGACATTCTCACCTAATATTGCAATGTTGTAAACTACAGCGTCAAATTATACTAGTCGAAATTTATTTAATGTTCATAATGTTAACATTTTACTGAACATTTCAACATCGACGATAAAATTGTATTTGGAGGAGCATTTTCAAAAGAAATATCTCCCCCTTTTTAAAATTCTAATTCCCTGTACGTCTGTCTGTCTCTGTATATGAAACAGTTAATTCTGATTTTCACAAATCAATATATTTATTATTTATTTACCTGCTTTATGTGTAAGAGAAAATGATAAATATACCTACACAAATCGAATTATTCACAAACCTATATTTAAAAAAAATTGAAAAACTGGGTACGTATACAATGTAAGAAATCCATTATTATCTTATTCCAATATATCTGAGTTGCCCCCTAGTTATGTAAATCAGTGTTTCTCAACCTGTAGTACGCGGACCCCTGGGGGTCCGCGAATACATTCGTATTAGGGTGTGTCAATTATTTCAACTTTTGAATTCAGAAATGCCCGGGGTCTCAAAAGTTGCATCTTAAAAAGAAAATGAGAACTGCAATAAAATTTATTTTAAAAAATGGTTATTAGCCCGTTAAAATGCATTGAAAATCAGAAAACAAACCTAAAAGTTTAAAAAAAAATTATATTTATTATTTTTTTTTTCAATAATTTTACCTTTAAACGTTAGTTTGTTATTAAGAAAAGCGTAAAGCTGACAAAAATGAAAAAAAAAATCAAGTTAATAAATACAAGTACCTAAGTCAAGAAGAACACTGATTTTATCCAGAAAAAGTGTTAATTTCCCCTTTTAATTTTTTAACAAACCCATCCCATATGTTTCAAAACATTTTTTTTGCGTTCTTTGTACTGTAGTTATGGAATAAAAATTAAGTTTGTTACAAAATATAAAATATGAACCCATTGTTTTATTTTTTTTCCGAATCGCGAAAACTATTTTTTTTTTCAAAACTTCCGCTCATTGTAGCGGGCTAAAAGTGAACAATAATTTCATTTATTTTTACGTTTTCGAATAGCTACAGATCATACGAAAATTTTGAGACCCCGGGCGTTTAAAAATAAAGCCATTTTTTTCTCTCTATGGAGAGCGACGCAAGCTAATACCTATATGGGGGTCCGCAGTCTCATCTCTGAACCATTTAATGAAAATAAATAATTGCCACCAAAAGTCTCGTAAGCTCAACGCTTACTTAGCGCGGCGTATGTGCGATAGCGGTCGGTGTGCTAAGTAAGCGTAGATTATAAGGAAACATCAGAAGAAGCACTGAATAATTTACTGCTTTTCTCAACCACATACCTCTGGAAAGGACATTCTCTGCTCTTGTAGATATCAAGACAAATGCAGAAACAGATTACAAAAGGAATCCGATTTAGGATTTAAGATTGCAACTTAGTGGTAACATGATCGAACCTTGATTTAGTTGCAAAAAGCGACACCAACCTTCACATTAATTAACCGTTAATTAAGGTGAATGTTGGTATTGCTGTTGTATGTTGATCGTTTATAAAAAAAGTTTTTTTTTCGTATTTGTAGTACTAAAATAAATGGTCCGAAATTTGCATGTTTTTTTTTAATTAAGGGGGTCTCCTTGAAAATCGTGCTTGATTTCCTAGAGGTCCGTAGCTGAAAATGGTTAAGAAACGCTGATATAAATAAATAAACTTTATTTCGGATTCCTTACCACGCTTTTGACGTCGCTATTGCGTATTCGTTTATTGAATGGACGGTCAGTATTACTTTAAAAATTCCATTTGCGTTTATTTATAAAAAAAATTTAGGTGTAGTTAGTACTTAATCTTCTTCTTCTTCTTCGATGGCGCTACAACCCATACCAACCTTTGGCCTCCTGCCCTGCAACATTCGCATCCAACTCCTCCTGTCCTTAGCGGCTGACTTCCAGTTTGTTATCTGGAGAACCTGTGCTGCATCCCCCCTTACCTCGTCTTCCCACGTCAGTGTGATTAGTACTTAGAATTAACCGCTCTTTTCATTTTTATTTAAAAAAAAATATGAATCTAAAATGTAGGGGACATTTTTTTTTAAATTTGTAAAAAAAAGTAATATATTTATTAAAAAACCGCAATTTTCGATATCTTTTTAAATAAAGACTACTTTTTACAAATGAATTGAGTTTTTTTTTACTATCTATGATGTCTAAGAGCTACTCTAAAGTGCATTTGGTGTAGATTCTTAAAATAATATTATTGAATGAGTGTAACTAGCAATTTGGGAGGCGGGTATGTGTACCGCCGCGCGCCGCCCCGGGAACCATTAATTGGATAACTAACACCTCTGCCATAGGCCACCCCAAGTGGTTCGCTACGTTTGGTGACTTAGCAGGGGTGCCCGGGTTCATGGGGTCAGGTTTTTCTGGATCTTTTGGGTTAAGTCTTTTCTGGATCTGGCGGCGGAAGGTTTGCCGCCAACTGCATAGCAGGCCGGATCGGGAGAGATTGGTTGAGGGAAACCTTTTGACCCCTTCAGCAGGACTCTCATCGGGATTCGGACCGGAGTAGAAGGGATGAATTCGTTCGTCCGTCACTTATGGATAGACTGACCCTCAGATTCCTACCCACCCCACATACCTTTTTCCTTCCCAGAACTTCCTCTCCCTCTTTCCCCTAAAAAGACCCTCTACACAGGATCACCAAAGATGGCAAAGGCCTTGAGGGGAATTATTTTTCTCAGGGCCTCCTATGTGGAGCTAATATGAAAAAAAAATTATTCACATAAGCTTCGGCAGGAGCTTCTTCAAGACCTTTATTCCTTAAGAGCGGAGTCAGGCAAGGGGGAAATATGTCTCCAACTCTATTTAATGTGTACATTAACGACCTCTTACAAGAGTTAAACGATACACGAATCGGTTGTCATATCTGCGGACAAGGAAGTAACAACATTAATTACGCCGATGACATGGTGCTGCTTGCACCTTCGATTAAAGCGATGAGACGACTTGTGCAAATATGCGAAAAGTACGCAAACTCTCATAACCTGTTGTACAATTCTAAAAAGTCAGTCATCGTCGCTTTCAACCACAATAAGGAGCCATCACATATTCCTCCAATCAGGGGCGTGCACAGAGTTTTTAGTGAGCTAGAGTGCTAAGATTGAAAAATTCGACGTAAATGATGTTGTAGCTGAAAATGATTTTTATTTTTTTTCGAAATTTCAATTTTTTGTATGAAGATTTTTATCTAGCGTAACTGAATAAAAAATCTTCATACAAAAAATTGAAATTTCGAAAAAAAATAAAAATCATTTTCAGCTACAACAACATCAATAATGTTGTATTTTCCAGTCTTAGCCCTCTAGCTCACTAAAATTTCTGTGCACGCCCCTGCCTCCAATATATCTAGAAGGAAATGAACTGCTTGTGGCCTCACAGGTTAAGTACCTATCTGGGACATATCCTAACCGAAGACATGAAGGATATAGAAGATATGGAATGACAAAGAAGAGCAATTAACATACGGGCCGGAATGCTCTCAAGGCGGTTCTACCACTGTAGCGAAGATGTCAGAAAATTACTATTCAAGACATACTGTACTGCCCTGTATACGTCTGAACTGTGGACACAATACCCAGCAGCGCAATGGGACAAACTGAGAGTGTGCTACAATAACGCATACAGGTAACTTATGCAACTACCGAGGTTCTGCAGTGCCTCCACGATGTTTACCGAGGGGAGGGTGCACTCATTCCCAGCCTTACTACGCCACCGACTAGCCAGCTTCTGGAGCAGGATACGAACTTCAACCAATATCATTGTCGTGGCTGCATCCGAGTGGCTAAGTTCCCCAATAAATGAGCGATGGATGCAGATGATGAGGCGACCTCCACGATGGACGATCCCAAAATATCTTTTTATTTTTAATTCTGTCTAATTATTATTTATTTTAATTTTATGCTTATTTTTTGTTATTTGTGTGATGAATTTTGTTTTCATTTTATGTTTTAATTAGGTACTTACCTAATATTTAAACTTTTTTTCTTTTATAGTTGTTTATGTAATATGGCAGACTGGGATTGTACTACCCTCCCAGTCCTGCTGGAATAAAAATTTAAATAAAATAAAAATAACGTCCTGAGTAAGGTGAGCAATAATTTAAGAACATCCTGTGATTGCTTTATGAGTGGGAAGACCCAATATATATAAAAACACAATTGACTTCATTAATCATATCGTAAGAGTTGAACTGTACACAACGGTGGCAAGAGGTTCTTATTAAAAACGGTTTACAATGCGTTTCATCAGTGGTGTGGTTCTTTTAATTCTTTTTGTGGGATTTGGTGTATCACAGCCACGTTATATTGCAGATTATCCGAACCAGTGTCCATACGGATTTACTCGTGTAAACAGGGGTTGCAGAGAAGATGTCCAAGTATACCCAAGTCGCCTTTTTGATTATGGCCTTCCGGCCTCCAAGGATGTTAGTGTTTCAGGCCAATCCAAACATCATTCTGTCAACGATTTTGGCGTCAACACTAGCATCAGGAGTCGTCCATTTTCATGCCCACAAGGATATATTTTGGTTTCGAATGGAAAATGCAGAGAACCTATTCCTAATTAATTTTTTTAAATAAACATCATAATGATTATTTTCAATTATTTTGTTGGATACTGTACACTTAAGTAATTCACGATTAAGCCAAAGAGAAAATCTCAAATAATCAACTAATAAGCTAATATACATATACAATAATAATTGTATGTTGGTTATGTAATAATAATATTTTTTAAATTTTAATAAATTTTGCTCATTCTAAAATCTTAGTCTCCTTTTATTACTGAAAAAATTATTAAAAAAAATGTGATTTGTCCTCTAATAGTAAAGAGTTTATTTTTATATATATTTTTAAATAAATTATAAGTTTAGTGAAGATTGAAAGATATCTTTATATCATTATCGGAAATTATTTTTGTGGTATTATGCCGTATTGCACTACCTCCTTCTTAACCTAAAGTTTCGGGCAGCATTGCAGTGTCAATCATCAGGGCAGATGTGCAGACGCGGCATAATACCCCAAAAATAAATCACGATATTATGTTTGGCGGTGAGAATCTAAAATCTATGTTCATGTCTTTATACTGTTTTTATCATGTATTTCTAATGCACCTATTTCCTATGTAGGTATTATGTATGTATGTTTTCATTGACTGGATCTTGAATAAGGGTATAAAAATATCTACGTGGCCTATTCTCCCTGTTTTGTTATTTAGTTCCACCTCAGTTTAGAGATTGGTTGAGTGAGGCCTCTTTTCCTCTCCAGCAAGACTCTATCGACCCATGGCCTTGCACCGCAGTGGGAGAGATGGATTCATACATCCGTCACACCTGAACATACTGATCACCTGATTCCTACACACCCCTCATACCCTTTTCCTTCACAGATCTTCCCCTCCTACCTCTCGGTAAAAAAGCTCCACACAGCATTACCAAAGATGATAAAGGCCCTGAAGGAAATTATTTGACGTAAGGCGTCCTAGAGAGATCTTTTGTAAAAATAGTAATAATAATCAAACAAAAAAAAAACAAAAGAAATACAAAAAAAGTTTTCAGCCTCCCATGTTCCTTAATACTAAAATAAATATATTTTGTGTTTATTTATTACAATTCACCACAGTGAACTACATAGTGAAATTACAAGTATCCAGCTGCACGTGACAATAGGAATGGCAAGAAACATAAGCAGCTTTTTTAAAATTTATAGTGAGAAAACAATACCGATAGCAATCAACAAGACAATTCATGAGATTTCGCTAGCATCGTTTCCTGCGTAAATAAATAAAATCTTTTCAATAAAAAAGAAAGGATTTAAATAAATGATGCAAAAATAAAAACAAAATTATCTTATAAGGTCTTCGACCAAGTAGTTAATTTATCGATGTATTAGGTAAAATGAGAAAAAGTACACAATATAGTGTGAACAAAATACATCGAAGTTGTTTTTTTTTGTTGGGCAACATCTACATATAGATACATACCTATGGCTATCACTTTTGGACTTAGTGAAACTTACGCAAAAAAAAAAAAAAAACAAAAAATGCCTAAAACACCGAATACTATACTTACATTTCCTATGTAGTATCATCATTATCATCATCATTATCATTACATAATATAAAATGAAGTCGCTCAAAATGTATGTGCGCGTTAATCTTTTAAACTACGCAACGTATTTTCATACGGTTTTCACCAATAGTTAGATTGATTGAAGAGGAATGTTTATATGTATAATACATGGAAATTATATTAGAGAAAAGCCGAGAAATTAAAAGAAAACATATTTTTGTGCGATTTAAAACGGCTGGCGGGCCGTACTATAATAGTCACTTTTGAAATTCGTTCTACGGAAGAAATTGGAAAATAGATGTCCGTAAGTAGGTATTTGATCCCTTTTCAAATATCCAGTGTTGCATTGCAAGCATTGTATAATTAGTGGCGATCGCTCGAATTGCATTTTTTACATAGTATAAAATGAAGTCGCTCAAAATGTATGTGCGCATAGATCTTTTAAACTATAAAACAGATTTTCGTGCGGTTTTCACCAATAGATAGAGTGATTCAAGGGGAAGGTTTATATGATTATTATAGTAGAGAAAAACCGAGAAATTCAAATATTCAATTCAGGCAGCGGGCAGCGGGCAGCTGGCAATCGGGTGGTATGGATTTTATAAAGGTTGGGTAATGGCGTTGTGTTTCGTTAGCCACAGCAACGTGTGGCCGGGCCTGCTAGTCTTATATAAAAAGTGGGAATAATAAACTAATCATTACATAATATAAAATGAAGTCGCTCAAAATGTATGTGCGCGTTAATCTTTTAAACTACGCAACGTATTTTCATACGGTTTTCACCAATAGTTAGATTGATTGAAGAGGAATGTTTATATGTATAATACATGGAAATTATATTAGAGAAAAGCCGAGAAATTAAAAGAAAACATATTTTTGTGCGATTTAAAACGGCTGGCGGGCCGTACTATAATAGTCACTTTTGAAATTCGTTCTACGGAAGAAATTGGAAAATAGATGTCCGTAAGTAGGTATTTGATCCCTTTTCAAATATCCAGTGTTGCATTGCAAGCATTGTATAATTAGTGGCGATCGCTCGAATTGCATTTTTTACATAGTATAAAATGAAGTCGCTCAAAATGTATGTGCGCATAGATCTTTTAAACTATAAAACAGATTTTCGTGCGGTTTTCACCAATAGATAGAGTGATTCAAGGGGAAGGTTTATATGATTATTATAGTAGAGAAAAACCGAGAAATTCAAATATTCAATTCAGGCAGCGGGCAGCGGGCAGCTGGCAATCGGGTGGTATGGATTTTATAAAGGTTGGGTAATGGCGTTGTGTTTCGTTAGCCACAGCAACGTGTGGCCGGGCCTGCTAGTCTTATATAAAAAGTGGGAATAATAAACTAATTTCAAATAAATTTATAAAAACATGACCCTTACATAGAAATGCATATTTTTTATTATTTTTTTGGGGCCTGCTATACCCATTAATAATTCGAACTTATCCCTTCGGTCGTAAACTGTATTATATTTCCACTAAATAATATATAACTACCAAAAGCACCTTCATTTTCTTAACGCAAATAAAAAAATATGAGATAACATTTATTTATTTAACCCTCGACCCGTCGCGTGGGGTCTTTAAAAGCCCAGGTTTTACAGAAATGCTAATTATGTTCATTTTAAATGTTCCCACTGATTTCTTACTTTAGGTAGCTTCCTAAAAGGGACTACACTTGACGCAAGCGCCGAGAAAATTTAGTTTGCGCATGTGCGATGTGAGATACAGACTTGTGTTTCGGCGTGAGGCTAAAAAAATCAACATGAAAAATCATGTTTATATGTTTTTTTAATTGTATTTTGTTGATTTTTTTGGTGTAATAATAATAAGTCTATATCAACCTCAAATAGTTATGAGCTTTAGGGAAATTGGTTAGATTTTTTTTTAAGTTTTCTATTAAAAAATATGATTCAAAATTTCAAAAAAATGTTCCTTGTTGATTTTTAAGCTCTTGCATTGAAAATAAATAACTTATTTTTAACATTTCTTTTTATTTCAAAGCAATCATTATCACCTGACTGTAATCAGTTAAAATAACATATAAAATGTATGCTACAACAACAATTTAATCATATTTATTTTTGGGGTCCTAAGCGACCCCACGCGATACCTCGCGTTACAAAAAAGGCGCGACGGGCGGAGGATTAAATAAAACATACAATGAAGTTGCATTCCCATGAGTTATCAAAACTCATCAAGGGATCGCCAATTGGTACTTTTGAAAAGTTAAACCCAACCCAACCCAATATGCAGACACAACAAATGTAGAAAAATTTTACAAAACATTTCACAGAAGCAACATACAGACACAACATATTATTTTTATTTTTTTTTATTTATTTCTATGTTCTTACATACAGTTAATAAATACAATGACATAGAGTTAATAAATGCAATGACAATTACATAAGGTGGAAGTTTAGTAAAACAAAAAATATTCTTAATATGAAACATAGTAGGTAGTAGAGTGAAATATGATCGATAACTGTATGTAATTGGTTAAAATGAATGTGGTTATGGATTGTGAACACCTCACTGGGAGAACCCGTGCTGAGGTGTACGCATGTATTATGAAGAATCACTTTACAAATATTTCACAGAAACATGTCGTATAAGATTTTATGAATTATTATAACCACTCATTTGATTTATGTACTGTTGGTGTCAAAAAGTTAAAATAAAGTATCCTCCATGATGGACTATAGAAATGTATTAAAAAAAACAGAATCAAGAAAATACAATAAAAGGTACGGGCTCAAAAATATACAGACCTAGTACAAGATGTTAACATACAAAATACATGACAAGATTTAAAAAAGATAAACTGCGCCCATCATATATGGATGTACAAAGTTTGGTACTTGGAGATAATCAGGATAGCTATCAGAACAGAGTTTGTACCTACTTATGACTCGTTTTCCAAATAACATTTGAAAAAATAGGATTTCAATATATCGTTTCGAGATTTGTTAGAGGCATATACCTGTCTTAATTCTTCAGGAAATTTGTCATAGTTAGTGTAGGCAATGTATTCTAATGATTTCAGTCCGAACTTTGTCGAGTGTATTTTTGATATACGTAGTTTGTTGTGTTGTCGTGTATTATATTGGTGAACGTCGTTGTTATAGTTCAGTTTTATATTTATGTGGGTGTTGCAGTAAATAATATTTATATTGGTAAGTTCTAAGACGCAGAATGATATAGTTAATTATGAAGGGAACAGCTAAGGTCCTGGGTTCATTATCTAGTTGCGACCGAATCTTTTCTTGGCCCTTCAGCTTGCACCGCAGTTGGAGGAATGAATTCATGTTACATAGACACACTGATCCCTGGATTCCTATCTACTCCTATTTTTCCTTTCCAGAACTTTCTCTGCTTCCCCTGAAATGAAATTGGCCCCGAGGTAAATTATTTTCCACAGGGCCTCCTCTGTGGAGTTAATGTAAAAGAAGGATATGATATTAGCACACGAAAAAATTATTAAATAAAAATCGTACATAATATTAAAATGTTGGAACAATACACATGCAATGTATTGATAAAAATATTTTTATTATGTAAATACCGCACAAGAGTTCCAATTGCTTCCAACTCCAGATCCAGTGTGACTATGAATGCCTCATTACTATGAGACTGAAGGAGTGTGGAAGAGTAGTATACAAGTAGGAGGAAGGTTGGGATGCACCTAACTATTCGGATCTGCTTATCAAACACAGCTGAAGCCATTTCAAGCAACCTTTGGATTCTGAATGGTGATCTTTGATTCTAACAACGGCGATACTGAAAGCATCTAACGTTTATTAAACAATTCTATTATTATTGACAAGATTTTCATTGCTTTAATCGCTACTTAAATTGTTGATATGTGTAGATATGGCGGTAAAATAAAATAATGGGTTTTCAGTGGACAATATTATGGTAAATAATATAACTTTCAATATAATTTATTATTATTCACATGGTAACATCAAAACACAAAACTCATACACCATCTCTATAAATTGCACAAATACTAATCATTTAAATAATCTTAAAATTCATTTAATAATAGAAGACTTCAAAACACTACTAAAAGGTAAACTGAATACTAAAAAATAAAACAAATTTAAATAACTGCGGAAAAAAATTCACCATAACCAAATAACAACACTGCACCGCAATATAATACAATATTTGCACCGCAATAGGAGGGATGAATTTATGTCACTCCTGGACACACTGACCCCCCCACCTAGATTCCTACCCACCCCTCAAACCTTTTTCTTCACCGAATCTTATCTCCTCATTTCCTTTGTACCCTCTAAGCAGTATTCCTAAAGATGTGTGGAGCTTGTGTGGAGCTAATTAAAGAACATTAAAAAACATACCTAATACTAATAAAGAAACTGTATTTTTATTATTAATTTACGTACATATACATGTAATATTATTTTCGTGAGTTACATTTTCAGGTTACAATCAGATTAAACCCAAATCAATACAAAATAACATGCAACACTAATAAGAAACTGTATAAACATATATAAGTATATAACATATAAACAATATTATCTACCCTGTAATAATTAATTTTATTTTTTTGAATCATACATTTTAATTTATTTCAAATTAAGAATTATACAATTTATCCAAAGGGATGTGACCAATTCAATGACAATTCTTTTTTCAAAATTTCTTCAGGCAAGTAGGTATGATAATATTTAAAAAAATGCATGAAAGAAAGTCCAAATAAACACCACAATTTCACTGGATTTTTTTTTACTGAACCATTCTCAAAGATTGCCACCTATAAATGTTAGCTATATAGTCAAAGTAAGGCTTTTTTGAAGTTGGTGCAGCAGATTTTCGAAAGTAGAAAAGTAACGCAAACACAATTTAAGGATAGACGAAATGCAAAACAGGCGATTTAAAACAAAACGTAATTAAAACATGTATTATTAATAACGTAACGATATTATTATTTAGTGTAAGTTTTTCGTTTGTATAAAATGACTTTTATTATTAATAATTTTCATCGATGGAGCGTATAGTCGCGTAATTAAGAATGTCAGAAGAGAGAATTCTACTGTAAATGCTGAGTGTTGCAATTCCAAAAGGAAAAAGACATCCAGTAGGCCGCCCCGGGCAAAGTCGGAAAAGCAACTCCAGGGCTGATATGGACCACCGCAGAAGCGCAGATTATGGACGTCTGGAGGGAAGAGGATATGATGAGATGTGTTTCATTGTCCACAAGCCGTCACATTATAAAATAACCATCCTACATTTTCTATACATTAGAATATATCCCACTGGGCATCTGTAATGGGGTAGCATACTGATATGACCGGCCTCGCCAAAACTGGCCAAAAGTGTAATAATTAGTAATAAAAGAAACACTGCACAAATAAAACGCATTTTTAACAAAATACTACAAGTATCTCTGACAAGACTGTCTATGTATGGAAACTGAATATTATTGCGTATTGTTTCCCCCTCCCCATAACGGTTCCATGGAACCGCCTGGGCTTACGAGAGCCGCCTCCCTTGAATCTAAAAACGTGACGTCATCATTCAAGTCACATAGTACATTTTACGAAATAACAAGGCAAAAACGGTAGCTTGTGCTATGAAAACGTGTAAAAATAGAAGTGAAAAGGAGAATAAACCAAATTGTCATATTACATTCCATAGGTAAGCATTGTTTTACTTTATTTTAAGCTTATTCGAATTATATTACAATATTATCAGTTTTGTAACATATACTATCATGAACGTGTTTACACACAGCCGTAATATGCGTGGGATGGCGTATTTCAGCATATCGCTCGCCATATATTCCGATTGGGAATGTACGGCGAGCGATATGCCGAAATACGCCATCCCACGCATATTACAGTTGTGTGTGTGAACACGTGTTAACGCTCAGGGGGCGTGTTCACACCCAGCTATAATATGAATGGCGACGTAAAACACACAGCCGTTTGCAAAAGAATCAGGGATGTGCCTTCGCCTTTTGCGCTTTGCTAATATTTATTTTTGCGCTTTCCTAATCGTATCATTTGGAACGTCTATCTTTTCATGTGTTATTTCTTGCTGGAAATCCGTCGTATTAATAAAGGATAATAAACCAATCATTTTTAAATTTATCACACTTTAAGGGCCTTATTACTAAACGAGTTTTGAATTTTACGCAACTCATAAACAACCGTTAATATAAGATAAATAGTTGGTTATTCAGTTGTATAAAATTTAAAACACGTTATTAGTAAGGGGTTAAAAGTGGAATAAAGTATGGTTTTATTTATTAGGCGTTATTGTATATTTTGCTTTCTTAATTATGTACTCCTTCGTGGTATGTTTAGAAGTAAAATGTAGATACAGTGAGCATGTTTGGAATGAAAAATGTACGTGTCATTTTGCTGTCCGATGATATTTTTTATCAATCAAAATTTAAAATAAAATATTTTTCTATCGCACGTCGCCACCGATTATATTATCTTTGGATCACACTGTCACGTCTCAGCGGACCACGTGTTAGGTAAGCGCGTTGTTTCGTATGTACGGTACTGCTGGAAAGAGAACGAGTGTATATCGCGTAATGCTCTAGGTTATTCCGAGTTTTTCAATCAACAATTTTCCAATCCCGAGGCAATGATGACTTTGTACAACTGCATTATAAGGTCTAAAATTGAATACGCCTCTGCTGTATGGGCCCCATACCAACAAAAATATATTGAAAAACTAGAACAGATTCAAAAAAAGTTTTTGAGATACATGTATTTGAGAATGCACGGAGAGTACCCGCGATTCATGCATCACGAAGATTTGCTTGCCGAAACGCGCTACCAAAGTCTCCACTCGAGGAGGAGTGGGGCCCTTGCAGTAACGGCGTACAAAATTATTAATAATTTAATAGATAGCCCATACCTTCTGGAATGCTATAAGTTGTTCGTACCGAATAACTACAGCCAGGGACGTCACCATGATCTGCTTTGTATCCCACGTGGCAGAACGGACGTACTGGCTCGGCATAGCATGACACGAGGTATGGCGCTGTTAAACAACGCCTCCAAGACTATCGATATTTTTAATAGTAGCCTTGAAGAATTCAAGAGGCATTCAGGCATTCAGACAAGAATTCAGTTAATGCTAAAAATCTATAACTTGTTATTTGTATCATATATATGTAGTTAATGTTACATGTGTATTGTAAATGGACACAGTCTGTAATACACAAAAAAAAAAAAAAAAAAAAAAAAAAAAAAAAAAAAAAAAAAAAAAAAAAATGTATATGTATGGAAAACACGTTTTTGTTTTTAATTGAAAAAGTGTCATCGGACGACAAAATTACATCTAAATTTTGCCTCCAAATACTCTTAGGAATCGCTGGTAAAAGCTGTGTGTATAAAATTTAATTTGTTTTTGAGTTGTTTTTCTTTTCTATTATCTTCTGAAAAGTGAAATTTTATGTACTTTCTTAAAGATTTCCCAAAAAAGAAGACTTGAAGACAATGTGGCGACTTTCATCCGGTAAAAGTGAGCAGACAAGTGTTCGTAACCTTCGTATCTGCTCAGAACATTTCAAAGAGACAGATTTTATAATAAAACAAAAACAGGGCACACGTGTGCTACGTGTAGGTATGATTCCATCGGTCTCTTTGTCACCTGTTACAGAAAGAATTATCGTTAGTATATAAATTCTTTAATGACTAATAATTCTTTTTTGTAGTTATTCATTACATGTAATTATTTTAATTTTATTATCTATCCATTTCAGAAATTAAGCGACAACTTCTCTGAGAAATCATATGTACGTCTTTCTCTAGCTGATGAAACGATCAATAATACTTATGGATGGATGAACCCTCAAGAGGATTCTGATTTTTCTCTCGTTTCTTGCGCACCTGCTCTACACAGCACACACGTCGTGAGTTCATTCTTATATTTAATTATCCTTTAAATTAATATTTTATTGATAGTGCATATCACAAATTTGTAATAAATATGTAAATTATCGAATTGCAATAATGATTATATACCTAATATTGTCAACTTTGTCTCGTTTCGAAAAGGAATGCGAACCAGAACCTATGACTATGTGCTTGACGGAGATCTGACTGAGGCCATAGCTGCAGCTGCTCAGTCATGTGTGCTCGTCAGTTGTATGGTACCCACTACTATTCCAGAAAGCTTTGTGAGTACCAATTGATTATTGACCTTTGATGACTTCAAAAACACATTGTACTATTATGTAGTGTGCGGACCACTCTAGTAACTGACTAAATGTTTTTATACCTAAAAATATAATATTATGTCTCTATTCCCCAGATTCAGGAACCCCAACCCGTCTTTATGGAAGAACCACTTATTATATCAAAAACCACTCAAAAAAATAAACCAATTGAAGTCAATTAGAAAAAAATGGAAAACTTATTATTAGAAAGTAAGTTACTAATTAGAAAATTAAAAAAATTAACGTTGTTTATAAACGTAAAATATTTCTTTAGAAAATATTTTTTATTTGATATACACAGCTTCTCTGACGGTGTTGGAACAAATTATCTTTTTTAATCTTCTTTTTTTATAAATGAAACCGTACAAGAGTCCCAACTGCCCCCAACTGTCTGAAGCAAATGAGACTATGGCATCCCCAATTGGGGTATGTTGTGAGGTTGAAGGTAGTGGGGAGTGGTAGGAGATTATGAAGAGGACGGTGGGGAAATCTGGCTATTCAGATCTGATCAATAGTATATTCCACTCTAGAACGTGCGGCAAACATTTAAAAATTATTTTTAATTAGTAAATTGTGAAATAATTCAAATTTTTAATTTGCATGTTGGGTTTCGAACCCGTGACCTTCCGCTTGCTAGTTGAGAGCGTTACCCCTCGACTACGGAAACCTTCGTATCTATGATTTTTCGGCGTGTAATTTTTTCTCAAGGTCACGACCGTCATCACAGTCAACATATTAATACCTTCTTACTATGTTGGCTCATCTTTTTAATATATTTTTATTCAGCTGTTATTATTGTACTGTTTTTAGCATCGATAATATAACTCCTGTACATGTTATGTTGTTTTCTCTTAAGCTGTGCTGTTATTTTTGTACGTTATTTAAACCTCTGTAAGTTGTTTATTGAATGCTGTTCTCACAAACATAATGTTATCCTTAACCCTTTTTGTCTTTTTCTTTTCACTTCTTCCATTGTCCATAGACAATGTAAGAAATAATTTAATGGAAGTTATATATATTATAAAAATATTATTTCTTTAAACAATATTATGCATAGTCTGAGAATACTGTTACTGTGTCGGTGTAGGTATATAATACTGTTTTACTAAGTTTCTGCTGATATATGCTTAAATGTACCTAAACAAAAAATATTATACCCAAAAAATAAATATAAAGCACCTTCGTCGTCAAAATATTCCAATTAATACGCCACTCCTGGCTACGCACGATCCGATTTGCAGAACCCAGATAAGTTGGGAGGTTTAGGGGGGAGGGGGAAGTTGTTGCTTATACACAATGCGTCGATGTGGTGGTGAGAAGTACCTATCTATGTAAATCTGGTCACCAAATACGCTTAAAGCCATTTCAAGCAGTTGGGGCGATACTAAGAGTATCTACAAAAAGGATCAAATAATAATGTAACTGCTACGTGCTACGTATTATTGTAATTAAATAACGTGTGAAATAATTCAAGTAAAATAATTTTAATTAAAAGAGATAATTACATTATTTTTATTAACTAGCAGACCCGGCCACACGTTGCTGTGGCTAACGAAACACAACGCCATTACCCAACCTTTATAAAATCCTCACCACCCGCTTGCCTGCTGCCCGCTGCCTGAATTGAATATTTGAATTTCTCGGCTTTTTTCTATTATAATAAGCATGTAATATACATATAAACCTTTCTCTTGAATCATTCTATCTATTGGAGAAAACCGCATGAAAATCCGTTGCGTATTTTAAAAGATCAATGCGCACATACATTTTGAGTGCCTTCATTTTATACTATGTAATTATACCAACAGAGCGGTTGTGATAACCTTAAAATATGTCGATCATCACGAATGTGGGCGGTTCTCGAATGTGCTCGTCGCTGGTTACAGGGGTAAGTAAATTATGAAACATTTGTAAAAGTGTCTTAACTAAATATGGCAACAAAATAGTTGTCTGTGAAAAGATGCGAACTTTACTTTGCCTATTCAGACTTCGCAAATATGTTAATAACGTAGCGAGCAATTCGCGCTCCCACGTAAAAAGGTCTATTCATTAAAAAGCAGATGTTAATTTTTAAGAACTAAATGGTGATATTATAATGCGAGATGCCTATATATTGTCAGATTAATTTTTCAACCAATCACAGTCATCTTCCCCTCTTCGTACCGCCATAGTTGATTTTGCCCCTCACCTGTTATTTCTGGTCTATTGAATTTGGATGTCTATGCCAAGACCACACTTAATCCCTGATTCCTACCCACCCCTTAAACCCCCTTCCTTCCCAGAACTATCCTCTCCTACCTTTCCTTAAGAAAAACCCTCCACACAGCATCCCCAAAGATTATATAGGCCCTGATAGAAATTATTTTCATCAAGGCCTCCTGTGTGGAGCTCATGTAAAAAAAAAATTATCGCCCTGGTGTAATACCACCATTCAGAATTGAAACTTGCTTGCAATATCGTTAGCCGTGTTTGGTGACCAGATCTGAATAGCCAGGTACTTCTCCACAATCCTCTTCCACATCTCCTTCCCCTCCCCACTACATTCAGTCTCACAACATATCCCAATTGGGGAGGCCATAGTCTCACTGGCTCCAAACGGGAGCAGCTGAGACTATTGTTAGGTATTACTCCAAAAAGAAAAGAGCCAAATTGACAATAGTTTTTTATCAATAATTGTATAATGGTTTGTACCTCATTTTTATTCGGAAAGTTCTTCATTGAATTTTCAATAAAGTGTTACCAAAACAATCCTGATAAATATTTTAGCATAGAATGGCATAGTTTTAATATAATAAAAAGCCTTTTTTCGTGAATATTTCCAACAACAATTATTTTTTCTACCATCACAACAATATTTAAGTTCATCACCAAAGACTTTTTTGTATCTTGTGGAGCGTCCCGAGGAGGGGACACCTACCTTCTGCTCTCGGCCAGCTCAATACGCTCGGCAGAACGGGTGAAACTCTCCTCGCCAGGATCGTGGGTAGCTAAAAAGGGGGGGGGGGTGTACATGGTTAATGGCCAACTCTCGCCCACGTGGTTCGTCAAATAAAAGAGACTTCTAGGATGAAACAATACTGTATTGTCGCAGGAGGCGTGTGGGCAGGGGGAAAGAAGGGGTGAACGAGGGGTACTTTCGCCGCGCAGCGGGACTGTGACGTCATACTCCTGTAGAGCGCTTCGTAACAATCTTTATTTGAATTTAGATTTTGATTTCTTGGATAATATAATTAATGCAAGTCTTGAAGAGAAAATTAACCCCTTTCCGACATCCGATCATGCTGAAACTCGGCAACAAGACTCGTTGTCGTTGTCAATGCATTCTTTCAATTTGTGATGTTTATCAAATAACTGCCTTTTTGCTTACGGCAGCGTGTGACAGTATATTGAACATCTTAACCATTACTGAGGCAGTCCGTTAAAATATTTATTGAAGGTGTCAGTATTTAGCAATTTAAATAAAATTATTATAAGTAATAATTATCAGCTTGAAACACTCATCTACATTGAAAAAATCTTCCGAGAAAAGATACTTGCCGCCAACGGGACTTGAACCCGTGTCCTTCTGATTGCCGGTCAGCTGCTCTTGACCACTGATCTATGGCGGCTTATCTAATACCTGCTAAATAATTCAGTATTTACTAGTGTTTCATTCAACAATTACTGTTTATTACATTTTTTCCTTTGAAGATTTTTCAATGTAGACGAGTGTTTCAGGCTGATAATTATTGCTTAATTTTTTATTTTTTTTTATTTTTTATTTTTTTTTTTTTTTTTTTATTTATCAAAAGTATACAATACAGAATATTGTATATTATATAAAGCATTGTACTCCCAGGAGTTAATAAACTTATTGCGGGAATGATACGCATTACATGAAACATATAGCTGTATGTATTAAATGGACATATGATGGGGACATACACAACATTATTATTTCAGAAAGTCATTAATAAGATGAAGTTTGAGCATGTTAGTTTGGGTCTTTTTACATTGACTTGCACATTTGATCTCGTTGGGTAGTTGATTATATTTTGTGTGAGCTATGTATTCTAGGGATCTTAGTCCATATTTTGTTGATTTGATTTTTGGTATATGAAGTTTGTTGTGATTTCTTGTGTTGTGTTGGTGTACGTCGCAATTGTATTAATATAGTGTAGTGTTGGAATGTGCCGAGTGTTGAATTACTTGTAATATAGTTTTCGTTATTTCAAAAGTGGGAATGGTATTAAAAGGAAGTATTTGGGTGTTTCTGTAGATGTCTTTGACATGTGTGTCCCAAGGTAAACTGAAAATATTTCGCAGGGCTCTATTTTGGACGACTTGGACTTCTGAAATCATTTTTTTTGTAGCAAATCCCCAGATTCCGGCGAGATATATTAGATGTGAGTGAATCATAGCATGGTAAATCGATTTTAATAGAGAGGGAGGAAGTAACCCGCGAAGTCTATATAAAACACCAGTTATAGGAGTAATTTTGGATAAAACATGTTTAAATTGGTGATTCCATGTGAGTTGTGAATCAATGAAAAGGCCAAGATATTTTGTAACATCAGCCCTTTCAAGGCGGTTATTATCAAGACTTATATTAAGACTTACATTTTTTTTTATTTGCAAACAGTATGTAATGTGTTTTTTTTATGTTTAGGCTAAGTTTGTTTAATCGCAGCCAGTTTGCCAGGCAAGCTATATCCCTTTCCATTTCCTTTTCAAGTTCGTTTAAATAATTATTGTGATATAGAATCACTGTGTCATCTGCATAGAGTTGTATTGTACCCTTAAGTCCCCATTTAGCAACATCATTTATATATATTAAAAATAGTAATGGTCCAAGTACGGAGCCCTGAGGCACGCCACATTTTATCATTCCCATGCTGCTTGTCCCTTTTCCAACAAAGGTCTGACAGTGTCGGTTAGAGAGGTAGCTACACAGTAACTTCAGGGGAGTGCCTACTATGCCTAGGTGTTCTAGCTTCTTTAGTAGTATCCCATGGTCAACTGTATCGAAAGCCTTTTTTAAATCTATAAATAAGCCTGCAGCATGCTTACCCTGGTCTATATGTTTTTGGAGGGCAAATACAAAATCGAAGGCAGCACATTTTGTGTTAGATTGGTTTCTGAATCCACACTGTTGGGATGCGAGTAAGTTGTTTGATAAGAGATATTTAGTGAGCCTAAGCTTAATAACCTTTTCAAAAACTTTAGAGACGACAGAGAGGATGGATATAGGACGATAATTAGAAGGATTTTTTTTGCAATCATCTTTGTAAATCGGAATTATGTTTGCTATCTTTAGTTGATCTGGGAAGATTCCACTATCCAAGGATTGATTAATAAGAAAACAAGGTGGTCAGCTAATATATCTTTGCAAAAGTTCAGATACACTGGTGTAATTCCATCTAAACCTGGAGATGCATTAGACTTTAGTTGAGAGATGATACTGAGAACTTCTGTTTTATTTGTTTTGGCCATATATAAGGACTGGTTTGCTTTTTGATCCGTGTTTATAGTGATAGAATCATCTGGATATGATGCAATTGTAGCTGCTAAGTTTTCCCCAACTGATATAAAGAAGTTGTTAAAAGTTGAAGCTATCTGTGTTGGGCATGTTATTTCTTCATTCTTAATGAGAAGACATTCAATTTCATCTTTCTGGGGTGTCGAGCTATTTGTTAGAATTGCATTTATTATTTTCCATGTCTGTCGCGGATTACGCAGGTTTTCCTTAAATATAGTCGTGTAGTATTTGGTTTTAGCATATCTTCTATAGTTGGTAACTTGATTTCTTGTTTTATTTCTCAGTGCTGTGAATATATCACTTTGCTGATTTTTTTTCCAGAGGTTAAATGCATTGTTGCGCTGTTTGATAAGTGCATTTAATTTTGCATCAAACCATGGAGTATTACCCCTCCGTTGGTCTCCTGCGTCACTCAGATTTATGTTGAGATGATTTTATTGCTGTTTTGATGTATTCTTTAAAATAATTATAGTGTTCATTGGCATTACTGGTGGTTTCGTGTGGAAAGTTGTGGGATTCTAAATATGTTTTTAACATGTTTTTATCGGTTTTGGTGTTGTTTGAAAAATAATGTATTCTATTATTAGTGTGATGTTTCAAGCTGTTTTGGTAATCTAATATCAAAATATTATGATCACTTAGGTAGGCATCTATATTTGCAGTAGTTGATGAAATATTTTGTCTGTTTGAGATGATATGGTCTATTAGAGAGGTAGAGGTATCTGTTACTCGTGTAGGATAGGATGTGTTACATATGAAACAGTTGTATGAGTCTAGCGTGTTGATGTACTTAAGAGATGTATTATTTTTTTGAAGAATGTCAATGTTGAAGTCACCAAAGATAAGGGTATCATTTCTACAGTTATTTAAAATAGATTCAAGATACATTAAGAATTCGTTAATGTTTGAGGTAGGCTTTCTGTAGATAACATAAATATTTAACGGTTTGAAATTTCTATTACGGATATTAATTCCTAAGAAAGAATTTTCACTACAATGTTTTTCAATAGTTGTAGCATTTAGTGAATGGTGCGTGTAGAGAATCACCCCTACTCCTCTTTCATTGGTGCGAGACGCAAATGCACTTTGGTAGCCGTCGATGTTGAAGAAGCACTCCTCACCATCTTCCAACCAGGTTTCGGATATTGCAAGTACGTGTACAGTGGGTTTGATGCTCTTTAAAGTTTCTTCAATCTCGTCAATTTTATTTCTGATACTTCTCGCATTAAGATACATTATTCGAAGGCTATTTTTTATTTTAAAAATATTAAACGCACAAAAATAATATCTTTCCTTGGAATGCCCTTATAAAATTCTAAGAAGCACGCCTTATGCCTGATGACAGTATTTTCGTAATAACTTTATTATATATAGCAAAAATATATTCTTGTAGATTGCTCCATGTTACCATATAATGAGTTTATATGTTTAAAACAATTTTATTAGCCTATTCTATGCAGTTTCCCCAGGATAGCTACTTTTTTTTTAAAGAAAGAAAAACATTCCCGGATTACGAATAACCCGACAATATTTGAAAATCTTCTACCACCCTAATTAGCGGAAAATGTTTCTTGTGTCGTGATGGAGGACTTAACCAGCCGAGGGATCGAAGACGTGACGCCTGGGTGGGACCCAAACGCTATGCCAACTCAGCAAATGACCGGTCAGGCTAAAATTGAATGTTATTTTTCTCTCTCTAATGTATTGTTTTATTATAATTTCTAGCTAAATAAGCAATCTTTATAAATAAAATATGTCATAAGAGGCTTTCCACAGAACGCGATTTTTTACATTTAAAATAAATTTGCTTGCACGCGACGAAACGACAAACTAGAATAATATCTAATAAATTAATTCCTTCCCCAGCGAATCATACATGTATCTTAGAATGCTAGCAGCATTTTAATAGTACAAAATACCAAAATAATCAGTACGGTGAACTACTAGCAAATTAGCTAGGGATTCGCCGGCACTCAACGGGTACAAACGTCAGAAATCCGTTATGGTTTTCTCACCACAATAGAAGTTTTGGAGAGCGAGTGAAGGGACGTTTACATCCGTAATAAACATGCTGTATGGTAAGATTCGTAAACATTTTAATCATAGTTTATTTTATAATGATGCCCTTTTATAATTAATTACGGTCTTTAAGGCGATCCACTAGTTCACTACTGTGCCGTGGACAGTAGTTCTTAGGTGGACGCCATAGGGGTCACTTTGAACAACCGAATTCGTCGACTAGCGGCCCTATTGTAAAATATCAACGCGAAAATGCATATTTTATTTTATTTTGGGAAGATTGGGTGTAAATATCAACTTTTTTTGCGATTATTATAAAATAAACTGAATTTGCCACATTACACAATAAAACCATATCCGAAAAAGGGGTTTATAAATAGGAGAGTTTGGACTCGAAAGTGTGTTTTTTAGAACTCATACTTTATTTTTTTATAGGCTTATTAAAAAATGACAGATATTTTTAAGGGCCAAGGTATGTTCTACACGCAGTATTTAATTGAAGCATATACAATACTTCTAAGCGATCAAATTTTCAAAACAAAAACATATGATTTTGCATTATTTACTATGACTTCATCTTAACAGGATGTGTGATTACTTAACCACATTCAGTGCAGTGACGTATGAATAATTCTTCCGTGAGAGATTCTTATGAGACTGCGTATTGCTTTCAATAATCTGTCTTAGTATTCTATTTTCACCGGAATTTCAGTCAATTTTGTTACAATTTCACGAACTATTCCTAAAATGGTAATAGTCTTTGGACTCAGATTATTTACTCATAACTCGATAAATGCTGGCGTCCCGTAGGAATCGAATGTGCACCAATTCACTGTTATGCGGATGACAGTACAGTTCATGATAGCTTTTTGTTTGACAAGCCCCCAAAGGGCTCACAAACTCCAACAGCTCGTAGGGTGGAAAGAATGGACGGTTACCTCGAGAGTGTTTTCTCTTGGGGTAAAAATAATCTCGTTGAATTTAATGTTTCAAAGACCCAATCTTGTCTGATTACGTCTAAAAGGGATCGAAATGAAAATCTAGTCTCTTTCAACGGAAGCAATCTTCCGAACAGGCCCTCCATTGATATGCTTGGTGTAACCCTAAGTGACCAGCTCAGGTATGGGGGATCCATCGAAGCCACAGTAAAGTTAGCCTCCCAGAAACTGGGCGTACTGTATAGGGCCCGCAGATACTTTAATAGTGCACAACTGCTAACCCTGTGCAAATCGCAAGTGCACCTCACGGTCGAATTTCGCAGCCACCTCTGGTCTGGAGCTCCAAAATACCTGAAAAATACCCTCGACTCTGTGCAGAAACGGGCGGTCCGTTTGATAGATTCTCCCATCTTAACAGACGGATTGCAATCTTTGCACAGGCGTCGGGTGGGAATGCTATCCTTGTTCTACCGGTATTACAATGGAAGATGCTCCGAGGAACTAGCATCATTGATCCCTTCGGCACCGGTGGATAGTCGAGAAACACGCCAAACGCGTGCCCAACATTTGTACACGGTTGACATTTGTCACATGAGAACGGGTTGTTTCTTCGACTCGTTCTTATGTTCAACAGCTCGGCTGTGGAATGATTTGCCGGCCTCTGTGTTTCCTCCTTCCTACAACATAGGTCTCTTCAAGACCATTGAAGTACCCACCACTGTCCCACCCCGGTATAGGCAACTTATGGTCGCCCCTTCGGAGTTCTCGCAAGAATCTAATTTTTTTGAATAAATGGCTCTACTTTTAATGTAACGAATCTAGACCTTCAATGTCCCCTCATACTGTGTTAGGTGGCGGTATGCGGGCGCGCCTACAGGACTGTACTGTAATGGTCAATCTCTACAATTCTAAAGCCCATGGAGGTGTCAAAAGCAGTGAGCCTCATGGACAGTCAAACAAGTTGTTAGTAACATCAACAAAAAAATAAAGTAATCAAAATGACAGCAGCCGTCATGAGTAATTAGCTCATGACAGCGGGAGACATGACCATACATAATCCGGCGGGCGGCACCGAGCACTGTACGTTAAAAAGAAGGAAACAAAAGTAAAATAACATATATACAGATAAGAACCGGTGTCACCGCAACCTGGCTGGCCTTCAAGACCAATGTTCATTCCTTCCTCTCCTCAAAAAGACCCTCCACACAGTATCCCAGATGACATAGGCCCTGAGGGAAATTATTTTCCTCAAGGCCTCCTGTGTGGAGTTAATGTAAAAAAAAAAAAACGTTCTGTGGTCAGTTTTGTTGCGATGTCATAATTACAATTTTGTATCGGTTTTACTGCATCTTTTCCTTTAGTGATGTTATGTTATGTTTCTTATGACGTTAATGGTTTTTCTCTGTGACGTATGGGGACCACACTACCAAGTTGCGTGCTACCGAAAAAATACGATTTTCATAGCTTCCAACGAATGGAAGTCTAAAGTAGTTCTGATTATAAATCCCAGAGGCTTCATGCCTTTGATAGTTATTTGTTGTATGTGATTTACAAAATTTAATTGGGTGTCAAATATAACTCCAAGACTCCTGATTTCGTTAACTTTTTCTAAATTTTTGTTTTTTGTTGTAAATTTGAATGATAGTGGGGTTTTTGTTCGACATGTTAGTGTACTAGTTTTATCGATATTGAGGAAAAAGTTGTTCACGATTCAGCTACTTTGTAATTTGTCGATTTTTGACCGTACGATTGGAAGATTCTGTAATAAAATTTTATTTATGTTTTTCATCCATTAGGACTGGGAGGAAGTTCGAATACCAACCTGCCCTATAATATTAGATGTAAAGGTAAAACAATTACTTTATTTAAAGAAAAATAGAAGAAAACTTATCTGCGAAACGTAATAGGTAAGTACGTAATGAAAACATTAAAAAAATATTATATTTATATATCATTAGTAATATTAAATTAAATTTAATTAATTAAACGTCCATCAGGGATATCGCCTCATCGTCATTTGTGTCTATTGCTCAATTAGTGGAGAGCTGAGCCACTCGAATGGAGCCATGACGATGCCATTGGTAGATTTCCTTGTTCTGTCCCTGAAACTGGCTAGTCGATGGCGAAGTAGGGCGGGGAATGAGTGAACCCTGCCTTCTGGCGATTGGCAGATTGGCGGAATATTTAGTGGGTCCTTATTGTGTTTGAATGACGACTGACTTCATAGTATTGTAAACGAGTTGTAAGTGTGCGTACTCTTCATATATTCACTGCCAAGGGTCACCCCAAGCGGTTCGCCACGTTTGGTGACTTATGAGGGGTGCCTGGGATCATGGAGTGAGGTCTGTCTAGGTGTTGGCGGAGGATGCGTCTGCCCTGCGTGGCAGTTTACAATTATTAATGGCGAGGGTTATATACGGATCATTAAGAATTACTTCATTGGTCGGACTGTTGCGTAAAACAATGGCAGAACTTTCAAGAAGAATATTTACATTTCCACTTTACCCTGCTAAATTCGGTCCAATTGATACACCATGACACTTTCGGGCACATTTGTGATGATCAGAAAACTTTTCTTTATTTTACGCCTAGGAAAATCGTTCGCTGGTAAGTATGACATTATACTCGGATGAATAATTTACATTGACTAAGATTGTACTCTTAACGTTATAAACGACGCATTTACACAACAGAATTAAGATAATAAGTTTTTGAAAAATCATCTTTAAAGTTCAATAAAATGCCCATAAATTTGAAATACAAAAAAAACCTGTGGTCCTAGAGAGAAGTCTTTATTCTGGTATTTTATCTAATCGGAAGTTGTCTATCATCAGGGCGAAATTCAACGTCCAGATTGCTCAGAATAACTTGGAATAACTGCAAATAAGCGGCTTTAGAAATAAGTCACAAGGTAAATAATTCACAAGGTAAGAGACGATATTCATAACGCAACGGTTTAGGGTTCGCAATCTCGCATCCCATAAAACCACGGAATTTCAGCAATATTTCACCATGCGGGTTTTATAAAATACTAAATTTGTACCAATTTTCTTTTTATGTATAAAAATTAGCGGTGGTAAATATTCTTTGAGGAGAGGCGGAGTGAACCCATCTTGAAGAGAACTATGTTATAGTAGGGGGGAAACACAGAGGCCTGCAAATCTTTGTGGAAACAGCCGAGCTGCTGAAATTAAGAACGAATCATAGAAACAACCTGTTGTCTTGTAAAAAATGGCTACCGTGGACATATGTTGGGATCAAGTTTGACGTGTTACCCGCCTACGCACTATGTACCAGTGCCGAAGGGATCAATTACGCCAGCTCTTCGGAGTAACATCCATTGGAATGCCTGAAGTATAACGACAGCATTCACAGCTGATCCCTGTGCTTAAAAGATTGCAATCCGTTTGTTTAGATAAGGGAATCTATCAAACGGACCACACGATTATGCACGAATCGTGGATGGTCTTTCACCACGTCATGTGAAAAGAAAAATATTAATTAAATATTAATATTAATTAGGTATTAATTATATTTTTAATTGATAAACTAACGTTTAAGACAAGATTTTTATGCAAAGCACAAAGGGTAACAATTATTATAAGCAATAATTATCAGCCTGAAACACTCATCTACATTAAAAAAATCTTCCGAGGAAAGATACATGACGCCAACGGGACTTGAACCCGTGAACAATGCCTCTCTCACAAAAATAAAGTTGGTTGTTTTCAGGAGGAAAAATGTAATAAACAGTAATTGTTGAATGAAACACTTGTATATATTGAATTATTTGGTGGGTATTAGATAAGCCGACATAGCTCAGTAGTGAGAGCACCTGACCGGCAATCAGAAGGACACGGGTTCAAGTCCTGTTGGCGTCATGTATCTTTTCTCGGAAGATTTTTTCAATGTAGATGAGTGTTTCGGGCTGATAATTATTGCTTATAATTATTGAAAAATATATTACTCATCGTTATTGTTTACCACTTTTTCAGTGGGAGTTCCTTCCTGAAAAATTCCATTCTCATTAGGCATTGAAAAATATTTTAGCTAGGCCTCACAAAACCTAACGTGGTCAACCGCACAAAATGTCAATGCTCGAAATGCACGTCAATGCTCGAAAAAATTAACATAAAATTATAAAAACCAATGATTCAAACAATTATTAATAATGTTCAAGAATACAGTGTGTTTCTTGAAAACTCGACTATTTTTTTTACTATGGTATACTTTTGTAAAATCGTATCTAAAGTTCAATAAATTGGCCAAATTTTGAAATACAAACTAATAATGTAGTAGCTCGTTGAATATTGCTTTATAGTACTTGAAGCGGAAGGTCTTACTTGACATGATCGTTACGTGTTGTGTGGCTGAAGGTAGTTTACACGAAAGTTTGTGTCTTATGAGGCTAAAGGTAGTTCGGAGGGGAACGAGATGGGCATGAGAAAGGTATTTAAGTCCTGGTAATTTAGATCTGGTCACCAGATATGGCTAATGCCGTTTCAAGCAATGTCTGCATTCTGAATGGAGGTCTTTCCCCAGGGCAATACTGAGAGTATCTCCAATTCAGGAAGCTAAAATACTATGTGTTGAATTTTTTTTTATTCTTTAAAAAAAATATATTCATTGCATTATTAATTGCACTGCATTCTATGAATTTGCAATCAACGATCTTAACCACTTTACCACGGAGGCCTTCTGAGTTTTTTTTAATGCCAAAACCAAAGTAGTTTTATGATTTACGTTTGATTTAGTTTTCACAACAGAGCTTTACAAGCATTTTATACATGCATAATGTATAAATTCGTGTGAATCATTATTCTAATTAAAAAAAAAACTTAGGTGTACGCATTATGCAAAAGACAAATTTTATATCATTCATGAAATTCACATTACTATTTTTTAGTAATCAAGTGTGCCGAACGTGAAACTAAACGTTACACCTTCAAAATGTATTTTAAAAATTGAAGTCAGTAAGTCGATTACCACTAAAGATTACACCAAAAAAATAAATTTTATGCCTAATTACATTAAAATCATAGATTTTTTTTTGAGTAATCATGGTTTGTTTAACCTGAAACTGAATAAGACATCTTCATAATATACTTTCAAAATTTAAAAAAATATTATTAGTTTATTCTTAATGTAGAGTTATTTAAACTATGATTTTGAAAAAAAAATCTAAAAATCACCTACCCTACCTATGTACAGTGATATAAAAGTTGGCGGTGGCGTAAACATGACGATATATGGACTTAAACTTAATACTATTTTAAGTTTACGTCCATACAAGCACTTAGCAACTAATTAATTTCGAACACCTGCTGGGCAGACAACAACATGTTTACTTGAGCAGCTGGTGTTTACATCGCCGCACGTGTTCCTTCAAAATATTATTGCCGACCACCTGCTCGGAAAAGAGTAAACAAGTTAATCACTTCTGTACAAGTCGATTCTTGCGAGATATTTACGTAAAGACTGCACATGTCCGAACCAGTTTGTTATTCAATACAAAGCACTTAGCAACTAATCGATTTCGAACACCTGCTAGGCAACCAATAATAAGTTTACGTCAAAACTCAGAACAAGTGTACAAATAGTGTAAAAGTTGTCTAAAAATAAATATTTAATCATTACCAAAAAGATCTCCGAGTTGTTATTTATAAACTATCTCCCGAACCGAAGTGACGATTGGAGTCCAGCGCCTTAAAGTTAACAGTATTGTATAGATCAAATAAGTGGTCTCATACAATGTATATAATGTAGTTTTTATGCGGACGGCGTAAGGTTTAATTCTCGTTTTAAAGATTTAAGGTATCCAAATTCGTCGAACGCCGCTCATTTTGATTCTTGCCAAAAACAACATGGCAAAATTTCGTAGTTTTATTTTGTGAAATTCAGGCAAACAAATATTTTTATTTCGATTATTTCGTAAAGAACTCAATTTTCCACATCATTCATTAGAAGAAAAATTTGACACTTAAAAATATTTTTATGGGCCCGATATTTTATTTTTTTCTAGACCTACAAAAGGACTTACTAAAAAGTACTCGATTATTTCCAATGCCAAGTTGTATTCTACTTGCAGTATTTAATTGAAGCGATATAATTTTCGAATCACAAACACCTAATTCTTAATGATTTTGCATTCTTCATATTAACAATTTTTATTTGTGAATATTTATAATAATTTTTAAGGCGTGGAATAATAAATTTATTATAATAATTTTTAAGTACATATAATGATGAAACAAAAAACTCTCATTTTTAATTGTGAAGAAACATTTTTGAACTAAATTGTTGCAGATATTCCGCTGTATGAAAACATTTTTTTTTTAAATTTGTAGTTAGTTCTCTTTAAAAAACCCACAATTTTCTAGTTATTTTAAAATAAAGATGGCTTTTTACAAATGTATTGATATTTCTTATTATCGGTACTATATTTAATATTTAGTACCTATTTAAAATATCTCAAATTCTAAATTCGATTCAAACTATTAGGGGAGTAACTACTTTAGATAAATTTATCAACTTTTTTATCAATTTATCAAGATTTTCAAAAATAGAATCCTGATTTAACAATCATTGATTCGCAAAATGTTATTCTCAAACACGCGAACTGTCAAATGTGCGATAGTCGTTAGGTTTTCTGAAATTATCCAATTTTCTGCGCAATTTTCTTAATTTTTCTCTCCGTAAGAACCATCCTCGTATTTCAAGGAATATTCTAAAAAAAGAATTAGCGAAATCGGTTCAGCTGCTCTCGAGATTTGCGCTTGGCAACAAATTCAGCGATTCATTTTTATATATAAGAAGATATTGACCCCGAGTGATTCACTTTAAACTGTCCTTAGTGTGCAATTCACTCAGGGTAGAAGTGAAAACTTAAAAAAACTAAAGTTGAAAAGATTGAGAGTTACAAAGCGTGGCACAAATACAAGACCAATAGGCTACGAAGCACCGCACACAGAGGAAACTGATAATACTATCTTATTCTCTCGCAGGCTAAATCCTATAGATGTATTTGTTTGTCTCTTTTTAGTATCGCTAGTTTTCACTACAAAAAGATTTTCGTAAATATTTCTCTTCGTCGATTCTTAAAATAATATTATTAAATGATATTCAAGACACGTCCTGAGTAAGGTGAGCCATAATTCAGGAACATCCTGTGATTGCTTTATGAGTGGGATGGCCCATGTATATAAAAAGATAAACGACTTCATTAATCTTATCGTAAGAGTTTAACTTTACACAATGGCGGCAAAACAGTTTACAATGCGTTTCATCATTGGTGTGATTCTTCTGTTCCTTTTTGTAGGATTTGGTGCTACTCATACAATTAGTTTCATCGGAGTTCCGCCACTTTGCCCGGATCCACGCCGAATTCCATACGAGTGCCCGCCCCTTCCTGTCGCCGGTATCCACAATTTAAGCCATGGTCACTCAATGATATTTTATAATGAACGGTCACTATGGTTATCATAAATTATTTTGTTGAGGTGTTGTACACTGAAGTGATTCATGATAATACCTTTGCAGTGAAAATCTATAATCAAGCAAAGAGCATTACAATTTTATGTAATAATAATAGTTTTTATGTTTTAATAAATTTTGATCGTGCTGAAATATTTCCGGAATTTTGATTTGTCCTCAAACTGTTAAAAAATATTTTTAGAAATAAGTAATTTAAGATCGTTTATTTTATTTGTACTTATTATTTGTGTATCGCGTATGATGTATGTTTTAGTTGTTTGGATCCCGAATATGGGTACAAAAATATGTTAATGGCCTGATATCCCATTTATTGGACAACCAAGATCCGTGCCATGGATCACTCGAGAAAGTTCGTTAAATTTAGTGACTAAGCAGGGATGCCCGAGTTCATGGTTCATGAGGTTTGTCTAGGTTTTGGCAGCGGATGCGTTCGACAACCTATTGTGTGGCGGGCCGGATCGGGAGACACCGGTTGAGGAAGACCTTTAGACTTTTCCACCCGGACTCTCTTTTCGCCGACCGGTCAGTGGTTGAGTGGGCATAGCGCTTGGGTCCCCTCGAGCGTTGCGTGTTCGATTCTTCGGCTGGCTAAGTCCTCCATCACAACACAAGCAACATTTTCGGCTTTCTGTGGTGGTAGTAGGAGATTTTCAAACTTTGTTGAGTAATTCGTAACCCGGGAATGTTTGTCTTTCTTTAAAAAAAAATGTCCATCACTCCTGGACACATTGACCCCAGATTCCTACCCACCCCTCAATCCTTTTTCCTTCCAAGGAGTTGCTTCTCCTTCCTATCCCTAAAATATGTTGGTAGGATCTATCCTCTGGTAGAACCAATATGTGTCTATACATTTTGCAAATATCTGTCGTAAAGACAATTTTGTGCGTGCGAAATTTGAAATTAACTTCACAATATCTTGTTGAAGTTTAGGTCCTACTAAAAGTGTAATAAATGTAAAATAGCAACCATTTTGTCAACACCATGTTGAATATACAGCCTTTCGTTGTATATTACCAAATGTCCTGTCAATACCTATGTTGAGTCATTGATATATATATATATATATATATGCAGAACAATTTTCTCGGTTTAGCCGCGTAACGTAGTCCTTAAAAGAGCTTTTTAACTCCTGACGTTTCGGACAGATCACACTGTCCATCTTCAGAGGCCTTATGTCTTGAGTTTTTGTCTCAAACTGATAGCTTTCGCATGTCTGTTCGGTCCAAAAGCTAAAACTTTTTGAGCTTTTGGACCGAACAGACATGCGAAAGCTATCAGTTTGAGACAAAAACTCAAGACATAAGGCCTCTGAAGATGGACAGTGTGATCTGTCTGAAACGTCAGGAGTTAAAAAGTCCTTTTAAGGACTACGTTACGCGGGTAAACCGAGAAAATTGTTCTACATCTTACACCCGTGAAAACCTTAATCATCCTTAGTGTCCGGGGGTAAAGTGCATTAACTTCGGGAGGTGATTCTACATGATAGTGTAAGTAAAAAAGATAAATAACTTATTTCGAAATTCCAACTTTTAGGGGTAGTTTTGTGGTAAAAACGTAAAATTTGACCGGCGTGCGCGGCCAGCTTTATTATTTTCCGCTGTTACGATACGGGCCAGTCACCACCATTTATAGTGCCCGGCAGGCTCCTGGCAAGTAAGATCGTACCTCACACTAAGCATTTTTAGTAGGTAGATCTTATTGTATGGGAAAAAAAAGTTGGAATTTCGAAAAAAGTTATTTATCTTTTTTAATCCTACCATCGTGTAGAATCACCTCCGGAAGTTAATGCACTTTACCCCCGGACACCCTGTATATCTATGTGTTGAGTACGGGGCTGTTAACTGACCTTGTCGAACATTTATAAAAGTGAAAATCGTGAGCCCATGAGTTCAATTGGTGAACGTAAAAGAACCAGCGGATCTGAAAAGGACAAGCGAATCGAGAATACCTGCAGGGTAAACCGGCATTTCTCACTTTTCCTTCCTTCCTGTTTGCGGGTACCATATGAACCCCAACTAGAAGCAATCAACCTAACCTAACCAAACATTGATAACTCCCTAATAATCACTTACGTAAGTGACATCACTCGAAAGACATGTGTAAAACTACTGGATGTCAAACTGGACTCCGATTTTTCCCTTAACACTAGAAAGACCGGAGCCGTTATTTTATTTTATTTTTTTTTATTTATTTATTTTCGGGAAATCGACAGTTTACATTTTTCCAGTTTGTACATGTTTGTATAGCCAAAATAAAACCAATTATGGATTTCCTCCATGTGACTTTACCTCTGATTAACAGCATAATAAAAAATTAAATAATAAATTTATAATAAAGCAGTATGAGATCTAAAATTTTATAAAACAAAAGATTAAGTATATAAAACTAAAATTTACATAAAACATAAAATATCATTACATTGGTAACCATAAGAAGCCCGGTTGTACATATAAATCAAATCATAGCAGAATTAAAGATAAACGATAGAAACATAGACACATAACATATTCATGAAACATCAGAGAAATACTCTTTTATGTACCCCTTATATTTGGTAGGTTCGGAATTGAAAATGTCCACCTTGGATAATATGCTATTGTAACTATTGCATAGTCTGTTCAGACAAGAATTTTGCTTACAGTTTGTCTTGCATTGATTAACCCTGAACAGGACAGAAGAGCGTGTTGTACGCGCAGGTACATTAAATTGAATTTTATTTAGCAACTCTGGGCATTGAATATTATTGTTAACTAATTTATACAGGAATGTTGCATCCTTATGATGCCTTCGTACACTCAATGAATCAATTTTAAAGTATGAAGCTGCCTCTGCATAATTATTAAATCTTACATATGACTTGTAACAAAGATATTTGAGGAATTTGTTTTGAATTGCTTCAATTTTTTTCGTATGGATTTTATAAAATGGAGACCAAACAACTGACGCAAACTCCAAATGACTTCGTACGTAGGCAAAGTAGAGTTGCTTAATGACGTTGATACTATTAAAAAGTTTTGTGTTTCTCATGATAAAACCTAACATTTTAGCAGCTTTTTTTGTGATTTGTTGTATATGAAGGTTGTATTGTAGTTTACTATCAAGGGTTATTCCAAGATCATGAATATCTGAGACTGTTGCAATGTCGTTGTTATTTATAGAATAATTAAATAATGTTTAATTTTTATTTCTTGAAAAGGTAATATGATGACATTTTGAGACATTTGGAAATAGTTGATTTTGTTGGCAATAGGTAAATATATTGTTTAAATCATGTTGTAAATTGACGCAATCGTTTAGACTTTTTATTGGCTTGTATAGCTTGGCATCATCAGCAAATAATTCTATTTCGGAGTATTTAACAACATTGACCAAATCATTGATATATAAAATGAAAAATAATGGTCCGAGATGAGAACCCTGTTGGATCTCAGAGGAAATTTCACTAAAATCTGATTCGAAACCCTTTATTGCTACTGCCTGTGATCTCTTGAGTATATAAGATGTAACCCAACGAAATAAATTACCACGTATACCTAATGGCCAAAGTTTTCCAAGTAATAGTTTTTGATTAATTTTATCAAATGCTTTGGCAAAGTCTGTATATATGATATCTACTTGAGTGCGGTTGTCCATGTGATCGACAATAAATTCAGTGAGAAGAACGAGGTTACTTTCCATATTTCTGCCTTTTGTAAAACCGTATTGCTTTGTTGTAATGATGTGATTCAGTTGTGGGCTTAGATATTTGTAAACAATTTTTTCCATTAACTTACTGAATATTGTTAGTTTTGAAATCGGCCAATAGTTTTTAACATTATTTTTTTCACCATTTTTGTGGATTGGTGTTACATAGGCTCTTTTCCATATTTCAGGTACCGTGCCTTCGTTCATTGATTTATTATATATAATGCAGAGAGATTTTGCAAGTGTTTCCGCGCAATTAACTATAAAGTATGAGGGAATGTCATCACACCCCGCGCTTGTGTTTATGTCAAGAGCTTTTATTTCTTTTAAGAATATTTCTCGTGTGAATTTGACCGTGGTGATATTTATGTTATTTGTGTTTTCTGGTATGTCGAAGTCTGGTAGGTTATTATCGTTTATATAAACTGATTGGAAATATTCCATGAAAATATTGAAAATGTCTTGGCCATTTTCTGCTTTTTTGTCATCTAGGTGCATCGTTTTAATTCGCATTTAACGGCCGCCCAAAGTAATGTGACGATATAATTATTCAACTATTGTATTGGTTTGATTTTTTTTTACATTTCATGATTTATGATTTAACAACTATGGTGAAAAAAACAGTTGCATGTCTTTTTATTTTTTGAGATATATTGACTTATAACTACAAAGGTCGCTGCCGTCTATATGACGGTTTGGGCCATCATGCTGAGTTTGTCTACAATTTCTTTACCCAAGTTTAACCGATTCCTCCTCGTTTATGATAGTACTAATGTGTCTGTCGGTATTGCGTATCATTTGAACTCGATCTGTACGATGATTGGTCACTGTCACATAATTTATAAAAAGACCACAAAAAATATATATCTCTGGGCCAAATTTATTTTATGATTTGTTGGAGAACTAAGGACAGGGTGTACAAATACCAGAGTTGGTCCAGCTGTGTTAGCTCAACTTACAGAATCATTTATTGGATAACACCTCTGTCATAGGTCACCCCAACAAAAGGTTCGCTATGTTTGGTAACTTAGCAGGGGTGCACAGGTTCATAGGGTTAAGTTTGTCCGGATCTTGGCGGCGGATGCGTCTGCCAAACAACTGCGAGGCAGATCTTTTGACCTCGCCAGCAGGACTCTCGGAATATTGCCTTGCATCGCAGTAGTAGGAATAGATTCATACGTCCGCCACTCCTGAACACACTCACCCCCAGGTTCCTACCCACCCTTCATACCGCATTTCCTTGCCAGAACCTCTTCGTCTTCCTTTTCCTATAGATACCCTCCACACAGCATCCCCAAAGATGACAATTGCCTAGAGGGGAATTATTTTCCTCAGGGCTTCCTTTGTGCAGTTAATGTGAAAGAAAAAAGAAAAGAAATTAGGAAAATAAAACTTCTAAAAGACGAAAGTGCCAAATTAATAAAAAATGTAAGAAAAACCAAATAAACGACACGGGTGATAATTGTATGAAACCCGGTTGCGGAGATTTTATAAATATCAATTTTTTTAAAGTTTATTAAAAAACGTAACAAATCAATATTGTACAAACATAACATATGCTTATAAAAAATTGGAATTTTAATTTTGTAATCCTTTAAAAATGAATAAATTGAATTGATTTATGTGTTATACTAAAATTACAGGTTTTTGCACTCACATTTTTTTCAGGAGGCCCTGCGGAAAAAAACCCTAAGGCCTATGTCGGCTTTGAGGATGCTGTGTGTAGGGCGTTTTTTAGGGAAAGGAAGGAGATGATGTTCTGGGAAAGAAAAATATGTGAGGGGTGAATAGGAAAAATTAGTAAATTTAATGTATCCAAGGGTGACGGATGAATCCATCCCTCCCACTGCGGGGTGCAAGGCGATGGGTAGAGAGAATCATGCCGGAGAGGTCTGGATTAGGTCTGCCTCAACAAGTGTCTCCCGATCCGGTCCGTTACGCAGTAGGTGGCAAACGTATTCGCCACCTAGACCTAGACAAACCTCTGCTAAGTCACAAAACATATCGAACCACTTGGGATGTCCTATGGCAGAAGTGTTGGTTATCCAACAAATGGTTCCCGAGGCTGCGGTACCCATACCCGCCTCCCAATTTAAAAAAGTGATCAGCCGTCAAAATGACGGTCGTGGTCTATGTAGGTGTAGAGCAGTACCCATTCTCTCTAGTGTTAAAACTCTATTGAACAGTACTGTAAGCACGGGGTTCTTTCAATTAAGGCAAATAAAGTAGTCCGGAGAGGCGGCTAAATTACTAGTCAATTCGTATGTTGTTTCACGTCTAGATTATTGCAGTGGGATATATGCAAGTCTCCCAAAAATATCAATTCAACAAAATGCAATCCGTTTTCAGCGCTGCGGTAAAACATATCACCGGCCAGCGTATCTAAATAGTCCCATATTTCAAAGCATCTTTAAAATAGTACTAAAAATAATTATTATTATTATTTGACAAGTTAAAGTATTTCACCAAAAAATATAGACATAATTTTTCTCGACGCCATCTAGTGGGAGATTTAGCACTTACAATGCCTTTCTCATATAAAATAAAGTTTTTATTTTTTTTATTTGAATACCGCACAAGAGTCCCAACTGCTCCCGTCTGGAGTCAGCGGGACTACGGCATCGCCAATTGGGATATGTTGTAAAGCTGAAGGTATTGGGGAGGGGAAGGAGATAGGGAAGAGGAAGGACGGAAGTCTCTGGCTATTCAGATGTGGTCACCAAACACGGCAGAAGCCATTTCAAGCAACGTTTTAATTTTGAATGGTGGTCTTACACCAGGGCGATACTGAGAGTATCTTGCACTCTGGAACGTGCCGCAAATATACTATAATTATTTTAAATGAATAAATTTTGATAAATAACACAAATTGATCAAACAAAATTTATTTGCCACGCCGGGATTCGATCCCGCGATCTTCGGAGTGCGAGTCAAGAGCCTTACCACTGTACTACGCCGGCCGCGCCGGTTGGTTGTTTGCAGGTGGAAAAATGTAATAAGCACACAATGTAAGTGTTGAATTAAACCGTAGTATGTATTGAATTATTTGACGGGCAGGAGCAGGGCAGGAGGTAAGCCGACGTAGCTCAGTGGTTAAAAGCAGTTGAACGGATATCAGAAGAACGAGTCCCGTCGCGTCGGCGGCATGTATCTTTTCTCGGGAGATTTTTTCAATGTAGATGAGTGTTTCAGGCTAATAATGATTACTTATAATATTTGTTACATCTTTAAAATCTTCACCGACTCATATGTCCTGGATAGATTTCAGTTCAAGCTTTGCTTGCGTCTTATTAAAGCGTCTTTATAGAAGGGCTCCGGCTTACTTAGCTTTTGTAAAGGTCATTCCGTAAAAAAATTCCAGCTCCAGAGAGTCCAAAATTCTCCAGTCTTTCAAAATGAATATCATCTCCGCTTTTGCCAGTAATCTTCTCATAACTGTAATACTAAAAATTATTAACCCTAGAAAGATAACCTTATTTTGCCGTACATAAAAGATAACCGTACGATGCAGAGGCGCATAATATATTAATGATTTTTTTTGTTATTAAATACCTACGTAATGTATTTATTTAGCTGATTATTTTAATGTGTGGTGAATGAACTACTAAAAAAAACTTTTTTAGTGAAATTATTTATTTTTTTTAAACATCAAACTTAAATAAAAAAAACCTCTAGAAAAAATCAACAAAATTAACCGTATTCTGTTTACAGGAAAATATTATCACAAATTTATATTTTTTTTTTATAAAACTAATTAAACCATTTTAATTTACTAATCAACTATAAAATAATCAATCAAAACTATAATTATTTGGCCAAAAATTTGGTTTAGAAGCATTCAAAGCAAACATCTTTTTTGTGTTCGCCGCAAACTGTTTTTTTGCGTTTGGCGCAAGTCATCTTTGACATTCTTTTTATTTTACTTAAGAAAAAGCTGCAATACCGTCTTTTCTTGGCTGGAGGTTCTTCTTCATTATCTCTAGAGCTCTGCACATCTGGATTCAGAAGAATATTGGTCTCGCAAACGCTTGAGCAAGTAGGAGCTTCGAGTCATTCCGTCATCCACGGTTCAGATAACTGAGTGCTTAACTTTTTCTTATATTCCCTTCTATTTAGAGGTTTTTCATTTTTCGCTAGAACGTTGTGACAGTATATGATATAAGAATTGACGAATGCCATGTTCAGTATGCTATAAAGCATAGCCATTGGCCACCTATTGGTTTTCCTTGAACATGACATTGAGGAACTCATTTGATCGAATGTGTCCACCCCGTCTTTTCCAGGCTCTGAAGATACTGGTGGAGTTATAATGTCTTTATTTCGTGTATCATTCAATTCTTCTGGCACCTCATCATCGATGAACTCATCTTCATAGTCACTCTGCATTTCATCTTCACTCACATGATCTTCTGTTTCACTGCCACTTTCCTGATGTCCGCCATGCTCGTTCTCTTCTTCTTCAGCCATAAATCTCAATATTGCATCATCAGATAGTATTCTTCGGCTCGTCATGATGAAGGTAAAAAATTTCATGCTCAAACAACATAAAAATACCTATAATAAACATGTAATGTAAGTATAAACAATACTTTTACTAAAAGTCACTCAAAAGATAACCATGCGCCTTCGGAGCGCATTACCTGATCATAACTGCAAAAATCTGGAACTTACCGCGTAAAAACGGCCGTCCCGCGACGATGCCCACCGACGACTGAGCCGACTGAGCTAACAAAAAAGGATGGCTAGATGCGCGCGCTCATTAGAAAGAGACAGCGTTTTCTTATCGTCGCGGGCGCCTCTGAGGCGTAGGTTATCTTTCTAGGGTTAAGGTAACAAATGTAAAGTCATGCAATGTCCATTATTTTAAATATAATGTCCTCCAATGTGCAAAACGGGGCTCTGCGAATTTCAAATTATTATTATTATTATTATAAAAATTAATTGGACCTACAAGCATATTAAAAATGTTGATAAGGAACTCCAGTGAAAAATATTATTGTTTTAAAAAATATGTTCATACAGACCAATGAATGCTTATTCCGAATATATAAGTTTTATTTCATATTTCATGAAATTAAACGTAGAGTTCTTAAAAAAATATTAAAAAGTGCATTTTTAAACGTCTCGTCAAAACACACTGTAAAGTTGGTATTCTTGAATGGTTAGTGCTGACGTCACGCCTCACCAGTCATTGTATTGAAATCTTTGATTATGTAGGTATGACACAAGCCAACAGTATTAACAACATTTCATGTAATTCGTTATTTAGGTACTACTATTACTACTTACTTATTAATACTACTTACAAAATGAATTCATACATCGAGCCTGCCACTATCATAAACACACACCTCACACATACCTTCAATATAACTTTCAACAAATTCAAAGCAACACTATTAGATAAATGTAATGCATCACAACACACCACTTAACATCCATATTTATATTTATTGTTTTATTTATCAGATTTCTTTTCCTAATTTGCAATATATTTACATATTCCCTCTTATTTTTATTAAGCTTACTTTTTATTGTATTTTTCTATATTCTTATCATGCATATTTAAGTATTTAGCTTCTCTTAACTATTTTTTTCTTAGTTTTTCTTTATGTTTTTCTGGTCTAGCTACTAAAAAAAAAAAATTATCAGCGAAAATATGTTTTTAGGCTCACTGTTTTATTTTAGCACTCTTTTTTATGTATCTTTGTAAAGCTGTTTGTTTTCCAAATAAAGATATTATTCTTATTCTTATTCTTATTTCATACTGTTTATAGAGATTTAGTTGTTGTGTTTATTGAAATAATATTTAAGCCTAAATAATTCAGTGTAAAAAATAGAGGTATCTCTATAAGTTTATCCTATTATCCACTGGAGCGACTATGTCGAATAATTCGACGTTTTGTTTTCTTCTAGGATTGCCCACGTCGAATAATTCGACGTTTATGACGTACCACTCGTAAACAATTAAAAATTATTTAATTATTAACAGTTCCTGGCCAATATTTATTCCGTTGAAAAGCTGGTAAAATTGTCTTTCATCTATGGCAACATCGATGCTTCTATAGTGTTTCTGGAAGGAATATTTCGCGACAGTAAAGTGACAGTTTATTTTACCTCCGAGGCAAAACTGTTTGAGAAATTGGATATATTTACACGTATTTTAAAATGCCGTAAGTGATTGAGTTTTTGCATTTTAACGCCATAATAAATAATAGTGTATTCGTGATTCAATTATTAATGTGTTTTCAACTCATTTGAATAAAAAATCAGAGTTTTTTTATCATATTTTCGATACAAAACTATTATTTCTGGTGGGGTTAGGTTTTTTAAGTTTTTAATTTGCAATTCAATTCGTTATTACTCCACTTGTGCATTTGAAATAGTGTTTTTCTATTAGAATGATTCATTACCAAGAGATAATTATAAATTTTATTTAGGTGTGATCATTTTTTCTCCAGATATTTGTAATTTTATAACTCAGTAGAAATGTCAAAAAGATCGTAAATTTATTAGATGAAATTTCATGTAAAGTTACCATCACACAATTAATATGGGATTATTTCGTTTCGTTTTGTAATTAAATAATTTATTTACTTATTTTAAATTTCCACAGAGCCAATAATCGAGAAGTCTCGCAATCCAGGTATAAATATATATTTTTAAAATTTTATATGATAAGATATATAAAAATCTATGATTTGATTCAAAATATAAAATCTACATGAAATATGTGTTTAAGTGTACCAATGCCGAGCGGAAGAGGACGAGGACGAGGACGAGGAAGAGGCAGAGGCAGAGGCAGAGGGAGGGGGACTGTGGGAGCTGGACGTGGAGCGGCACTGGCAGCTCGGTCTGGAGTGTTAGTATTTTTTAATGTGTTTTAAGAAGGTTTTTTTGCTGTGGCTATGTGTTGAGCTCATCATATATATTTTAATTTATTTTAATAGTGACCCTGATCTGGTTATGGTGCGGGAGGATCGCGCCAGGGCCCTAAAGGACGTTAGGGCCCTGTCTGCTTCTTTCCAAGCGGAACTAGAAAGCCGCAAATTTAAGAAGCAGGCGGCGCGGATCCTGCTCCCCACCGCGCCTGCAAGAAAAGCTAAACGAAAGTAAGTTATCGTCTCTAGATGCATTACACAATATTATTGTTTTTCCCCGAGAGCTTTCTGCCACCGTGAGAGTTGGATGGATCAGCGCTCTGTGCATTATGCACATGCAGTAAAATCAGCGCTACTCCAATTCTTATTGTTTTTATTTACTGTTTCACGAGTGAATGACAACGATTCATATGATTTATGTATATGTTTTCAGAATTCCATCTCCGGAGAGAGTAGCGTGTCCCTTTTCACAGGGGACACCTTCAACGCTGCCATCGCCTACTCCCCCACCGTGGTTGTGCAACGTTCCATCTATCACAATGACCCAAGCAACGGCTCCCGCTGTGCCAACGCGGGCGGCTTCTCCAGAGCCGTTACCTGGGACATCGCGGGATGGGGAACTGAGGGGCGATCTCTCTCTGGAGCATAGCTACCATAGAGAGCTGTGGGTGGACGTGCCGTTCTGCCAGGAAGTGTCTGAGTTTGGAAACGGTGAGTTTTTTTTTAATACATCATACCAGAGGCGTTCCGTAATTGAAATATAGACATATTAAATCAATTTATGTTTTGTACATTTCAGAGCCAGGCATGGACGGAACGGGGACGGGTGACGTTGCTGCAGCTCTCTATTATGATGAGTGGGCACTTGAAAACCGTAAGTTATAAAACTAACTAACTAACCTTCACGCCATTTCTCTACATTAAGCTAATTTAAGTTAATCAATACATAGTTTTATTGTGCCTCGCTCTAGAGCGATACTCTCAGTATCGCTCTGGTGAGAGCCCACTATTCAGAATTGAACATTGCTTGAAAATCGTGGAATGGGGAACGCCAGTGGGGCGATCACTCTCTGGAGCATGGCTACCATAGAGTGTACCAGGAAGTGTCTGTGTTTGGAAACAGTGAGATTATTGTTTTAAAACGTCATATCAGAGGCGTTCCGTAATTGAAATAAAGACACATTAAATCAATTTGTGTTATATACATTTCAGAACCAGGCATGGACAGAGCGGGTGAATTTGATGCTGCATCTCTTCACCATGATCAGTCGGCATTTGAAGACCGTAAGTTATAAAACTAACTAACTAACTAACAACGCCATTTCGCTACATGGGTAGGCAGAGGATGGACCGCCATACAATTTGGTCTTGGCACTCACACTCTTTTCTTCATTCAAACTCATTTATACCTGCCCTTGTGTTATTCTGACATTGCGCGCCTCAAATATTTGATTAACTTGATCGAGCCAAGAGTTTATTATCTTAAAGCGTTGTACCAAAGGGAGTAAGTACTCGTAATATAGAAATGTTAAGTTAATTTGTGTTTTCTGTTGTTTTAGAAATGGATCTGGACGAAGGGAGCGACGTTGACGAGGATAACCTATGCATGCCACCAAAACCTTATCATCGTATGAACAATGCACGTAAGCCCGATATGGCCGCAGACCTAAGACAAGACCAGGTAGAAATAGAGGCAATGCGTTCGATTCTGCCATCTGATAGTTACTCTTTCGATTGGTCCAGCGAAATCTCACGTTTCAATGGGATAAAGGAGATATTCACAGGTACGCCGGGACCAACTTTCAACACCGACGAAATGGGCAAACCTGTGGATGCCTTTCTTAAAATCTTCGACGCCGATTTCGTTGAACAGATCGTAAGAGAGACTAACAGGTATGCAGAACAACACATTGCGCTAACCCAATTCAAGCGCTATGCGCGTATCAATAGATGGGCTCCCACGAATAAAGAGGAAATGTACGTATTCTTGGCACTTTTAATGCATCAAGGTATTTCTCCCCTTCCCGTTGAAAAAGACTTCTTCTTTTCAATTGACGTCACCGCCATGCCTTATTTCAGCAAAGCCATGAGTTATAATCGTTTTCTTCTAATAAAAAAATTCCTTCACTTCACCAACAATGAAACTCTTTCTTCTGATGTATCGTTATCTGTGCGAAGGTTACAAAAGATTCAGCCCGTCTTGGACCACCTCTCTCATAGGTTTGAGAGTTTATACCTGCCCGAGCAAGACATCTCTCTAGATGAATCCTTACTCCGCTATAAAGGCCGTTTGGGATTCGTCCAGATGATCAAATCTAAAGCGGCAGGCTCGGGTATAAAGTCTTACGAGCTTTGTGAGTCCAAGTCTGGCTATCTTTGGAAATTCCAAATTTATACGGGGAAGACCATTTACAGTCAGACTGAATCGACAAATCCAGACCAGGAAGACATGACGGAAGACGACATAACGGAAGACATGACACGGGCCAACTTTTCTGGTGCTCACAATATCTGCCCAGTTGGGGCCACTGCAAAGATAGTATACGATTTGGCCAGCCCTCTGTTTAATAAAGGGTATACGCTAATAATGGACAATTTTTACAATAGTCCATTATTGGCGCGATGCCTCAAAAGAAATGGGATGGATTGCATGGGCACATTGCGGTTGAACCGAGAATTTGTGCCCAGTGTATTTAAGTGCAATCTCCGATCAAAACTGAGGGAAGGTGAGCTCCTATACTCGAACTGCGGGGACCTCAATGTTATGGTTTGGTTGGACAAAAGCTTGGTAAGTATGTTGTCCACCTACCATAAAGCAGAAGTCGGGGCAGTTGAAAAGTTTGGGGTTTGGAAATACAAACCCCAAATTGTACTAGACTATAACAAGGTAATGGGGGGAGTTGACAGAAAGGATCAGCTTTTGTCAGGCTACCCCATTGAACGACAGCGAAACCTGGTCTGGTACAAGAAGCTTTTCAGGAGACTACTAAGTGTTTCGGTGCAGAATGCGTATATATTGTACAGTTCAAAGCTCCGCAAGGAAAATAAACGTATTTTGTATCGAAACTTTAGGAGTGAGGTTGCGAGGGATCTCCTTCAGCTGTTCTGTCACAGGGAAATTAACCCGCCTCCGACTGTGAGAACCATTGGCCAAATAGTTGAAGGAAAGATTCTGCGTACTGTCCTGGAAGGCAACCACTTCTCGGTCCATAGCGGGCGAACGTTGAATTGTGTGTGGTGTTCCATAAACAAAACTACCAAACGAACTACAAAAAAATGTGACGTGTGTGATGTGGGATTATGCAATGATTGTATGGTCCCATATCATACCACCCCACTCTCCATATTGAATAACTGAGGGTTTTTTATTTTCTTTTTCTTTTCTTGTTTTTAGTTGTGAAATTATAATTTATAAATTTAATGAACTTTCTTTGGACATCAATAACTATAGCCTGCGCCTGGATGACAGGACCAAGTCATTTCTTTTTACATCTCATAAAAATGTTATAACGACAAAGCACCCAAAGGTACGAGTTCTATCTGATAAGGTTTGGTGGACATTTAATATGTATATTTCAATTCTGATCATTAAAATATACATATTAAAAAATGCATAGGTTTTCTCATTCTTTCCTGCTATTGTACACATTAAATAACTTGTTTTATCAACACGATTTGTTTTTGAGGTGTTATGCCGTCTCGCTGTACCTCCTTTAGCCTACGTTTTGGACAGCGTTTGTTAGTTATAGAATGAGGTAGCGCGACACGGCATAACACCCCAAAAACAAATCATGTTAATACTTTTAGCCATGAAAATATCAAATCAAACTTGTTTTATTTTTATGTCTTAGTTATATATTTTGTTATTTTTTCTGTAGAGGCTTTTTTAGATCTAGTCACTTAACAAAACTAAGCCATTTCAAGCAATGTTTAAATCTGAATGGTAGTCTCTCACCAGAGCGATACTGAGAGTATCACTCTAGAGCGAGGCAAAATGAAACTATGTATTGATTTACTGAGAAAAACCAATTGAATAAATTTTTATTAAGTTTAAATAAATATGCTGCTCTACCATTGTAATGTAATTAATAAGTGTAATTTTAATTGAAAGAATGTAAAAGCCCATTAGGGCGGAAATAAATTTATAAATCTATTATTTGTTTCCTCAATTATTTTCCTCTCCACTATTTTTCATTCCAACCTTTAGATAAAAAAATATCACTAAGATTTTATTTGCCGATCGACGCTAATACAACAGGTTTGATATATATATACAATTTTATCAGCATCATCATTTTACATATTCTGATTTACCCTATGTAGCTTGACCTTAAGGTAGCTGTCAGAATTGATTTTTCGTCAAATATTGGTGGATTTTATCAACTTGCAAAATATCCCCCTGAAATATTGGCAATGTGTATATCTATGATATATATTTCATTTTAAGCCTTATTTCCTTGTTTTGCACGTTATATAAAAACATGGTTACAAATCTCCAGTTATAATTTACAATTATTTAAAAAGTAATACCATGATTTTGACATTGTGAAAAAGGCTCTCTGTATAATTCATCAAATGAATAAAATAAAGCCAACATGGCGACTATTCTTATTAATAATTGTAGGCAGTTAATGTATCTTCCTAATGTAATACTACTTTTTGCGGTAAATTTATTAAATAGTATAATACAGTGATTTCAATTTTGACACGTCACGCACTCAAATTTTACAAAATCATTTTCTGACAAAACTTTTGAAGAGATCATAACATACAAAAAAATATTTTTCTATTATATTCTTGCATCTGTGGTTATCAAACAGGCCATAGAGAACACAAAAACGTAGAAAATATTCAATAAAGATATTTAAAACTGCGACTGGCGGCAATTTCAAATCACAAAAACACAAATTTCGCGCATTTATAAAGTTTAAGATTTTTTAACAATTTACCTATCAATTCTAAAAATATAGGATAATTAGAAAAATATAGGTGAATTCATTGGCTGTATAGCACTACAATCAGTTTTTTTGTCCCCATATTAAAATTCGGAGGTATGATTTTTTTAATGTTGGCGGAAAATATTCAAAATCGTCGCCAAAAAACCGCGAGCAATCGGAGAAAAAAGTTTTTTGACGCGCGATCGTTCGAGTGGTTATTTAAAATATTGAAAAACTTTAAACTGTACAAAAAAATTATATAATATGCTACATCATAATTCTACCTAGAGAGGGGCAAAGCGGTTCAGTTGAACGAGCCGCTTCACTAATCACTAGGTCTCGTTCAATGAAAAGATCCGGTTCAGTGAATCGGCTGAATTGAACGACTGAATACTACGGACACGCTTGCTCATCAGAAGCCAAAGAGTATGCTATCCGCGAACTGCGAGCAAGTGTGTCCGTAGCTTTGAAGATCGGTCTTACAGAACCGGATCTTACGGATCCATATGAAGATCCGGGTCACTGAGCCGACTCGTTGGCAAATGACTCACTTCTACTGCAAGCTCTGAAAACAAAATGGCCGCCATCGATCAGCTGTTCGGCGCTGTATCTTAGTGCAGCGTGTAGGTAGGTGATGCTTCGTTTGAGATAGTATTGATTTTAAAAGCTAAAAAAATAATAATTTCAATAATTTCTATATCACACTCCCGTAATAATATTGAAAAATATAATAATATAATATAATTAATAAATAATCCACCTAAACAACGTTTTAACTTATGGAATAGTATCATCTTTCTTCCGTATAATTATGTATCATACAAAATGACAACACCTGTTGAATCCGCTTCCACCGCAATTGGAGGGATGTATTCATGTCCGTCACACCCAGACACACTGATCCCCGGATTCCTATCCACTCCTAATACCCTTTTCCTTTCCAGAACTTCCACTCCTTCCTTTCCTTAAAAAGACCTTCCATACCACAACCCCTAAGATGAAACAGGCACTGAGAGAAATTATTTTCCTTTGGGCCTCCTCTGTGGAGTGAATGTTAAAAAAGTACGTAATATTAAAACATTAAAAAATAAATAAATCAAAATAGAATGTAAAATGCGTGTAATTAATTACATTTCCAACTGCTCCCAATTCCAGATCTAGTAGAACTTTGAATGCCCCATTACTGGGACTGAAGGACTATAAAATAGACGGATACGGGTAAGAGAAAGGTTCAAATTGACTATTCAGATCTGTTTACCAAACACAGCTGAAGCAATTTCAAGCAATCTTTGGATCCTGAATGGTGATCTTTCACAACGGCGATACTGAGAGCATCTAACGTTCATTAAATTATTCTTTTATTAAAGGTTTCACTGTTCGTTTTTCAATTCGCAATTTAAATTGTTGATTTGTGTAGATGTGGCAATAAAATAAAATAATGGGTTTACAGTTCTAGAAATTATAGTAAGAATAAAAATTTCAATAAAATTTTAGCATGTTTATTTTTTTCCACATGGTAACATCAAAACTAACACACCATTCCTTTACATTGCACAAAAAGTAATCATTTAAATTATCTTAAAATTTGTTTAATAATTTGAAGACACCACAACGCAACTAAAAGGGGTAGGTACCTACTGAAAATTAAAAAATAAAAATTTAAAATAACGATGGAAAAAAACTTCACAATAACCAAATATATAACACAACTCTATACACACGAGCACTGCTTTTTATGAGGTCTTATCTTTATCTCCTTAAATTCCTTTAAGTACCCTCCAAACAGTATTCCTAAAGAAGACATAGATGTGGAGCTAATTAAAAAAGCATTAAAAACCATGCCTAATATTAATAAATGAACTGTTACAATATGACCAGATAATTCATTTTAAATTCCTTGAATAAATAACGTTTTTATTTATTTCAAATTAGGAATGGGCAATTTATTTTTATAAGGAATGTAACCAGTTCATTAACAATTATTCTTTCAAAATTTCTTCATGCAAGTAGGTATGATAATATTTATTTAAAAAAATCATCTAAGAAAGTCCAAATAAACACTACGATTTCCCAGGAGAAAATATTACTGAAATATTTTCAAAGATTGCCACCTAGTCAATATTAGCAATATAGACAAAGTAAGGCTGCTTGAAGAATTAGTTAGTTCAGCAGATTTTCGAAAATAGAAAAGGAAAGCACAAACAATTTTAAAGACAGACGAAATGCAAAATAGTAGACTTAAAACAGAACAAAATCAACAATGTATTAATAACGTAACGATATTATTGTAGAGTGTGGGGTTTGCGTTCGTATAAAATAAACATCATTCTTATTAACCTTCATCGATGGAGCATATTATCGCGTATTAAGAGTGTCAGAAGACAGATTTCCACTGTAAGTACTGAGAGTTGCAATTCCAGAGGGAAGAAGTCCAGTGGGCCGCCCGGGCAAAGTCAGGAGAAACAACTCCAGAGGCTGTGCAAGTAGAGGTTGGGCCTGATATAGTCGGAGGCCACTGAAGTACCGCAGAACAGGGACGTCTGGAGGGAAGAGGATGAGATGAGATGTGTTTGACATTGTCCATAAGTCGTCAAATTATAGAATAACCATCCTGCATTTTCCATATAATAGAATATATCCCACTGGACATCTGTAACGGGGTTGAATACTCATACGACGGGCCTCGCCAAAACTGGCCAAAAGTGTAATAATTAGTAATAAAAGAAACACTGCACTGATAAAACGCATTTTTAACAAAATAATACAAGTATCTCTGACAAGACTGTCTGTGTATGAAAACTGAATATTATAATACTCTTGATTTTACTGAGAAATTTTATATATAGGCATTCAAACGCACAAAGCAAATACACTACAGGATGCTTAAAAAATGACGAACAATTCATTTAGTTGAAGAAAAAGCAAGAAATTAATTTACATATTATTTAAACATTGACTGACCAAGTGACCAATTATGAAATTCCCGTTTTAGGATAGCCAACGACGGCCGTCGTGGTCTAGCCGTAAGGCTTTTGACTCGCAATCCGAAGGTCGCAGGATCGAATCCCGGCGTGGGCTAACAAATTTTATTTAAATAATTTGTGTTATTTCACAATGAATTCATTTTAAATAATATATTGTATATTTGCGGTACGTTCCAGAGTGGAAGATACATTCTCTCAGTATGGTCCTGGTGTAAGACCACCATTCAGAATTAGCCGTTTTTGGTTACCGGATCTGAATAGCCAGGTACTTCCCCAACTTCCTCTTCCTCATCTCCTTCCCCTCCCCATTACATTCAGCCTCACAAAATACCACTATTGGGGATGTCGTAGTCTCACTGGCCCCAAACGGAGCAGCTGAGACTATTGTTAGGTATTACTACAACAAAAAAAAATAAAAAAGAAAATTTACAATAATTTTTAAACAACAATTGTATTACTAGCAGTTAAAAACCCGCTCCGCAGGTTTTTGCTGCTAGGTCCTGCGGTCTGCTTTTAGTTCGGCTTCTCCAGTTTGAGTAGCTAGCCAGTTCCTCGGTCCATTGTGATCCAGTGACAGCTAGTCACCGAGATAAAGTAACCGTGACAAAGTAACCGAAACACGCAATGACCCCATAATGTGTAATATACTCGTATATTTCATATAGCCTATAACCGCCTATAAATCCTAGTACTTATACCTAGGTAATATACGTCCGTATGCAGGCTACTTACGGAAGGAGTGACATCTTTTGGCAGATTCTTGAGCTAAAGGCCGAATTACAACGGTAGCCTTGCTTGAAATTTCACGAACTCAGATGTTATTTGTGGCGCGGCATATAAGGCGTGACGTCAGACATGCAATGGAAGTCGGGTTCTGGAATTCAACCACACGCAGATCCTAGGCTATTAATATCTACTGTTTGATTGATTTATCTACAATTTGGGAGGCGGGAATGGGTACCGCCGCCCCGGGAACCTTTATTGGATAACCAACACCTCTGCCATAGGTCACCCCAAGTGGTTCGCTACGTTTGGTGATTTAGCAGGGGTGCCCGGGTTCATGGGGTAAGGTTTGTCTAGGTCTTGGAGGCGGATGACCAGGACATACTGAACCCCAGATTCCTACCCACCCCTTAAACCCTTTTCCTTCCCAGAACTCTCCTCTCCTTCCTTTCCTAAAAAAAACCCTCCACACAGCATCCCCAAAGATGACATAGGCCCTGAGGGAAATTATTTTCCTCAGGGCCTCCTGTGTGGAGCTCATGTAAAAAAAAAAAAAATGGTTTGTACCTTATTTTTACTCGGAAAGTTCTTCATTGAATTTTCAATAAAGTGTCATAAAAACAATCCCGATAAATATTTTAGAATAGCATGGCGTAGTTTTTAAAAAGCGTTTTTTTTCATGAAAATTTCCAACGACTATTATTTTTACTACCATCACAACAAGGCATCTATTTGCAAAAATAATATTCTGAGATATCGGTCCGGAACATACCATCAGCAAAGACTTTTTTTGTACCTCTATTTGAATTTTGATTTGGTTTTCTTGGATGAATTAATGCAAATCTTAGAAGAGAAAATTAATCCCCTTGCCGACATCCGATCGTACTGAAACTCAGCAACAAGGCTCGTTGTCATTGCCAATGCGTTCTTTCAATTTGTTGTGTTTATCAAATAATTGCCTTTTTGCTTACGACAGCTTGAGACAGTATAACGTACATCTTAACCATTAATTTCCTAAGGCAGTCGGCTAAAATGTTCTTTGAAAGTGGTCAGTATTTAGCAATTTAAATTAACATCCAAAAAATTCCATTCCGGGTTACGAATATCTCGATAATATTTGAAAATCTCCTACTACTACCCCAGTAAGCGTAAATGTTTCTTCTGTCGTAATGGAGGACTTAACCAGCCGAGGAATCGAAGACGTGACGCCTGGGTGGGACCCAAACGCTATGCCAACTCTGCAAATGACCGGTCAGGATAACATTGAATGATATTATCTCCATCTAATGTTTGGTTTTATTATAATGACAAGCTAGAAAAATATCTAATAAACTATTTCCTTACCCAGCGAATCATATATGTATTTTAGAATGCCAGCAGCCTTTTTATAGTTCAAAATACCAAAATAATATAACCGATGCAAGTACGGTGAACCACTAGCAAATTAGCTAGGGATTCGCCGGCACTCGACGGATACAAACGTCAGAAATCCGTTATAGTCCAGTCACTTAAGCTAAAAATAGGGTATATCCGCTAAATGTAACCGAATAAGCTGAAAATTTCTGTAAACCTTTAATTTAGTATTCTGCATGTTGTCTCAAAAGTCTCGTAAGGTAACGTGTGAGCGTCTTTGGATATTTAAGGTCAAAGGTCACGAAAATCAGTTTTTTTGGAAATATCTCGCTTCCTTCGCCTCGATTCGTATTTGCATTCAATATAAAAGTTGTAGAGTATAAAATTCTCTACAAATTTTGTCTAAAATAATTTTTTATTCGCTTAACCATTTTTAAGATTGAGCGCGAAGAGTGCGGAGCGCTCAGCCGTACATGCCGTGGCGCAAGGTCAATGGCGAATTCCAGTTCATAGGACGGTTTTTTAACTTAATTATTCGTTAAATATTAGTTAATTAACTATTTAATATATTTTATGTATAAGTATTAGTTATAAATCAAAGAGACATTTAATACTACTTGCCTTTTTCATATAAATAATAAAGTAATGAAGTGATTTTTTTTTAAATATCTCATTAAAGATAATTGCACTTTAAGTAGGAAAGAAATTAAGAAAACATTTTTTATAATATTTTTAATTAGCAATCACATATAATTAAGTTTGTACAATCTAAGCTGAAGTTTGGGTCGATTTTTTTTTTAACTTTAGTTATTAGTTAGCCCTTATGAGAGTTAGTTTTCTTTTTCTTCATCGCCTTCTTCTTACGGTCGCTCAACAATTTAAGAGTCATTATCATCGTCCTCCTCGTTATCAATGACATCTATCTCCAAACCTTCAAAAACTTCAGGGTCATATGCGATTTCTTTGTCGAGATCATGTTGATACGATAAAGCGTTGAGACATTCATGTCCATTATATTGGCCACAAGCTAACGAACATTGCAACCCTGATTTTCAGCATCCACAGCGAGAACCAATTCGTGCAGTTACAGAACATTGTAATATGCAGTTCATCTGGTGCAGGTGGTAATAATATTTTTATCGGTTCCAGGGCTTCATTATGCAGCACTAAACCCGATCCCAGCGGTTCTAAATCATTTCCTAACCAAGTTTAAATTTGGTAGTAGACACGATTGATATGTTGCTGAACTGCTGCATTCGTTGGTGGAAGAGTTGAAAACTGCACAGGTTTATTTCATTTTAGTAGACTTAATGAACTGTATGTAGCGAAGATGTTCTCAGATTTTGGAGTATTTTGTACTGCTTAAAAAATGTGTGATCTATTTTCGAATGATATTTGCACAGGACAGTTTTCTTGTTGAAATATTTGAGCCAGTATATCCAAATTGTGTAGTTTCTCTAACGTTTTGAAGACAGATTTTTTCCTTTCCTAAAAAGAGCAGAAGTCGTGTCACGGCTACTAAACGCATATAAGAATAAAATATTTTCTTTACAACGGGGATATTCATCAAAAAAAATTTTTTTTAAGTATATTTAAAACAATTAACAAATCAATATATTTTCCTAAAATGACGGCAGTCCTTTAACGTTCTGGTTCTGATCACTTGGTACATACACCGTAGGGATATCTTTGAGCTCTGACAATGTAAATTGGGAATTTTCATGATATTCTATACAGATAAAAATCTTTTTCATTGCTTAGGGAACGTACCCATATTACGTGACACATTTAGGGGGGGGGGGGGGTTTCAAAATGTCACGCTTGGTACAAATGAGCGGCGGTGGGCTTAGGTTTTTGGTCACCCGGGGGGGGGAGGGGGGGGTGGTTAAAAATTGCAAAAAGTTGGTCACGTAGTATGGGTACGTTCCCTTAAGTGACTTGATCATCTTGACGAGGCTTTCTTAATTCAGCTGGTATTGGCTTTAAAAAAATACTGTAGCAAACGGCGTGGTATTTTTCTTCAGCAGGTATCAAGTCATGATCACAGGAAACATGAAATTTTACTATCTAAAGAATCGTTTTGTTCTTCTGCTCTTTTCGTAAGATTGTCTTTGAATTCGAGACTGCTTACTTTACTAGTGCGTTTGTACTTTCACCTCTGCTGCTTTATTAGCTGCTTATTAAAATCAAATACTTCATTTCTTTTATTGCGAGGTACGCTCGGTGATGTTGAAGGTTCATTCTCTTCGAGGCGTTGTTGTTTCGATTCTCTGATAGAATTTTTACTATGTACACTTTTCGACAGCTCCACGGTATCGCTTCGAAGTAAATAAGCACACACTTCACTAAAAATTACACATCTACCGGATCTGCCCTGATGATGGACACTGCAACGATGTCCGAAACGTTGGCTAAAGAAGGAGGTAGCGCAACACGGCATAACATCCCAAAAACAAATAACGAAAATGCTTTTGGCCGTAAAAATCTTAAAACGTATCAAACATACAAGTGGTTCAAACAAAGTAACATTGTTTCATTTGTTATAATTAAAATATTTTAAAAATAATTCACTTGATAACTCAAATGACTATTTGATTCATATGTAATATCTATAAAATATATTAAATAGTTAATTAACTACATAATATTGAACGAAAAATTAAGTTAAAAAACTGTACTACGAACTGGGATACGCCATTGAACTTGCGCCATAGGATGTACGGCTTCGCGCTCCAGACTCTTCGCGCTCAATATTAAAAACGGTTAAGCGTATAAAAAACTATTTCAGACAAAATTTATAGAGAATTTTATACTCTACAACTTTTATATGAAATGCAAATACGAATCGAGGCAAAGGAAGCGAGATATTTCCAAAAAACTGATTTTCGTGACCTTTGACCTTGTATATCCAAAGACGCTTACACGTTACCGTATGAGACTTTTGAGACAACATGTAGAATACCAAAATAAAGGTTTACACAAATTTTTAGCTTTTTCCGTTTCATTTAGGAGTGAAATCCTTATTTTACTGGACTATTATGGTTTTCTCGCCACAATAGAAGTTTTGGAGCGCGAGTGAGGGGGCGTTTACATTCGTAAGAAACATGCTGTATGTAAGATTCGTAAACATTTTAATCAGAGTTTATTTTATATAAATTCCCTTTTATAATTATGTCTTTAACAGGATGTGTGGTTACTTAACCACAGTCAACGATATAATTCTTACGTGAGAGATTCATATGAGATTGCGTTTTGCTTCCAGTAATCTCTCTTGGAATTCTATTTTCACCTTAATTTCAGTCAATTTCGTTGCCATTTCACGAATTAATCCTAAAATGGTAATAGTATTTGGACTATTACCATTTTAGGAATAATTATTCTCCCCTATTCTCCCAAAATCAAAGTATTTTCCCCCAACTATTTTTCGCCCTCTCCAACTTCTCCCCTATCCCCCACGCCTTTAACCACACTTTTTCCACTATTCTCCCAAAATCAAAGTATTTTCCCCCGACGATTTTTCCCCCTCTCCAACTTCCCCCCTATCCCCCACGCCTCTAACCACACTTTTTTCCCTATTCTCCCAAAATCAAAGTATTTTCCCCCAACTATTTTTCCCCCTCTCCAACTTCCCCCCTATCACCCACGCCTCTAACCACACTTTTTCCCCTATTCTCCAATCTCATTATTCAATCTTTCTGTGGTCAGTTTTGTTGCGATGTCATAAATGCAATTTTGTATCGGTTTTACTGCATTTGTTGCTTTAGATGTAATGTTATATTTCTTATGACGTTAATGGTGTTTCTCTGTGACGCATGGAAACCACACAGTAGAATTGTATTCTAACCAGCTGCATGCTAGCGAAAAAATATGATTTTTATATCAACAAATAAATGGAAGTTCTAATTATAAATCCCAGTGGCTTCAAGCCTTTTTTGGTTATTTGTTACGTGTGTGTATGTGATTTACGAAATTTAATTTGGTGTGAAATATAATTCCAAGACTCTTGACATTATTTTTTCTAAAATTTTGTTTTCTATTGTGAATTTGAATGATACCGTTGTATTTGTTCGAAACAATGTTGGTATCTACGGTTTACGATATTGAGGAATAAGTTGTCAGAGGTACACTTATTTTATAATTTGTCGATTTTTGAACGCAATATTAAGATTTCGTAGTTAAATTTTATTTTTCTTTTTAATCGAGAAGGACTGGGAGAATAGTCCAATATCAATCTGCTGTATTACATGAGATGTAAAAGTAAAACAATTATAAACAGATATTTAAGTAGAAAAAAAATCAAATTCATAGAATAGGAAAAAAAGCTATGATAAAAATAAAATAAATAATCAATTTATTATAATGTAGGGCGTGGTCTGGGGTGAGGTGGGGCCCAGCGCTCACTCAGGAGCGGTGCTTGGTGCTGGAAGGCTGCGGTCATTGTATTGTCAGAGGCCATTAGCCGCATCCTGGCTCCAGTGACCCGGTCATCAGATCGGCGAATCCGCAATCTTCCGAACAGGCCCTCCATTGATATGCTTGGTGTAACCCTAAGTCACCAGCTCGGGTATGGGGGCTCCATCGAAGTTAGCAGAAAAGTTAGCCTCCCAAAAACTGGGCGTACTGTACAGGGCCCGCAGATACTTTAATTGTACACAACTGCTAACCCTGTACAAATCACAAGTGCGCCCCACGGTTAAATTTGGCAGCCACCTATGGTCTAGAGCTCCAAAATACCTGAAAAATACCCTCGACTCTGTGCAGAAACGGGCGGTCCGTTTGATAGATTCTCCCATCATAACAGACGGATTGCAATCTTTAGAGCACAGGAGTCGGGTGGGAATGCTATCCTTGTTCTACCGGTATTACAACGGAAGATGCTCCGAGGAACTAGCATCATTGATCCCTTCGGCACCGGTGCATAGTCGGGAAACACGCCAAACGCGTGCCCAACATTTGTACACTATTGACATTTGTTACATGAGAACGGGTGGTTTCTTCGATTAGTTCTTGTGTTCAACAGCTCGGCTGTGGAATGATTTACCGGCCTCTATGTTTCCTCTTTCCTACAACATGGGTCTCTTCAAGACCAATTTTCATTCCTTCCTCTCCTCAAAAAGACCCTCCACACAGCATCCCAGATGACATAGGCCCTGAGGGAAATTATTTTCCTCCGCGCCTCCTGTGTGGAGTTAATGAAAAAAAAAACCGTGCACTCCTATCTCCTTGAACATTACGCAATATTAAATTCAATTAATATACATAAATTTCAAAGTGTAGTCCACCAGAATAACTTGGCAAAACTACATACGAACCACTTTTGAAATCCTTCACAAGGTAAGAGACGATATTCATAGCGCAACGGTATTAGGGTTCGCAATCCCGCATCCTCGTAATACCGCGGGATTTCAGCAATATTTAGTAATATCCCGCGGACTTGCGAGTTTAATAAAATACTAAATTTGTACCAAAACATGTTGTTTACATAAATAAGCGGTGGTCAATCTTCTTTGGGGAGAGACAGGAGTTAACCCATCTTGAAAAAACCTATGTGATAGGAAGGAGGAAATACAGAGGCCGGCAAATTGGTGTTGAAACAACCGAGCTGTTAAACTCAAGAACTAGCCGTAGAAAACACTCGTTCTCATATGAACCGTGTACAAATGTTGAGCGCGCGTTTGATGTTACCCGATTACACACTATGTAAAAGTGACGAAGAGATCAATTAACTAATTCCTCGGTGTAACATCGATTGAAATGCCGGTAGAATAAGGACGGCACTTTCATCTGACACCTGTGCTTTAAAGATTGCAATCCATTTGTTAAGATAAAGAAATCTATCAAACGTACCACCCATTTCTGAACGAGTCATAAATGGTCTTTCAACAACCGTCATCATGTGAAAGATTAATATATATTACTCATCGTTATTGTTTATTAGTTTTTCAGTGGGAGTTCCTTCCTTGCAAAATCACATAAAAGCAAATGTGGTCAACCGCACGTACGCAATAACACGTCAATAATAACGCTTGAAAAACAGCACAGATATCTCTAATAACAATAATTCGACCAAATATTAATTATGTAGGGTAGGTACCTGAGTACAGTGTGTTTCTAAGGAAGTATTTTTTATTTTCTTCTTTTTCTTCTTGTGCCCTGTCCGTTCAACGGATGTTGGCTATCCAGGGCCTCATCTTCCGGCAACCTTTCCTTGCATTATGAGATGCAAGGTCTCGTACTTCTCTGGATGTCTCATCACATGTCCAAGATATTGACGTTTTCGGATTTTTACAGTTTTATTAACTTCTTTTTCTTTTTTCATCCGAACCATAACATTTTCATTCGCAACCCTGTCCATCCGGCTTATTTTAAGTATTTTTCTGTAGATCCACATCTTAAATGCCTCAAGTCGCCTAATTAGTTCTTCAGTTAGCGTCTATGCTTACATTTCATAAAATAATATCGAAAACACGTAGCATCTGACCATTCGCATTCGTAATCCAAGGTTGAGATCCTGACTGCAGAACATCTTTTTCATGCGGACAAAGGTTGCACGAGCTTGCTCAATGCGGCATTTGATTTCTACCGAAGGATCCCATCTATCATTTACATTGCTGCTCAAGTATACAATACTCTGTACGTTCTGCACTGCAGTGCGTTGAGCATTGTTTCATTCATATTCAGTTCTTGATTCAGCAAAAGTTGTAGATCCTCTTTTTTAGAAGTACCGTATCATCTGCATAACGCAGGTTGTTCAGAATCTTCCCATTTATAACAAGTCCTTGAGGAGCTTCTTGCAGAGCATTGAATATTTCTTTTAAAAATAAGTCGAACAGCACAGGCGAAAGAATACAACCCTGTCACACGCCTCTCTTTGTCTTATTTTAATGTCATTACACAGTGTACTTAGCTTTTGCCCCCGGCTTCGCTCGCATAGTATTAGGGGGTTTTCCACTTCACCCCCTCCACCTTCCCTATCCCCACTCTCCCCCCCCCCCCCTCACCCCTACGTCCCTGAAATAGTCTCATGATACAGGTCTAATAATTAATACCAAAAAAACTAACGTATGATTTTCACAATACGATTTTCACCTGCTTCATCTCAGTTTACGCCTAAAATAATATTTCATGACTACGTATTCATCAAACATTTTGCATCACTTGTAACTTGTTTTTCATAGGTCCGTCAGATGAACATGACCATTTTATATTAACTCCTAATCTTTACATCTAAAAGAAACCAGTATCAGGTAAAGTAAAACTATCGCCTCCACGATGTTGGCCGGAGAAACAGCAAATCCACCCTCTTCCTCCCGTAAAATCCGTTGAGTGGCCGCCCTTCCGTTCCCCGCCAGGTGTCGCCACCATCTCCAGTGTGTACAACGCAAGTAACAAACGTGTGCTAGGATCCAAATACGAGTCATCATTCAAATGAACGGGGTAAGAAGTTAAAACTAGAAATTACATAACACATATTAACATAAGTAATTTGCATACCGTCAAATCCTTTCATATTTCTTATATGTTTTGATGTAGCCATGTGTTCCTTCAAAGACGCCACTCTACTTAGTACTTCAAAGTTGCATGCTTTACTTTAGATTTACATAACCAACCTTTGAATGAGGGTCTTGCCCCCATTCACCACGATATCCTTGTGTATATTTACGTTTCATTATAAAAAAATTCAAAACAGGAATTCCCACTAATCCATCACACTCTATGCTCACGGCACGAATGGTTACGAAAAGAATGAAAATTAAATAAAAACCTACCTAATCAATTTTTTTCAATACATGTGGGATTAGCTTTCCCCCTCGAATAATTAATATTAGAAAGAGATAGTTACAATCCCTTCGATGAAAAGGGGAATACCCCGCGTTTTTTCGACAGGCTTGCCATATGAAGGCAAAAAAGTGCCAGAATAGTTGAAAAGCGTGAATTCTACCAAAATATACCAAATAATTTTTACCTACTAGATACTGTTACCGGTACCTCGAAATCTACCAAAAAAGTAGAAAACTACTAAATCTGGTCACACTGGTGAGTGTAGTAGCCATCTCGCTTCTCGCCCGAGAAATCCTTTGAAGCGGCCAAATTTACCGATAACAATCCGAGAACAGCCGAGCCCGAGAAAGAGAATGCGAGAAACACCTCACATTCTCGCTTCTCGGGTGTTCTCGGGGCTTCTCGCCGAGAGTCTGGATGGGCTATCAGATTTTTCCATTCGATTGGCCTTCGCGACATACATTTCTTATGAAAGCCCGCACACATCCGATTTGAAAACCGGATCGGTAATAAAAATAGGCCACGCCCTTCCGCGAATCGTCGAGTATTAAGAATGCCAGAAGATAGAATTCCACGAAGTGTTGCGATTCCATAGGGGAAAAGTTCAGTGGGCAATCCTAATATTTTCAAGTCCTTTTTAGAGATTTCTGTCAATTATGGTTAACAAATGAAAGATTTGATTGAAAAGTGTTGCCTTAGTCTTTAATTTATGTTAATGTCTCAAGAGCATTGATATCAATGTTGTAATACAACACGGGCATGTGCCTAGTGTGATGGCCAAAAAACTATCCATTTACTGTAATATATAAACTTTACTGAATAAAGAACATTAAAAAAAAATTAAAGATCACTGGATTTTTTATTCGAGAAAATCTTACTTTTTGACATTTTGAGATATTGATGTATAGTCTATTTTTCATTAAGTTAACAATTTGTTGATATTATCTTGAAGAATGTAGAAATGGTAAATGTTTTGAATAGTTCTAAAAATTTTGAGGTCGTCAGCAAAAAGTGAGATGGATACATCATAAAATATTTTTGTTAGATCCTAGTATTATTATAAAGGCGAAAGTTTGCACGAATGTATAGATGTCTGGATGTATGCTTGTTATCTTTGACGCAAAAACTACTGAATGGATTTTAAAAATTCTTTCACTAGTAGAAAGCTACATTATTTGCGAGTACTATTGGCTATATATATTGGTAAGCTCTGGCGTTATGAAATTATTTATCATACGTTTTCTGTCCATAACAAAATCGATTTATTGCAATCGTCAGAAAAAAAGCAAACCAATTGTCGCCTTGGAAACGATATATATTTTTTTAATTAAGCAATTCATCCTAAAAATAGTCCTTTGTTGGCGTCGTACTTAATAACTATCTCTAAAAATTGGAAATTACAAATTGGATAAAAAAAAATTTTATTCGTTATTTTGTATAAAACTACCGTTGCGTTCTGGCATTATAAAATTTGTATAAAAAAATATAATAGGTGTCAAGCGAGCAGTTTGAAAACTAAATGTATCGGAAATGAATGTGTGGAGTGCGAGAGGTGAGTGGGGGGAGTGGGGAGTGGGGAGTGGGGAGTGGGGAGTGGGGAGTGGGGAGTGGGGAGTGGGGAGTGGGGAGTGGGGAGTGGGGAGTGGGGAGTGGGGAGTGGGGAGTGGGGAGTGGGGAGTGGGGAGTGGGGAGTGGGGAGTGGGGAGTGGGGAGTGGGGAGTGGGGAGTGGGGAGTGGGGAGTGGGGAGGGGGTGTTGGAAGGGTGCTGTTGGAGGGGGTTAGGGGACGGAGAGGGGTGTGGGAAGGAAGCGGAAATGGTGGAGGGAAAGATGGAGGAGGGGGTTGGGAAGGGTAGGGGGTGGGGGGAAGGGGATTGATGAGGAGAGTGGTGTGGGAGAGGGAATGTGGAGGGGTAGGGGGTGGAGGGAGGGGTGGGTGGAGGGAGAAGAGGAGGGGGTTGATGGGGGGAGTAGAGTGGAGAGAGGGAAGGTGGAGGAGGAGTGCGGTTGGAGAGGGAGGAGGGAAAGAAGGGGAAGGGGGAGGTGTGAAGGAAGGTGGGGGGAAGTGGAGTGGGGAGGGGTATGGGGTGAGGGTGGGGTGGGTGGAGAAGGAGGGGTTAATAATGGGTAGGGGTGGAGAGGTGGGTGGAGGGGGAGGGGGGAGGGGGCTGATGGGGAAATGGAGTGGGGAGAGGGAAGGTGGAGGAGGCGGAGTGGGAATCTCCTAATACCATGCAGGCGAAGCCGCGGAAAAACTAGTCGTTTATAAAAAAGATAAATAAAATTGGGCCAGGTGTAAACCCTGTGGAACTCCACTTGCATAATGTTTTTCCGACAAGGAGGATTTTATTCTAATAATGTGTAGTCTTCCAGTAAGATAACTTTCAAACCAGGCTAATATATTGCCACGTGTACCAAGCTTTTCTAATTTCCAAATGTATTTTATGGGAAATTGAGTTTCTCTGAACCGCTGCAAGCAGACGACAGTGTAACATTGATAACTCCCCAATAACCATTTCTGGAAATTACATCACTCCAAAGATATGTATATCTACAATTAGGTACTAGATGTCAATATGGACACCGTTTTTTCCCTTAAAAACCAAGTGAACAGAACTGTAAGTATAGGGTTATTTCAATTAATGCAAATTAAAGCAGCGCGGAGAAACCCAGGCGACTACATTACTGGTCAATTCTTACGGTGCTTCACTTATAGATTATTGCAGTGGAATATACGCAAGTCTCCCAACATATCAAATCAACAAAATGCACTCCGTATTCAACGCTGCGGTAAGATTTATCACCAGCGCATCGAAATATTCCCTATTTCAGAGCATCTCAAAAATCTTCACTGACTCAAATGTCCTGGAAAGGTTCCAGTTCAAGCACTGCTGGATGATATTGAATCTTTTTACCAGAAGGGCCCCGCTTTACTTAGCTTTTGTAAAAGTCATTCCGTAAAAAAAACAAGCCCTAGAGAGTCCCAAATTCTTTCAAAATGAATATCAGCTCTACTTTTGCCACTAATTTTCTCTTAAATGTAATACTTACAGTGATGGGAGTAACAGATGTAAACTCATGAAATGTCCAATGTCCAGTTTTTTTAAGTGAAACTTTTATAGCCTCGCTGTGATTTGGATTTCGGATGAAACGGAAATGACGATTACAGCACCTGCGACGCATCAACTGCGCACATTCCCCGCTTTATTTTATTTGGAAAACCAACAGTAACAATAATTAATAATGTTTGATGAAATATGTGTAAATATTTAACCAATAATAGGTTTTCACAGACGTATATTAAATTATTTTATTTTATATGTAAAAAATAATAGAATTTTAGGTTTGAAAATGTTAGGTACTGTGTTAAATAAGTCAAATTCACTGTATGAAATGTTAAAGATCTGTGAAGTGCGATGAATGAATATATTTTGTTTTGAGTTAGTGTTGCATTGAGGAATGTTTAATGCGTGGTTTTGTCTGATTTTTCTGATGGGCACTCTGAGTTGAATTATTTCTAGTAATTCCGGGCAATCTATCATTGAGGTAGCTATTTTTTGTAAAAAGTACGTCTGCCAAATTTCTTCGACTTTCCAAAGACGATATCCTGAAGAACGCGGCTGACTCTTCGCGGCTCAGATGAGGACGATAGCTCCGAAAATCAAGGTATCGTAGAAATCAGTATTGCACTTTCTCAATCTTTTCTATGTGACATATATACTTGAGATTTCAGATTTCAGAGGCGTACTCCAGAGAACTGCGTACGTACGCAAGTAAAGCATTTTCATGGTTTTTATCTTTTTTTACATCTTTGCAGGTTCTAAGTACAAAACCTAGTACCTCGGAAGCCTTTGATACCATGGATTCGATGTGGCGGACAAAAAGTAATTTCGGGTCTAACACTATTCCCAAGTCCTTGACCTCCATCATTTTGGTTATTACTGTACCGTTAAGAGGGCATTACCAGAGAAAGCCGGAAATACGTCATTTTCAAAAAAGTTTTTAGACGTATTGACTCTTTTCCACAAAAAATTATAAATGGATTTCGAAAGATTGTAATAAATGAAGTTATGTAATAAATTTTTAGATTTTTTTTTAAATTTTTAGTATAATAAGGTTATTCCATAGGTCGTTGGCAGATTTGTTAAATTTTCAAAAAAGTTTTTGTATTATACCACACCCATTTAAAATAATGTAATCATGCAGTAAAATAAATCAATACATTATCTAGCAGAGTTATGTATTAGAATTTTAATTTTAGTTTCAATAAAATCATTAAAAAATATGTACGTACATGTGTTTCTTGACGAAAATTGGTCCATTTGTGTATTTATTTGCGCACTTACAAACTAACATATTTCAGATTTTTTTTAACATTCTTATTAAATTTAGACATTATTAAAAAATGATAAATACTTATAATCAAAAAATAACTACAAAAAGTACACTATTTTAATAGTTTTATCATCACGCCTTTCAGAATTTTTGGATGAAGGTATAAATTAAAGCTAATTTGGATTGAAATAAATTCAATATTGAGTTATAATTTAAAAAAGCTGGTACGGAGAATAATTAATCTTTCTCATTGTAACCGCCCTGCACGATCGGAAGAACAACTTTCGACGAAATGTGCCACTGGCTGGTTAAACGCTCTTAAGGGCATAATTGAAAGTGATTGGGTTTTTATTGCGGGTGACACTGACGGCGCCGCATTCTTTATCGTGTATTTGAAAGTGTGATTTTCTTGTATGCGGATTGCGGGTACAGTTGTTGGTGCACGTGACGGGGGAAAATATTTTCATGTCATCTGCGTAAAACAACGTCCTGGAGTGGTGAAAACATTTTCCAATGTCATTAATATATATGTTGAAGGTAATGGTCCCAATAATGAACCTTGGAGTACTTCTGACGGAACGGTTACCCAATCTGACTTATAGCCACCGAAAACTACTGCTTGATTTATTTTGATTATGATGTCACTTTTAAAGTCTCCTATTGGTTGAGATATGAAACGGAAATTACGTTGCGCTTATTGGTTGCTTTGATTATGACCTCACATTTCAAGTATTGGTTGAGATCGTCATGGTAAAGTTTCGCTTCTACCGCGTGTAAACTGCACTCGAATTTTAAAAAATATAATGGCCCCTAATGTGCAAAACAGAGCTCGAGCTCTATTTGTAGACAAATTTCAAATTATTATAATTATTATTAAAATTAATTGAACCTGTAATTGGAATCATCGCTGTTACCATAATAAAAATGTTAATTACTGTAATAATTATGTGATGTATTCTGTTGGAGAGCTAATAATAAATTAAAAAATAACAATTATTATAAGCAATAATTGTCAGCCTGAAACACTCATTTACATTGAAAAATTTCCCGAGAAAAGATACTTGCCGCCAACGGGACTTGAACCCATGTCCTTCCGATTGCCGGTCGGATGCTCTGACCACTGAGCTATGGCGGCTTATCTAATACCCGCCAAATAATTCAATATATACTGGTGTTTCATTATTACATTTTTCCACCTGAAAACAACCAACTTTATTTTTGTGAGGGAGGTATTGTTAGTACTAAGTCTCTCGCTAGGTGGCGTCGAGACAAATTAGGTCTACATTTTTTTGGTGAAATACTTTTTAACTTGTTAAATATTAATTATTATTTTTAATTTATAAACTAACGTTTAAGACAAGATTTTTATGCATAGCACAAAGGGTAACAATTATTATAAGCAATAATTGTCAGCCTGAAACACTCATTTACATTGAAAAATCTCCCGAGAAAAGATACTTGCCGCCAACGGGACTTCAACAATCAGAAGGACACGGGTTCAAGTCCCGTTGGCGGCAAGTATCTTTTCTCGGGAGATTTTTCAATATAAATGAGTGTTTCAGGCTGACAATTATTGCTTATAATAATTATTACCCTTTGTGCTATGCATAAAAATCTTGTCTTAAACGTTAGTTTATAAAATAATAATTAATTAAAA